>OY757249.1:24213209-25463209 GCA_963583935.1 Diaperis boleti
GAAAGGACTTTGAAGCGACTTGCAGAGTTTCGAAGCGACCTGGGAAGATTTGAAATATCTTGAAGGGATTGGAAGCAATGGAAGCGACTTGAAAAGACTTGACGCAACCTGGGAAGACTTCAAATATCTTGAAGGGACTGGAAGCGACTTGAAAAAACTTAAAATGTCCTGAGGAAACTTGAAACGAAATGAAGGAACTTGGAATACTTGATGCGACTTTAAACGACATGAAATGTTTCGAAGGGACTTGAGGCGACTTGAAATGTTTGAAGAAATACTTAAAGAGTCTTGGAGCGATCTGGGAAGATTTAAAATAATATCTTGAAGGGACCGAACGCCACTTGAAAAGACTTGAAATGTTTTAAAACGACTTGAAAGATTTGAGATGTTCTGAAGGGACTTCAGGTGACTTGAAATGTTTTGGAGGAAATTGAAGCGACTTAAAAAGTCTTGAAATGTCTTGAAGAGTTTTGAAGCGACCTGGGAATACTTCAAATATTTTGAAGGGACGGGAAGTTACTTGAAAAGACTTGAAATGTCCTTTAGCGACTTGAAGAGAAAGAACTTGAAATGTTTTGAAATGACTTGAAAAACTTGAAGCGAATTGAAAAGAATTGAAATATTTTGAAGGGACTTGAGGCGATATGAAATATTTTGAAAGGACTTGAAGCGACTTGAAGAAACTTGAAGCAATTTGAAATTACTTAAAATGTCGTGGAGCGACGTGAAATATTCGCGTTCGCATAACCGCGATAATAGTATATTGTTTTATTAAGAGTAAAAGTGGGACTTTTCTTGGCTCGTCTGTAGTTGCCATGAAAAGTCCCACTTTTACTCCTAATAAAACAATCTACATACTACATATATTATCGCAGTTATGCGAACCTAGAATTTTAGTAGTTCCTACTGAAGTATTTTTTATTGTTCAATTTTCTCACTGTGATTCTAGACTACGTTCATAGTAGTCTTAAATATGTACTAGTCTTAACTAGTCTTAAATTAAAAAAATTAAGCAAATTAAGTTTTTTTTTAATAAATCCGACGCAATCAAGCACAGTTTGACGTATTTACACTAAAAATACACATTTTGAAAAATCTCACGTGAGATTAGGGTGGGAGGGAGGTAGTCGATCCGAATCTCAGAACATCTTACCAAGGGGGGAAGGAGGGTCGAAAAATCGCCACAATCGACTGACGCAAGTAATGGACGCTCCCGAATAATAATTTTGCAACCAGTCTGCTCGCACTACGACTCTCCTCCACCAAAATCCTGATTCACACGTACGAAATTTTCACAACTTACCTACGATAGAACGTGGGCGCTAAGTAACGAATCTCACTTTCCTCAATCACTTTTTTTACAAACATTTAGAACCGGCAGGGCTTGACGTCATCACCTCGCCCGATTTACAAACTTGTTCCTGGCATGCGTCTTGGTTCGGTTCTTCCTACCTAGATCCTGGTTGGTCTTGCTAGTTAGGTCATAGTTCGAATTTTGGAAATTCCTTGAAAGGTTCTGCTGTCTGTATACTGGACCGGCGAGGATTCCATGAGGTGGTCGTCATGTCCCGTGTGTAAAGCTTTTCTCCGGTAGGGTCGGCAAAGGTAGTTCTTTGTTTCTCTGTCTCCCCCATCTTATCTGCCATAATTATGTCAAGATTATAGCTTCCGTATACTTCCACGTTCCGTGTAATGTATACCTTTGTCCTTAGTGCCCGTATGTAAGGCAATGTAGTGTCCGTATGCCTGACCTTGCACTCCTTGCGATAGCTGTTTGGAGCAAGGACTGATCCCTGTGGGCATCTTTTATAGTACAGTCCAAACAAATTCCCCGTACGAGGTAGCCCGGATATTTCTTTTGTCTCATGGATTTCATCAAGGCACGCCACCAGACATTCTCGAACGCACCGCATTATATCCACGAATAAAGAAACCACATACTTCTTGTCACTGCTGTCATTTCTACTGCGATAGTTCTGGAGTGCAATCGCCGTTGATTTGTTCTTCGTGAATCCGTATTGTTTTTACTTGTTCTCGTAGTTTTCTCCGGACTATTTTTTTTTCCCATACTCTAAAAGGAGAGTGATCGGTCAAAATTTTTTGGGATTTTAGATTTTAGAAGTATTTTCAATTTCCCTACTTCTGAGTGTCTCTTAGAATTACTTGCTCAGAAACTGCAACTCTTTTGCAAAGTCAAGAATGTTTCCGAGAGGCCAAACCAGTCCGTAAAAACGATGAAAATATTGCAGCCTCCTTCCCCTGTCCCACAATTTTGTCCAGAATCGCCTCCTGTATGGTTTCTAATTATTATTGCTCCATTGTCAAAAATGAGTTTGAAAAGTTCGAGGGTCTTATTCCAACCATTACTCCTGCTGGAATTCGTCATCGCCTCTTTGGCCTGGCTGTTCAGCCAGTTCCATATGCTCTTGACAGTCTCCCGTGGTTAAGAGGCTTGTATTGTATTGTACTCTGGGACTATTCAGCCTCTCAGAACGTCGACCATCGGTGATCTTTTGTTCAACCCTACTCGCATCTATGTTCTCAGGAATGCCACTTTCTTTACAAAGCCTCTTCTTCACTTCTGCAGGTGTCAGTTTAACACTTTCGAAGTGATTAGCTAATGCGTCGCACCTGCAGAGTATGTGTTCGGCCGTTTCTACTTCCAAATTGCATAATCTTCACTGTCTACTAGTCCCATATTTTTAAGATGGTATCTTACAGGGCAGTGACCTGTGAATAGGCCTCTAATGAGCCTAATTCCTTTCTTGGAGAAGAAGAGCAGTCTGTTAGCATTCTGTGGCGAGTACTCGATAAATTTCTTCGCTTGTCTTTGACCCAGGAGCTTGTTCCAGTGAGACCTTGTGGGCTCTGTTTCCCATTTTTGGACTAGCGTTTTAATATGTGTCTTGGTTAGTCCACAGAACGGTTCAAGTCCTATGGGAGGTCCAGGTACTCAACTTAAAATTACTTTTTTGTTCTTTGACTGTCTGCACCCCCAGGCAACTAAGGTTACTACACCCCCAGACGGTATATAGATTTGTCTGCCCTTCATGTTCCTGCCTAAGCATTCTTGGCCACATATATCTATCGCAAGTATCTCAGCTTGTGTAATGTCTCCAAGGCTATTGATGCCCTATATTTCGAGCCGTAGACGCCTCTGGCGGCACCTTGTTTAGTTTTTGATCCATCTGTGTACCAGATAGAGGAGCTTCGACCTATCGCTGTTATTTGACTTCTTGCCATGTGGTGGTCTTTAATGACCAGTTCATATGGTAAGTCAAAGTCAAGCGTTTTTGGTCTTACATCCAGTAGCATTTCAATTATGTCTGGTTGTATAAAATCCAGAATTCTAAGGTGGTCAAGCTGTATCGCTAGTCTATGTAGTTGGGGAGCTTTTGATTTAGCTTTCTACCTTTGCTAAATGGAACTATGATGGTTTTCTTAGGATTTACACTCACTTCCTCCCTTCTGCACCATATGTCGATTATTTTTGGGGCTTTCTGCATTAGGCTTGATATAATTCCTTCATGCTTCCCTCTGATTAAGATAACGAGGTCGTCCGCATACTACATCATCATGACCTTTTTCATTATGTAATTCTTTAAGTAGTGAGTCCACTACGATTGACGTTTGCTATGGTTATCGATGTTTCCTCTCCACCCAGCGAAGCCGTTAGTATTGGCTCTTCAGCATTTCTTCTATCCATCGAATTCTGGACGTTTCAAAGCTGAATTTTTCTGCTGCTCTTTTTATAGACATGTGTGAGGTGTTGTCAAATGCACCCTCTACGTCTATAAACATTCCAACAGCCTCTCCATTTGACCCTGTTAAGCAGCAGAGCCCCGCATACCACAGGGAGGCTAATTACCTAAACCGGATGTCGCCTGCTCTCCAGAGTTCGCATATTTAACGACCAAGATCACCCTCTTGGCCATGCAGTCCTCGTCATATGCTGTTCCACCTTGACTTAGGGATTATTTTATAAAGGTTTACTCGTCGCGGGACCAGCAGTGAGGCCAGTTCCCCCGGGGTGGTTACTGTTGCAGTCAACCACCTTACGGTTTTGATCAGATGACTCGGACTTGCCCCACCGTACTCCGGCTCGGCTAGGTGGTGTCGCTACTTAGATGTAGCCTGCCTGCCAATTCCATCTCCTTTGAAAGTACGCTGGTTTCATGCAGGCATTAAAGTGCCCCTCCAGGTTATCTATTCTAGGTGCTTTTTTCTTTTTTTTATTTGCAGCGAAATAGCGTTATAGTCCCTTCTTCTAATCATGATTTTCATTTTCTCGGATATCTTGTGGCAGAAGTGCGTCGATCAGGTGATTTAGGGCTTCATCCTTAGTTAGGGCTTCACCTTTCTTGAAGGATCCAAAAGGCAATTTTGAGACGGTACCATAGGGGTTTCGGACCAAATCTTCTACAAATTTCTTCCAAGCACTGTTCGGGACCCTTTTTATTTCTTCTTTAAACCTGTGTCTTGCCCTATCCGTTTCCGCATATAGGTATTGTTTTCTTTCGTCTTCTTTGTTCTTGTCCACCAGTATGGGCAACCTAGAAATTTCCTTTTCTGGGGTTACACTACAATATGGCTTGTGGATAATTGATCGATGAAGAGGACACCTAGTTTAGGGTTTTGATTAGTGCGCAGTTGTAGAACTTATTGCCTTCTGTAGATCTATGGTTCTTGAAGTAATATATCTATGGAGTTATCAGTCGCATAATTTGCGGTCTAAATGGTTGCAATCTTCAAGTACATTTGCTCGCATTATCATTATCAGTTCATGTACCTGTGCTTGCTACAGTCGTGAAGAAGACTGTTCGGACTGGCAGTGCTTTGCAATGTGTCCAAATCTCTGACACAAAGATTTGGTCAGTTTGAGATATTTGGACACTTTGTAAGTTTCTCCTGTAATGAGTAGCTTTCTCTACACTTGTGGTTAGTTGTAGAGAGGCCTTCAATACCTTTCAAATGAGGCATCACTCGACCCATAGTGCCATTTAAGATTTTGGGGCTAACAGTCCCCTCGCAAAGAGGGTGAAATGCCGGGAGTTGAAGGGAACCTGAAAAGATGTGCCCCTGGCAAACAAAATCGACCTGTTCGAGGATTTTTCAATCACAATAATCAATTAGGAGAAATCTGGACTGGGGAGTTTTAAATGGGACAGCCTGTATAAATGCGAAACTGATTTCTCACTGATCACCGCACAGTCCAGACCGTTGTGTGTTGAAATCTGAAATTTGGTAGGAACATAGTTTTTAGGGCGTATAGGCGCACTAAGAAAGGATTTTTGAAAATTCCGTTTCTAAGGGGGTGAAAATGGGGTTAATTGACCCAAACCCTTAGACCCCAACTAAGTTGAAAGCGAAAAACGGTAGAGCAGTGAAAATTCGTACCCGAACTCGCTTTTGAAAATAACTCGACCCCTTTTTGACGATTTTCCAAGAAATTATTCACAGACGGCGAAAAAGAGGGGGAAAGAGGAAAACGGTTTCTATAAAAAAATTCATAACTCGACAACTCGGCATGCTAAAAACGTGAAAATTGGGATTTAGACTCAGCTTTGAAAATAACTAGACCCGTGTTTGACGATTTTATAAAAATTTCTTTACCGACCGAGAAAAAATTAGGGGTGGTTTACCCAAAATTCCTATAACTTGAAAACTGACAGTATTGCTTTCGTGAAAATTGGAATCTAAAATGCTTATAACTTGAAGGTCGAGAATGTTACAGGCATGAGAATGGGCACTCGGACTCTCATCTTAAAATAACTAGACCCGTGTTTGACTATTTTGCAAAAATTTAATTACAAACCCCGAAAAAGGGCCGTAAATGGGGAGGGTGGTATAACAGTATAGCAATATAATATGTGAAAATTTGGATGTAGATTCTCCTTTTAAAAAGACTGGGCCCGTGATTGAGGACAAAAAAATTACTTTTTGTTATTTTTTTATTAAAAACTGCTTTAAGCCGGTGTACCAATTCCAAATATAAGCGCCAGTAAAGCCGACCCCAACTTACGCGGGCAAAGCCGCGGGTAACTGCTAGTAACATATACATATAAGATAGAAGAAAGGCACTGAGATGGAAAGGCAAGATAGATTAGAAAGAATTGTATTTGAAGCAAGGGAAAACAAAAAGGAGGACCTAGAAAGTGCTGTATAAAAGAAACAAGGGAAGCAACTGAGAACAGGGGCATTTTAAGAATCTTGGAAATTACAATTGGTCTCTACTAGTCTCATGACGTATAAAATACGTTGTAATGTTTGGACCCGGGCGAAATCGTGTTACACTCTTATTATAGCACTCGCCACAACTTTTTAAAAGGAAACTTGAAGTTTCAGTTTTTTTAATAAATATATTCTTGTTATAGGACTATCAAAATCGGACGGAAGTGTTCGTGTAACAAAAAAAGTTTTAAGTAATTTGACATTTTCATCGAAATGCTTTCTCTGATGTAGCACCTAAATAAAACGCCAAACTGTCGGTTACTAATTGTAAACTTTTAAAAAAGAGACGATAGTTTTGTTAAAATAAGGTGAGTTTTAATTCTGCTGGCCAAAAGATAACAATACATTCATCTCAACAAATGCGATGAGAGTAAAAATGTGCTCCTGAGTTATTTTTCCACGCATGTTTACCGCTTATACTGAATACAAGTACCTATATGTAGTATCTATAAAATATATAGGGCATTTAATTATAGACCTATTGAACTTCCTAAAAATATCGCTACACGTGCTTATATCACTAATTTAATTTCCTCTTATTGGATTGGAGTTTGTCGATACCACTAACCAGAGATGCATCAAAACTTGGACGAAAATCAATGAAAGCCTAGCAGCAAGAAGCAGGTTACAGTGGCGCGACTTTGCAAAAATTAATCAACGCGTTTTCTTTTTATGGTGCGAATATGACGTCATCTGAGACACGGTGATATATGTTGTATAATATATTAACGATATGGTTATACAACACCAGTGGCGTGCAGAATGGAAACAACAGAAAAAATACTATTATAGATTCATTTTTCCAATACCAATATCCAATCATGAGAATTGTTTTTACACGACTGCATATGAAAGTAGCCATATCGACCAACCAACCTACTTGTCGAAAGTTGACATTATCACCACAGTTACATTATAGAATATATCGATGCGCTTCCGGTTCTATATTACCACAACAGTTTCGATTTCAGTCACCTGACAGCAGCCAGAAAAACTTTTATAAAAAAGAAACACAAGAACTGGCATTTCAAAACTTGTTAACGTTGTCGTAAATGAACGTAATTTTTTAAATAAATTAATGGTTAACGCCATTTTACTTATTGGAGAGTGAATGCTTTACGAAATTTGGGTGACGACGATATAAGTACTTCAGAGAAAAAAAGGAAGCAAAAATAAAATATGGTCCGATTCCACGAAAAGATTCAAAAATGTAGGTGGTTTTGATTTTTATTACGAACTTGAAAAAAGTATTCGCAATTCGTGAGTAAGTTGCTTTTTTCACTGGGTGGATTTGCTTTACTCACTAGTTATTGATTATTTATAAATAATTGCAGCCCTCCCCTTCTCTGGAATCTTAAAAAAACATTGTTTTTTTTTGTAAAATATCAAAATTTAACCTGACTTTCTTTGTAGGTATATAAGTATAATTCTTTACTTACCCGACTACTACAAATTAATTTAAATTAATTTGGCTTCTATTAGAACCTACTAGCATAAACAGTTTTCGAGATGTTGACCGTATTAAACATTCTGGGAAACCCGGTTTATATATGTAAATTTCTTAAACCTTACTCCTTTCTCTAATTTATCTTTCAAATATAGGTACGTGACTATATTTAATATTCACTGTTTAAATGAGTTATTTACATATCAAATGAAATTGGGTAAATAAAGATATTTACAGTCTTCATAACTGACTCAGTGATAAAAATGATAAAGAATAATAAATCAACGTGTACCTCCGGTAGAGGAACACCACACCTCGTCTTTTATATAGAACTCCTCACATAAGAGTTGCATTATGATATCCGGTTGTTAAAATTTAACTACCATGCGTGGGACTGAGCTTACTACAAGTTTCATTTTTATTCAGTTTATATTAAAATTTCAAAATCTTGAGATTGAACAATAGATATTGTGAAAACTAGAAAATAATGTACAAGTAAAGACGTAAATTATTGGTAATATAATGTCCGTAATATGTATGTATCATTATATCATAAACCTAATTATGATGATTATGATTATGACCATAATTATGATCTGCATAATTAAAAAATTGATATTTTACACTTACACTCTAAAAGAGAACTACTGAGTCAAGTTTAAAAATTTTTGTTGGCACCAATACAACTTACATCAAAATTGGTAAGCCTGTGATTTGGTTGTCAGCCGATTACAAATTCTTGACAGCTACATTAAATTTGCATCCAACAAACAAACATAACCTTGCAGTTACAAATGTCATTCCACCAACTTAAGAGCAAAAATAACTCTACACTTTTATCTGAATCTATTACCAACTGAACCATTAATTATTGTTGATCGTCTGTGTACCTTAAGAATATCAATTTGCTATAACTGTCACTTGCATTCTTTATTGGAACGGCGCATGATGTAATTTCGCTTAGAAAAACTTTCAACGATTATAGCGCGACCCTCCTCCACCATTCCTTAGCATTACTCACCGCAGAGCACCCCCACCCTTGTTGTAAATACTTTTCTTTCAGAAGTTTCACTTCGTACTTACACCTGAAAGTAGGGTTAGCGACAGCCCTAACGCAAGGACTGTAATATACAGGGTGGAAAGTTTAACTGGAATAAATTCAGTATCTTCATTGCAATTGATTTTGCAAAAAATTCCTGATACACGTCGATTTTTGTTTTTGAATTGCCACTTTTTAGTCTAATCAGCTTTTTTTTTGTTTTTACTCAGGGGGCTGTAACCACCCTTAAGTTTTTCTTTTTCAAATGGGAAGATATGTCAACCGACACATCATTGGAAAGCTCATAAAAAAAGGAATACAAGGATGTGTTTTGTTTCATGTATCTCTAAAAACTGTTTTTATTATAACAGGACCAATGTTCTTTCCTGATAATTTTAATGCAGAAAGACATCTATCGTTTCTTCAAGAAACGCCTCGCCCAGCTCTGACGGACCAATTTAGAGATGAATTAGATCCAAAACTTCCACATGAAAGAATATGGTATCAAGAGGATGGAGCTCCACCGCAATATGCTGCATCCGTTCGGCGTTATTTGGACGACATTTTTCATAATAGGTTGATCGAAGAAGAGGGGCAATAGAATGGCCAGCAAGACCACCAGACCTCACTCCTCTTGACTTTTTTTTTGTGGGGGTATCTTAAAAGTAAAGTCTACACCACAAAATCCGATAATCTTGAAGATTTTCAACAACGTATTACTTATGAAATGCAGCAAATCACTTCAGAAATGTTGTAAAATGGAAGAAATGGGTTTTTTATTGTCTTGCATTTTGTCAAGAAAGACTTGGTGAACATATTGAACATCTGTTACATTAAAAAAACATTATACTTACCTAAAACAAGATTTTTTTAATTCAAGTGCTACAATTTTCAACCAGTAAACATACCAAGAAAGAAATAGACTAAAGTTGTTTTTATTTATTTCTTCTTACATTATTAGCTGGAAAAGTAAAAAAAAAATATATCGTTGTACTCCTTTTTTTTTGTAAGCTTTCCAATGATGTGTCGGTTGACGTATCTTCCCATTTGAAAGAAAAAAACTTAAGGGTCGTTACAGCCCCCTGAGTAAAAACAAAAAAAAGCTGATTAGGCTAAAAAGTGGCGATTTAAAAACTAAAATCGACGTGTTTCAAGAATTTTTCTCAAAATCAATTGCAGTGAAGATACTGAATTTAATCCAGTTAAACTTTCCACCCTGTATATATATGTTACAGGCAACATATATAACTCAGGCTCTTTATATAATAACTAGACATTTCATAAAATGCCTAGTGAGTTTAGGCAATTTATGAAATTCGGTCTTTCAAACCATTTTCCATATAATTCCTAGGCATTATATATACTGCCTATCTCATTTAAGGCAATTTCTAGAATTCAGAATATAAGGTTATGTACACAATTTAAACACAAAACGTAAAGAACAAAAAATATATTTCTAATACATGGTATGGGGGAAATAGTAGATTATATTACAAGTGACAGTAATGTTTTTGTATTTCTCACTGATTTGATTTATTATCCGGTCTCTACCACCGTGGCCTGTATGATATAAATGTCTAGTAAAATGTCAATCATTTCTTCTTCATGGACATAATATAAAATGTCATTATTATCTGTACTTGGGGCCTCCCTGAATAGATAAGAGATCATAATGTTTTATAGCCAAAATCCTCATAGAGATTTTTTTGTCGGTTCCTTTGAGTATTTAATTTGTTTTATTTCCTCAATAAGTGCTTGAAACTTCACTTTTAAAAATCTTCGCTGATTTCGGGCTTTGTGAGCCTTTTCTTCCTTGAAATAATGGTAGAACTTTTTCTTTGTATCAGGCATTTTGTAACAACAAAAGCCAAAATAGAAAACCATAACGATTACTAAAAACTCGCCCCACGGCTCTAACCTATAAAAACAACAAAGGCGCGCGTAAGTGTCTTTATGGGGCTAAAGTTCACATTCTCACATTTTTCATTAAAGTTTCACATATTATCTGAAATTTCATAGACAATATATAAAATGCCCGGTGTTCTATATAATGCCTAACATTCTTCTCGGCAATTTGTTTAATGTAAATGAATGGTCTACAAATTGCCTATCGTTTCCGGCATTATATGAAATTTTATAAAATGCCTAGTTATTATATACAATGCCTGAATTATATAAGTTGCCTGTAACATATACATAATGATTATTTACTATGTCATCCAAATAAACTACGTCCAATAAAATATTACAAACAGGGTGACTGATGACTTCATTTTTTGAAATTGCACTATAAAAAAATATTTTTTGAAATATGAAAAAGAAAGAAAAAATATTTTCAACAAAAAATTAATAAAAACAAGTAACGCAATAAAATATTTATTATGGTTGGAAAATTGCATGTACATATACATATATAAATTGCCCAGATATATCGATGCCTTCTACAAACAATTTTCGTTGCGTAGAATAAAATATTTGGGGGTATGTCGGGCCAAAATAACTTTATATTAAATCCAGACATTCATAGTTATTCGTGTTAATGGTGGAATCTGAAAACATATTGTTTTTGATAAACTAATGGTTTACTTTATAATTTCTGATAAAATACATACACAATATGTAGATTTATAATTTAATTATGTACCTATTAATTTTTAACGTATGACTATAGTTGTGACATTTTTTTTAAATATACTATAGTTGTGTCATTTGTCAAAAAAAAAATATATAAAACACCCATTTTAAAGTGTTGAAACCCTGTATAAGCTACCCAATTGTTGAAAAAATTTATTGACGATAACTGATAAACTTATGAGAAGCTGGAAATAGTATATTGAAACACTAGTTTTGTAAAACTTATATTAAGACACGAGTTCAGGTTTGCAGCACGACTGCCGTAGGCGGGGTTGTCTGTAAAGAACGAGTGCTCTTGAGTTTTGCAAAACCAGTTTTTCATGTTATTTTTTCTAATTTGCATCTTAATGTCATTTTTTTACAAATGAAATCAATTTTGGTAATTTACAATTTTGATTTTTCTGTACCTGACCATAACCTCAAAATCACACTGACACTTCGTTCAGTGTGTTACCAATCGAAACAAAAATTCTAGTTTTTAGGTCCGTTAATGGCTTATTAAAATGAATGCGTTAATAGCTTTGTTACAACAGCAAAATAGAAAAACCATTATTAACTACTAGGGGTAATGAATATTTCACTTTTTTCCAAAAAAATCTAATATGGAACAGCACATCAAATACAGTTTTAAATTCAGAAACAAATTGAAATATGTGTAACATTCAATTCAACTAACGAAAAACTCGATCGAGGTGTCCGGTTCGATTCCCGGCTGCACTGAACGTAACATTGTCACAATGTTATAAGACCCAAAAGTTTAAATTCTGAGATTATAAATTGGCATTGGTTGGAATAGGATTATTCGTTACTTTGGTATAAAAATGGGAAGGGCGAGGAAATCCAACATTTTTTAGAATTAGTGTGCATGGTAAATGCCAAGGCTTTTGTTATACACTCCAAACGAAAATTGTTTCGCTGTAGGCACAGATAAACATCTCAAGTAATCATACCGTCACGTATTTGTTCAGATTATTATATTTGGGGCGCGTCCTTGGAACGAAACCCAAAACAACATTTCCCAAAAGAAAATTACAGATGAGATTTTTGAGAAAGTATTTAAGGAAATGTAAAAAGTACATGAACTAAATTAATCAATAAAAAATACCTACCCAGTTGATTCAAACATGTGGTTCATTACATTGAAAGTCAATTAATAGATATTGAGGGAACCTATCCCTGACACTTATATGTCGCCGGTTGTATAGGTAATTACTTATATGATACTCAAAACGGTGATACCTTGCTAGTACAGTTAGATATAATATGTTATACAACATTCGGAAAAATACAAACTTGAAGCTTGACCCAGAATATGTATATGTAATGACGGTCACGAAGTTGAAGCACCAAAATAAAAAAGAGAAAGGAATAATAATAAATCATCACGCGCTTCCCTCCGACCATCCCACCAGCTCTTTGCGTTGTTACAATAACATATTTATTTATTTATGAGTTCTAAAGCAAGACTAAGTTTAAAAACGAGAGAGTGCTAAACACGATCGAGCACTTTTGTAAATACAGTGCTTGCTGGTCAAATATTCAGTAACAGTACGGAGTTTATATAATTCAGGGTGTCAGTGTGTCACGTCAGTAAAACGGGTTGCCTGGCAACAGGCGCGCTTAGCCCGGCCTATTTTCGGGCTGGATCGATCGACCGAGCTTTCTTCCGTTGGGGTTAAAACCAGGCCCGGACTCCCTTTCTACCGATAGGGATGTGTGACCTTGAAAGGATTTCATTTTTAGTTTGGTTTGATTTATCGCCTGTTCTTTGATATTTAATGGCATTTTTGGTAGAAATATGTTCGATATTTTAGAGGCATATTGTAGTGACCAATAAAATTCTTTATAGAGACAATATATAGGCACAATTGAAATTTTTAAATTATATTCCAAGTGAAGTAAAAAAAGTAACTGTGCGTGTCGGCTCCGACGCGCGACTAGAGTTTTTTTTTACTCTTTATATTTATTTGCATTGATTCTATAAAATATTATACATAAACCATGTTACATAAATAATAGATTATATTACAAGTGATAGAAATACTTCATTGTCTGCGAGTGAGATTATTGAATCACGATTGCGGTAGTACTTTTCACTAAAATTAAATTTCAATCACTGCATCAAGTGTTGGACAAAATATATTAGTTATATTACATAAAAACATTGTTAGGGATATTAATTTCCTTCACTATTGAGATATTATTTTGAACATTAACTTCATCAATATTATCGTCATTATTAAATACTGCGTTAATAGGTTTGTGGTAACAAAATACGATCACTTGAACTGGTTTATTTCATGTTACAATATTTATACCTTTATTCACTTCACTGTATGTAAATATTAATAGATATAAATAAAATAAAGGGGTTGAGGAGTGCAGAAATATACGACAAAAACAAAGGACATCGGCAACCAACAATACACGACACATTTTATAGGGTTAATGAACACCCACACACCCTTGATAATCACTTCGGTTTTTCGGCTGGGTCCAGCAATGTGAACTTTGTCATAGTAACAATTTTTTGACGTTAATTAATTGTTAATTTAATTATTAAAATTTAAATACATACATATATTCAGGTCGAACTCCACAAACTTTAATAAAGGTAAAATTACAATTGGAACATGTTTCGGGAGGAAACTACCCCCATCATCAGCCCTAATTTTACAAGAGATTAATGATACAATTGATCAATTACAGAGGGGTTCTTAGAATGTTTAAAATTATGGCGTTAATTTGAAATTACTAATTTGACGTTTTGAAAAGGTTACATGATTTTAAAAGATTGGGTAAAAACAAAATTTTATAAAATGTAAAAATTAAAAATGGATCTGGTAAGTTTGTTTGAGTGGTAGAAAAGGTGAAAAAGGTTGGCATTTGAGGTTAAAATAATATTGAATGAAACATTAAAAATTGATTGGAAAAAATGAAACATGTTCCAATTGTAATTTTACGTTTATTAAAGTTTGTGAAGTTCGAGTTGAATATATTTAAATTTTAATATATATTTACTCCACTTTGAATTATCGACATTCTTCTGGCTAATTTAATTGTTTTGCGAAATACGTCCGATGACTCGGACGTAGGTATAATCGATTATTTTCTATGCTGTTGGGATAATAAAACTGAAAAAAAAGCTGTGAATCCACGAAGTGTATTCTTCAAGATATTTCTTACAGTAGTGTAATATGTGTAACTTTTTAACTCAAATTATTATTATGCCTAGGTTTCCGAGTCATTTTTCTATTTTCTGTTTTTTTTTTTCAACAAAAATCACAGATTCTGTTATTACGTCTGGCTCACATTTTTAAGAAATTATAAAGAACAGGGTAGTTTTCCTTATTTTTCGCATAAAAATCTGGCTCACATTTTTAAAAAGACCATAAAAAATAAGTAGTTTCCATAAAAAAATATGTTTCAATAGATAAAATGGGCTTAAAAACAGGTCATTTTCTCAACTTTTTGTGTTTTTGAAAAGACCTCAATGGGCTCAAACTCTACAAACTGCAATGACTAAAACTTGAAAATCGACTCATTTTCCCAAAAAAATTGATGTTTTTGGGAAAATCTGAGTTAGAAGTTAAAAAATAAGGGTAAAAAAGTCAAATTCAACGTTGTTTTTGATGTTTTAGTTGAAATACGGGTTTTGGTTGAAAAAAAAAATGCATAGAAAATAGAAAAATGACTTAAGAAAACTAGGCATAATAATCTGAGTTAAAAAGTTACACATATTAGACTACTTCTTATATACCAGAACTTTAAAAATAAGTGGGAAGAATGTCGATGAATCAAAAGTGCAGTAAATTTAAATTAAAATTTAATGTTTTTTCCCGAAACATCTTCCAATTGTAATTTACGTTTATTAAAGTTTGTGGAGTTTCACTTGAATATATTTAAATTTAAAAATAAGTATCAAGAGTTGAATAATTAAATTTGTTAATTATACACATATTTGCTTAAAAAAAACTGAGAATTTTTCTGAGAGGCCAAGCCAAGGTCTGTGGTGTGTGGGTGAAGGAAAAGAAAAAAAGCTTATTCATCGTTTCAAAGTGGAACCCTGTCCGTTTCTTCGTTTTGTATTTGTATTTTAAATTAGCTTTTTATTGCAATCTATCTGTTTTATTTTTGGCTTTCTACCGTTTAGTTGTTATATTAGTTTGACCACGAGATGACGCATGTGACGATAATACAAAAGCCACATTTGCATTTTGGTCTTTTGTAGAATTGGCAACTTCATAGTGAACTGAATAATTGAGTAATTCTTTCAGCATTATACATATTTGTCTTGTCGGGCACTATTCACAGTAATAAAATCATCAGTATGGTTTTCGCCAGGGTCTTAATTTTGAGTCTTAAAAAACCATTATGGTTAAGTCATTTTAAGTATCTTTAGTATTTATGATTTCTGGTCATGCTTGGCACATCGAACTGCGAGATAAGAATATATTGTTGGTGCGGCATAAACCCGAAAGACTGACCTCATAAGTAATTGCCGCGGTTACGAGAGCAAAATTATATGAAGCGCACTTTTTGAATAGTAGGACAGACGTCAAGTCAAGAGAATTTAGATAAGCTTTACTAACAAATGCCTTAACAATTCCCCAGTACTTATACCAAGGAAGAACAATTTTTAGAATATTAATACAACCTTATAATGCCATAAATTTAAATAAACTTTGACTGAAAAGGTTATTTCAGTAAGTAACCGATTTTTTTCTTACCTTCACCAATGGTTAAAGCGCGTTCTTAGGTGATTCCAAAAGTCGTCTTAAATTTGTTGACGTAATCGTAACAAGCGTTAAATATCGTGCGATTCTTTAAATTTCTATTCTAGGTAAGCCTTGGAATTTGAACGTAGGTCCTCGGCTAATTGTTTCGTCTGCTTGTAGCTGTCAGTTTGACGTCAACCAGAAAACCTAACCATAACATGACATTTAAAAAATGAGCTATAATAATCAAAGACATGACTTTTTTTCCACCGCCTACTCGGAATGGAAATTTAAAGAATCGCACGTCAGAAATAAAACAAAATGTACACATTTCTTCAGGACAGACCACTTTAATTTGTCAGTACATATAAGCTTTGATAAAATTTCTTCACATTGTGAATAGTGTATCGATGTCAATGCCTAGAAAACGAATAAATGCTACATGCTTTGTCAATTAAAAAATACTAAATAGACTCGAACTAAACGTACGCAGTCTCTTACAAAGTCTTTACTTTCTCTATTTACAAATTTGTAATAGTAAAAATATCATAATAACAGTAATAATATTTACATATGTCAATAAGTTAACGATCACACTAGCAGAAAATACACACAAAGGCTACAAAAAGGAAATAAAAATCATTAAAAATATATCGTGACTAATAAAAATATCACATTCCAAACTGTTAAATATGTCTAAAGTCATATGTAATTCTTATAAGTATTTTGTTCGTTATAATTAGTCGAGGTGGGTGTTGTGGGTAAATTCATGGGATGGCGGCGAAGCATAAACGTTTTCAAACGATTCGAATCAATAGTAACGGCTTTTTGCTCCTGCAACGTAAACAATAAAACAATTATAGATTACGAAAGTTACGATATACTCGTACCGTTGTCATCCAAGAAGAGGCAAGGCATTGATCCATTCCAATTCGCTGCGACGGGACAAGGACTAACAGCTTACAAACAAGGTCTTTCGCTTCTTCGGAAATTTCCTTGAAATAATCATCGGGAAAGCAGTAATCGCACTTCAGGATGTTCGCCGTTGTCTCTTCCAATGAATCATCCAAAAAGGGAGAAACTCCGCTGAGAAGGACGTACAAAAAGACCCCAGTGGCCCAGTAGTCAGTGTGTTTTCCGACCGGTTGGCCCAGCACTAGTTCAGGCGAAGCAAACTCTAGGCAAGCCGGTGGCAATATGACGCTTTTGGAAGTGTTCACTGAATCACCGAAATCTACCAGTTTCAAAAGGGGGACGGAACTGGATAAATCCACCATTACGTTTTCTGGCTGTAAATCGTGAAATTTAATGATGGATTCAATGGAAGGATATTAAATAGAAGTATTGAGCGGTCTAGATTGCAATTGCGCGTGCTCTCATCTGTTAAGATTTTCGTGAGAAACGTGATTCGAACTGGAGTCTCCTTCAACTAAATGGGCCACTTCAACTGAAGTTCAGTTTTTCGTCAAATATAAATCCTTACCTTAATATCCAAGTGGGAGATATCTTTTTGATGGAGCCACAATAGAGCGGACATTAGCTGACGGCTGTACGTTTTTACAGTGGCTTCAGTGTAATGTTCGTCCTCACACATGAACGTGAAAAGCAACGGGCCTTTTACTCTGGAAGGGAAAAATACAAATAGAATTTGCAATAAGTTTTCTGATAAAGGCAGTAATGGAATTTTGATTACAGTTTAGTTTTGTCAATTTGAGTATAGTCTATTTTGAAATAACTTTTATATTTGTTTTGTAGCCGTTTTCCAGTATCTTCTTGTGGAAAAATATGTTTTTTCTTGTGGGTCAATAAAATTTCATTCTAATCTTTTGTTTGGTGATTCGCGCACTCCCTTGTCTTCATGTCTTCTAAAATCAGCTTATATTGTCGATGTGGTCATATATACAGGGTGTTATGGAACTCCTAGCAGAAAATTTAACCACAAGGAACTCGTCAAAATAAATATTTTTTTTATCCATTTTCTTCGCAAACGCTCCCTTACGGAGTTAAGATTAATAATAGTTTGACCCCTAAAACCAATACCCGCCTCTGGATCGACGTTCATTGATTGCCAGGAAGGCACAAAAACTTTATCCGATAAACGAATCGAAATAAAAACTGTTTAAATAGAAACCTATCATAATATTCATAATATTGAAGTAGCTTAGCATGTAATAATAAACTCTGTAACTTTGATCAGGGATAAATTTCAGGTTCAATTTCCAAAACGCGATTACATCTGGGACGTCCGAAATCATAATAAAATAATTAGCGAGCACAAGAATCGAGCACACATCATAACAATACATTGCAGTTCTACTTGTGGTTAAATTTTCTGCTAGGACTTCCATAACACCCTGTATGTTACAGGCAACATACATAACTCAGGGTTTTTATATAATAACTAGGCATTTCATAAAATGCCGAGTGAGTTTAGGCAATTTATGAAATTCGCTCTTTTAAGCCATTTTCCATAATTATAATTCCTAGGCATTATATATACTGCCTATCTCATTTAAGGCATGCTCTGCTATCTCACAAAACAACTTTATTAAACCATAGAACACGTTTCAGGGATTCACGTTATACCGTCTACGAGATGCTATAGTTGAATTAGTCAAATTCAATTGAGGAGGACGACCCCATTGTATTAAAAAATGTCAAATTTGAGAAAAGTATTAAGAATGATGGACCTCTGCCAAGGCTAATTTGTGAATAGAAAAAATATGAAGAAAAATAATAACATAGGCGTCTAGGACTCTTCAAAAACGGTACCTCAATGTAACTGTACGTCCATACCGTAACTACTGTGCAAGAACAATTTAAATTTTGCATTTGAAAAGATCATATCGTTGGGCTGGTTCAGTAGGGAATACAACACTCTGACAGAATGCTCAACTTTACGGGATTTTGCGATCCCCGTCACGTGGCTTTTCGGCAGTTTGTGGATGTCCGTAAGATGGGGTGTCAAGCGAAAAATTAAATGAAACAGTTTCCCATCGAAATGCTATAAGCTATTTTGGTAATAGATGGCGCGGCACCTGGTACGAAAATTAAATCGGTTTTCGTCTCGGCTATAGAACGCACTTGATATTTTGTGTGGACAAATTTCAGGATCGCTGTGGTGTATTTTTAAGCAATAAATAATTTAATAGGTTATAAAATCGAAGCATGATTTCACAAAACAGTGAATAGGGAAGTGTCGTTACAAAATTTAATACCCACTCTAACAGAAAGTGAATATTTATCAACAATATTAATCAATTAAAAATCTAAGTAAAAAAATTATAGCTTATTTGTTATTTAACACTCTTAATATGGCACCAGCTTTTGAATGTTTTTCTGTATTTTTGACATTTGTTTTACGAGTTTACAAATAATCAACAATTCGACTATATACATTTTATTTTATTGTTTATTATATTTTATACATAAAATTCGTTATCTAAAAACCCGTGTTTACTTCGTGATTTTCATTACTTCCATTATATATTTTTTACATTCGTTCTATGGTAAGAAAAGCAATTTCTTTTTCAAAAATGTTTAAACGAATATTTACAAAATTAGGAGAAGGTGCTGTCAAACTTGTATTTAAACCAGTCGAATTTGTGATTTATTTGTTGAAAGAGAATATTATCAAAACCAAGAACAAGCTGACGGAGATTTATAATATAATGAGCGCAAAATTTCTTTCCTATTTGGTCGTACATTGTCGTTTTTGCGTCCTAAATTTATTGTGTGTGCTCGGGCGTTTTTTGATGAAAATTGTTCAATATTTTTGTTATTTTCTTTCAATTCTAGCACTTTATGTTGTAATCTGGGGCATTTCGATTATTTCTTGTGTTACAATATCTATATAATAAAAATGAAATGCTGTTCGTTAGTAAGAGCATTACCTGAAAAGGGCTTAAATGGGATAGGCAGTATATACAATTCCTAGGCACTATATATACTGCCTATCTCATTTAAGGCATTTTATAGAATTCAGAATATAAGGTTATGTACACAATTTCAAGATTATTAACGTATTTATTATCTGCCACGTAGAGAACAAAAAATATATTTCCAATACATGCCATGGGGAAAATAGTAGATTATATTGATAGACAGATAAGTGATAGTAATGTTTTTGTATTTCTCACTGATTTGCTTTATTATCCGGTCTCCACCACCGTGGTCTGTATTGATATGAATGTCTATATCGTTGTCACCAGAGGGATTTGAAAATCACCACCAGAGGGATTTGAATCGCGACTTAATGGAAACTGTAATAAGGAGTCATGAAACTCGAATAACTGTCAAGAGTTGTCAAAATACGTAAATAAAATAAGAACTTCAATCAAATTTTCGATGACAGCAAAAATAAATAAATAAAACTAGCGACAAAAAATGTTTAATAAAGATGAGGTAAGATTTGCATTATTATTCTAAGTAATATCTGGTTTTGAAAAAAATTAAGCACACTTAATTTTGAGATTGGAATTAATTTGTTCCACGCCCTCCTAATTTTTCATTCTGTAAAACTATTACAGTTTACTCTAATGCGCGAGATGGTGACATCTAGCGATATTTTGTCTGTTTTCCAAACGCAAGGTTTTGAGCGATTGGCACCACTTGAAATTAGTGTCATCGGCGCGGACAACGGTCTATATAGTAAAATGTCAAACATTCCATCTTCATGGACATAATATAAAATGTCATTATTATTTTTAATTGGGGCTATAAGTTTATCTACTCCCTGAATAGATAAGACATCATAATGTTCTAATAGCCAATATTCTCATGGAGTTTTTTGTCGGTTCTTTTGAGTATTTAATTTGTTTTATTTCCTCAGTAAGTGCTTGATAATTCACTTGTGAAAATCTTCGCTGATTTTGGGCTTTATGAGCCTTTTCTTTCTTGAAATAATGGTAGAAGTGTTTCTTTGTATCAGGCATTTTGTAAGAACAAAACGCAGAATATAAAACCACAACGCTTACTAAAAACAAAACAAAGGCGCGCGTAAGTGCCAATGAGGTAGTATACAATATTTTGAAACTTTTTTTATAAATGAAACTGCTTAAAATAGAGGACTCCTATTTTTTCGTTTTGCTTAAATCATAAAATGAAATAAATGAAAAACTATTTCGCGGGCGAATACCTACGTCATTAGTTTCCGAGCATAGAGGGAGTAAGAGCGAAAAGGAAACAATTACTTATAAAATGAGTGAGAGTGAGAAATGGAAAGGCGTAGGTCCTCACTTAATTCATATGCCGGCCACTAATGACGTATTTTAAACTCGTACAGTTCTCCCATAAAAAATTAAACGAATTTCAATTCAATTTTTTTTGTATTTTCAGTAAGTATAATTTCACCATAATAGCGCTAAACCATACACTTTTCAATGAAGTTTATGATTATTGTATTTTCCAAAAACTTTATTTTTTAGTATACTACCTCATTTAAATTTAAAAAAAAATCCATATAATGCCTAATTCTTCTCGCCAATTTGCTTAATGTAAACGAATGTTCTACAAATTGCCTATCGTTTCCGGCATTATATGAAATTTCATAAAATGCCTAGTTATTACATAAAATGCCTGAATTATATAAGTTGGCTGTAACATATACATGATACTTATGAAGTATATAGCTCATGTATACATGATATCTTAGTGTTAGGGGAACGTCAGAGTTGCTAGAGCAGTGAAAAAGATATTTATCAAAAACTTCGAAATTTACCCGAAATTTTCAAAATTCCATAACTTTTGACCGATTGAAGATAGATTAGCATAAGTTCACGAATCTTGAAGAAAATATAATTCTCTAGAAATATCTAATATACACTTTTCGTAAAAAGTGAAGAGGTATGACGGAAAACTTGAGGTGTCACAAATCTCTTTAAAATTTCCAATTTTTCTTTCCGTAGGATTTGGACTACGAATATTAAAAAAAATAAAAATAGCCAAATCGGTCCAGCTCTCTCTACAATTGAAAGTTGGCTATGCAGCCATAAATTTCTTCCTGGTTTTGATAATATTCTCTTTCAACAAATAAAACACAAATTCGATGGAAAAACTGCAATGGAGAAAAAATTGCTTCACAAAACTTACAGCAACATCTTCTGGACTGGTTCAAATACAAGTTTGACAGCACCTTCTCGTAATTTTGTAAATATGCATTGTAGATTTTTGTTTAAACATTTTTGAAAAATAAATTGATTTTTCTCACCATAGAGCGAATGTAAAAAATATATAATGGAAGTAATGAAAATCACGAAGTAAACACGGGTTTTTAGATAACGAATCTTATGTATAAAATATAATAAACAATAAAATAAAATGTATATAGTGGAATTGTTGATTATTTGTAAACTCGTAAAACAAATGTCAAAAATACAGAAAAACATTCAAAAGCTGGTGCCAAATTAAGAGTGTTAAATAACAAATAAGCTGTAATTTTTTTTACTTAGATTTTTAATTGATTAATAATGTTGATAAATATTCACTTTCTGTTAGAGTGGGTATTAAATTTTGTAACGACACTTCCCTATTCACTGTTTTGTGAAATCATGCTTCGATTTTATAACCTATTAAATTATTTATTGCTTAAAAATACACCACAGCGATCCTGAAATTTGTCCACACAAAATATCAAGTGCGTTCTATAGCCGAAACGAAAACCGATTTAATTTTCGTACCAGGTGCCGCGCCATCTATTACCAAAATAGCTTATAGCATTTCGATGGGAAATTGTTTCATTTAATTTTTCGCTTGACACCCCATCTTACGGACATCCACAAACTGCCGAAAAGCCACGTGACGGAGATCGCAAAATCCCGTAAAGTTGAGCATTCTGTTAGAGTGTTGTATTCCCTACTAAACCACCCCATGATATGGTCTTTTCAAATGCAAAATTTAAATTGTTCTTGCACAGTAATTACGGTATGGACGTACAAGAAGTTACATTGAGGTACCGTTTTTGAAGAGTCCTAGACGCCTATGTTATTATTTTTCTTCATATTTTTTCTATTCACAAATTAGCCTTGGCGGAGCTCCATCATTCTTAATACTTTTCTCAAATTTGACATTTTTTAATACAATGGGGTCGTCCTCCTCAATTGAATTTGACTAATTCAACTATAGCATCTCGTAGACTGTATAACGTGAATCCCTGAAACGTGTTCTATAGTTTAATAAAGTTGTTTTGTGAGATAACAGAGCGTATTTGGGCTAGCATTTTCAAACGTTGTGCATTTACCGCCTCTTGTGACGTCATTTCGGGAGAGTATTCTCATTGGTTGGGACACAGCATTTGGGTGCGTTCATCAGACGAAACAGTTGTGCAACGGTTTAAAAATTTTCTGGTGAACGTAGCGCTACCAATTCCGCTCCGAAGGGAGCGATGGGTAGCAAACGGAGCATACGTAGGACACCGCTCCGCTTATAGAGTTGTGTAGCGCAGTAAACATCAAAGCGTAAATACAAGTCTTAATGATTTGTCATAAACGTGTGTTTGGCCGCTTTGATTTGGCATGTAATTAACTGTTCGGTGTTTTAATGCATTTTTGCACAGTAAATAATTGTCATTGTAAGTATAGCAACCAATTGCACGGTAGGTTAGACGGGAAAAAGCATAACTGCTATGGTTATTTTATTGCTTCATGTACAGTATAAAAAATGTATGTCCGGTAGAATTCAATTAGAACAATTGCAGATTGCACAGTATATAAATAAAATAATTAAGTAAATAAAAATAAATATACATATTTAAAAAAAGACAATGTGCTCATAGTGGGTATTGAGAATTCTGACAGCCAAAGAATTGCTACGTATGCTCCGAGCGCTCCCGTCTGGTGAACGCGTCCAATACTAACCAGCACGATATCTCTCATTCGCGCATCGGTATGCGCAATCTTCCATTTTGGAACAGAACCTGTCAATTTCTGGCATATCTCGACCTGTGATCTCGACTGATCTCGGCGGAATGCTTAGCGGGACTGGTTTAGCGATCGATGCTCGCGTGGAATATTTTCTAGCGACCAATAACGATTTATTTCAAGCATTTATACATTTATTTTAGTCATCCTATAAAAATAATAATATGTACGTTTTTATGTTGGAGTTTTATTCAATTTTTTCCCGAATAAATCATAATTATTGTATCATTATATAATGATTAATAATCATCCACAACTGACTGACTGACTAAGAGTATTGGAATGACAACCATTTTTTGATTTAAAAGTTTTGAAATTGGACTGAACACGAGAGTGAGTTCTAAGAAAAAAGAATTCAATAAATGGTTGTTACTTCTCATCCATTTAGTCAGTTGAGGAGTATAGTGGACAGGAGAATATATCAGCAAAGAAAATCAAACCAGACGAGATTTTCACCAAAATCTATACTCAAATTTACATTTTTGACTGAATGGTTGACAACTTGGTTCGGAATGACAACCATTTTCATATTGTATCCAAATTTCGTTTCTTGTATTTCACAGTTGTTCTTTGTGGCTAAAAACCATTTCGTTCATGGCACCACATGATGTGATTATATAATCTAATCTAATAATATATAAAAATCTCGTGTCGCGGTGTTTGTGGTCGAACTCCTCCGAAAGGGCTCGACCGATTTTTATGATTTCTTTTGTATTATTTGGCAGGTATGAGAATAGGTGGTAAACTATTTTTACATGGACATGGGGGCCCAGGGACCCCCCTTGGGATGGACCGATTTTTATGATTCTTTTTTTGCATATTTGGCAGGTATGAGAATAGGTGGTAAACTATTTTTCACATGGATAAGGGGACCCAGGGAGCCGCATTGGGCTAAACCGATTTTTCGGCTAGACGGATTTTTATGAATTTTTGTTTGTATATTCGGTAGGTATGAGAATAGGTGGTAAACTATTTTTCACATGGATATGGGGGCCTAAGGGGCCCTCTTAGGCTGGACCGATTTTTGTGATCTTTGATTTGTCTCCGCCCCGAATAGCAGAATAAAGACGCCAACTACTATTTGGACAAGTTGATGAACTGGGAGCATCCCTGTGTGTGGCTTCGCAAGGAGATTACGTCGAAAAACAAAAATAAATTTTGAAAGAAAATGTTTTGTACTTTTGTGAGGTCGGAAGCTTTTCAGACCACCCGTAGATTAGTACTAGAATTAATAAAAAAGTAACTTACAGTTCTAGAACTATGGTGTCTACTCCAGGCAAAGGGGCGTTGTCAAAAAGGGCCATCGACCGTATGATGTTGACATGTTGCATTCCTGCCAACAAGCTGTACTCGGCTTGCGTTATTTGCTGCGATTGTCTTCTTCTAGTAACTTGCTTGAGAGCCACTTCCACATAAGTACCTCTGTCTTTGGCGCGTCGAATTACGGAAAACCGTCCTCTACCGATTTCTTCCAGTTCAATATATCTATTCCTGAACTGTTCCTGTTGCCACCTTAAATTGTCTGCAACCGGCAGTGTCACGGCGACACTCGGCAAACTGATCAACTTGTTCTGCACTGCAATTATCCGGAAGCTGTACGTTTCACCGGGGATTAGATTTTCTACCGTGTACGTTTTCGTACCGATAACTCCGTTATCGTTTGGAGAGAGCCACTCACCAGTGCCCAATTGGCAATATTCGACCCAGAATTGCTGATAAAAATCACTCTCCCATTCTAGTAACACACTTGAGGAGGATAAGACCTGAATCCTCGGTTCCTGCAAAGCAGGGTATGGATCAGTCACTGTTAAAACTGCCGAACATTGGCACGCTCCACCTTCATTGGACACTGTAACCGCGTACGTTCCAGAATCCGATAATTTACAGTTGTCTATAATGAAGAGGCAGACACCTTCATCGTCTTGACCCAACACGAAGCGACCATTTCGTAATATACACAAATTAGGTTCCAATTTCTTCCAGTGAATTCTTGGATTACGACCACAGTTTTTGATTCGGCACTTGAGAACCACTTTGGTACCACACTGCACAGTCATGTCTCTTAATTTATCACGGAATTCTGGTAATTGAGGAATTTCAAGAATTATGTTGTCCGGGTCTGTGAGTCTTCTCGGAGGCTTTTTGAAACGAAATGGCCATGCTTTCCGGTTGTAATTCGACAAAACGTGAGGAGGCAACCAAATTTCGTTCGAGTTGACTTGGGTATGAACTAAGTAGCCTTCTGTTGCGTCGTATTTTATAACGGTAACTATTTCACCTAAAGTAAGGTCCGGCCATTCGCATATAAGACGAGCTTGAGTTCCTGGTGCCATGATATGATTGTCGTAGCACTGAAAAAGTTTGAAATTATTATAAAAAAGGGATAAGTGCAAAGTGTGCATTAATTGTGCGGGTGGCAAATTATTGTTTGTGATAACATAAAAACGAATGAAATACTAGTGAACACATGCCATGCAAAGAGTGCAGGAAGTGAGTTATTACGCAAGTATAGAAAGGCAGTCAGGGTATAAAATATAATCCGACGTGCGTGCATTTAATTGTTAATTTAAAAATAACTACACAGAACAATTAAGTAGACATAATCGAATGTTCTTATATTTAAATGGTTTAGAACGTACTATCGAGAGCAGAGAATGCTGTGAAAGCAGATATGTACTTCCAAAATTCACTAACTGTGAATCAAAATTTTTCTAAACCATCAACTATCGTTACATTGTCAAAATTTCAAATCATTTATGAACAGTAGTAACATTATAAATGATCAAAAGAAAAAAATATTCGGCTCAAAATTTTGCTGTGCTCCCTTAGTACACCTCAGGTTAATGAAAAAGGGTACACTTTCATTTTACCCGTGTAAACTCGATTTATTTCATTAACAAGTTCTAATCACTGTCACAATATTAACACCCTAAGGGGCGGAATTCTGTAACTGCTCAAGGCCATTAAATTAAGTTGTCATAGCATGACCAATCAGGGCTTGAAATTTTAAATTTTAAAGAACGCTAAAATTTTAACGCCCCTCTAAAAATTACAGAATAGGCCCCTTTAGCGGCCGTTAAAATTAAAAAAAAAAAAAAATTTAGCGCAGCAGTTATAGAATACGAATTTACAAAGGCGACATATAGTAAAGTGCATAAAACGGGGTCTATTGCACACAATTATCTTAACAATAGAAGACTAAACCCAGCCATAAATTTCCGAGACCAAAGTGTGGCTCACTCCGAGAGCTTTTTTGAAAGCGTGAAGCCACGACCGTACTTGAAAATTTTGTTCAAAACGTTTAACACCGAAACTATCATAAATAAGTAATGTATTTTATTTTTTATATTGCTGCAGATATTAAAATGCAAGAATATGAATTATTTATTAGTAAAACAAGTTTGTACAAATTACTATTGTACAACTATAATAATATTGTAACTATAATATTCAGTGTGAAACGAAAATCCAATTTATAAAATGAAAAAATAATCACATGCACAGGTCACATTTCAGTTAAATGTTTATTGCTATAAAAATTAATTGTGGCCCAGAAATTTCGAGTCCGGTCCGTTTTATCCACCAATAAACAAGCAAGTCAAAAACTCAAAGACGTTGCCGCTTCCTGTTGATTTACAACCCTGCACCTTTCTCATTCTGCACCTGATTTGAGGCAATAGGTCCCAGTTTTATATGTGTCAGATTATCGTGCCTCGCACTTTATATTATGGATTGGTCAGTTGAAGTGACAGATAATTAATTATTAAATTTTTTTTATTTTAATGATCGTTTAAGAATTACACTGTAATATATTGTACTAATATGTTAAAAAGTAATTCTTAAAATAATTCTATAGAGTTTAGAAGAAAAAACCTCACATTGGCAGTAATAAATTGCGTATGTATGGGCTGACAGCATCCAACAGATGACATTATGAGTGACAGGAAATAAATGCGGTTTTACTACAAATACTTATTGCGATAAATATTGGAAAATATACAGTACAGTACAATAAACAATATGTGTCTAAGAACCAAAATAAAACACTGACGTAAGGAACGTCCTTCGTGAAATCAAGAATAAACCCGTAGGGTTTAAATAGTGGGAGTGGAAACCGTATCTGACCTGTTACTCGGTTACAATTTAAAATAATACGGATTAATCTTGGCTGATTCAATTTACAGTCGCGGACAGAAAATTTTGGACGTCAATGTCATTCTATTGTGACAAACTAACACTCTTGACAACAAAGCACAGACTCCATTAAAACTTTTAAATGGGACAAAATACATAATTATTTTAATGAAAAATTACAGTTAGTTTTTCACATATTTCAATATAACTGATAATTTTTAACAATGGTACTACTCCTAATAAAAGTGATATAAAAACTTACCAGTTCATTCTCAATCTTTCCGGCAGCTCATTTTCACGAGCAAAAATAATTCTATAGTAAAATTAAATTTGAAACTGTATATAGTGGCAGTTCAATACAAATACATAGTCTGTTCATTTCTAGTGGGCGAGTGTACTAAAAAAGACTAACAAATAATGTAGAATAATTGAGAATTACAGCAAATGTTCAAAGTGTTCTCACGCATCTTCAATTCAGCATTCCGTTGCCGTTTTTTTGAAGTCACTTGAAATTGAAATGAAATTGTCAAAAATTAGTAGTGCCAACCTAATTTAAATTTCACAGCCTACTCTAATTTATAATTTAAATGATCGCACGGTATTTGACAATCCAACAACAAATCTGATTCAAACTGCTGACTTATCTAAATATTGGATGTGTCTACATAGACATGCTGTTCTAGTATTTTCTTTCTCGTTCCTACGATTTGGTATATAAATTTAGAGTAGCTTTAGCATTCTGATGGCAGCCTCCATAGATCAAAATTATTCATGCTTTCCAATAATTATTATTAGAGTATGAAGGAATGCATTGGCATTTTGAACGACATGGCAATAATTGTCAAAATATTAATCAAATCTATGTATACTCAGTGACGAAATAGTCATTATTTAGGATTGATTTGTCTACAATTTATTAGTCTTGATTTAACCTAAAATTGATTAAAAAAATCAGCATTCTACATCAATATTTAGTGTATAAGAAATAATAATGTGTTTGGCGACCACGGTTTTGAATGCACATATTTAAAAGCGTAGGAATTGACAAAATGAGGTGATTAATTTCTTTTTGTTTCAACTGGTCCCAGGCAACTTGAATTTCGTGTTGCAGTGGACCTTGCAGGTCCGTGGGGGACGAAGCAAAGGAGTTAATCGTCTCCTCACCTCTCCCCACCATATCCCAAACATGTTCAATGGGATTTAGAGATCTTGCAGGTTCGGCGAAAGCCCACGTTTTTCAGAAGAGGACCTTAAAATGGGGGTTAGATATCTGTCAGAAATTTATTTTTAACTACATATTCCAAATTTTAATATTTATTACTTTTCTCCTCGGAAAATCTTGCTTGTGTAATTGTTGATTCTTGTTGTATACATGCTTTGTTCTTTATTTTTTATTTTTCTTTGTTTCTAGTTTAGTATAATAGATTACTAGATCTACAGGGCTGTTATTAACAATGATTAGAAATTAATGGACCATTGAGAGCAGAAAATTCTGGAACAATCTGTACACTTCCAAAATTCACATAATTCACTAGTTTGAATCAGACTTTTTCAGGCACTTGCCAACTGTCGTGACATTGTTAAAACGAGTTATTTATACACAACAACTGTAAGAAAGTTAAAACATTGTTTTGTTATGTCTATGGAAACTGGCCATAGTAGTGCTGTATATTCGACTTACAAACATTTTTTTTCAACAATGACGGTATATACATACAGGGTGTTATGGAAATGGATACAAATATTTTAGGGGGTGGTAGAACTCGCCATTTCAAGCAACCCTTTTTTTTACTAGGAAAACACCCGCCACTGTCTATGACCTTATCCTTATATGGCATTTGTAAAAAACTTTAACAAAAAACTAGTGAAGCAAAGAAACAGATACACAACCCACCAACCCACATTAATAAATTATTTAAGGTGTATTTAAATAAATAGGAAAATAAACAGAATGCAATCACTTACTTATTATTACGTCTGTAACAAATGCTCATAATGTCGTCCTTCGCTGAATCCGTCGTTTCATCGAAATTTGTGTATTCATTATGACGTTCTGTTATTGCTGGGTTAGTTCTTGTCAAAAGGATTTAACACAGAAAGTCGAAAGAAAATCGAACCCTATAAAGCCCTTCAGTTCACCCACTTCTGTTAATTCAGATAACCAAACGTACGTTATGCGCTCAGGGGACAGATCAGAACTGATTGTATACATACGGAAAATGCTTTTTTGTGACAAAAACGCTCGATAAGATTTTCTCGGTCAATGTGATATTTGTGAACGATTCGTGAAAATTATGTTATTCGAAAAAGTTGCTTGAAATGGCGAGTTCTACCACCCCCTAAAATATTTGTATTCATTTCCATAACACCCGGTATAACAAAACGATTTTATATAGACAAGCGGCTTTTCGTGCATGGACAACTTTGACGAATTTAGTTTTCGATCTCTGTACCTATTAAAATTACAAAAATTTAAAATTAAATAAACCTCGCTTCAAGCACAATAAAATGTTCTAAAATAAATCTGGATTGGCTATTCTTGTATTAGAACTTTATACTTTGCTGGTCTCATGTCCTAATTAGGTCAATTATTTTAAGTACTAAAACAAGACAACATCCAATAAAAAGCTGCATCCGTCCCACGTAACGCGGTAAAAATAGCGCGGCTATAATATGGGATGTTAATAAGTTCCATGATTTAATTTTAAAGTTTAATACAAGAATTAAAACATGTCATATACACATTGGACTGTCCATTTATAAGTTACTTTTATTAGGACTGAAATATTTTAATGAGATAATTTTAGTGCTATAATTAATCGTAGGTATATGATTTATTCAGAACTAAAAGTGAAGGTTATTGTACGCGCAAGTTGTTTACTTGCAAGGATTTACTTGTGCAAGCCATTCTCTGCTGTACTAGATTAACATAAAAAGAAAATTCCTCCCAACCGGGAATAAAATGCAACTTTATTCCCTCATTTTTTGGCTAATCATGTGGTACTTTATTCCCGAGGGAATACAGCTCCATTCAATTCAACTACATTTAGGTATCACCGTACCGCGCAATAAAAAAAAAATCTTCTCTAATTTAGGTGGTTGGGAGGAAAGTTTTGTTTGCATCTCTGGAATAAACACCGTTAATCCCTCGAATGAAAATACCCTCGGTTCCCTACGGTCGCCTCTGGCATTTCTTACATTCCCGGGATTAACATGGGTGTTTATTCCCTTGATACATAAATAACTATTTTAGTTTTTATCACGTAATTCTTAAATATGCGAAAACCAACATTACCATAGTAACAAACGTTTTTTTTTTTTTTTGATATTTTATTCGATTATGTATTCCGTTTAAAATGGATGAAATGGAGGTGCCTCAAGATGTTCTGGATGAAGCTGACCGCGTGAAGAATTTGATGCCGCAGAAATATCGGGAACAGTATGAGAAGGAATACCAGTTGTTTCGTTATAAAGTTTTACTTGAATTAATTGTTACTATGGAAATAATTGACGTATAATTTTAAAGTACTAGGACGTTAAAGTTCCACTTCTTGTATCATAAATAATTTGAAATATGTCACTTTAGATAATAAACAGTTTTTCATCAATCGTTCTCAATTCTGAGGGAAACAATTATTGAGAAAACGGTCAGTATAGAAATTAATTGATTTATTGATTTAACGAGATTCAGATATTTTTTGTAATTTTTATAAACAGCGGCGTTATTTTTACAGCACAATGTTAAAAACAAGGTCTACTACATCTAGTTAAAATGACCTTATAAATAATCGAAAATAAGAAAAGCCTGACAGAAAGATATTAAAAATAAATCAAAAACCAAAGCTTTTAACTGCCTCATGGCAGGTTGTACAAATGCCAGTTATCAATTAAACTGGGAAAAACTATTTTGGTACAATATCGGGTGATTCAGCTAAAACAAATATACAAATCACATTCCTTGCTTCACTTTAGAATTTTCGAATAAAATGCATCCAAATAGGCATTTTTGACAGATGTTGTCATAGGGTACTTATGCTTTCGTATTCTAGTAATTCGGTTTCTTCATTATTAGAATATGATTGCATAGGTATTTTTAAACTTGTGACAATAGCTGTGAACAATACAAATGGGATACCTATGTTGAGTTTTAACTATAAGCGTAGATGTTAGATGAATCTGGGTGAATATCATGGATTATATAACTCATAATAAATTCATTTCGGTGTTTCGGCTGGCTCCAACAATGAACTTTGCCATAGGAACGATTTTTTTATTATTGTTAATAAACGTCAGAAAAAAGTTCCGTCAAAATTTCGCATTTTTTCGTTATATAATCGTAATGAATACCACTCGAGCATTGAAAATAATAATCTCGTCATTCGTTGACTCGGAAGTTTAATCGATATTTTCTATGATCTTGTGATATTATTACTGATAATCACACCAATATAGGAACTTTGTACCACAAACTTTAATAAGTGCAAAATTACAAATGTAACATGTTTCGGCAGAACACTACTGCCATCATCAGCCCTAATTTAACAAGAGATTAATGATACAATTGATGAATTACAGAGGGGTTCTTACCTTAAATAAAAATTATGACGACGTTATTTCGAATTAAATTTGACGTTTTATAAAATGTAAAAATTAAAAATGGATCAAAGAGAATCTGGTAAGTTTGTTTGAGTGGTAAAAAAAATGAATAATTATAAACTATAAATTATTAGAATACACAGTCGACGAAGAAAGTCTTTATGAATTATGGTGTCTAAGAAAGAAATTAAATAAAAACAACGGTATCATTTTTAACTGGTATCATACACAGATAATTACGGAAATTTTCCGGTTCTTTCTGTAATTCCCTAATTAAATACATACAATTCAACATTGTTGTTTTCTTCTTGGGCTTTTTTATTTATGACACATTTTTAATTAAACAAACACCAGCAAGTGCTGGTAATATTTACAGCCGAAGTTCAAAATAAAATTGGCTAACTCATGTTCAATAAGCATAACCTCATTTTTTTTTTAAAGGCAATGATGCTTCTTTGTTATAAAATATTTGAAGCCAGAGTTCAGTTAAAAGAGCCGAAGATGTACGATTGCTAAGACCCCCTAGTGTTACAAAGTACTTGTACGCTATCGCTACTGCTAGAAACTTACAAAGTTCTACCCACGGCTTCCTAGATTAGAAAAGGACAAAGTGACCCTTTTGCGGCTGGTCGAGTTTGAAAAAAAGCTGTTTCTGACAATTCACTGTACTGCACCTCCATCTATCGAATTTTCAACTGAACTTTTAACTGTTACCTTGACAGCGTTACTGTCTTTCAATTCAAAAAAAAACCGCCAAAGTTTAAAAGTAATTATCACATTCTTTGCAACATGCCTCAAGCAAAAAAGTTCTGTGTGAGTAACTGCACTTCTACCGAAAATGTTTCTAATTCGCCCTTTTCTAATCTAGGTTCCACCACAGAGTTGCCTGAACTGGCGCTAGTGTTTATGCCTAAATTAACAGGAACCCAAACCTATTAATTATAATGGGAAATTACATGGACTTACCTTGTTGCTCCAATATTAATTACAAACATATTTCAAACGAATATAATAGCACGCACAAAACCCCAACGACATATATACAGTGTGGAAATTAAGTAACGCATAAATTCAATAATTCCGTTGATATTAATTTTTTGGAAAAATTCTTGAAGGGGCATAGCGATTTTAACTTCAGCAAATATTTTCAGCCTATTGTCAGTTTCTAATGTCATTTGTTTTTTATGTTATGACGTCATCGACTTTTTTTTTAAATGACAACCTATATTTTTTATCATTGATTTTGGTACTTTTTATTCCGGACGTCCGGCGACATTAAATGAAGATGCACAACTTGATGTGCTACTAGAAATTGAAAACAATCCACATGCAACTAGTAGAAGCATTGCCTTGGACCACAATATAAGCCACACTTCAGTTCTAAAAATTTTGAAAGTTCAAAAATTCTACCCATATAAGCTGCAATTGGTGCATGAGTTGGCAGAAGATGACTTTGATCGTAGGCAAGAATTTTGTGAGCAGATGATGGAAATTTGCGTTGGCGATCCAATGTTTTCCCAGCGTGTTTTATTTTCGGATGAAGCAACATTTTGTTTAAATGGAACGGTCAACAGACAGAATTGTAGATATTGGGCTAGGGAAAATCCCCATTGGATGCGGGAAGTCCATACCCAATATCCTCAGAAAATTAATGTTTGGGCAGGAATTATTGGCGATAGAATTCTAGGTCCATTCCTTTTTGCAAACAATTTGAATGGAGATAGATACCTGCAATTTTTACAGTTGGAATTGATGCCTGCATTAGCTGCATTATTCCCCAATGCAAATAACCCTGACCTACCAAATAATACCATTTTGTTACAACAAGATGGCGCTCCGCCTCATTACGCAATTGATGTGCGACGCTACTTGGATCAAGTTCTCCCAGGAAGATGGATTGGGAGAAGAAGTCCGATGGAATGGCCTGATCTAACGCCATTAGACTTCTTTTTATGGGGGTACTTAAAAAGTAAAGTGTATAACAACCGACCCAATAATTTAGATGATCTCAGAGAAAAAATTCAACATGAGATTAGGTTAATATCGCCTCAAACTATCCAGAATGTGAGAAATGAATTTTATAATCGTCTTGGGTATTCTCAGATGGTACAGGGTCGTCAATTTGAACATTTAGTGTAAATGTAATTTAACAACTGTTATTGCTGTGCTTATTTTTGTGTTTTATGGCATTGTTAGAATTTTTTTTTTGGTTAATCAATTTAGTTTCTTTTTACTATAATGTTTGTCTCACGAAGTTATCGTTGTTACTAACTTTGAATTGAGCAGATATTAAATTTCTAGTTCGATTTTTCAACTACTTTTATAATTTCAAAATAAAAACGAATGTGTCGTCGATAACTTTCCGTCAAGCTTAGGTGGATTTTCATAATTTACTGAATTTTTAATATTTGAACTTTAAGACAGTTTTTCTCGATTTTTTTCAAATATAACATATTGAAAATTTTAGACGGTTGGAAACCGAATAAAAAGTACTACCAAAATCAATAATAAAAAATACAGGTTGTCATTAAAAAAAATGTCGATGACGTCATAACATAAAAAACAAATGACATAAGAAACTGACAATAGGCTGAAAATATTTGCTGAAGTTAAAATCGTTATACCCTTTCAAGATTTTTTCCAAAAAACTTATATCAATGGAATGACTGAATTTATGCGTTACTTAATTTCCACACTGTATAAATAATTAAATGGACGTGTACACGACTATAAATACCAAGCGTTAGTAAACAACTTGTTATTGCTCTATATGGAAGTTAGTTATTTATGAAGAAAATAGATCAGATGTGATCTGATGGATGATTTGATAAGTGTGCATGAAGAAACAAAATAATGCATAATAACACAAAAAACAATTTATTACAAAAGACAGCTTGCAAACATGCTCACCATATTATTAAGTCGAATTCCAAATTTCCATTTCAATTTGTAAAGATTAGACTAACACACATTTGTAGATAAATAACTAAAACTAAATTGGTATCACAGCCATCATCTATGGTTAGTTTTATTGGTATTTCAAGCTCTCTGTTATGATACCTAGAGACAAGAAAAGTCCATAAGAACATGCTGCACTGTGTGCTGAAGTAATAAGCTTATCCTACTGTAGACTGCAGCGTCAGCCTTCAAAGTACATTATGGTTTCCAAATTGGTCAAAATGATTTTTAGCTACTTTGAAGTCTGGCACAATTCTCAGAAGTTCAGAGCCTTGCATTGTCAATGGACACCCCAAAATTATTGTCAAACTGACTTTATTGTGGCGATTAATGGTAAAAAAAAGAAAAATGGCATTTTAAGACACTTTAGTCATTTAACAACTAATATTGGAGTTGGCCATTAATAGAAAAACTTCATGTTGTTTGTAGTCATAAAAATCAGATAAACTTAAGGGTATTTACCGTGGGTTGGTTTGTTTCAGACCATCTCCGCTGCATATCATTCTTTTCACCTTCTTTCTGTAAATCTAACGTGGTAGGATCGCTTTTATGTTTCGACCTTAACGTATTTCTGAATCCTTCAAAAAAGTTCAGTCTTGCCTTATTGTGATTGTGTGCTTTACTGTCGCTTGTGTCTGCAAGGTCGCTTTCAGACGGAATACCAATAGTATTCGCTTTATGAATGTAATGCAAGTTTTTTCGATGTTTACTAGAATCTGACGGGGCGGGCGTAATTGGAGTGGAAACTGTTTTCCGAAGAGGAGCGGGATCCCACAATGCAGATGCGTCTGACAGAGAACTGTACGAAAAATGACGAAAATAAAGCAAATTAATAAATTGAAAAGTAACGAAATTAAAACCCAACACCAACCAAAAAACTGCACCATGTGAACCTTCAGTTTATTCAACTCAAATGAAGGTGCACACGTTGCGAATGGTTAAAAAACAAAAACGGGTTAAAGTAAACTCAAAAATTGTAAAATAAATGGATGCAACTCAGTACAAAAATGATAAGCGAATGTTAATAAAACAAAAAGCTAACTAAAATACAATGGGTTATAAGAAAAATAAAAAACTGACCTCTTAATTTCATATTTTATTCTATTGAAAATTTGTATTCCATCATCGCTTATCAATGAATATATTTATGTACAAACATACATTCTATGTACATTTCCAACTTATAATTAATACAATTAATAATACAATAAACATAACACATATCTCACTTTTATGTGTAGAATAGAGTATTATTGGTTTTTACTTATAAAGTAGTAGGTTGCATTTTCAAATATCCATGGAGTGACATGAAATTAAAACGCTCACGCTCCCAATAGTTGTTTGTACAAATATTGAATCTTTCTTTTTGAGACCTCACTCACCAATAAAGAAATTTCACACGTACATGAAAGATTATTGATGAGCACCATCAATTGAGCAAGAAAAGTGAAAAAAAAAAATTAGATCCGACATATACAGGTGACCTTCTCAGTAGGTGGAGCAGAGCCTAAAGTTGTGATTATGACCAGAGAAGTGCCTACTTGAAAATTGCAAGATTCATAAGTGTCATTGTACATTTACTTTTTTGAATTGAAAGAAGGGTCACATGATTATCAAAGCAAGTCACAACATTTCTAGGAATAAAATCAAGATTCAATTTGAGTGAATTGAAACGCCGACAAAAATATAGTCCCGTCACCATTTTGATCACAAGCATCAACGTAAAACGTCTATTAAACAGCCGACAGACGTTTCACATTGCATTTATTTTACAATTCAATCTCAACAAAAACAAAATTAATCACAACCAAAGTTAGTTCAAATGTATCGAGCCCAAATCCAAATAGGCAAACTGCTATACTCACGCTTCTTTTGTAAGCTCTTTTTGATAAGCAATTGGGCTTTGAATGGCCTTAAGAAAGTCTTTTTGCGTTTGCAAGATATTCTTAATTGTTGAAAACCATTGCTCTTGTAGTTCTTGTGAAGCAGCTTGGCAAGAAATAGCAAATGGTGGTTTATGTGGATCTGTGGACGTCAATATGAATCCTTCTTCTTCTGGAGTTAGATTCATTTTGTTCACCTGACAATAATATGTAAATATTTCCGTCTGGACATCTAAATAAACTTACCTGTATGTGAATCTTGTAGATGTATTGAGGACTTGTAAATTGAGTTTTTTTACCCACCACTTCTGACAGTATTATACTTTGTTCAAACAAAAACACTTGAAGTTCTTTGTTCTTTCCAACTACTGTGCCTTGCACGTCTGTACATGTCAGAATGCCGTGAAGTAATAGTTTTCCTTGAGCTGTTATTTTACCCTGAAAAATAAATGCGGTTATTTAGTTTGGTAAGGTACTAAGTGATCAAGATTATAAAATTTGAGTTGGCAACAATACAATAATTTTACGTTTAAATGCACAATTATGATGCTACTAGTTGACCCGGCGAACTTCGTAACGCCTCAGAATCAATAAATGTTGTGTTAACTTATTGGCCGAATCAAATTCAGTTTCTTTATCAAAACGTAATGCACACAACGCCATCTACTGGCTTTACCGGAACCAGCATACAATTGTTTCTGTCATGTATCAAAGATGGCGTTATATACGGATTTCATACAAAATGTATGAGATTTTTTTTTCGTTTATTTTTCCGATGTTTTAATAGTTATTCGGCCCCGAAAAAGTCAGTCAATCCGTTGTCAAGATATCATCAAAAAATTTGTGTGTGAGTCCACGCGCAGCAGAAGTGAAACCTTGAAGTTTACTCCTTAAAAATCTTCACTTTTCAAGCCCGGTACGACAGATTTTGGTACCAGGGGGGCTTTCATATTGTCGTTCCCCTTTACCAAGCTCCCCGCCCCCTGTATTTTTTCGATGTTTTAATAGTTATTCTGCTATTCGGAGCGGAGGCAAATCCAACAAATCGTAAAAAACGGTCCAGCCGTTCTTGAGTTATAAACCCACGGGAGCCCCTCAATGTTTTAATAGTTATCCTGATATTCGGGGCGGAAAAAATCTAACAAATCGAAGATCATAAAAATCGGTCCAATCGTTCTTGAGTCATAAAGCCAAGGGAGCCCCCTGGGCCCCCATGTCCATATTTTTAATAGTTTTCTGCTATTACGGACGGAGACAAATACAACAAATCAAAAACCATGAAGTTGGTCCAGCCATTCTCGAGTTATAAGTGTTCGGACAAACCAGACTTTGTTTTATAATTAAAATTGTTGATCACTCTGTATTATGAAACTCTAACAACAAATTTATACACATCACGTCAGTAAATACTAGAAATTAATTTTAAATAATTTGTAAATAGTAGTTTGAAAGGTTTACTACTAGCTTCAGAAAACATCGTTAGATATCGTATTTGTGTTTGAGAAATTTAACACCAATAATGGATTTTTCTCTCCTACTAGTAGATAAAAAGAATTAACAGTGTTGGCATGGTTAATATAGACTGCCGTAGTTTAAGTGTGACATGACATTTCTTTCTTTTTTAGACATTCGCTGATAGCTCAACAATGTGGAACTGGGGAAATGTTAAATTTGCCACCTGAACCACACTCGCAACATCGCAATAAAAATAGAAATGACAGGTATTGATCTAATTTCACATGCTACTTGGTTTTAGTTAAATTCGTTCCGACCTTTTGCATTATCATGATTATCATTTGAAAAAAAGTTAAAAAAATGTGCTAGTAGTGAAAAAAATAGTATATAAACCACGGTTGGGAAGCCTATAAATAGCTATAAAAATGTCTTCTCAACCTTGGTGTATAATTACTATTTTATTATAAAACCCTTAACCGTGGAGTGTGTATTAACAAAATTCTCACTCCACGCCTTATACCGGGTTGCAATAAAAGAACAAAAGTGAGTGTGTTACCAATCCGCCAGTGTCACAATCTACTATAGTGGAACTCCCCCAAACACGAAAATAATATATTATGCGAAACGTACAACAAAAAACAAATAACCGGAATACAACAAGAATATTTGACATTATAAACTTTATGAAATGTCACCAACATATGTATTTATATTTTGTTTTTAATATCCCGATCGCGTTTTATGTTTACTTTTCCGCGTTTACTGGCAAATCGCGAATAGACGATTTATTCTTAATAATGGTTGATACCACGAGATCATTTAAATTATAAATTAGAGTAGGCGTTTTTTTATGCAAATTGACTGACAGTAATATTTGAGGTTATGGTAAACATTGTCACGTTTATGTTTCTCATGTTAAATTGTTTTAATTTATTTAAAGAAAATAAAACACTAACAAATAATGTAGGTTTATTGAGAATTACAGCAAATGTTCAAAGTGTTCTCCCCCAGCTTCAATGCAGCTCTTAACTCTCCATTTCATATTTTCAAATACATTTTCCAACATGTGAAAGGTTATAGCGTTGCATGCATTAAAAATTGCCTCTTGCACTTCTTCAAGATTGTGCGAGTTATTTTTAAATACGTTGTTTTTGAGATACGGGAAAATGAAATAATCTAGAATTGTCACGTCCGGACTTCCAGACGGAAATTGAATGACACAATCATCATAAAACTAACACTAACACTAACAGGGTATGCATTTCGATAAACCTTTAACACAGCATTCTATAGAATACTTCCATTCACCATTCTCTTGCCGTTTTTTTTTAATTCACTTTGACATTCAAATTTAAAATCAAATTGTCAAAAGTTAGTAGTGCCTTTACTTTACTTTACCGTACTTTAATTTATAATTTAAATGATCTCATGATATTCGTCGGTATGTTGTATTCAGCAGCGACAGTCTTCTACTGACATTAGACGCTTCACATTCCACTTTTTTCCACCTCTAGTTTTTGTTCTATCGTGAGACTTTGCAAGCTTCATTATTTTTGAATTTTTGAATTAAGAATAAAGTTAATAAAGTTAGAGGAGTTTTTTCTAGTAAGGGAACTCATTTTGAGAAATTCGAGTTAGGGATGGGGGTTTGAAAATATTCTACTAAAAAGAATTTTAGTTATAGGAGTCCGAGTTAAGGGAGTTCCACTGTATTTGACTTCAGTCTTTATTGCAATTCGGTATTGAAACACATTGGAGATCCAATTTCAAATTAATCTGTCAAACTAAACGTTAAAAAAAATCTATCATCGCTCTATCCTACTATAAAATCAATCAACATGTTATGGTGTCAACCTGTTAACAGAGGGGTGTGCCAATCATTTAATCCATTTTATTTTCTTATTCATTCAAATTCAAATTCATTGCAAATTACTTATTCATTCGGCTCTAACAAAAAGAGAAACCATAGATAAACTGCTATCTGATAAAGCTGAAGAAAAGAAAAACAAGAAAATTGTAATTTGTGTACCTAGGCCGTAAAAGTTAGCTTTTTTGGACGTATCTGCTGTTTGTAGCCGAGGCGTGAGCCGAGGACACAATGCAGATAAGGAAAAAAAAAGGACTTTTGGTCGAGGTGCACAAGACGTTTTTTAGGCGATAATCACAAAAGAATTCAAAAATTTGGTCATTTTTTTTTGACGATGATTACCAAAAAGGTGTTAGTATGGCCGCTTTTTTTGGAGCCGTGAAGTTTTACTTTTTTGTACACATATGTCAAATTCTAACAGATCAGATCCCAAAAAAGTGGAAAAAGTGAAAAATCACCTTTTTCGTAACCATCGCCTAAAAAAATATATTATGTGTCTACACCAATAACAAAATTTGAAAATAGGAAGAAGAAAAAGAAATGCTGATACTAGGTCATAAGTAACCTTTGGACGTCAAAATTCTCCATATAACTACATAATATTATGTACATGTAAATTTCATTTTCAAACCAACATAAGCCCACATGATGTATGAATTATTTATAGACTCACTAACTGACCTGACAGACATTGTCCTGTCCAAATTTCAATCAATATGTGACCCCATAAGTACAAAAAAAAAAAAAACGATCAGAAAATAAAAAATATATGTGGGACATTCCGTACCAAGTGAGCCACCAAAAATTTAGATTTCGTTCAAATTTCATATATTAATAGTTCTTATAAATAGCAATGCTCAAGCGCCATTTCAGATTTTTTAGGCCTCTTATTTTTGATATACATGGAGGTGAATTATAAATAAAAATACAGGACAGGCGTAACCTTTCATTTGATTGCTCCGTTCCTACTGACATTTATTTCAATTTAATAACTGTAATAGTGGCACAATGAAATACCCTTTAAAAATGGTCCAATGCAATTTTGACCTAATCCAATATTTTGACCTTGAAAATGACCTAGAAATTTGAAAAATGATTATTTTCCATCTTATGACTGCTTTTATTCTCTTCAAATGTTACCCAAAATGTAGCTTATGACTTCTTCTTTATTGGTCATGAGTTTTATTGTGGGCAGATCTTGGGTTCAGAAGATATAGATTTTTTAAATACCCCTTACGACGTGATATCGTCGATTTGTTGCTCTTTACATTTGAAAAAAATTATATCTTCTGAACCCAAACTCGGCCCACAATAAAACTTATAATCAATAAAGAAGACGTCATAAGCTACATTTTGGGTAACATTTGAAGAGAATAAAAGCAGTCATAAGATGGAAAATAATCATTTTTCAAATTTCTAGGTCATTTTCAAGGTCAAAATATTGGATTAGGTCAAAATTGTATGGGATCATTTTGAAAGGGTTTTTCATCGTCACTCTATTACAGTTATTAAATTGGAAATAGTATCAGGAGGAACTGAGTAAAACACATTTAAGTTTGCTCATGTCCTATCTTAACATCTATAATTCACCCCCATGCATATCAAAAATAAGCTGCCTAAAAAATTTCAGATAGCGCTTGGGAGTTGCTATTTACAAGTACTATTAATACGCCAAATTTGAGCAAAATCTAAATTTTACGTGGCTCACTTGGTATGGAATGTCCCCTATTCTGAATCGCGACAACACCGCCACCCACCGGTTCCAACTGTAGCTAAGAACGATCTAGGGATCCACTCAAACACACACAGAAAATTTTATCAAAATCGGTGAAGCCGTTTAGGAGGACAATTACGAACACACACACCGGAATTTTATATTTAAAGATATAAATGGTCAATGTGATTTACAAAGAAGATTAGATAGCAATCATGAGAAAAACTAATAACGGGAGACCTTAGCGGCCCAGTCGCAAAAAAACTGTGTTTGGGCAAAGAAGAAAAAACAAGGAATTCAATAGAACAAAAAAAAACTGGTTTATAGAAAAGATCTATGCACGCCTATGGAAACCCGGTGCAATGAAAACAATGATTTTTTGCGACATATCTTTAGTTCATAAATAATAGACAAAAACCATCTCATCGTCTTTTACCTGACCTCAGTTCCGTGCGTGCTTCCTTTTCCCGAAAAATGTACAAAAGGTTTTTGAATTTATTTTGTATTTTATTTTATCACTGAAACAATGCTACCCACATTGGGTGCTATGTGATTTACAGCATTAGTACAGTACATTGTTTCTTTTAAGTGATTTGCTTGTATTTATTGGCGACTCGTTCGATTAAGTTCTTATTATTTTTGGAATGTCGATGTCATGTAGGGACGTTACTTTGAGCATTTCTTATAATGTTATTGAGTCAGGTAAGTCAAGTTCAAGTGCCAATTTAAATCTTATCGCTCGGGCTCGAGCGAATGGGTTTTTCTGATGCCTTTTTTGTCTTGTCGACTTCTTATTGCTTCATGAACGCCACAACTAGGATGGTTTAGGATGGTTTAAAGAATTTATGCCCTATTAAAATTGTTGACTTAAATTTTCACAGATATGTTGTACTGGACCTTATGATGCACCAATTATTTTTTTTTTCCATATATTTCAATTTCAAATGTAATTGAGCATCTAAACAAAACTAAAATCGCCATACACTGTTTCACTTTTCAATTATTAAAAATAGTTACTTACATCAAATCCTTGTAACCGCCCGACGTCCATCATATCATTTGCTGCTTTGGGAACAATGACCATAAGCTCGTAAGCGGCTCTGAGAGGCTCAGCCTCGGCGCTCAATCCTGCCCTTTCAGTATATTTTAAAATATCTTTCAACATCAACTGATACTTCATAATCCTTTGAACTGGCTTGATCAAAAGATCACAGAGTTGAAGCTTATGACCTAGTAAGACTCGTAGCTCTTCGAAGTAGGTTTCTAAATACTCTGACACTATATATTCAGAAACTGGTTTGTTCTTGCAATAAACCACATACATATGCAGTTTGCGCTCATATCTCTTAAACAACTGTGCTAGTTCCGTTGGGTTTTCTGTCGCCTTCTTCAAAGACTTCAGGAAGATGCTGAAAATAGTAGATGTTAGAAAATTGGCATGTTAGCATGTTAAATTTATGTGTGAATGCATAATCAATTTGAGGAGCATTTATTTCTGTCTTATGTGTTATTATTGTCAACAATACCAAAAGTACCAAGTACCAAAATGTTTTACTGATCTAGAAATGCTCAAGAATATGGTAAATTGGGTCATTCAGTGGAAAGCCTAGTTAGTGAAATTGAGTATTTAGTATTTTTAATCTTGAATGTTGGTAGAATTTCCTTTTTTAAAATAATTTTTAGGTTGATTCTAGGTGTACATAAAGACGAGCTTACTAAGCCCGAATATTCCTTCAGAAAGATGCATAACGAACTTTTATGCTCAAGTCCAATTTTGCAGAAGCCATGTGACGACGACCGCCGAATAACTGACGTCATTAAGCACGTCGAAACGGGCGAATCAATAAAATTAAAATATAGATTTCGTCTGATCTGTGTTGTATTCGACGTAAATAATCCGACGGTCGACGCTTAAACTATAAATACTTTTGATTAACTATTTCTGTACTTACTCTTTGTGCCAATCATAAATCGCTTCTATATTTCCAAACACCATCTTATCCTTGCCGTCCCTGAGGTCTTCAGGTATGGTGATCGGACATTCAGGATCCTTCATCATTACAATATAACCCTCAACTATCAAAGACAAATCACGCACGTACGCTTCTTCAGTGTCCACTAGCTCTTGCAACACAAATTGTCGTTTCCGCAACAAGCTTTCAGTTTTCTTTGCACCATCCACACTGTCTTCAGTCGGTTTGTCACTTTCATCACCACTAAATGCGAGAGCCGTCGCTTCGTTTGAAGAACACTGAGCTGATAGCTCATGATGAGTATTGATCTGATCGCCACAATCAGAAATCGCATCCACTGATTTCGTGTCTCGCAAGACGGAGTTGCGTTCTTGAAATTCGGAATGTTGTTCCTGAAATTAGGTAGACTGTGAATATTGATTGAAGACTAATTGGAGCAAAACTCAAAAAATTACAAAGTATCTAAAGATATACAAAGCAAACAGTTCCAACACCTACGTCGTACACTACAAATACTGAGAAAGAAATACTCATTTCTATTCTTTGGTAGAAGATATCAATGTGCACTAACACTTCTGCTGTATCTTGAATTAAATGTTGGAAACTGTTTGATAAAATTAAACACAATCACAAGATGCATAAAGAATTAATCTAACTGTCGAAAAAAAACAAAAACAAATGCACAATGAGTACTGGTGTTAGTGACATTGTTGGAGGATACAGAAAATAGCAAATGGTCGTGCAAAAAAAAAAACAAAAAAAAAACCCAGAAAGATGTGCAAGTTGAAAAATAAGAACCGCACCATTCTCTCCTTCACAATCTGCTCAATTTCAGCCAAATCTGCAGACGTTGCACCCTCTAGTGATTTTAAAGTTAGACTAGAAACCTGTAGATGTAAGAAAAGTTACAATGAAGTATGAAGGTTATTAATGTAGACACGTGTATGATGATCAGGTGTCGTAAAAGCCGAAGTTCTTACCCTTTTACAAGGATTTTCCTCAATATCCGGTACGCCAGGAGGTGTGGAAGTGACCACTATGGGCTCCTGAATAGGTTTCATTGGAGGTGGTAATTCCACTTCTTCGTCTGCGTCTTCCCCGCCTCCATTCGTAAGCTCGGAGGATTTGGCGCCTTTCAGAGGTAAAGGTAGTCTGTCTTCGTCGTCTTCGCCTTCGGAGACGGACGGCTTATTGCCCATTTCGGTTGGAACCTACGAAAGGAGATATCTTTAAAATCAGAGAAAATAACAACTTAACATGTGCTTTTGGTATTTCTGCTTGAAATATGATTGTGATGAATGTGATTCAAACTTATGTGTGAATCTCTGTTGACTAAATTACCGCTATTCAGAATTTTGAACGAAAATCAAATAATTTAATGTTTCATATTGGTGAAAATAATTTGCTTCTTAAAAAACATACTGTAAAACAAAAATTAATTTGATGATCTTGAAAAATAATCAATACGTGGGCCAACGAATGTGAATATGAATAAATCAAGAGATTTTAAAACGATACGATGTTAGCAGAGCAATTGCTCAAGAACTGATCCTGAATTCGACCCTAAGAGTAGAGAAAAAAAAATCCATGGCACCCTAAGAAATTTTCAATTGAACACCCTATAGTGATTTAGTTATTTAACGATTAAATTACATATCCACATCTCTATATACAAGTAAGTTTTGAACTTCAAAACTCTCCATTTAACTGGATGTAAATTTAATTTTTCATAGGCAACATGAGACCCGATACACTAGCGGTATAAAAATGCATCAATTTTGTGAAAATGTAAAAAACTGTGAAGCAGGCGTTGGTTATAAAGTTGACATACAGCGTATTTAATAATAAATAATAATTAAATTTAACAATCACAATTCAATGTCAAACAATGATTGTAAGGGATCTAAAAATTTCAAATAATAATTTAAATAATTTAAATATTAAATTCTTTGCATTTATAAAAAAAATTCGGAGCCTTATATTTTATTAAGCATATAATCTTGAAGTATACAAGCGATAAGCTAATGCAAGATTACTTACATTTCCTAGGAGAGACGATAGTCGTCGGAAAAGTTTCCTTTTCATTTTAGAACTTTACAGTAATGTTAATGTAACGTCTGTCTCTAATGCGGGTGCAACATATATTAAATTAGTCACTGTGTGGTGAAAAACTATATACACCCGAGTGAAAACCCGATAAGTTACATGAGTCAGAAAAACGGAAATTTGCTGATAATATAAAGTCCCGAAACCCACAGGGACAACACGTAATTTAATTTAGCACTAGATCAACAAACATGAAAAAATGAGTGTTTAGAGGAACTTTCCAAGGTCGTGCTAATAATAGTGATCATTAAAATATGGATCGTCATCATTATTAATTGATTTGAGAATGCAAAGTAACTATCACTAAGCTTATTGTGCATCCCAAATTACGTAACATACAAGTAAGATTATACAAGAAAACCTACAGGATTCTACGGTAAGTATTATTGCCAAAAATATTTCTAGCGGTTGTTTGAACCAAATTACAATACATTTTTCTATAGGCATTACCTGAAGTGGAATACGACCTCTTCCGTTTATAAATATAATTTTTGAAACTTCTATCCCTTTAAGTTTTTGTTTAAAAGTTATAATACGCCAAAATTAATTTTATTTATTTTCAGAAGTAGTACTAAACAGTAAACGCAAAACATTCAGTCATGGTCTTGTCCTTGATAATAATAAATAATAAATTAACCTATAGCTTCACATTGGAGTCTAAACAAACTCTTTCCATGTTATTTAGTCGTCCTTGGTAAACAAATTTAATAGTTTACACATAGTTTACAAATGTGCGCTGTCTAGAGGCGAGGACAAAATATTGAAGCATGAGGAGGCGAGTGTTCCAAATGGGCCCGAGCCCCTGAAAAGTGACAGCGCACGAGTATTGAAGAAAATTTTTTGTATTCGTTCACGCAAAATGAGAAAAAAACACGAATTAACATCAAATTTTGAGGTTAAATTTGACAGATGTCAAATTAAATATATAAGCGACAAAGTTTATATATTTAGTTATGTACCCCTTTCCCGATTATGTATTTTAGAAAACGAATACAAAAATAGTAGAATAGTCAGCCCATTAAACTTACTTTTGGGTAAACATTTTTCTGTATCAAGTGATTATTTCAGAATGACATTTCTTGTTGAAAAGAACGGCACAGGTAACTTACTTGTAAAAGAAACATTGGCCTTATAGAATGACTGACTTAACAGTTTCGGAATTAATTTGCAGTTAACCAGTTTAAGTACACGGGAAAACGTTCTCGTTAAACATTTTCAATTTATTGGATAACTCTGGTTTATGACCTCTTGCTCATTCAATTTTTCATCTAGATTGTGTTCAAAACTTAGGTTTTTGGTTTCTTGTCGTTACAAATGTGCAAAACTACGACTGCATCCAATGTTGAAGAACTCGGCAGCAACTACCGTAACACAAATCTATAAAATCTCCAAGGACAAACTAAGTACCAAAATATGTTGGCCTCACAATAACTCGTTTTTAAAAAAAAAAAAAAAGATGCCGCTTCGTATGAGCGAACTTTCTAGTATATGCTTCGGCCACGTGCTTGTTGCAGGTTCGCTAACACTTATTTAGTATGTCTTATCTAAACCACCAAATCGACTCATACCTCAAGCAATCTACCAGACTATTTTCGGTGAGCAAAATTAAATTCTCTACAATCCAGGCCAAAATACGCACTCACCTTAATTCTCTTATCAGAGCCAGTCTTCTTGAGTGGCGGCCGTTCCAATGCTGTAGGTTGTGTTTTATCCACTTTACCCTGTGACAACTTTCGGAGTGGTGGTGGCAACCATTTCCGCCTGGAAAAGCAAAGAGAAATAGTGTTACGATGCAGGTTATATTTTTAAAAACAAAAAGCATCTGCGCTCTAGGAATAACTACATTGATTATGTGTTACCGGCTCGTTTACAGCCAATATTTAATGAAAATTGTGCGGCAAAGATCGAAGACAGCCTGCGTATTTTAGCAAAGGGGAGGAGGGTTGATGCATTATTAAACCATTACGTTAATTAAGATTTTGTGATAATAGTATAATTAATCCATTTAAGCCTGCGTTGTTGGTGCACCGCGGGGTCCCCATTTCAAGCTGGCAGTTGCAACAGGCGCAAATGTAAAATATCTGTTTTGAGTTTAATTCATGTTTTAAATGGTCCAGTTCCGACACTACCGAAATTTTGCAGTGGTTTGTTGGTATGATGTAATAAAGAACTGATGCTTTTCACGTTTGTATAAAGTACCACCGAGAGCAGAAAACACAGGGATTTTACTATTTCTGTTTAGGATTATAAATACATATTGTCAAAAATTACCCAAGGTCATTCGGGTACATAGTGTAACCGATCGGCAGATATTACTCTTATAAAGACGTTGAAGTAATTTTCATCGTAGCACATACAGATGATCCTGACGTTCCGCCGGCGGCGCGCCCACTGCTGCGCTTATAGCAACGGTACCCCGAAACAATATGTACAAACAAATCCGCAATTCGCCGAAATTCAAGTTTACTCCAGCACTTGTCAGCGCACCTGCCTCGTGGACCCGTCACGCTGGATATATACACCTGTCGTAATGGAATTCGCGGGGAGATGCGCTGAGCGTCCCCCAGAGAGGAGGTCGTTAGTTTCTCTCCGTAGTGAAGAGGAGATGCGCTGAGTGCTCCCAAAAAGGAGTCGCTTGGCTCTCTTGGTAGTGAAGAGGGGATGCGCTGAGCGCTCCCAGAAAGGAGTCGCTTGCCTCTCTCTGTAGTAAAGAGGAGATGTTCTGTCGACTCTCCATACCGAAGTTGAGACAAGGTGCTTTGACTCCCAGTGCTTACATACAATTTTCCCTTGTGGCGGTACTTTGCCCCATAAAGAGGACTTGTTGACCCAGCGCCGCCTTTCGCGACTTCAATAAAAGACTATATGGAATTATTTGGGGGCCAGCAAGTCGTTTTAGGTTGGGGACGACCACTGAAGCTACGCCCCGTCGCTCTTCAAAAGACCATTTATTCATGGATCATGATTTGACAAAGAATTTGGCGCCCGAGATTTAAATCTGAGCTTGAAATTTAATTATTTTGATATTCCGAATAAAATCGGAACAGAAGGTGTTGTTTAGGGGTTGGTTGATGGGTTAAGTTCGTGATAATGACGCTTCTTAAATAGGATACTAATTAAAAATTACATTAATTTTCTAGACTATACAGGGTGTTATGGAAGTCCTAGCAGAAAATTTAACCACAAGTAGAACTCGTCAAAATAAACATTTTTGCTATAATTTAGTACCTTGCTGAAATCCAATTTAAAAAAAAAAATTCTGACCCCTTATTTCCCCTCCGCCTATGACTACATGCACTTCAACGCATCATAAAGTTTTTGTCGAATGAGGAACACGTTCTACCTTTTTTGAGACAAAAAATTTGTAGTTGATAGTAAATTTTAGTTATATTGCCTGTGCTCGATTCTTAGGCAAATACTAAGAATTTATTAATTGCAATTTCCACGAAAATGTTTTTTTCTATGGTGCAGTTGTACAGGTAATGAAACGAATCCCGCCGCTTGTCTGTGTATTCGAAGTGTCGGTGTGTCAACATTTATTGTTTACCGCACGTACACCAACAAGGATTATCCCTGATGTAAGTTACAGAGTTTATTATTACGTACGAACCTACTTCAATATTATGCATATTATGGTAGGTTAGTACATGTTTCCATTGAAACAGTTTTTATTTCGATTCGTTTATCGGGTAAAGTTTTTGTGCATTCCTCACAATCAATGAACGTGGGTCCATAGGCGGGTATTGGTTTTAGAGGTCAAACTATTCTTAATTTTTAACTTAGTAAGGGAGCGTTTGCGAAAAAAAATTATAGATAAAAAATGTTTAATTTGACGAGTTATACTTGTGGTTAAATTTTCTGTTGGGACTTCCATTACATGCACCCTGTAGACTTGTGTGATCTTCACGAGGCGTTTCGTTTGATCGTAGAAGGAAGATACATCTATTACAGGTTTCTATTTTTTCAATCACTAGGCCCCTAAATTATTACGAAATAAAAGTATAGATATGGGCACTGCAAAAAATGCCGCCCCATCACTGAAATTTCACGTTATATTTGATATCTTATTTTTTTTTAAATTAAAATATTTAATGTATTGCTAATAATTTATTATATATTAAACTACAAATTTTTCACTAAGCTTGACTCATATTATGAGTCATAATTATATTGCAATTGATGGTATATGAATGAAATTTTTTGAAGGTTAGATTCATGTAAACGTCAAATGTAAAAATGACTATACCGATAGAACCTAGATCCTAGATATATATTACTGCCGATGGCAGTATGTACAGTTGCAAGTTGATTAGATTCAAAAGTATAAGATTTTCGTAAAATTTAAGTTAATAAGTATAATCGACAAATTATTCAATTTTCAAGAAATTCATTAATTGTTTTTTTTTTAAATGCAGAAATAACAAAAACATTTTTATTTCTTAAAAAAAACTAATTTAAATTTTTTGATTCCAGAAAATGAAAAAATCAAATACCATCTTCAAGGAAATAAATTAATTAAATTATTTCGAAGATTAATTTTTACTTAAGGTGCCAAAATTATGATTTACCAAATTTCAATTTGACAAATAATGTATGAGTTGAATTTCTTGAAATATAAATAAAAAACGATTAGTTAAAAGAATAAAAAATTCCTATTGAGAACTTTTGATAACACTAAAAAAGTTTTTTTCCACTTTTTAAATTTTTCCGCCCTAGAAAATTTGCCGCCCTGAGCACTAGCCCCGACTGCCCCTAGTGTAAATCCACCACTGTATGCATGTGGCAGCTAATACGCCATCTTGCGGAAACTTATTACTAAATAGGTTATAGTACCCAATTACAGAAAATATATACCGTGCGATCATTTAAATTATAAATTTATTTAGAGTAGGCTGTGAAATTTAAATTAGGTTGGCACTACTAACTTGACAATTTGGTTTAATATTTGAACCAAAGGTGTCAAAGGGGCTAAAAAACGGCAACAAAATGGTGAATGGAAGTATTCTATAGATCGCTGTGTTAAAGGTTTTTTGAAATACCTACACAAATTTTCCTGCAGATTATCAAAAATTATTCCAACAAGTTTATAAATGTGTGGCAAGATTTCGTGATGTTAGTGTGTTGTAGTGGAGCGAGTATTAGTTTTATGGTTTTATGATGATCGTGTCATTCAATCCGGACCTGACAATTCTAGATTATTTCTTTCATTTTCCCGTATCTTAAAAACACCGAATTCAAAAATAACCCGCACAATCTTGAAGAACTGCAAGAGGCAATTTTTAATGCATGCAACGCTATAACCTTTCAGATGTTGGAGAATACATTTGAAAATATGAAACAGAGAGTTAAGAGCTGCATTGAAACTGGGAGAGAACATTTTGAACATTTGCTGTAATTGGGTCGTCCCACAAATTTCAAGAATAGCTTTTCTAGAAACTAGACGAAAAAATATTATACCCGTATTATTTTGTTTAATCGAAATAACGCGTTTACTAGGTACAAAAAAATCCGAAACATTTGTCTTATTTGAAACGCGCGCCTTTCTGTGACGTCAACACGGGACAAAATTCACCGAACGAAATTCAAAGTTACTAGACGCGCGGTTTGATTAGAAACGCACGAACCAATGCTCCCCCGAAGAGGCGGTAAATGTACAGCGTTTGAAAATGCTAGCCGAAATTGAAATTTTTGAAAACCTCTGTTATCTCACAAAACACCTTTATTAACCAACAGAACACGTTTTAGGGCTTCATGTTATATAGTCTACAAGTTGCTATAGTGGAATTCGTTAAATTCAATTGAGGGGGAAACACAATTTAACGTCAGGAACATAAACGTCCCAATGTTTAGACCATAACGATAACCGCCCACTCTAATTTATAATTTAAATGATCTCATGGTATGAGAGAAAAAAAAAACAATATAAGAAAAGTAACTTATTAACTACAAAATATCCATATACAGTACAAAAAAATAAATTAATATGTAACATTAAGTTAAAGAATTATCCAAAAAATCAAAAGTATGAACAATAAAGTGATATTTTTAATGTGTATGTATCATTGATGTGAATGGGAAATTAAATTGTAATTATTCATAATATTCTTAATAGGTGACTTAGTATTCGGAGTGGTTACGTGGCCAACAAAGCTCACTTAATGATCAAACAAAACAACTAGATCTTTAATTGTGTCAACATTTCTATTATAATTATCACGCCAACAAAGTATAGCATTGAAACTATTTTGTAGGGCCAAGCAATCAGTATTAGCGCGAATTTGAGTATAGAGTTTCAGCCGTCGGCAAATAATAGTTTATTGCAGGATATCACAGAAGTAATATTATTAATAAATAAAAGAAATAACAACGACCTATTTGATCAAACGCTTTAGGAAAATCCAGATAAATAGCGTCAACCTGCATTTTATTATCAATCGCATTGGCAAGGTAATGACTAAAACAAGTCAGATTAGCTTCGGTAGACCTTTTTTCCATAAACCCATGTTGGAAAGGAGTGATATACCTAGTGTTTAACGGAGAAATATATGTACATATAATTATGTTTATATAAGATGCTTTCAAAGACTTTAGCAAAACTGCATAAAATGGAATGAATTGACGAATCTTCTTTTTTGAAGACAGGACAAATATCAGGAAAAAGGTAAACTCGGTAAAAGAACTGACTTGCACCAGAAGCTGCGAAAAGTAAGAAGTACGAGCAAAATCAGAAGTAACAGGAGTTGAATTATCATAGACAATGTTAGTCAGCAAAGTGGTTGTACAATAACTTGAGAATCATCAATTTCAATATCTTGACAAATAAATTAATATAAAATTGATAAACTTAAACATTGGTCTTTCTGAGCCCCATTAATTCGAGTGCTTAATAACAAATAAGTTGTCTAATTCAACAAGTTCTAAATAACGTATATGTAATTTTGCAATATATGATTTCCCAGCAAATGAATCTCCTTCTTAATTCCAGAATATTTTTAAGAGATAATACAGTTGTGGTTTTCAAGTCATTACAAATTCAAAACTACATTGGTATAATCGTTCGCTTACATCCTGTAATCAACAATTGATTCCAAACCGGTACCATCCGGCAGTAGTTCACCAATAATCATTATCCACATCCTTATAAAGAATCTTTGACTGTGATCCGTCAACAACGATTTGAACCTTCTGCAATTTACCAGCAACTATTTCCAAAGATACTCCACTAAAATTGTGAAGGAGTTCATGTTGAAATATTACACAACAAATAATCTTACAGTATGTAAACAGTGACAGAGCTGTGACTAATTGTTTATAGCGAAAATATTAATAGGTCGCAGACGAAACTCTGCAGAAATGTAAATGTGATTGTCATGGTTATAATAAAGCCTAAAGGGTGATTACAGCATGAATTATGGGCATTTAAAATCTTGAGTTATTTTGATAAAAGTAAGCATGTGTTTTTAGACTGCTCGACGCGTATAGTATTCAAGAAAAAAAAAGTACGGGAAGAGCTCAATAATGTCTACTCGTGACAATGCAGTAGCATCACTTTAAATGTCCTAACCTAAAAAGGCAATCAAATAGTCATCTGTTATATGTAAGAAGAATCAATAAAAAAAGTACCAATATATTCGAAATCGCATTACTTTAAAGTGAGACTACATTACTTAAACATAAATGAGTTGTTTACTCTGGTAATCATAATATCTTTACAATACGCACGGTTTCTCACCCTTGGCTTAAAATTGTTGTAAACAAATTATTTAAAACAGAGTGACAATCTTATTAAGATTAGATATCAAGTGCTCAATGACATTTTAAGCAAAAAGATTGTGTTCTTAAGTTTTACAAATTATGAAATAAGATTGTTTAGCTCAACGTCAAATTTTAGAAAATGTCCAACACTATTTATCACAAACACTTCTTAGAAGAAACAGACACTACACGCACCTATACACTTATTACTTTATGACACTTCGAAAACAATAAATAACTCACCGACAATTACGACTACAACATAAATACCCCAAACAGTGTTTAATTTTGCCCATTGGTACATCCACAAAAACACGAGCGGCTACTCTGAGTTAACTGTCAGAACACCTTAAAATTAGAATACATAGATTATATATACAACACATGATAATTACCTATGTTGATAAGATAAAAATCTGTTGTAAAATACATGCAGCGTTTGAGGTAAGGCAACAGCGTGACAATAAAGAAAAAAGCAGCGAATCGTTAATGTCATAAATTATAAAGCTACGTAATGCAGTAAAATATTGAGATTACCGTCTGATGGGTCAAGATTGTACATACTATGTCGCCATCGCAAACACTACTGCAATGTTTCGACGCACAAGGTTCACTATGTCCAGCCAGCTTTAAAGTTAAAATTTCTTTCTTATGGCGTTATTGCAAAAAGGTCATCGCCAGCTTGCGTGTTCCAAACATACTACACCCTTTTTGCATATCTGAGCACGAATTACGATTATTTACCCGATAAACACACCGAGCCACAGGTAAAACACTTTGTCTTATAATTAAACCCACAACTAATGCTGAAAATGGGCAATCCGGGGCATCGGATCGCTATAAATAAAATTGTTATAGATTTCAATAACTTACTTTAAATTTATGGAACCTACAGCGGAGTTATTAATGGCACGTTAAATATTTTCACAAAGGCAACATTTTGTAATGGAGTTGAAGTCGACTGCTGGCCACTAATCCGACGATTAAAATATAGTTATGTAAAATGCGACAAGAATCTTGATTAACGAGGTATCGCATCTTCTTTTTTTACATCAGTGACAAATGTTGTGTTTATGGACAGTGAATTCAATTTGTGAGCAAGAAAATTTCTTTATGGTTTTGGATGGTAAAAAAGATTATAGTTCTGAATATCTTGTATGGAAGGAAGTTGATTAAAATCGAACTGATTCGATCTTTACCACCAATGTCAATTAAAATATGTAAGAATAATATTAATAAGACTCACCCACTAAATCCTCTTCGTTTATTAACTGGCGAGGAAGTACTAACTGTTCCTGAGGAGTCGTTGGGAGTGGCGTCTGAAACAAAAATGAATGCAAATGAACTTGCCATATATTTATTAAGTCGTAAATAATTAACAATACAATATAGGACTGTGTTAAATACCCACAGAAAAAATTAGGGAGTCGCTGACTTACGCTAAACTTCTTCTTGTAAGGAAAAGGATGAAATTTAAATAAATCATAGACTCATAAATTCAAGAGCCATAAAATTATTATTCAGCAACTACAAATATGTTTGTCAGACCTGTTTGCTAAACATCACTTACCATTTGGGCAGCAGACCAAAAAATAGAATAGCACATTGGTAATACGTTAAAAACTCGAGCAAATGCGGATTGCACATACCGGTATTCACGCAAATGAAGGAAACCGCGATAAGCAAACCAATTAAAATCGACCCCATTGCAAAAATTTACATCTCTTTCACGATAACGTATTCTGAGATATTAGCTTGATTAATTAAGTGCTCTATATTTTGTGTGAATGCATTACGACCGGTTAGAACTCCCGTCATCCGCGGTGCCAATAAAAAACCCAACTTCTGCGTGCAGTGATATAGAGAGTCGTCAATGTTCATAGATTTGTCATATTGAAGATATGTTGTTATTTATGGTAATTTGATGTATTAATTCAACGACTCGACATTAACGAGACCTTAAAATTATAAGCTTTACAAATTGTGCATCAACATTTTGACATAAATTAATTATAGTGCAAGATAAACACAAGACATTTGAAATATTTTCTGCAACGCTATTACGAATGTACGTTGAATTAGTTAATTAATAAAAATATACGAAAATTTTGCCAAAACAAAATCTCGAGATACTTTTAATCTTTATCTTAAGTGACAGAGTGATTGGTCCTTATAATGAATTAGAAGTGTCTTAAAACTTACGTGAATGTCACAAAAGTAACCACTCCATTATGAGCTGATTGTACACTAGAACTTAAACAGCGGAACCATGGGCTTCAAATAACAAACTGGAGACGGCAAAATACTTCATATAGAAAACAATGTTGCTTTGAACACTCATTTCATAGAACCGACGGTATACTTCCAAGTCCCACCGACTAATGTCGAACCGTTCAACCAAAAGCAATACAATGGAGTTTTATCAAGGTAGAAAATATTTACAACTCTTGTGGGAGACAAAGATGGCAAGTTGAGGTATTAAAATTTTTAGGATGACTGTTGGGTGTTTCCATTTCTATTCACTGAAGAGGTCTGACGATATAGAGATAACCTGTTTCGGCCCCAAATGTGTAGGTTTCTGTATCTGCACAGGTAAATCTTGTTATGCTTTCATTTTCTTCTACAAGCAACACGTTGCAACCAATCAATCTATTTAGCAAAAAAAACTTCAGTTGTCATTTCCTGATTCGCAACAACACTGACTCTCGTGTCACAGTCAAGGTTAATTTTGATTAAGTAGTTTTAAACTGATAAAATTGAAAGCAAAAATAAGCTTTTTGTTTTGTCCACATTGGATTTATTAGTTTCCGATCGCTGATATAACCTCGTATTCTTTAAAAGGACGAAATAACCGTTTTAATTATCCCACAAAGTATGCAACAATATTTCTGTAATTATAAAATTTCGTTACGTAAAGCGCAAACATAAAATACAGTTTTTATGTAGTAAAATTAATCTGGCACAAACCTCGTTTTTAAACACAGTGAAAGCGTCCGTCGCAAATGGGTTCACTTAATTTTTTTTCAACTAGATATAATTTTATTGTTGGTTGTGATTTAATTCAGTTTTAATCATGTATACGTAGTCGTGTTTTTTATTTGGCTTTCAAACAATATAATATTTGTCCTTCACGGTATCTCGTCTTTCAAATTCAGCTTTACGTATATCTAAACTTTGTGTAACAATATCACGAGTACAGTTATTTTATTTTTACAAAGACCTTTAACGTCGAAATCTTCAACAGATGAGAATTGCAAAACCACGTGTAACTCAAGGTCCAGCACATAAAATTTCGCCCTTAGGCCAAATTTGTGATTCGTAGGCGTCGTATAAACACCATATGGTCTCAGGTTATCGTAGGTCAAGAATTAGCCTGCATAATGTATGTTTTATTGCTGGTCCCGCATTTTCGCGAGTGCTTAAAATAAAAATAGTTTTTTTAAAATGTCGGGCTGAAATTATTACTTTCCTGAACCATTACTTTGCAAAAATGGCAAGCCATATGTTGCGAGGACGCACCCGGGTGCAATTAACAATTTATATTGGGTTAAACCAAACTGTCCCAATAAATACGAAACCCATTAACACACTTTCGCGATGAAGTAAACACTCTTCTTGATAACAGGATACCACGGTAGATATTTCTGGAATTTGTGGAATTAACAAGAGTCGAAGTGTTGGCCATCAATATAAAAAAAAATGCTACAATTTTAGGTTGTGTGCGAGATGACTAACGTGTTTCCCAGAACAAAATATTATGGAAAGGAAATCCTTTTTCGTGGTGTTTATTTTAGGAGTCACAGTATACACATAGTATTGCAACACAGTGATGTACTACATAAAAACCATGTTAAAACATTAGTTTCAAAGTAATTGCACAGATACAACTCAGGACCCTTACAAACAATTGCAGTTCGCCATTAAAAAATTTGCAATTTTCCAGTTTATTTTTGACTGCTGTTAGATGCCCGCAGTTGATATCCTGGAGCTACAAAAACAGCTCCTTTTATGGAGGCTCAAATTGAAGTAGCTTTCTGAAATTTGCCTTACAGTATGATTTACATTCACTAGATGTGAATAAATCACAGATGTTTTCAAAACCATCGCGCAATTATGGGTGCAGCCTGGTAAAGTTAAACAATCGTTGGTGGCTATAATAAAAAGCCGCATCATTTTTTCACAAATTGTCGCTCGTCGTAATAAGATAAACAAGATACAATCTGGTCGACATAAAAATAAATCTGCGAAGAGAAATTAATGTATATTCGCCATGTGGGTACCATCATAGAACCACCTTATTTACAAATTGTTGCGAAAATTTAGAAGCAGGCTTAACCTAAAATTAAGAAACCAAAATAAATCCGAAAGATGCGGTTCAATAATAAAGACAACGATCGTGAAGGAAGTTTAAGCAACTTGTCAGTTTGATAAAAAGCTGCTCAGGTGTGGAACATGTTTCCTGTCTGAATGATTTTCACATCCAATTTTAAACAAAAAAATGTGATACTTCACGTATTATTGTATTTACTTTTTTGTGAAATTTACTATTACATTCCCAGGATTTCTTGGCAATGATTTATGTTGTCATAATGTTGTTCTTTCGCGTTTGCTGCATCACATTTGGTGGTTACAAAGCGCTTCAATCACGGTTGTAAAAAGAAGAATTTTAATGAAGTACTCCTAGTTTTGTTTATTTCTTATTTTATAAATAGCATGAATGAGCGAGACAATCAAATTCTAGTTGTACTACTTACTGTCTATTGAACAGTCATATCAGAGTCTTCCATCGTAGTGTATCATAATCCAGATTTAATAGCACAGAATTTAAGTCAAGTGCACTCATAACATTCAAACAGTAACTAACTCGTGCGTCCTAGAAGTGGCATCAAAGTTGGCGAACAACTGGGGGAACTGTCTCAGCCAAATCAGCGTGCCAGATCTGTGTACTTTGTCTTTGCTATATAGTTATTGTTTGCACATTATTAGAGGTTTGGATGATCAACACTCTGTAGTACTATTAATCCTCACGGTTTTGAAACAGTAGTACTCACATATATGGCAGTAATAATGAATTATTGCAAAATCTCATTTTCGCCCGTAAATTCATCAGGAAATATATTTTTGTAACGTCGCTTTGTTTATCAGTTTATCGACCCGTTAAAAAAATACTTTAATAATTTGTTTATAACGTGATTTTTAAAATTTGACATTTGATAAGATGTCAGAATCGAGGACAAGCAATGGTGCCTCTTTTCCTGGGGCCCCAAAATGAGCAAATTTCCTAAAATGGATCGAAAAGTGCAAATAAGAATTAAAAGTAACTTGTCATAATGCCTCATATTAATACCGGACGCGTATTTTTTTTTAAATGTTGACACCAAGTAAAACATACATCAAGTCTGAAATAAGCAGGCAAATTATCAACGCGCGATGTGCAAATTTGTAACGCACACCTGAACGAGTTAAATCAGGAATTACTTTTGATTTATAGACCCACTTTTTGTGAAACATTTTTGAGCTATAAATCAGATATGTACGTATACCTTTCATCCAAAATGAGGCTTTTTGCATAAAAACCATTTATTTCATACTTGTATCTAAAGTGACATTTTTCGGATTATTTTTGATACCAAAAGTGGAACATTAACGTCCTAGTACTTTAAAGAAAAATTTTAAAGTCCTAGTACTTTAAAATTATACGTCAATCATTTCTTACATTGTTCCCGACATTTTTGTGGCATCAAATTGTTCTTCACGTGATCTGCTTCATCTACAATGTCTTGAGGCACCTCAATTTTCTCCATTTTAAACGGAATAATCGCATAAAATGTCCAAATTAATTCACCGTGACCCAGTTTTTTCGTTGTCATTTTTGACAAACGTTTGTTACTATGGGAATGTTGGTTCCCGCATATTTAATTATTACGAATAATTTGTGCGAGATAAACACACAACATTTCATTTATTTTGACTTAGTTCATTAAACTTGCAGTATGAAATAAAACGTTGTATTTACCTCGAACGAAGAAGTGTTTTTAAAGGTACTCACAAGTAATTCCGGCCTCGGCTAGGCGCCTCGGCCGTAAACAACTTGCTCGTACTTTAAACTTCACTTCTCGTTCTAGATAAATAATATACTATTAATGATGCGACAAAATATTATAAATGCATATTTCTCTATGCCTATAAATTAGTAAGGAGCATTTAGACAGAGTAGCGTATGGCTTTACTATTTCAGAACTACATATAATTATTACATACCGTGCGATCATTTAAATTATAAATTAGAGTAGGCTGTGAAATTTAAATTAGGTTGGCTCGACTAACTGTTGACAATTTGGTTTAATATCTGAATGTCAAAGGTGTCAAACGTTAGAGAATTTCCAAAGTGCTTTTTCACGGTTTCCAGGTAGTGCCACACCTGTGAAACAGTTTTTTCATCAAAAGTGCAAAAGTGCAACCCCGTTCAACCAGCGGAATAGATGCACATCTAATGTGCACTTTTCCCGACCGCTGCGAGAATAAATCCTGACGGTTCAAGCAGCGATCGGGAAAACTGCACATTAGATGCACATCTATTCCGAATCCGCTGTACATGGCCAGTTAATAATAATTCTTAAAAACCGAGCCTGTCTGTCTGTGTTTTATAGACCTAGTTAAGTATTCATAGTTACAAGTATAATACGTAAATTATTAATCAGTTGTAGATAAAGATACATAATACTCCCTATATAAATTTATTGTTACTATCTAGTGACATACGCGACGATTTTTTACAATCAACCGTTCTTTGCTTTTTTAAATTCTACGATCTATTTGATTGTACGGGATTTAATGTTATATAAAAAATGCAGTGTGGTGATTTCTGATATTTTTTATAAAGAATCAGGTAGCTTATAAAATATTTACATATATTTGAAATGCCAATTTGGATTACATACCTGACAGTTCATTTCATTGTCCAAATCTTGACATAGGAGATTTCAAAAATAAATTTGCAGTACATGAGTATTTTAAAGTGTATAGTTTTAGTACTATTGAATTTAAAGATTACCGATTGAGTGCTATAATATAGGTTGGTAAAAAATCTTCATAATACATCAAGTTGCCCGAGAATAACAAAATTTTGAAGAATGTAGTTCAATTGAGAATTTTGACGTTCAAAGTCTACTTGATGTATGAATAATTTATAAAAAACATATTTTTAAGTTGCTTTGACCATGAAGTCCGCTGTACATCAGAAAATTTCTGTCAAAAGTTTCGACATTTTCACATTTAAAGACTACTGGATGCACGAAATATTTGTAACAAGCCCACAAGCATAAAATAATATTGAACTTTCGTTGCTTAAATGGATTTGATTATTTTTTGGGTAATTTTCATTTTCGACAAAAATCGTTGTGCACGCCATTTTTCTAATCTGTAGTACTTAATTACCGGATTGGTGATTTATTTTACTAAATAATAGATTAAATACTATCCTATCAAGCTAAATTTATGTAAATAAACCATGCACACAGTTAATTTTTAAATAACATTAAAACTTCAAAAAAGTCACTTCCGTGGGTGTGATCACCCCGCTTTCGCGAGAAAAAAAACTCTTTATTTCTTTCTAATATCCACTTTTAAAGTGAGCCAATATCAACTACGATAAATAACTCATTAAATAGTACAATAAAATATCTATAGTTACACAGATTTTTATATGAACCCGTCATATCATCGTTTGTCATCAGTTTTTTTGTCACTTCCATGGACCTATGTCACACCCCTCTTATTTAAAAAAAAATATTGCGCGGGGAACAAAACCCAAATGGCCGTAGACCCAGTACTGACGTGCTATCTTAAGCCAGTGGTCCGTTTATACCGGTGTCGTAATCACAACAAGAAAATTTAATTTCAATTGGATGGGGTGCCCATGAGTTGATTTTTTCTAGTAAGTTGTTTGGAGAAGAATATTTTTGGTCTTGACTGGTTTTGCTTGTTATAAAATTACAAAAAAAGATTAAGAAAAATGCAAATCTTAGTTGATATGAGGTCACTTCCATGCAAGAAATTTTTTTTCAACCCCCTTAAGGGCTGTCGGGGCTGCGGGCTCAGCGACTATTTTTTTCTTATAGAGTAAGACCTAAACTTGAAAAATCCACGATAATTTATAATGAAAAGACGTTTTCATTAAATGATTTTCGACCTCCGAAATGAGAATTACCCTTTTAACAAAGACATGATGAAATAGCCATGGTTCTCGGTGGAGCATCGGTTTTGTCCATTAGTGTAGTATCGCCACAATTGCCTGCATCATTTATGATTACAATATTACGGGTTTTGCAAATAGCTCTTTGCACCAATTTACTGCAGGCATTAAACCCACAACATTGGGTTTTATGTTGTGCCAATGAGACCTTTTAACACCAATAATAACGAAATTGCGTTAAATCAAACAGAAAGTAAGCAAGCACTAAATGGTTTTAGCACCCACCTAAAATGTAAAAAAATTTAGAAATCCATATTCGTGCAAATCTTTTATCAGTAATTACCATTTTAATGTAGAATTGATTGTTACGAACATATTTCCTCGAATTGTGTTCCGTGCACAGACACATCAGGTTTTATGGAGTCTACACATACATTAATTTACTAATAACTATCCCTTGCTATTTTTATGTGTTCCGTGCGGTTGTTGCGAATGAAAATGTGGGCGAAAAATTTTGTGATTTAAAAATTAGCGCCGTCGTCAATTTGCTATATTATTTGACCATCGCGTAATAAATGCGTAAAACGGATAAATTTAGAAATTTAGATTTGAAGAGGATTCATAATTAAACTTATGATGGTCCGGTTGTGTTTGTTTTGTGCCATTGGAAACTATCCAATGGCTTATAATAACACCTGCGGATATTCTTATGCATGTATTTATTAAATTTGCACACATTGGTGTTTTGGAAATTTGTACCAATTTCAAGGAGTTGACAAATTGTATCCAAAAATAGTGGTAAATACATATTATTGATTACAAATGCAAAATTACGCTTTCAATTTCACCGGGAGTATAGATTAGTGTAAACAGTGTTCTACACAAAATTCATAACTTCGTTAATTGGCGTTCTCTTGAAAAATCTTCGGAAAGGTCAATATTAGTTTTTAAAATGACACGTCGTTTTGACGTAACAATGTATTTTTTGTAATCAGCCGTTTTTACACAGTGAGTCAGCAACCATTTTTTAAATGGCAACGCCAACTTTTTCGGGCGATATTCCTCATTTCTATTCGAATTCAATGCAACATTAAGAAAGAAAGTTGTGACGATCTGTAAAGACAGAAATAATGGCAAAGAACTTGAATAACAAAAAGAAATTTTTACCATGAAGCAAAAAGAGAAATGAAATCTCCTGGTACTAATCCCCAGATTTTGTTCTAGGCCTGAGGTCGATAGTTTCAACAACGATTGATTTATATTTTTGTCTATTAAAAGAAAAGTCGCAAAAACTCCTTGATTTCATTGCACCAAAATATGTTCATTTCCAGTGGCGTACCTCCATTTTATGGCAAAACTTTAAATAATTATATCTCTATACAGGGGCCAAGTTGAACACGCAAACCAAGGGGTCTGTATTGTATTCACCCCAAGGTATTACCTGATTTTTTAATGCATGGATTTCGATTGCACCCTGTATAATGTTAACCTTTAATACACAACATCAAAGCAAGCGTATGAATCACCTGAAAAACAAGCACTGAGCGCCATCTCTCAAAATTCTCAGAAAGTTTGTATTCCACTTTCACCCGCACTAGACCCAACAGATAGGTTCTTTATGGTCTAGTGCCTAGCGGATCCAAATTCGAGAGGTAGTTTTAAATTTGACACAATGGTTATGGTACCAGAAAAATCAGTGTCTGATCATCCACCGAGAAGCTGCAAATTTTATCTTTGATTCCTCTTCTTTTGAAATACTTGTATCTAGTCGTTGGGGTGTTAGATTGGACAATTTTTTCTACTTTTGTATCATTCAGATTGACCTTTTCAGTTTGGATATATGCATCTCTAAAATTACGCATGATCTTAATAGTACATTTAAATCACAGTGTCTATCAAGGTTTAAAAAAATATTTTCACGTAGTATAATTTATAATAATAATAATCTTCCATGGTACCTACTTTAAAAAAATAATAGGTCGTACCTATTTAAAGTTATGTTAAAATAATCTAATTTTACAATCGCCATACGTGAGAAGAAAAAAGTGAACACACATTTATTATGTTATATGAAATTCTTGGCAAAACAGCTGGCTATACAGAATCTAAACTTAGCTGCATCTCGTTGTGTATTTTAAAGATACAAACAATATTTACAATTTCGTTACTTCCTTATTCAAATCTGTAACAACTCAGTCGGTGTTCACGTATATGCAACCAAACTTTTCCTATGGTAAAACAATAAACAGTGGAACTCCCCAACTAGAACTCCCAAAATACAAAAAAAAAAGAAAAAAAAATATATCGAAGCAGTTATGAGTTATTGAGTTATGAAGAATATTAGGTCAACAGAGATAACTGAATACTTTTTTGTCAATATTTTTTTATAGATCCAAACTTTAATACATACTGATTGAAAGTCATCTGATATTTCTATACAGGGTGTACGGTTTCGCAAAATGTATAATAACTTATTTTTTTCAAATGGAACACCCTATGTTCCATTATACCACCAAATAGAATTTTTAATATGCTTTTTTTTAATGTATGGTTTGCCTCGGCAAATGTTAGTACTTTAGGTAATTTTTACAAAAAACCTAGAAGGTTTCCCGAAATTGCTAAAATCGCGTATTAAGATCAGATCGCCTTGGACTTGTTGCCATGGAGATAGTCGTTTATTGTCTAATTCATTGAATTACTTCAGAAATGACACCGAGAGGTAGACCGGCTTAGGTTTACGTAAGAATTCGATAGACTACAGTTGAACTCGCTTATAGCGAACAGTCAAGGGACCACCGAATGTGTTCGTTATAAGCAGGCGTACGTTATAAACAAGGTTGAAAATATATGCACTAAAAGAAAATTCTTTATTGAAAATACATCTTTTATACGTGTAATCATAATAATAATGGACTATGTAAAATACTGGGTGATCAATTTTTGCTGTACTTTTCTTTGCGACCTATTTCTTCATTCTCATTGTCTAAAATTGCCAGCAGCACGAAGAGCTTCGCCACTAACAGGACTTCGAAGACGCTTTAGTCACGTTCTTTTGAGGAAAATTGAGGAAATTGTAAATTTTGCTAGTGCAATTTTTTTTTGCATAATTTAGAGTTGCATTGGTCGCTTTTTAATAAATCGATTATTTTTAATTTATCGGCCACAGTTACTAGGCCACGTTTCTTTTTCACTACAGCCTTTTCACTAGTTCTAGTAAGAAATAAAACTGAAATACTAATGTTTACATTTCGTTCCATTGCTCTCACAACACGAATATTTTGAGAAAGATGGGGTTTAAATCGTGTTAATTATTCCAAGAAATCTGAGCAGTGAACACGTGCACGCAGTTCGCTATAAACGAGCATACGCCGAAATCTTGGACTCTATAACCGATCGTTCGTTATAAACGAGGTTCGTTATAACCGATCAGAATTTACATTGCCCTTATGGCGGTTAAATCGGGACTTCGAAAACTGTACGTTATAAGCGAGAGTTCGTTATAAGCCGGGTTCGTTATAACCGAGTTCATCTGTATATCCTTTACATAACCACAAACGAAAAAATCTAGAGGAGTTAAATCTGGTGATCTTGCCATTTGACAGGGCCGCCTTTACCAATCCAATGTCTCGGCAACCAGTCATTTAAATATCTTCTTACGTTCCTATAGAAATGTACAGGAGCTCCATCCTGTTGCAACCACATTAAGGACCACTGATTCTGGTAATCAATCGTCTGCATCCAGTGGGAATTTTCAGTGGCATAATAGTGCATGTTATGCCTCTTGACATGCCCATTACTCTTAAAGGTCGCCTCATCAGTGAACAAAATTATGTTTAAAATATTTATGTTCCTTTCTAGAAGATTGTCCATTATTTCGTAGAATTCCACTCTTTTTGCAAAATAAGCTTCTTGCAATTCTTGATGGAGTTCAATGTGGTGATAAGACCGATGTTTTTTGATCACACGGTTTACTGAAGATTTCGAAATATCAGATTGGGCAGCAATTTCTTTTGTACTGGAGTGAAGATTTTCTTCTAACATTAGTAAAACTTCTAGCTCAGTGTTTTCACCTACTTTTCTAAAAATTATTTCTTTTTGTGGTAGGCCACGTTTCCAGTGTTTTTAAAACAAAACAAAAAAAGAAATTTCTTTCGTTTTCTCCTATCGAATTATACTGTGTTCATCATTTCTTCTTTCGTAAAATTCATTTTGTAAAAAAATCACAAAAGTAAAACTATTTGTTACAGGATAACTTACTGTTAACAAGAACAAACGGCTCCATGGTAACCAGTCTAAAATGATATCTCCATGGTAACAAGTCCAAGGCGACCTGATCTTAATACACGATTTCATCAATTTGGAAAAGTTTTCTACGTTTTTTGTAAAAATTATTTAAATTTGCCGAGACAAACTATATATTGACAGAGAGCTTATTAAAAATGCTATTTGGTGGTATAATGGAATATAGTGTGTTCCATTTAAAAAGTTATAATACATTTTGCGAAACCTTATATAAAAATATCAATTTAGATGACTTTCAATCAGTGTGTATTAAAGTTTGGGTCTATAAAAAATTATTGACAGAAAAGTATTCAGTTATCTCTGTTGGAATGGTCTCTGCAATCTTTTTTTAAATTCTTCATAACTTAAGAACCATCCATAATAAACCTGTAGTACCTCATATCATTTTGCTCAGCATTAACTGCTCTTTCAATTCACCAACTAATATACAGGGCATTCCATTTAAAAAAACATAACTATGGTATATTATTAATACTAGGACACTCTGTATATGATTTCTAATAATTTTAAATTGTGAAAGTATCGTGTGGTTATCGTCCTCAAAACCCCGTTTTGATATCTTTCAAAATAAGGGCGTAATTGATGGTCCACACACCTCTGGGACACCCGGTATGTAGAATCTTCATCTGGGCTGCACTCTCTTCTTCGGTTTCTGTTCTTGACTTTTCAGTTTTCAAGGCATTGTATTACTACTATACAGGGTCTTCATAAATGATTCATACATCCAGTAGGCGTTGAATGTCAAAATTCTCCATGTATAATGTAACATTTATGAGAACCCGATATAAATAATAAATACTTCGGCCTTGTATGAGGAACTGTATTTATTATTTCCTCTGCGTCTGGTTGTTGGTAAGCGAACTCATTTTCTTCTTGACTTTCGGAGATATTGTCTAACTCGAAGCTAAAATACTTGTAAATTTTGAGCAATTGAGATTTGAAAATATTCGAGTTAGAGAGGCTTTCAAGTTATAGGAGTTCGAGTTAAGGGAGTTCCACTGTAATATCAGCGTATATACAGTCATATATTCAAACATACAACGTAAACATTGCAAAATTAAAAATTACAACATTGTTATTTAACCTACTACCTACTCCTTCACCTGTTACCAACAAGAGAAAACTTTCGTCTGAAATGCGGCATGAACGAATAAATTACTAATAGAGAGTTGATCTATTGCCTTCATAGATCATTCCATTCCATGTTTGTAAACTTGTTCAACTGGTAATGGGTATTGTTTATGGCCAAAGTAAATGTACTCGTATTAACCATATTGTTACCAGAATCAACAATGGACTAAAAAGACTAGGCTTCTTTTCTCAATAATAATTTTAAAACTGAGATTATCGTACACTTCTGTTGAGGCTTGGACTTGAGTATAGTTATGGTACTACCGAGAGCAGAAAATACTGGGACTTCCAAAATTCCGATAATTCACTAGTGTGAATCAGACTTGTTGACATTTGTTCATTGTTCATTGTTAAATTATTAATAAACAATAACTGCCACTTTTGACAGATCATCAAGAACACATTGAAGAGCTCAAAATTTCACTGTCCCAATACTTTCTGCTCTCAGTGATACTTGCTTTAATATTTTGCGGAAAAGGCTGTAGTTGACATTTATATGCTGGATAGCAGGATCTGAATATCTACATATCAGAATATTTTTGAAAGGAATAGGTATTTTTCTAATAAAATTTTTAGTTTTTATTACTGTCAACTATCATCTTATGTTCAATTTGTAAGTTTTGACAGTCAACATAAATAAGTAGAGGAACAAATCAATGAGCTCAAGGTCTGTTTGCGGTAGTATATCATTTCAAAACACCTTGACATTGTGATGATAAACGATAAAATAATTAAAAACTCATTTGACGAAACCACTATGTATCATTGTTTCTATAATAATAGTCAAGTATCAAAATAAGCTTTGTTAGACTGATTACGGATTTTTCTTTGTTTGCATGCATGTTGCCAGATGAAATTATATGAAGTCAATAAAATGGCCAATTATTAAAATGTAAACTTTTTAATTAAATTTTTCATACATGTGAATCAAGATTGTTTGTTTCTAAATTGTTCCCACCAATTTAGGGATATTGTAACAGAAAAAAAAACCTATTTACTCTGCAGTGTTCATTTTTACCCACCCCCATAAACTATTGACATAAGACCACGTGAGCTTCCAGAAATATATTTGTCATAAAAATTACATAAAATTGTTGTTTAACCTAACTGCGTATGAATCTGTACATGTGTACATCATGTACACCTACATGTCACAAAAACAATTAACCACACAGAAATATTTTACGGATTTATCTACGCCGTTTTAACACAGATCAAAAACAACTCAAAACAAAATACATTTAGTAAGTTTTCTTACCGCCTTTAAACAATTTAAACACTTTCATCCTCATCGAGAACCGAACATTTTAGCAAGATGACTTAAACTGGACCAATCATGGATGATTAGATTAAACCTACCTTATCACCTGATCAATATGATACTATACTAGGTGGTATCAAAGTAAATGGCGCAAACTTAAGTATTTACGGACGGTATCACTTTTAAATAACGAATGGAGGTATTGAAAAGATTATCGGGACTGCTTTTGGAATAAAAGCAAAACAATTCACTTAAATGCACACTAAAAACAGAAGTCAATTAAATTTGGTGCATATTAAATTTACGTTCAGCATAAAAAAAGAAACAAAGGCAGACAACGGACACAAGGAAATATAATTATTATTTGAAATTAATTGAATTCAGTCTAATAGTGAAAAATAAAATATCTACTCCCATGATACATATTCTTTTTGCCATTCTAGCAAGTATATGCAAATGTAAGATCTATAGTATCCCCATAGTTCTGAACCTTTTATTGACGTGCGCAACCACCATTTTTCAAGACCCCTTTTTAAAATAAATCGGATACTTTATTCGTAAAAATTTGACCAGAAAAAATTCACAAACATCTGTAAAAGTACCAGTTCGCGTATATTTTCCAATCTTGTATTAATGAATTTCTGATAAAAATAGACAGATAACTCGTCTTGCAGTAAAGTTTTGGAAAGACCGGGTTGATTCAGGGGTAAGAGCGGATGCTGCAGAAGGTCGGGTCAAGGTCGACAACGGCCAATCTATTGATCCCTGGCGACGACGCTTCTACCACCGCGATGCTCTAGCACAGAGCGTATGGATACTCACGTGGTTTCAATTCGTTACTAATGTGTACGCAAGAAATGTTACACACCTTAATTTACGCTTGGTCACATAAGTTTCTTTTTAAAGTGCCTTTATGTGTTTACGAATAAGATCTTGTAACATTAAAATCGAAATTTATAAGAATTAGTATCAATCTTGTATTACAAAAATTACTGTTTTATTTGCACCTTACACGTCTACCACAGACTCACAGCAAACAGTTGATTTAGAATATGAATAAGAAATTAGTCTTTTATTAAGTTTATGCGAATTTTTGTGTTCTACATACTGTTTTTTTTTTTTTTAAACTGACCCAGGTTGAATTTTTCAGTTCTCTAGAGACAAAGAAAAGAATATGATCTTGGCCCCACCGGCCAAATAAGACAACGTAACTATTGTATTACCATAATTTTGAGGGTACTACATAATACATAATCTACTATTTTTCCTTCTGGTTTTTAACGGTTGTGCGATTCTATCTGCGAATTCATTGCAGTAAAATAATAATTATGAACGCCTTTTGTTAAATTAAGTGCAGTTCCTACTCATGAACAAAGACACTTCATTGTAACAGCGAACTGGAAGGTGCATTGTATTTATATCAGATTTTATTAACAAACGCTAAAATGAAAAGGAAATTGGCAACGTTTCCTTCAAATTACTGGGCTCTATGAATGAACCGCTTTTATGTAATAGACACAATGGGCAATTTAGAGCGCTATAGGTACAATTTACTTAAAACTTACCGAGTTCGTGGTCCAATGGAGCACGCCTAGAAGGCGAACTTCTTGGAGCTGGAGGTTGTTTGAGAACGGCTAATGGTACAAGTCCTTCAGGAACGGACGAATCATGATCGGTTCCACGAGTAGGCATACGAACTAGACAGTAATCAGGTTTCGATGAACATACTTCTACCACTTCGACCTGCTGGCCCTTCGTCACACTCAATTCTTGGGCACAAGTTGCTGTGAAATCGCTGACTACCCATGTCATTTCTAATACCCCAGCCTGAAACAAAAACATATTTCTAAGTCCCTACTGCGTTATGTTCTTACCACAAACAATACATTGAATTAATGAAAGCAAGTTTTTGTAATTTTAAGCACTATTATGTTAACAACGCTCGAATTTAAGGTATCGAATTCTATAAATTGGCAAATAATAACTTCCTTATTAATGTTTTTACTCAAAAAGTAACAACCACAGTCGCGGACAGAAAATTGGACGTCATTTTGAAAATGTGGATGTAGTCTATGCTTTATTGAGTCACTTTGACCTTTGAAGATTTATCAACGTCAACGAGTGTCAAAAATGAAGAAACAAAAAAAAGGTTACGACAATTAAAGAGTGTTTTACACTTTGTGACAGTGGAATGACAGATTGTCTGTCAGCGACTGTATGTATTCCAAATATTGTGTATACTTTTATTTAGTCCTAATCTTAAGTCACAATAAAACATTCCAAATTCCATCATTTGACAAAATTTTTAATTCTGTTCACATTAATTACATTTCAGCTAATTAACGAATTGTGATAATATGGAATGACAATATACCAAAAAAATTTGTTACTAACCTCAAACCATGAATTTATAAACTAAATTGACTCGAGAATATTTACATATTTGTTAAAAAATGTCAGAGAAAAATGAAAATCTCTTGTGCGTTAGAGGTCTTGGGATCAAACTCGGCCGCAGTCAAGAATTGTTTCTTAGATTGCATGGTTGTCTAAGTAGTACGATGGTGAATTAATCCTTCTAGCGTAGGGAACTAAGAAACAACAAGTATAAAATCTGAGAATTTAATATGCAAAACGGCAAGCTTAAAAAAAAGCTTTAGAAATGTATGTTCCCCGGTTGGCTAAAGTCATAGGTGTAAACGGAGATTCTACAAAATGCATATATAATTGTAATTTTATTTTATGACTAGTTCATGATGTAGTAATATATTAATTTATGTGTTTTCTGCTTTATCGTGAGCACGCATAACATAAAAAATTAATAGTATGATCATGGATTGTCCTAATGACCTTGGAAAATCTAGGTACAAGGTCTTAGTTATGACATGACATATTTAGTGAATTAATGTCAAACATAAATCAGAAAATTACACAACTCTCAAAAATAATGCCCAAAGGTGATACCACTGTACTCGCTGAACCAAAAACTACAATAATAAAACGTACCATCTGTCAACTGTCGTTCGATTGTCATTGCTTCGAGTTATTCCCAAACAATAGTTGACAGTTGGTAAAAGAACAAAGTAAGAGAGAAGTAAACAAAAGATCATCTCTAAGAATAATAATATAGTATAAGTTATGGTGTAAATTGTCGTTTTTAAATGCCACAAAAATTATTTTTTTGACATAATTCTATCTAAAAACATACAAGTATGTATTGTTTTTCCAAGTTAAGCAGGAAACCGGCCAATGCTTAAAAGTTATTGAAAACAATAATGAAACAAAAATTAACAAAATCAGGTCATGTTAGAAAATTAATGTACATATTGTTTGAAACAATATAGTGATAAAAGTATACTACTTTTCTATAATTTGTTACTTTCGTTATGAATTACAGCATCACATCAATTGCCATTCTACAGTGTTACATACAATATTTTTTCTAGATAGTACTAGAACTCACTTTTCTTACTGTTACTGAAGTTGCATTCGACATTCACAAACGAATGCATAGGTGCAATAACTTTTTGTACGACGGATCCGTATGATTTGCTGACAAAACCAAACGTCGCGTTTGGACGGATCCGTAATTTTTAATAACGTAGTAAGCGCGTGTGAAATAACTCATAGGAATTCATAAACCCTTTTTTTAAATAATTATTCCACATGTCTTATCAGGTTGAGTATCAGTGTACCCACATTAAGTGACACAATCTGGCAATTCCAATGTGGTTTCGTTAACCTGTTTATTTATTAATAATAATGCAACACTTCACTTTACGACTATGTCAAATAACGAATTTATATTGGAAATAATTACTCAGTCAATTTTTATCAGACTATTTAAAGTTGGCATATTATTGGTGTTTTGTTTATAACAATAAAAATAATTATCATGAAGTTATAGCATTGGGTTTTTAACAAACAAATAAGTTTGTGTAAAAGCAAGTGATAATGTGTAATTGAGTAATTGCAATTAAAAAAATCTGAAATAAAATCTGATAATGGTATGGGGTTGCGCATTGTCCTGTTGGAATGTGTTTTTTTATGGCCGATATTGATTTAGCCTTTCACCCCTATGTCTTCTCACCTAACATGTAAATTGTCAACTTAGATGACATTACTATAACGTCGCTGTTTAAAATCCGTAAAAAATATGAAATTATGAAATTATATAGGTGTGAGCGCCTATCAATGTCAATAAAGCTGTTTATCAACGTTACGGAAATGGGTTTTTTAATTACAAATAAAAAATGCTGTTATCAATAAGCACATACTGTCTGTGTTGAATGTTCTTAGTGTCGCAACAGCTAGAAATCCTAGTTGATTTTGATAGCTTTGTGTCAATTACTTCGTCATTACCTATAATAAAAGTAAAACTGGTTTGCACTATCTGTGGATTTGTAAATGGAGAGTCATGAATAACAAGTACTGAGCGACCAAGACTAAGAATTTGAGTGGCAACAATTCAATTTACATGAAAATTGGTGAGCCTGTGATTTGGTTGTTAACCGATGGCAGCTACCAAGAGAAACATCAATAACTGTTGATCAGTCTGTACATGATCGTTCATTCCACTTAGTTTCTTTTTTTTTAATAAATTAAAATAAGCCTTGATAAAATTAAATCGTCGAATTTGTCCTAAAGTAAAATTGTGAAAATTTGGATGTGTGCTAGTGTGTTAAACCTCCCACTGAACACACATTCAAGTTAAACGATGTCGTTCGCTTCACTGTAGTAACAGCTAATTACTGCCCGTCATAACGTACAATGTAGTAGTAAGTAGCACTTCACATAAACGTTAAAATAAACATGCCATTAATGTGGTCATACCGAGACGCAAATTCGTTATGAATTATGTCGATGAAGCTTGTAGGCGCGATACAAGCCATCGCCATCGATTCTCTATAAATATCCCATCGTCCGTTGACATATTCGATATTGACGGATAGAGGCATGAATCCTTACATTCAAGTCCACAAACGACTGTAATTAGACAACATGATAGTTATATTTTGAAAGTGATGGTAAGTATGTATCATCAATAGGAGAGAATGCAAAATCGCCTGTATTTCAACGTAGAGTATTCGAGTTTTTTTTTTTTGGTTTGAAAAATGTATCCCCTGAAATATCAAAACGCTCACATGAGAAGTGACTATCGGCAAGACATCAAATAGTAATTATACACCAAGGTTGAGAAGACGTTTTTCTTAGTCGAGCTATTTTATTGCCCAAGATGCGAAGCAACGCGGGCAATAATAATGCGAGACTAAGAAAAGACTTCTCAACCGTGGTTTTGTTACAATTTTAATTTTGCCGGGTCTCACTGTCTTAAATCCAGGAACGAATCAACGCATAAAACTCGGGTGAAAAATTTCTTGTAAGGTACCGCCGAACTTGCTTCTTTCTTTCGAGTCGGGACAATTATCGAGGTAACATCTTCACCACGTTGTTGATCCTAATCAAGGGATAAGAGTGTAGAAAAATCGTTCATTGAACGGAGTAAGTAGTGGAGTTGTCCAATTGTTTTAAATTGGAAGCGCTTTTGCGGATCATATCGGTTTAAGTGTCTAACTGGGAAGAAGGGTAAGGAAAAAATCTTTATTTCGTGCAGACCTTGACCATTTTTCTCTCAATCAAATAGGGAAAATCAGCATCCACCAGTAGGGGTTGTTTCAGTTTAGTTAGAGTAGCAGTTGAGAAGTTTTCCTCTCGTGATTCCACTAAACGTGACAGTATTGCGTAGCTCCAAAGACCAGTAGAAAACTGTCGAAAACCAGCTCAAAATAAGATAAGTAGTAGATATGTTTTTTTGGTTAACATTCCATAGTAGTTTTTGTTCGCGCAAATCTTTTATTGTAATTTTCAGCTTAACATTTTTTAATCTTGCTCAACGTAATTTAACCTTTTAAAAATTGTACAATAGTCGTATTATAATTTGTTACATTTTCTTTCTTCAGACATATAGTTTTTATTTTACCATCTTGTTAATTATCAATTTTATTTAATATTGTTTAATTGTATATAATCTCTGTTAATTTAATCATAACTGCATTTTACTGTCTTAGCCCATACCTCAATATTTGACAGGAAATACGCCTTATTAGGTTGTATACTATTTTTATCACTACTAGCACATTTGTGTAACGTTTCATCAAATGATAATCATGATAATGCGAAAAGTGGAAACGAATTTAACTAAGATATTCATGAAAAGCAAGTAGCATATGGAATTAAAGCAATACCTGTCATTTAAATTTTTTGTTGTTACTATGTTACTAGTGTGGTCCAGCTGGCAAATTTAACAAATCGCAAGAAATTCCAGCTCCCCAGTTCTTAATTTTTGAGCTGTCAACTATCATTAATAATGACAGCAATTGTCAGGTCAACACATCAACTACGGCAGTAACCATGCCAACATTATCAATTGTTTTTATATTATATACACCATTAGGAGAGAAAAATCCATTATTGGGTAAGGTACAGAAAATCAATTTCTCAAGCATCTAACACGACATATTTTATATTTGCCAAGTCTAATTGAAAAATTAACAACAAGTAAATTTAATTAAATCATACTAAAATAAGAATGGTAACACTATACATACGACAATGATAATTAAAATGCTTCAGCATAATATGTCTCCCCCATACACAAAAGTGGGTCATAAGCAAACAGAAAAGTACATACAGAATTTATCGATCCCACATGAATTAGTTACACAATGATGTTTTTTCAACGCATGTTTCATTCTTATACATAAATCGTTGCTGGAAAAACTTCACTCTTTCACTACTAATTTCAAAAAACATCATTATATAATATCCTGTTTAATGCTTGAAAAATTGATTTTCTGCACCATACCCAGTAATGGATTCTTCTCTCCTACTAGTAGATAATAAACACAATTGACAATGTTGAGCATGGTTACACTGCTGTAGTTGATGTGTCGACTTAACATTTGCTGATTTTTTTATACATTGATAGTTGAGAGCTCAACAATGTAGAAGCTGGAATTTGTTTTATCGACCAGACGCACAACAGCGCAACAAAAAATAGAAATGACAGGCATTGATTTAATTTCACATGCTACTTGGATTTCATGCATATCTTAGTTAAATTCGTTCCGACCTTTCCTATTATCATGACCATCATTTAAAGAAAAGTTAAACAATGTCGGAGAGCATTTTTTATGAGAACTCGTTTCTTTGCTTTAAGTTACTATAGAGTTGGCGTTTACTATAATTATAATAAATTAAAATTTAAATATATCTAAGTCGAACTCCACAAACTTTAATAAGTGTTCAATTACAAATGGGACATGTTTCGGCAGAACACTACTGCCATCATCAGCCCTTAAAGAATATTCTTTAAGTAATTTAACACTTATTAAAGTTTGTGGAGTTCGACTTAGATATATTTAAATTTTAATTTAAGTTTACTCCACTTGGATCTATCAACATTCTTCTGGTTTATAATTATAATATGTAGTTTAAAATTTTGTGGAATTAAAATAATTATGTCAACCATTTTTTTTTTTTAAGTCACCTTAATAGCCTACTACCACTACTACTTGCTCGTTGATACATATTATCTTATATCACCGAATTCTTGTACGAACAGGTGCAAATGTTCTGAAGATTTTAAATAGGTTTTGTTCCCAGAGCTGCGAAAACCATTTCTTTGTAACAATAATTTTTGGATAAATACCTAGTTATGGTTCAATTGCACAATCGTGCACAGTGCGTGATTAAGATAAACAAGTTTGTATGTTATTCATAAAATAAATATAGATTAAATGAAGTAAATTCAGTCAATTACTTCCTTATAAAAAATTGTATAAAATATAACTCGATAAACTCTAGACCAAAAAAGCTTAACCAGGGTTAAGGTTGACAAATTAGGTCGTACAAAGGTTCGGAGGGTAAATGATTTACCTACCATATTATGACCTGCAAAATGTTACCCATGTACGCGTACTTCTCACATTTTTGAGGTTAGATTACATAAATATGAATGTGACACTTGGTATGAATTAATAATATATCCTACATTTTTTAAACAAATAATTTTCATAGATACCCTTGATGAAAAATTGTCCCATATTGTCCGACTTAAAATGACAATATGTATGTTTTCAATGTATTTTTTTTAAACAAAATTTCTTCCCAATGAAAAATACGGAAGGGAACTTAATCACTACATCAAAATTGTTTTTAATTTTTAATATCGGATAATTCATCTCTCGAAGACAAAATTTACATGTGTGTAGTTACATGGAGAATTTTGACGTTCACAGCCTACTAGATGTATGAATTATTTATGATTCCCCGTACATAATGTACAGGAAACAGTAGGTTCTTTGATTCCAACGTGGTTGATAATTTCATCGAGTTTTCAACATTCAACATCAACACGCCATTACGTTTATTCCAGTTTGTTATAAGAAAAGCAGAATTTGAAAGCGTATTTTTTTATTAGTCTTAATTTGAAACAGGTAAATAGTTCCAAATTTATATAGATAGAATAGAAACTTTTGAAAATTGGATTACATTATGCGTTTTGCTAATCTTTAGAATTTAATAAGTGCAGAAGTATTCGCAAAAATTCTTCACGAGAAGTCGACCCTGACTCGAGCTAATCACAAAACTAAAAAAGTCCGCTTAAATAGATGTCTGTTCCCGTTCGATTCGCCTTGAATAAAGTTTTATTACTTCTAAATAAATTACTTTAAAAATAAAAATGACTACAGAATTTATAAATTGTTACACTTCGCAGCTATTTATGCAAAAATAAATAAAAGCATAGCAGCCCATATAAATTAATACATTTGAACGTTAGTTATGTTACCACAAAAAAATCTATAAAATAGACAATTAATGGTCAATTTTATTACGCAATGTTAGATCACTTTCAGAAGCTCAGCAATCATCCCATTTGCATGTATTACAAGCAATTGCATAAGTCATTACAATTACGTAAACTCCTGCTGTTCTTGTGATAAAAAGACGAATGCACGAGTTGTCGACTCTGACCTATCAGCAGTAACATCAATTGGTTATAATAATTCAACGATTTTTATCTATAATTCTATCCACAATTATTATTTACAAAATGTCAGTTGTGTATTGGTTAACCTTGGGAAGCTGAACTACTTTTTAATTTTATTCCTTGTCTACATAACAAGCATGGGCAAAATTAGAATTTAAAAATATGCATTTTAATCTAGGCGATATTCAGTTTGTTGCCAAAAATACTAAAATATAGTCAAAAACAGTTGGTTCGCATGTTATTCAATAAAATGTAGATATTTATGAATTCTTGTTCGAAGTAGGTTAAAAAAATAAAAAACACAAAAATGTATCTTCCATGATCTTCCAGAAATTTTATCCGCAAACTTATGTGCCTTCATTGACAAGGTAAAAGTGTCACTTTATCTGATTAGGCTCATTATAGTATATTATTTATCTAGAACGAAAAGTGGAGGTTAAAGTACGAGCAAGTTGTAGGAATTACTTGTGAGTACCTTTAAAAACACTTCTTCGTTCGAGGTAAATACGTTTTATTTCATACTGCAAGTTTAATTAACTAGGTTAAAATAAAAAGAAATTTTTAGCGTTTATCTTGCACAAATTATTCGTAATAATTAAATATGCGAGAACTAACATTCCCATAGTAACAAACGTTTGTCAAAAATGACAACGAAAAAACCGGGTCACGTTGAATTGTTTTGGATATTTTATTCGATTGTTCCGTTTAAAATGGATAAAATTAAGGTGCCTCAAGATGAAGATGAAGCAGATCGCATGAAGAACAATTTGATGCCACAGAAATCTCGGGGACAAATGATTGACGTATAACTTTAAAGGACGAAAAATGTCACTTTAGATATAAGTATGAAATAAAGTAAACAAAAGATGTTATCTTATCTGCTTAATCAGATAAAGTAAGTGACACTTCCTTTAGCGAGGTAGTGATTGGGGACGTGTGTGAATGAAACGACTAGCGTATTAGGTCCCTGTATCAAAACAATCCCCCACCCCCACCCGGTCTCGCTGTCTCAAGGGGGTCCCTCGGTCCCCCATGTCTCAAGTGGGGGCTCTCGGGTCTGCTGTCTCAAGCCCCCCCCCCTCGGGCCCACTGTTTCAAGAGGGTCCTCTCGGGTCCCCTGCCCCAAGGGGACCCCATCGGGTCTCCCTGACTCAAAGGCTCCCCCCTCGGTATTTACCGTAACATGTTATCAGAAAATACTGAAATAAACTCGATTTCTACCATCGTCTTGGCAAGTTTCACCCTAGTTTCACTTTCAGTCGTATGCTTATAAATTTAATGTGAGGCACACAACATATTTCTTTTTATCTGAAAACGTTTGCGAATAAAATAGTATAATTATGTATATTATTCAGGGCATAAGTCGCTTTATGTGCTTCGCCTGCGCCAGTCCAGGCTCAGTACATAAAGCTTAACTTATGCTCTTAATAATAAAATCGACAATTGATACAGGGTGTGAATTTATACAATTTTTGTTTCTGTATACTGAAATCTACACTCCCCTAAAAAAATTATCGCATCACCTTTAATAACCCAGAAAGTAGTTAATTAACAAATAAAAAATTAACCTGAACTGGTAGAAAAAACCATCAACTAAAGATGGATTGTATAAAACCCTGCAAGTATTCTTGAGGCATTTCTTTGACTTCTGTCATCTTCAACAAAAGAGACCGCTCTAACTGCTTCTTCGGGCGTTGTGAAAAATGGAAATATTGGGTGATGCGATAATTTTTGTGGAGAGTATATAACGAATGTTAACCAACATAAGATATTCAATAAGATAATACATTATTATATGAGTTTAACAGGAGGCTTTATTGTGATATGAGTGCTCCAATAGAACTAATATCTCCTTAAACGAGTGTAATATACTATTTTTTCTACTATGGAGCTCTTAGGTTTATGAAAATTTTAAAATTTTGCATTTTAAATATTTTAGGGATTTTTAGGATTAAGTAGTTATGGTTGTGTTTGTGGTTAAGTTTTTTATCTGAAGAGTTGACACTTGACTTGACCTCGACAGGAGTTGGCTAGAAATATCAGACGTCGACTCAATACCAACGTAATACGTATCAAATAAAAAAAAAAAAACAGTTTCACAATAAGTTCCACTGTGACACTACTTAAAAAAATGCTCAACCAATGAGAACTGTAAAACTGTTTTTTTTAATATGCAAGTATAAAAAATTGACAAAAAAATCTAAATACAAAATAAAATATGTAGTTGTGACTGTTTTTTATTTTACGAAATAAACCATATTATTACACTGGGAATTGTTTGTAGATAAAATAATTGCCCAGTTGGTTAATTCCGCTTATGTTTGTAAAAATAAAAGGGGTGTTCAATAAAAATAAACCTTTCAAATGTATAAAAACTACAATTACAACGAATTTAGAAAATGTTTATGTGCAAAATTACAGACTGATCAACAATTATTATGTTTCAATCGGTAATAGATTCAGATAAAAGTGTAGATTTATCTTTTCCTGCAAGTTGTGGGAATGGCAAGTATTAATGTAGGGTTTTGTTTGTTTGATGCAAATTTAAATGTAGCTGTTAACAATCTATCATCGGCTGACAACCAAATCACAGGCTCACCAATTTTTATGTAAATTGTATTGTTGCCAAATCAAATTTCTAATCTTGAACACTCTTTGCATTCTTTGAAACAGTATCAGGTGGAGGAAAAATTGTCATCAATTCACTTGTACTGATGAATATAAATTTAATTAACAAAACATTATTAAATATGAAATATGTTAAGAATCACATACTATGGTGGACAGGATATTTTGAACGATGTAAAACCGGCTTTATGGTAAACTAACCTCATTTTTTATTTCTTGTCATGTCACCAGTGACAGATTTTTCCATACGACATACCACTCTGGCGAAGGGTTAGTATTTTAGCTTTATTAAATTCAGGAACGGCCGGCATTGTATCAATAAATTATTATTATTATTATAAACTTGATAGACGTTTACTTCAAATTGTCAATTATAAATTATAATACAACTGCCAAAAACTTTTTTTATTGAAAATCAAGAATCCAGAAAATTTTAAATTGTTATGGTTGCTGTAACGATTTCTCATTACTCCACTCAAATTACGTCTTCTGAGTGGTGTAATGAGGTTCATTACTCAATTCAATTTACGTCATATCGTCGTCGTATCTCAAAAACCGAAATTTGAGATAGGTCGGCAAATATAATTCATTTGTTAAGTTCTTGCATCTCACGAACTGCTGTAAATCAGGCAGAACAACAACATAAGCAAAGAAAAAACAACAAAAAGGCAATTTTATCATTCATTTTAAAAACCACCAAAACTTAAAATAGCTCGAATGCTAAATCACGAGAACTGAGATACGACACTTCGTGAGACAGACGACGATATGAGTGGTACAATGACATCATTATACAGCAGTTGTAGATAAAATTATTATTGTCATGTTGTAAGCTTTGATTTATTGAAATTTATTTTCATATAAAATTATATTTTTTTCACTTTTGTTAGAGGTACCCTTCCACTTCCGAATCTATCTCTAGTTAGAATCGACCGATTTTATGTGCAATCGGATCATTATAATCGATCGAAATTTTGCATTTTTGAACAAATATTTGAAATTTACCCACTTCATCGCAAATAAGACGAGATCTTTGGACAGAATATAGAAGATTTGCAACGCTCATAAACCAGACGTGCTTTGAATGGGATACAATACGATTTTGCTTGAGAATGACCTGCAAATTGTGTCTTATTAATTTATGTGTTTTGTAGAGATTGTCGGCTTTTGCAGTAATTCCCGCCATAAATTTAATGGGTATTTCAATTTGACCTAAATTGACTTGATTCTATACGCGTAGTCGGCACTAAAACAAAAAAAAAGGTTCTATTTAGGAAAATCTATGGATGAATAGAAAAGTTAGGAGATTTGGTAGAAGTATTTGGTTTTTGGTCTTTTGCTATTATTTATTATTATTTGTTAATTATTCTTTGGTCTTTGGTTCACTTTAACTGTGATCTTTATGAAGAACCAAATTCGATGTTCCATCAGTTCCTTGTTTTAAAGACCTAAACAATGGCGCTGTAATAGAACTTTATCTGCAAATACAGACTCGCTATAGATTTAGTGCCAAAGGAGTTTTTTATTAAAGAGGTAATGTTGGTTTGTTTATTTATCAAATTCATCGCAATCAAAATAATACAAAGAAGTATACACAATCGTAGAAAAAATATTTTACTACTTTGCATGGGCAACCACACACGTTCAGTTTCAACCGACAGTTTGAACTGCTCAGTTCAACTGTACAGTTTGACCTCTACGTGTGTGGGTATTCCAGTCTCATTGTCAGTTTTTTCAGACGAATGAATTTTTTCACCTGTGTGGTTCAACTAATCGTTGCGTGTGTGGGGGTTCAATTGTAGAATTCTCATTTCAACTTATGTCAATGAGATAAAGTTTAAGTTTAATATTAATAGATATACCTTATCTTTGTGCGTTTGGTGTTTGTAGTAAATTTTATTGCAATGTACAGATCGGGACCTTGTCTGTGGCAAGTAAAGAGTCATGACCATCATGACCGTACGAAGAAGGATGCTGCATAATTATGCCAAATTAGCAAAGAATTTGGACGAAGTTGAATCTGGTGCTGACATGTGTTGTCACTCTCAAATAATTGAGGAAATCTAATGGTTCTCCACTCAATTCTTTTAATAAGTTGAAGATTGATTTCGTCTTTGTAACCACTTCTTGCACTACTGTTTACGCTTGTTCCATTTTAAGGATTGAATTGTACGTGTGTGTACAGTTTCAACTGAACAGTTCAAACTGTCGGTTGAAACTGAACGTGTGTGGCCGCCCTATGACTCACGTTATTGTTAATTTAGCCTGGGGGCGTGGTCAACCGACGCGACGCACCACTGATCTGTTCAGACCGCAGCTTGAACATGAGTACCCTTATTTGAAGTTTGGACTTCACCGTTCCTACTGATCATCTTTTTGAGAGGTTCAACATAGAATAACCCATCTCTCCATAAAATAGTTATCTACGAAATTTGAAGAAATACGTAATACGTATACATGAATTTGGATAGATCGGCAAGATGAAACGACTCCATAAAGAACAAATGTGTTCAAAAAAAGTTAAAAGTTAAGTTTCATTGCCTTCATTCTATACGGAAGAGTTAATATTGATTTGTAATTTAATTGTAGTTTGTTCAGTAATTTATACCAAAAGTGAACTCATAAGAAATAATCAATATTACCTATATTGCCTATGTGCGTTTATTTGTAGCTTTTTGTTGTGTATTAAAGAGTATGCGCACCAACACAGTTTGATCCTTTACGTTTTTCCAATTGAACAAAATTCAATGCGAATATTTTCGCGCCGAGCCAAGTTTCAATAAAGCCTTATTTTTGATTTGCTTTTTGCGAATAAGCAAACAGACTAGTGTAAATAAAGTTATCAAATCGTACACTGAAAAACCAACAAAATGTGTTTGCTAAACGTAGATATGAAGTTAAGATTCAACTTATTGCCGTATATTTATTATCGCGTTGATACACCCCAAAAATAAAGTAAATCACATCTCATTCGATTTGACCTGGTCACTATGACACTGTGGTAACAGAGTACTCAATTTCTCCCGTTTTGAACTTTATCGTCGTCATATGTTTAAAACTATCACTGTCAAAATTTTATCCGACAAGAGATTTTTTTTGTTACTCCCCATTGAAAATATTATTTGAGGTCAAAATTTCAGAACAATCTGTTCACCGAATTATTATCTCAATTATATGGAGCGACTGACAAAAAACCTTTGAAGCTGTATCTCGGTTATTATTAACGCGGCTTGAAGACATGATACATCAAATAAAATTATTTTAAAAACCTTTTAAAACAAGTTCTTCAAGTTTATTTTTTGAAACTGCACTGTATATATTTTTAACGAATCTTTTAGATTTTTACAAGGTCTATAGGCCCATAGTCATACGTTAAAAAAAAGTAATAATTTAAATAATAAAAATATATTAAATTTATTTTAAATCAATATCGAAATAAACCAAGTGAGCCATGAATAGTTGTCAATCGCTTTTCTTTTTTCTTTTAATGCCTTTATATTTGAAAAATATTCTTTATAAGAATGAATAGAAAAACATCTAGTGCAATTTGAAGAATAGTAAATAATAATTGAAAATATCAGTATCCATATTCAACGATTACAACTGACTTAAAATTATCGCTTTAATTAGTTAGTTAGTAGTAGTTTTAATTTCTCCGTACTGTACGTACCCCCTACTAAAATTGAGTTCTCAAAAGTACAAGTTATTCGAAAGTTATAATTTAAACTTATTGGTAATATTCAGTGGTATTATGATACGTCATAATTAAAAATTATTATGTAGTGTGTAGTCAGGTGATTAGTGTATGTGTGTTACAGTTAAAAAATTTAAAAATATATTGACCAGAGCTGATTGGCTGGGTTGCCTTCTGAGAAGCCGGGCTTGGAAGGAGCTAGGAGTATCGATAGTATGCTGCCTGGTGAGCGTGGGATGCGGCTGGGCTACCGACCCTTGTCTAAACCAGGGTAATGAGATTTTTCGCTTGGCCTTCTGGCTCTTGGGGACGACTCCGGTAGAACTACCGCTTGGACTGGACATACTGGATGATGATGTTAAACACTACTGAACATCGGCACCTTTCAATAACACGCGAACCGTCAACACAGCAGTTCTGGTTTCAAGTCTATACACAAAAGCTTCTACAAAACGTAAAGTTAAATGTATCAAAAACTTTATAATTTACCCTTTATAAATGTAGTTTAAATACCCGTAAAGACGTGCGATATACTATATAAGTGCATTACTAAGCACCAATGAATTTCCGCAAGCTAATCCGATGGAAGTTGTTACTAATCTATTCAGTTTGACTTTGAATCACAGAGCGACATACGAAAGACATTTTAATTGCGGTAGCTTCTGCAAGGATTTGTGACACTGATTAGCTTTGGACTTAACAATTAGCGGAGTGGATAGGTCCGATGCTTTTTTTCCGCCAGGGTTGATAAGGATATAGCGAATAAAGAGTTATCATTTCGTCCGGGACGCGACCATTAACCGAAAACAGATATCACATGGAAAGCCATCACATTGAAGCACTAAAAGCTCGATATATTAACCAAAGCTCTCGACCCGCAAACATACTGCACCGTAATAACCCGAAATTTCCTTTAACTGTGCTAGGTAATTCAGAAATTAATCACTGCGATGTGATCGAATCAATGCACTGTTTTCGCTGCGGTCTTCAAGTTGGCAACAAAAGTCCGACACACTTTTTCGAGACGGAATGTTTGCTACGTTTATGTAAGAATTTTTTCCATGTTAAATTCTACGAGTTTGAGCAATGACAGTCTGCGCTCGGGGACGGTCCCGGCAGCGAACTGACATCAGCACAGCTCCGGCAGCCCGGGAGAGAAAAGCGCTTGTCCGGAATACTGCAGGACACACATGCAGGAGAGCGGAACTCGATCATCTGTTATTAACCAGATAAGGTGTATTAGTTTAACGCCAAAAAATTCGATACGCATGGTCAAAACCACACAACACACCGGAGGTGATTTTAAAAATTAATAGGCACATACCCTAATTCTCGAACAAAGCTTGCCGGTAACCGGAGTACAAAATTGGGGAGCGATTATCATCGAAAAATACTTCCTTCAAACGGCTCTTCAGTTAAGCGCATCTAGAGATCTGATTTAATGACCACGCTTCCCTGCAGTGAGGGTTGAAATGTAGAAACACGCAAACGGATTTTGCATGATTCTAAGTCTGTGATTAGCTTTCTTTTAGCTGACATACTAATGATTTACAACGATCTATAGTGTGAAAACTAATTGAAAGTGTCGGAGTAGATATTGAGGTTGTAGAATAAGAAAACAAATAAATCCGGCTGTTCTTTATGAATAACTCAGGCTTTTGACGATCTCTATCGACAGGTCACAGAGTTGACAGGATAGTGCATTATGTAAATTTTGGTATGGGTCCAAGTACTACTGCAAGTAGCAAAATATCGAGTTGATTTTTTTTTATATATGAACTGTCAAAAATCACAGCCTGATTTACAAAGGTTAAGTGGATAATCATTCTGCCCCAGTATTTTGATCGTGATGAAATAAAATGATAAATAATCTAGTCGATATTCTACAGACTGTTCAAAACGGGCTAATACTGAGGTTTTTGTAACTTCAAGTTATGGTGTTGTAGCTGCCCCAACATTTTTAAATGAGTATGTACATAAAGTTACGAAATGATGTGTCTTAATTGAACCAGTGCGCTGCTGTTTTCCAACACTGTCAACTGCTTTTAATAATAACAGGCTGCACAGTGGAATGTACAGTTGTAATCTTGCATTTCTTCAGGATAATTTTATTGAAATTTTTGCACACGGCGACGAATATTGCAATTTTCCATTTTCAAGGTGTACACCGTTGCGAAATAGTAATTAAATTTAAGTAACGGGTGTTCAACTGAAAATATATTTGGAGGAGGCCATGATGCACGTTATATTTGCCATAACTGCACTTTAGGTAACTATGTGCGCTGAACGACGCGTTGAAAGAAACTTTTCAGGCAAACAGATTTGAGCAAAATCTAAAAACCGGTCAATTTTAACCTAGAGGGAGACTTGTTTTGATGCAATTGTAGGCACGCTTGGTGCAACGCCATACCCCTGACAGGAGCGACCCCTATTTTTTAAATAGGGACTAGGGGTTGAGTAATATGTCGTTTGAAAGGTCTTTCAATTGTCTTTTCAACCACATAATTATTTTTTTAATTACATAGTCTATAAGTTAGTAATAATAAAAAATTAACGGATTTGTTTTGTATTGAGGCATGCTTAAAAAAGCTTGCAATAAACATTATTAGACAATTTATTATTGATCAGACTTTAGGATGGTTCTATGATTCAGCACCTGGTGCGATATTTGCCCCAGGAGTAGCTGTTGCAAGTCTAACCGCTTGAGAACGAATGCACAAAACTTGTACTGCGAGAAAAAAAAATCAAAATTTAAAAGTAACCACCGTACGACAATGGAACCAAGTGTCTTTGCTTAACTCATATTATGTTCGTATCCTGTCATCTTGATAATAAATATGTAAATATAATGATCGTTATGTGAAGCCATTCCAACTCAATGTGATGGATTAAACTGGTTTGTATGATTTAAGAAGACACAGCTTTTGATTTTCAATGCAATCTACAATCATACTTTATGTTCTCTCCCTTACCTCCTCTAAGGATCAGCCACTGTCACGCCAGAACCTAAAATAACTTACAATTGCCAGAAAGTAAATATTTAGTTTATGTCTAAATTATCGTTCACGCAGGGATATATGGCATGAGAATCATATACAGAAATAAAATCCAATAAAGCCGTTAAAGCAAGATGCATAGGAATACCTCATTGAAAATATCATAACTGCCAAAAATACTCCCCCGTATTTATTTGAGATTATTTTATTTTCAACCGATTCATAGTAAAAAACAAACAACATCAACAACCGCAAAAATATTTATGTATCTTTCTTTGAAGTTCGCAAAATCAAAAGATCGACTGTCAACGCTTGGATGAAAACGGAAATAGTCTCGGGCATGTATGTGGTATAACTGGAGGAACAAAACTCAGACAAGATTATGTGTAATTTTAAATGGCATTCCTTGCAATTGACATTATACTAAACACAATTAACGTGTTCCAAGATCAAAAGGAAGCTCTGATTAAAAGGAGGATTTAACAGATCCTCAGTTGTATATATTTCCGGCTTATAGTCAATTTGCTCATCTGGCTGAAGGTTAAATAGATAAGCAACAACGATCTTTAACTACAAGAGTCGCAAACACGAAAGTAATGACCCTCGTTCATATTACGATATCTACCAATCACAGGACTAACTGTTGAATATCACGCACCATAGACAACAAATAAACAATGGCGGGTGTTACTTCTTATATAATTAAAAAATATTATATATTGTTTGCAGTTTATTGCTGTGAGAGAAAAATCAAATTGGTAAAACATTTATTATACAATTAAGTATTTTTAAATAATAACTCGTTCCTTTATTATATCGAACATCATAATTATGTCGTCTCGAAAAATTGATACAGAATATTATTTCCCTATTCATAATTCTATTTTTGAACCCTGCCTGCATAGGAAAACCTTGCTCTGCATTTGAATTACATCTTCGTCCTACTTAATGACCGTTCGTTGCATCCCCGAAAAAAGCCTATAAATTAATTGGTGTGCTCAAAGTAAACATAAGAGGTGGAATATGAGCAGTTGCGGTGGCGACAAGGCAGATTGGTGTGGGATATAGAAGGGCGTTGAATAGGATTTAATGTCACCGGGTCGTGACCTGAAGAGAAGTCGAACCACCAATTTTAAATAAAGTAAAATGTCATCATTAAATCACAATACACGTTTTCCGGCATCCTATGCGATTTTCTATTAGAATTCTGCATATTCCCAGAAAATGCACATTGGACTGAAAATTTAATGAAACCTTTGCAGAAATATCGACGGATTCTTTGAAACTTACTTAACAACTTTCTGATGCGATTTCTCGTTATAAATTCGTCAGACCGTTTCTTTGTTAATTAGGTAAAAATACAAATGCTTTTGCACTTTTGTTGTTGAAATTTTATAAAGCAACGAGTTTTTTATTTCAACAAGAATTCACTAAAAATATTGCTGTTTGGCATTTTCTCACTATTACATAAGGCTAGGAACAAGTTTAGATGTAACCAATCACAGTACTAATCTTAGCTTGTAATAAGTTTATCTCAATCGATGGTGGCCGACCTTAAAGACCCTGAAACTTCTTCACGGTTTTTAGCCTTGATAGAATCTTCAATGAGATTTAGCTCGAGATATCCTGGATATTCTTTGAAATTTCAATTTTAGTTCTTTTTTGAAAATTGTTTAGTACATTCATTAGACATTGTAATTAAAAAAAAAACACAGTGTCAGATCTGAGCCCAAAAAATGCCATCCATCGAACTCTAACTTCGGAAGTTAGTTATCAACAATGATATCGAATACTTCTCATTTAGGTCCACAATATTTACGGTTCTAAATCTATTTTGAATAGATTTATTTGAAATTTGGACGTCAGTGGCGTTCACAACTCGACGCTCAGGCAGTTTTTTACACCGACGAAGATATCAGGGAGTCTTTTTTGAGTTTTCCAACTGGGTGTAGCGTAGGATCATCTCGATTATTTTTGAAATTCCAAAGGGCTTACCTTAATCGCAAGCTATCCAAAAGTTCTTCCTGTTTTTAACTTAAATGAGAAAGATTTAGAAAAAATAAATGATAAAAAACTTTTAAACAATAAATACATATTAAAAAGCTTTCTGAATTTAATTATGTACTATCTTTATTCTTTACTTTATTAAAATATTTATAGCTCAAGTACCTGAAGGGCCCCTATCCTTAACTTTTTTCGATCAGTTAATTTTAATTTTTCGTGATAACAATGTTCACAGGGATTTCATTCACATTTCCAAACATCTAAATATAGAGTGATCAAGAAGGACTCTTTGAGTTGGTATTACAGACTTTTAAAATACTTTTTTTGTTCCGCTATTCGTAACACTGCAGCCGTATACACATATTTGACGTAACGTCAACTGAGAGAAAATTGTAGGTTAGGTGAATATAAACTCCAGAGTCGTGGTACCTATACGCGTACAACTGTTGTTCGAATTTTGAGTTGGCAAACCTCCCACCTTCCCAGTAATCGTAACGTTGGCCAAATTGAGCTCTCCACAACGTATGAACACGAATTTAGGGTTCCGTTGACAATGGTGTCGGTGTCCAAACTGCTGCCCATTCAGTCTAATTTCACGACGTTTTATGTTCAAATTTAAAACGTCAGTAAGTTGTGAATGATGCTGACACACGTGAATGACGGCTTTCAGTGTCAGGAGGTCAACAACCGGAAGTTGTTACAATTCTACCATTTAAAAATGAAATTCAATATTACCAACTCAAACAGTCCTTCTTGGTCACGTTGTAGAACTGCATTTCGGGGTAGATATTACTAATCCATAAAAACTTACGAACCGCTTCGAGACAAATTTGCTGTTAATAAAACAAAAACTGCTTGGAAGTAGCCTGAAAGGAGCATTGCATACCAAATGGAATTGTAAAATAAAGAAATAATTCCCCAGGAATAGGAATTAAAGAACAAAAAAAAACAGTAATAGTATAATGCTTTGTGACTAAAAGCCATATGGTTCATGGTACCACCTGTGAATGTGGTGGGCGGGTGGGCCGCCCCATCCACCGCTGATTGACTGACTAATGATATTGGAATAACAACCATTTTTTGACTTCTGAAAACAGATTAAAAATGAGAGCGATTTCTAGTTCAAAGAAAAAAAAAACAATAAATGGTTGCCCTCTCATCCATTTAGTCAGTCGATGAGTATAGTTACTAACTATTATAGTTAGTTATAATATTATACGAGTTCCTGTGTAAACTGTATGCTTTCGGCACTAGGGGTTTAAAGCCCGCGTGCCGGTAGGCCCCCAATTTACACAGCAACGAGTGTAATACAACGTTTTATAGTTCGACACAACCCCCCCCAATTGCTTAAAATCCATAAAAATTGTGTGACGTTTATCTGACATTTTATTATTGCATGACAGTGTTTACACAAGCGAAAATTTGAAAATTCTGACAGTGTCGAAATAAAAATCATTCTCGGGTTTAATCGAGAATATCTGAAAACTGTTTCTGTTGTTATTTTAAGTACAATGAACCAAAGACTTATTATATGCTTCATCTGAGCCCATTTAATTTATGTTTAAGAGTTGCACACTTTTCTTAGACCAACTAAATTTTGAACTGATTCATTTGCTCCTTTGACAATTTTGAGAAACAGTCCAGTCAAAAATTTCTGTTCATGAAAAAGTTAAGCGTTTGACAATGTAACAGCAGTTGACCTGTACAGTTTGACAATTTCGAAAAAGTCCCATTTACACTGAAAAAACTAGTGTCTTAAGAGAATTATTTCCTTCCAACAGGTTCTGCTCGACGTAGTAAATTTAAAGACTAGATCATGAATACTTCTTAGGCAATTCTCGGAAGGAATCGACGCCAACGTTTTTGGCATAAATCATTCATACAGCCAGTTAGATTTTGAACGTAAAATTCTTCATCTAGCCACATGTCATTTTTTTTTCGACAGACAACTCATTTATAACGAGCTGATACAAAAAGCTATTTAAAATTTTACTTCCAGTTTGCTATAGTATATTTATTTATTATTAAATTTATTTATGCTTAAGACAACCGAGAGAACACATTCCTGCTAGACAACTACTAAAACTAATAAAATGAAGTTATGTTCCCATTAGGCTACTGGTAAATTTTAAAATTGGATTGACCAACTTGTTTCAGAGCGAATATTACGTTTATGATCCAGTATTTTACTTTGAAGTGCTTTTATGTCCTGTTTACGGTCTTCTCCTGACAACGTGAAAAAGATAACAGAACGAAAAAACATCATTCGCTGTCTTTGTAAAACAAACAATTTTCAATTTGATATAATTTTTTTTATATATAATATTCACGTTGTCAAATCCTCCACGTTGCAATCTGCCATTTGTTATCGCTGGCGTTGAAATCGAGATGAAATTAACTTTATTCTTATCACTGACAAAACAGTAGCTTCCAAAGAATATTTTAATTGCAGTATTATTAATGCAGCTCTTCAATTATGTTAAAATTGGCGAAAGAGTAGAATGTCAATTGTACCGAGTTAATCAGAGTAACTTTAACCAAGTGTGCGTTGCAAAATTACACGCATGCTTATTTCATTAATGAATAAAATAATTAATGAAAAATGAATTAATGAAATAATAATTAATGTGTCCGATAATTACAGGAAATTGAATGTCTTCCTCGATCTAGGGGCAGAAAGGATTCACTGGAGAACCTCGGACCTAGGACCCTCTAGTGGTGCGCGCTTATTGGTCCTTGAGGTGGAGCTTAGCCATGTCTTGTGCTGACTCGCAGGACTTCTGCTGAGCTAACACTGCCAGCTTGACGTAGCGTCAGCTCTGACGTCACTTCATGGTAAGGCATCAATATTTTCAATGACTACACGTATCGCCTTAACTTAAAGCATTACAAGTTTCGGTTAATTCTTAATTGCATGTTCAGGCGAACTTTTCACCAGTGTGAATCAGACCTGTCTGAAGCTATCATTCCGTGCATAATGCCACCTGTCGCTACAACGTCTTGCTGTAGACACTTCCAAAATTTGTTGACTTGTTGACATACGTGACATGCGCAACTGCCAGTGGTCAATATATGTATTGTCAACATTTTGAGTTTCACACTTGTCAAAGGTCACAGCTATTCTATATAAATAACAGATGACGGCGCTTGACAGCAGGTCTAAGCCAAGTCTGATTTACAAAGCAGTAACAACTGGGACAGCGAAAATTTGAGCTAATTAATTTATTCTTTTTAACAGTTAGATAAATTATCAAAAGTGACAACTATTGTTTATGAATATTTCAGAGATTTGACAATATACTAACAATTGGCACTTGCATACCGTTAGGCATATGTCAAGGTCAAGAAATTTGATTCTCACTGTAGTGAATTATATGAATTTTGAAGTTGCCTACAGTATGACGCTGTCCCAGTATTTTCTCCTCTTATCTCAGATAAGGTTAAACCACTTTTAGTTAAACTAAACTAGTGCACCTAATATTCGATCGATAATTTCAGTTTCATTGATCAATTGCATTTTATATCTAACAGGCTGGTGCGTGACTGCATATCGTTGATTACCACTTTATTTGTACAATTATATCATTCTATCGATAACATTTATTTCAAGGCTCACGGGACCGTTTAATAAAAGAAATTACAATTGATCACACTGTAGAAATGAAAGACCGTTTAGCGAGGAGGTGGAATGCTGCCTGATGCGATCGCCTGGGAGATGGCGCTCTAAGGTATATCACGTTATAGCCCCTATATTGTAATATAGGGGCTATATTCACGTTAAGGTCACGAGATGAAAAATTCTCTTTTTAAGGGTACCGCCATCAGTTCTTTTAGAGGTACAACAGTATAAGGATTTTTATTGATTTGTTAATAATTTGGATGTTATAAAGGCATAATCGGCATTTAAGGTTATGTTTCCAATATTTGTGATTTTGGGAATTTATATCAATCCCAACTAATCTTAAAGGCACTCCACACGTTCTTTTTGTCTTGTGCTCCGGGTTTTGTATATGAATCGAAAAACGTCAGCACTGACAGATTGACAGTTCTTGGCATACTCGAATATTGTAAAAATTATTCCGCGGGTTGCACCAGTGCCGTTCATTGGTCCGCGCAGCCGGTCACCAGTCAAGTATGCTCTTCTGTAATAATTTTCACAATACCTGACGAATAACAAAAAACAGACAGAATATGTCTCAACCGTTGGCGGTATCTTAAAAAAAATTATCTAGTGACCTTAATCTCACGTATCTTTTAGTGACGGACTAGAACCATGTTATCTGTTCAATAGTTAGTAAAATTGTCATTAGTTGAATCAAGCATTACTCAACAGACTTTGGCAATTCTGGTTTATTCTGAAATAACTCACATATTATTGCGCCCACCTGTTTTGGAGCATATTAATACTTGTTTCGACTGCTGTTTCAAACAGTAGATAAACAATTATGATTCAGCTGTCTCAAAAAATATCATCACTTACCTTGTCTGAATCTGTTGTGTTTCCAGAGCCAAATGAAGTAAGCGAATTCCGATCCAAATTCTCCACGCTTTCGTCTAAGGAATTACATTCTTCCAAGTCCCTATATGAAAAATGAAGGTAAGAAAGACTTTATGAACACAAAGAAGGTGCAATACCTGCTCGATCTCTGACTGTGCGGTTTTAATTTAGCTGGACTCTTCGGCAGAGACAAAGGTAAAGCACCGCTGAAGTAAGTTTCTTGAATAACTTCTCTGAGTTTTTTGACCCATAGTTGTTTGGTATCCAAAGACGAAGCCCGCAAGACGATTCGATAGTCTGAAATAGGAGCGCGTCCCGTCCATACGGCAAACTTGCATTCATCTCCTTCCATATGTTCAGTAACACCTAATTCTGAGGTCTGCAATTGCATAAGTGTTTACAATTATTGTAAATAAAGATAGTAAGTTTACCATTAATTTGTTTTTGTAAATATATTTGACTTTTCCGGCAGAGTCCTTAACTTCCTTAGTAAATAACAGGTACAATTCAAATAAGAAAATATGTCTTTCTCTTCCTTTTCTAATTATCTGTTTGGGGTCCCACACACTAAAGGCATCTTGCAGAACAACTTCACCAAGTTTGTTTGCAGGAACATCACAGCTCTCAACAAGTGATAGGTGCATGGCATCATTTGCTTTCTTTGGTACATTAAGCATTACTTCTAGACCATCCTAAAACAAACAGTTTTATAGTCTACATATTTTCTAAGGCGGTTCAGTACATACCTTAATTTCTCCCTGCCCTTCCTGGCAACATGACTGAAGATCCTTCAACAATAGTTGGTATTTGGTGATTCTCTGCACGGGTTTGATCAGATACGCCGCAATCGGATGTTCCACTTTGTGCTTCTTCTGTAACTCTTCAAAATAGCCTCCGCCATGTTGAACCAACAAACTGTTGGATTCAGGCTTATTTTTACAATAATGGACGTACATATCAAATTTCTGTGCCCACGTTACGAAGCAATGGCCAACGTCTTCAGGCATTGTTTCATATTTCTCCAACTCTTTGAGAAATATAGAGTTGTGAAAATTGTGAATTTCTTCTATGTTGCCGAAAATGATTTCTTCTTTGCCGTGAATAGCAGGGGGGCAGTTATTACCAGTTCTCATGTCGTTAAGAAAGCATTTGATGCAAGTTTCTAAATCCTTTACGTAGGTTCGCTCTGTTTGGAGAAGTTCGGCCATTATGAATCTGCAATTCAAAAGAACTTTATACAATTTAAACCTTCAGAATTTAAGTTTGATGAAAAAATTATCAATTCTATCTAGTGTACAGACCAATATAGTCCATCATCAGTGTCAAATTGAGGTGAGATGCTGAACAATCAGAGGCCAACTTTTATCAAACCCAATGAAGTTGAAACACTGAGATAGAAAAGCAAACATTTTCTTTATTAGAACAGTTCGGTATCAAATGAATTAAATTAAAGTGTGCTATACTTCAATGGTGCATACTTTCCCATTTAGGTACTCAGTAAAATTGTAAATTATAAACCGAAATGAAGCTGTTTTAAATCATTTCACGTGACAGAATGACTTAGAAAGACACCAAGGCAATCTGTGACTCCTAATCTTCGATTACACATCATGTGAAAATGTCGAAAAAAAATAAATTCAAGACACTTCAAACAAAGCTAAGAATAAAATTTAGAACCATATTATAATACGAAAGATAACGCGGAGGAACCAATTTTGTTTATGAGATTTTTACGAATGCATGTCCTTGACAGCTGTGGCTGTGAATAAAAGTTAATTTAATGCCCGATGCCAGCACTAAATACTGTAACAAACAAAATTTGAGCAGATTGATTTGTGTATTAAACCATTTCTAAGAACATGTTGATATCGAATTTGAGTTGTCCCCAAACGGTGTCTGCGACTTAAGGATATTCAATTCTTCATACAGTCGCGTGACTATTAAATTGGTTCAATGTGAAGCTTTGACACACAAAAGTATCAATATTAAGATATTGATATACTATATATTGATACTATATTTTATTTATCATTCGGCACTGAGGTTGTTATAAAAGAATTAATCGATTTACATAATGTTTTTAATATTCTATAACTTTTACATATCTTAAAAAATGCTATAAAATAATTAGGGGAGCCAATATACTTAGATCTTTGATTTACATGTAAAATTCCCGTGTCAAAATCCATTATATACCCGGCATGATTTTAATTTGAGTTGTAATTTTTATTTTTATTTATTTTTTTTTTTTCAAAGCATTATAAACTTGGCGGGTGTTTCGTTTGCAAACATCCTCCTGACCTCACAAAATATTTTTCTTTATCATGTCTTAAATTTTTACATACAGTATTCTAAAAAGCGCATTAAGTATAATGGCGAAAATTACAAAAACCTTTAAATAACAAAAATATTTGTTTTATTTTTGGGACAAACATGTTTCTTAATTTTATTATTTAACAGTATTTCATTAATACAGTAGTGCAATAAAAAATTATTATAAAATGGTAATTTTATAGCGATTTGTCTTTTTTAGGATGATCTGTTTATAATGTAAATAACGAATGCACTTTTTAAGATCAATTATTAACAATGTTCTCCAGAAAAGTTCTGAGGCGGTCCTAGAAAAAATGTTTCATGCAACACGTGCAAAAAGTGTTATGGTCGAGGGCCGGCTTGGACAATTTTTACGTCAATAAACATTATACTGCCCAGTTAATTTACTCTAAATTTAATCATATTATGCAATAATTTAATGCCATAATTTACGCTTTTGTTTGCACTGAAACTTTGAAATTTTATAACTGCTATCAAAATTGTGTGACAACATTTTTTGTTAGATATGCATGCGGTCGATCTACAAAATGTCATTAGATTGTCAAAATCTACAGTTATTTATAAACAATAGCTGTCACTCTTGACAGTACGTGTCTAAATGGTCAAAAGAACAAATTAATCAGCTCAAAATATTGGTCCAAAAATTTCGAGCTGATTAATTTGTTCTTTTAACAACTCTCAAAAGTGACAACTTTTGTTTATGAATAACCGGGGATTTTGACGCTCTAACGAAAGTTGACTTGATTTCATAAGCCAACTAATTAGTGAATTATGTGCATTTGGGAAGTGTCTTACCGCTGATGCAGATGGCGCTGCATTATGCAGTCTGACAATATAATCTTGAAATAAATAGATTGACACCATTGAATAATTAACTCTCCTCCCCATTGACACCTTCACAAATCCATTATATTTTTAGGTTAACATAGTGACTGACCGACAGCTTTGAATTATTTTTACGTTTAGTTTGATGTACACTTGATTTCAAAACTTCGTGTACACCTATTTTTAATACGAGTAAGTGCGCCTTGATTTTGATTGTCAGAAACGTCAAAACGCCCACTCAGAGAGAAGGACAAAGTGTTGATACTTTCAAAATTAGCCATCAACTGATCGGGTCAACTACAAAATATATGGTGCGTTCAACAAAAAACGACGTCAAGTGGGCCATGGATTAAAAAACGTATGGCGTAGATGGTGACAAATTTATCACCTGACATCTAACAAGTCAAATTATTAGATTGGGGAGGTTTTTTATGGTGGTACCTCATCCACTCGGCCAGACACTGAAGACAAGCCCCTGTGCCCCCCTAGCCAGAGCTTGTGAAGGCTCCTGCCGTTCTTCTATCCACATTAAATAAAATATCACTGTCTACCCGTAATAATCATTGCATGCGTGTGATCTAAATGCAGACATGACTTGAAAGATTCCAAGGCTTGCTTCGTCGTCGATTTTTGTTGAACGTACGTTACATGTGGTTAAAGCAGCAGTATAGAATAATGTGTCAGCTTTGAGAAAACAGGGTAGGACTGGTTTTTGGTTAAATAGAGCAAATTGCAGTCCGGTGGCAATTTTAATCGCAATGTGGTCTGCAACTAACCAAATACATTTTAATGCGGCTCTACCTTGCAGTCGGCAATCATTTTGTTTGGCACGTGCTCATCTCGGCGAGCAGCTTTTTTATAAAAAGTTGTTTATTTGGTAAAGTAACTATATTGTTGGCAGAATTTTTACGTCAAAACCTACTTCGATCTACCAATCATTTATGAAGATCCCCTCCTGTATAACCTTTTTCAAGGACTTGCACGTCGTATCAAATTAGTGCGCATGAGCGTCCAATGTCAACAATCGTAGTCAAACAAACAGGTTGAAGGATTGCCCTTTGTTACGTTTTTGACTAGTTTTACGTATTATTATTGTGTGGCTTTGTGAAATTATATCAATTATGGATACTGCTTGGTTCAAACAAGGAGCCATTGTTTGACATTGGACGCTCAGGCGCTAATTTGATATGATGTGCAAGTCCTTGAAAAAGTGACAAAATTCTTAATTTTCAAGGTGTACGGGAAAGTTTTGAAATTAATAATATCCCACTTAAGAATATTATGTCTTATTCATGGTTGGAGGACAAAGCATTTTATCGCTCTTTAAAACATTTAGTATGCAATATTTTCACTACTTACTCTTTTCTTCTAGCAGAACGCCTTTTCTCTTCATTAAGCTCTTTTAAATCCTTGGCCGCGGCTTCCTTAACTTTCGCTTCCAAACTTGGATCGGAATTCCTGTCAATTGAAAGCTCTTTCTTTTCACTCTCCTCAGCTTGAATACCCAAAGTGTCTTCCAATTGTTGTCGGTAGTGTTCCATGCGAGAACTAAAGTCTTTGTATCTATTGTCTACGGCGGCTACCCATTGTTTAATAGAACTAGCATGGGCATGTCCTTTCTCGACCAAACTATCCGCCAGTTGGATTAAAAGTTTAACTCTCTCGCGTGTCTCTTTGGCAGTTCCTTTAAATTCGTTGTGCTCACGAAGCAAACTTTCCGTTTCTTCAATGTTATTTCCTAAATTCGTTGCATGGGTGGTTAGGTAACATTCTCCAGTGTCGTGTATCCATTCAATGGCTTGTTTGGCAGAACGCTCAAAAAGCACAAACTGTTGGCATTGATCTAAACGTTTCTTTCTTTGGGTCCAATGCTCCAGAACTTTATTTTCTTGGCTGAGAAGCTTTTCTAAAATTCCTTTTACTCTAGACTCGTGATTGCTTGTGGTATTGGAGTAATTATAGAATTGTAGGCTGCGTGTTGTGTATTTTAAAAATGTTTCAGCCGTTCGCCTAGCCAATGTGCAAGCTTTCAGAAAAGCTTCTTTTTGCTCCTGGTGCTTGTTGATTAGTTGGGAAATTGAGGTAGCTTTATCTATATTTTGTTGTCCAGTAGCACACCAGTCTTCGTCCCGTCTGTATTCTCGTTCAAGACTGTCTAGAACCGAGCAGACCTGTTCCGCCGTTTTGTAAAAATTTAAGCTTGCCGTTACGAGTTTGTGGCGCTCTTCAGCACAAGTGACTAATTGTTGCCATCGTTTTGTGACTTCTTCAGATATTTCTCTAATACTTTGTGGATCATAATGGTTGCCGTTAATGAGGGCATCTGCACGATACTTCACTTGTACCGCGGATGTGTGGGTTTTCTCTATTGCCACTTGAAATTGTTCGTGCTCTTTCTTTAGTAACTCGGCATCTGCCAAACTATTCGGTATCGTAAAACTGGCCATCAACATCGACTCTCCATTCCTAATCCAGCTTATCACCTGGTTGGCGTCGTTCTGAAATTGACCCAACTGAATGCACTGCTCCAATTTAACCCTTTTCATTTCAGCTAGGTCCTCCAAATCAACTTCGCGATCATGCAGAAATTCAAGTAGAACTTGCACTCTTGTTTGGGCGTTATACTGAGCATCAGCCATCACACAAATTCCCGAATTTTCGAAAACTTGAATCAGATCTTGACCTTGTTGGAGCACTTGATATGTGGTATTCTGCATTTGACTGACACTCTCGTTATGTAAGCGAAGGAACTGTTCGGCTTTTGCAATATCGCGGGTCAGTTCACTGTGTTGGAGCTCCTCAGACCACATTTCTAGTTGTGAAGACACCTGTGTCAAATATAATGGTTATTGAGTTTAACTGGCATCAGGCTACGTACCTCTAAAGCGTCCCGTTCGAACAGTCTCAGTCTTAAACAAAGGTCTAGTCGTAACTTTCTTGCCGCCCAAAGTTCTTCTAAATCACTACGTTGTTTTGCTAGCCTATCAAGAGCAGATTCTACGGCTGATACGGAACCGGTTGAATCCATTTCACCAATTGACCTAAAACGTAAAATTTGCATAAATAGTATGAATCCAACGACTGGAAGAAAAACATTAATTAATCTCCGGACGTTGAATAGAGTCGGCGCTTTTAATTATAGATAGATAAGAATTACGCATTTTTCCTTTCATCTTTTAACTACTGTTGCTCATTTTTCATACAATATGGTAATTTACTAAAAATAGACATTAAAACGAAACTGTATCAGGCAATAAAATTAAATTATTTAGTGCCAAATAATTAACGAAATTTGATGATGCTGCTGTGTTACTACACCGAAGTGAACCAGTTTATCAATACAAAAAAGGATGCACATTGCACACCATTAAATTCCAATGAGTGCGTTGTTGACCAGACAAGAAAAAACTTACAACCCACGAGCTGAGCGACTTTAATCTGCCACCTTTTTTGAGACCTCAGAACCAGTCCGCTGGCTATGACTCATTCTACTTTTATTTGAACTGTTTTCAAACAAAACCCACTAAACTTATATAGTAAACTTTACGAAAACGAGTCTCGATCTCTCGTCGTAGGTAACTTATTTCAGTACACCAATTATTATTATACATTTTAGCAGAAGCCTCGGAGAAACAAACTGTAGGTTCAATAAAAGTGAATTGCATTGTTGCATTAACTGGTTGGTGTTCTTTGATTTACTATTATCTATTTAACAAGTTTGATCGACCGTGCTATCGAAAGCCCAGTTTGGATTTACCGTTTCTTTTTAATCATCCGTACACTATGAATAATAATCAAAGGAAGTTTACGTTTTCAGACGATAAATAGTTGCAATTAAAGAATTGTTGTTTATTCACAGAATATTAATTTAATTAATTATACACTAACTAGCTCCTTCCGAGAACTCTAGAATCCAATAAGTGATTAATTTTAATAAACGTTGAACGATTTAAAAACAACTATTAAAAAAGTTCTCAATCAAGCATTGTAAATTGTAACGAGACTACTAGTTTCAGTCTGAAAAACTTAACGGTTCCAACGTTACGTTACAATAAATCTTGTTAATAGTGCTTTTGTTTTAAAACTAAGTCCCTACCATGAATTCCTCCTTATTGTTCTTTTAACACTTACGCAACTATACTTTCGACTGCAAATCAAAACAAACAGGTACTTGTGTACGAATAAACACATAGTCTGTCTTACTGAAACAATTCAGCTATCGCTAAACCTCAAATAAATCAATATTAAGAATACTTTGCAGAACCGGGACAATCAATGTCCCATAAATAAACGATCAAAATAAAATTGTTAGCTGGTCCGATAATAACTGCAACTTCATTCTACGGTTAGTGCAATGAAGTTTTGTGCATCAATAGTCTTAAATTGCATCTAACCATAACAAATAATAAAATAATCCATTAAATGGTTTATGGATGAACTGCTGCACGACAATTCGGTTTGTTTACATGGTCTTGTAACCTACTTATAGCAGTTACGCTTCTGGAGTAAAGAAAGTCGCTATGGTAATAAATAACATCTAATTAAACATGCTTTAGACGATAAAAATAATATTTGCTAAAATACATCGAACACTTTCTTATTTAACAATTTCGTACAATGATCTCAGATTTTACACGGCGATTGAATTATTGGCTCATAGTTTCTAACCGAAATTTACATTGAGAAAGTAATTTCTAAATAAATTGTTCATAATCAATAATCAAAGATGTGAAACAAAATACAATTTACATATTAAAGCGAATCAAATTGTCGGTATCAACAATATATTTTCTCTGTGATACAATTATTGTGGAATATACCATTACAATGAGATCATTTAAATTATAAATTAGAGTAGGCGGTTTTTTATACAATAGCCCAGCCTTCAAATTGACTGACAGAGTAAAATTTGAGGTTATAAACATTGCGACACGTTTCTCATGTTAAATTCATTTCAAGAAAATAAAACACTCACAAATAATGTAGGTTTATTGAGAATGGCAGCAAATGTTCAAAGTGTTCTCCCCCAGCTTCAATGCAGCTCTTAACTCTCCGTTTCATATTTTCAAATGCATTTTCCAACATCAGAAATGTTACAGCGTTGCATGCATTAAAAATTACCTCTTGCAGTTATTTTTAAATACGGTGTTTTTGAGGAAAAAATTATTTACGGGAAATAATTTAGAATTGTCAGGTCCGGACTTCGAGACGGAAATTGAATGACACGATCATCATAAAACTAACACTCGCTCCGCTACACCTCACTAACACCACGAAATCTTAAAACACATTTATAAATTTGTTGGACTAATTTTTGATAATTTGCAGGAAAATAAATTAGTGTAGGAATTTCGAAAAACACAGCGTAACAGAAATGCTAAAGAATATGGGTACCACAGGAATATACAAATATACATTATTCAACAGAATATATAGTGAAGGGCAAGTACCAACACAATGGAAATTATAGTCTAAGAGCCCGCTGCAAAAAACCTGGCCGACCAGGTTACAGGGTGGAATGTTTTTTAAATGTTAGTACTCAGATCAACCTGCCTGGGCAGAGCCTGTTAACAACAAGTTTAAGGGGGCCAAGAACTCAAAAAATTGTGACAGTTCAACAACTGACAAGGGAAAACTTTGAATATGTAAGTGCAGCTTATATACCAGTGATGTTTCGATTTTATTCCTCGGCGTAGTAGCCTACCTTATAAAGTTCTTGCTTTTCGTCCGGATACTCGGGATTCGATTCCCGTTTATCTACGTATTTTTTTTATCAAAAAAATCTGTATTTTTACTTTAATTAATCTAATACTTAAAAACAATATTTATTAAGTAATTAACTGTTCGGTATATTAATGCATTTTTGCTCAGTAAATAATTGTCATTGTAAGTATAGTAACCACTTGCACGGTAGGTTACACCAGTATTTAAATATATGTGTGCATAGTAAAATGTAGCATAACTGCTATGTATTTTATTGCTTCATGCACAGTATAAAAAATGTTTGCTCGGTATAAAATATAACAATTTAATACGTATTTAATTGCGTCACGCACAGTATAAAAAATGTATGTATGTCCGCGTCCCGTACAATTCAATAAGAACAATTATTACAGATTGCACACTATATTCTAATATACAGCGTGATTATAAAGTTCCGGACATAATTCATAATTTAGTTATGTTATGTTTTGGCGAAAAACGCTCGAACAGGTCGATTTTTGTTTTTAAATAGCTATCTTTCGACATAAAAATTTTGTTGATGACGTCATCTTTTCTTGAACTATGACACTGTGTTCAATTTTTTTAAATGGCAACCTCCAACTTTTTTTTGGGTTTTCGATGCACTTTTCAATTCTCCATTCAACAAGGGTAAAAAAGTAATACCTTGCATAAGTTATACTTCAAAAAATTAAATTTTCATTCCTTGAAAAAATACTATTTCACTACGAATCCGTAGTGAAATGGTGCAGATTAGTCCCGAAGTGATTGAACGAAGTGTTCAAAGCGTTTTAAAACACGTCTGCATGGGAATGTGTCAAATAGTAGCACTTGGGTTAAATTTTATTAAATGGTTTTTTATTTTTCGTTGTTTAAAATTTTTATTTTTGATGTAAAACAATATTTTTTCCAAAAGTATCAATTTTTTACTCTTGTTGAATAGAGAATTGAAAACTGTAAACCCCAAAAAAAGTTGGGGGTTGCCATTTAAAAAAATTGATGACGGTGTCATAGTTCAAAAACAGATGACGTCATCAACAAAATTTTTATGTCAAAAGATGGCAATTTAAAAACAAAAATCGACCTGTACGAGCGTTCTTCACAAAAATAGTACATAACTAAATTATAAATTTTGTGCGAAACTTTATGATCACTGTATAAAAATCTCGTGTCACGGTGTTTGTGGTCGAACTCACTAACAAAACGGCTCGACCGATTTTTATGATTTTTATTTTATTTTTTTTTGGCAGGTAGGAGAATAAGTGATCGTCGTAAAGTATTTTTCACATGGACATGGGGGCCTCTTTGGACTGGACTATTTAAAAAAATAGTCGAATAGCAGAATAACAATTAAAACATGGATATGGGGGTCCAGGGAGGCCAGTGTGTTATTGATTCTGAGGCGGTACAAAGTTCGCCGGGTCAGCTAGTAAATATATATAACATGATTTTTCCTATGCAAATAACATTTTACTCAAAAAATACTTAACATATAGATTTTTATACCGAGCGTCCAGTAATTTATTGAACACTCTTCAGAAAGTACTGAACATTCAGATTTTTATACCGAGCGTCCATGATTTTTACTATGCGAATAACATATTATACTTGGCAGTGTGAGTTTTAAACATGGGGCACGATTTTTTTGCCGAGCAATTAAGTAGATAACCATGACTGCTTATCAAAAACATAGCGATAATAATACCTACTATGATTCTATTACTAATATTATGCATTAGAATTATATAATTTGCAATATCAAGTTTTACCGAAAAATGTAACCAGGCAAACGAATTAAATACTATGTGAATAATTTGTTGCGTAATTTTAATATGAATTATTTTATTTTATTGAAGACATTTGTTTTTATTCAACCGAACATTACAAATAAGTACATAATATTTAAATTAGACTAATCATTTAATCATTAAAATATAAAATAGTTACTAACAGTAGTTAATATTATTTAATATTTTTAAGTTTTAGATTAATTAAAGCAGAAAAAAAGATTTCTTTTAATAAAAAAAAAATACGTACATGAGCGGGAATCGAATCCCGAGTATCCGGACGAATTACGCCGACGATGGAACATCATTTTTCAAATTTATGGGTCATTTTCAAGGTCAAAATATTGGATTACGTCAAAATTGCATCGGACTATTTTGAAAGGGTATTTCATTGTGCCTCTATTACAGTTATTAAATTGGAATTAATGTCAGTAGGAGCAGAGTAATCAAATGCAAGGTTACCCATGTCCTGTATTCACATTTATACTTCACCTCCATGCATATCAAAAATAAGCGGCCTAAAAAATCTCAAATGGCGCTTGGGCATTACTATTTATAAGTACTATTAATGTCAAATTTGAACGAAATCTAAATTTTAGGTGATTCACTCGGTATGGAATGTCCCATATCAAGATCAAGAATCAAGATACAGAAGGACGGGAAAAATGAAACAGAAATAAATGGAAGAATAGAAGGTGCCTTAAAACTTTATTATGCATTAGGCCACACGTTTTTATATAAAAAAAGTAACAAGAAAAACAAAGCTGATCGTGTATAAAACGATAGAAATGCTGAAAATATGGATAAAATTTACTGAACAATAAATATTTTTTGATTAAAAAACGTGAATATGTTATTCAGAAATTCAGACATCTCAGGTGTCCATGAAATTGTGAATTGCAGCTTTAGCAAATCACTTTGTGTCAAACCTCGATATGTCAACTACATCAGGTTGAGAATATTATATTAAAGATATATCATCTTCTTGATGAGATAATCTCTGTAGATCTATAATAATTTTATTGAGAAATTACGTCAACCCATGTTGACAGAACCAAATAAGGTTAGGAATCAGGAAGGCAACCTGAACAAGAATATCCCCAAAACGCTTGTATCGCCAACCTAAAATTCAGGGAATACCGAAATTCCACAGTCCACTGAGATGTCAATACATAATTTCTGAATATAGTATAGAATTAAAAATTGAAAACAGACTGATTTTGTGACAGGTTCAATCAAATTTTAGTTGAGTAATTTAAATTTTCACCTTCTTCAAAGTGTTATTTACTCTTTACGGGCGTATGTTACTTCTTACCTGTCTTACTGCACAATTGAATTTCCTACTGCACAATTGAAACTGATAATTTTAATTGACCATCTAGGCAAAGACTTACTCAATTTTCTGTTTGTAAAAATCTCATAGTTTATGACCAATTGAAAGTCTCGGTTTTTCTGAAATTGCATGTAACCGGGAGACTTTACTTTGTGATTAGATGTAAAATGTTTTTGGTCTGGAAAAACGTGAATAAAATGTCACGCGTAAATTAATCAACCACGACAGCAATTATTTATTGAGATAAAGTTGTGAAATAATAACTGCCAGATGCAAATTTATATTTTAACCTACACTTAAAGACGTTTCTGCTATTTGGTTTTGATTATCAGGTGTCCCATTAAATTGTAAACTGAGCTTTTACCTGCACCTTTGTAATCATGAAATACTGGGGAAAATTACAGACTGCAATGAAGAATTTTATTATACAACATATAATATACAATTCATAAATGTCAAAAAATTAAGAATGCTGGAATTAAAGTAAAAAATAATTAAAGATCCTTCTAGATTAGAGAAAAAATTTGCCGGGCACATTATACGATTATCCCACTTTTTCATGTGCCTGGAATAAATTTGAAGGAGACACGCAACACTGATCACAAGCGCCAAACACCATTTGCATTTTTAAGGATACATCAATCAGAATGCTTTGTTGCTTATACGTGTTTTGAATTTTGAAGTAAAACGGTGGTGGGAAGATATAATGGTGGCCTAGTTGTCGATATCTTAAATCCTATGGAAGATACGCAACAAGCGCTCAACCATAAAAGTATCTAAATGGCGTTATCCGCCGCGATGTTGCAATAAAATTTCGCTGTTAGTAGAGGCTGTGACATACTGTTTAAACATTTATGCCTTTGTTCTAAACGGAAATTTTAATTAAAAAAATCATAAAAGCACACAAGTGCTCTTATAATGATTACAGTTTAGTTCTATGCATACAATGCACTTTAGTATTCCGGTAATAGGAACTATTAAAATGCTAGTGGCAAATTTCAGGAGATAAACATTATTATAATATGTTCTTTATGTTTTGGTTGAACGTTTCATTATCCATCTTTCAGCGTTTCCAGCAATTCTAGATTTATGTTTCTATTCATCACTTGAAGCAATACCATTTTAGCGTTTCACTACCGACACTGGCAAATATGCACGTAAGTGAATTACTAATGTAGATGAAGCGCAATGTCGCTGAAAGCTCTCAACGTTTCTATTACTTTTGCAAATTTGTTTCAACAAACGTTGAGACGAGGAAAAGTTAATAATACCTCTTTAATTTCGCAGCATTAAAATCACACAGCTGCTGCACCTAATTACGAAATGTAAAGCGAAGTGGATCGAGTTTAAAAAATGGGTAACTGATTTGTAGGCACCATTTATGGCTGCGTTTTCCTGATAGTGTGTGGTTAATGCAAAGTGTAAAGTTGCGTTTATCTAAATAAATCTAAGATATTAATTAAATTTGTAAAGTAATTTGCAGCTTCAAAGTATAGACGGCTAGGTTTTAAGCTAAAAAAAAAAAACAGAAACTATTGTTGCATAAGTTGTATTATTTTTTATTGTCAAATCAATGTCACGTCTTCCGCACCATTTTCTGATGTAACTTGATTGAACACAGTGAGATAGCAACTAGCTTATTTTTTATGTCTGATATACGTTTATCAATGTAATTATAAATTTTGTGTATTTTATGTTTCTAATAGGATAATAGGTGTATTGCGATCCGTGTTATTTTCCATCAAAATATTAACTCCCGAACAGATCTTTGATTTTAACACTGAATTCCATCGCCCAAATGAGCAAATCAGTTGCGCACATTTTTTCAGTTAGTATCTTGTCTTTAAACAGTGCATAATTTTATTATAATTATTATTGCTGAGTGATTATATTACTGAGTACACGACACATGTACATGGAACTCACCCTGTATGTACATAATTATTTCAAAATTAAATACTAAAACATGAATAACAATATGCAACACAAATGAAGCACACATGTAACAGCAGAGTTACAGTAATGTCATGACCATCTAAACCTAATTATCCTAATAGGTAAGATAAGCAAAATCAACTGTAAGTAATAAATAATATTTAACAGCCAGGACACATGCAATTCTTATCATGCTATTGATGAACATGCGCCTAAAAACAGGTGAGTGACCCAAAGTTTCATTCGTGACCTACTTATAAAATTCCGAAATTTTTAAGCTATAATTACATACAGGGTGATTTTGATCATGTCTCACTGTTTTAAATTACGTAATTTTTCTAAAAATAAAGTAAATTTTCTCCCATTGAACGTTTATGAGGTAATTGCCTCACGGACAAGTCCAAGAATAAGAAACAAGGTAATTAAAAAGCCCACAGAAACTGATTATTTACGCTCGGTGTCAATGAGTGTAATTTGTTTTGTTTCCAGTTTAGAAAACAAGGCGTTCTTTATGTATAGACTTAAAAATTTACTTCTGAAAACGTTACGAAAAACAGAAATAGCCGTGTTGAAAATGGCTCCTAATTAATCAATGCAAGTAATGTTACCCCAAATTTTTTGCCTAAACGCCCTTATATATTCACATCAATTGCTAATAAAATTATTCTCATGTTACTTGACAATTCAGTTACTTTAATTTAAATTTTGCGGCCATAACTATCGACGTAATGGACGTGCAAACAAAATGCATTCTAAACTAATGGAAATTGACCCCTCACTCTTTTTTACTCTTGTCTGATGGAATTAGGACTCGAAAGCAAGGAGAGCCTTTTGGAAACAAAAATAATTGTCTTTGACATTTGATAGACGCCAGGATCGTTGACTGCAGTTTTAAAAAACGGAAATTGCGTAAAATCTGGTATTTATTATTAACTTTATCGATCACAAAGTGAAAATAACAATTAAATTAAATTAAACTAAATTTTGCAACGACGACTTCATCTACTTTGAATCACTCAGTATATATACATAATATTTTATTACAATAGTTGAATCTCATTGACAGAACTACTGCCACGTTTAATTTCAGTAAAAATTTTGTACTAGTTGCTGAATCAATAATTGCCATTATTTATCAAAATAAATGTCAACATACGATAAGTAGTCAAAGTTATATCGACAATTTGTAAAATGTCACCTATTGCAATGAACATGAGTGAAACCATCTTAGAAATTGTCGGCTCAACTTTGACTACGAATCGTATTCGGAGGACTATTCAGTGAACCAAACCATTTTTCTAGTGTCGGCGGCAATTTGTACTAGTCCATTTGTCGGCGCAATTGATTTTGATTGGCAAAAATTTTGAAATTCTACGGCTGTTATTGGTCGAATGTCACAGTTTGACAAGCGAACTGAATATTAAACAAAGTAAGTCCTTCGGTGGTGCGATGAGGCTGAAGAAACAGGTAGGTAGGTGCCTCTATTACCATTCATTACATGTTACAATAAATTAATAATTTAAAATCTGAATGTCGGGAAGTTTCGAGTAAAAAATGGACCATTTTTTACCGGTTATATTAAATAAAAAATCGAGTAATTGCTCACTTTCCAACGTTTTAAAAGTTGGAAAGTCGTTTATTACTAACCGATTCTGAATAAATAAATTTAATGTTTGAAGCGTTAATATGTCTGAAAATTCCGTTTCTACTTGTCCACAACTTGCAAGAGATGATTCAATTATGGGTGCGTTATACGGTATAATAAACTCTTAGAACTTGTTTGATTAAAGCAGACGAAAGTTTCTTTCAGAGCCAGAACAAGTTTAGTGTTTCACTTAATTTTAAATTTCGTTATCGATTTGTCCGTTTTTTACGAGGCCGTCCAATGCACTTTTACTTTTATTTATATTTCTACTGACATAGGTGCCCAACAACACATACCTTAGTTCTTGAAGCAAAGCTTCTCCTTGGACAATGGTAGAGGCGCAAGCATCTAAACTTTGATCCCTGTGCTGTGCCGTTTGCTCCAACAGCCTCTCCGTGGCTTCTAAACTTTCAGCAATGCTCTCATCACTTTGCAGTTCTTGTCTAAGGTCGTCGACCCAATTGCAAAGTTCTTTTTCGTGGGTGTAGAACAGTACCGCCAAGTCTAATCGGCGACGTCGCTGTTCGACCCTCGTGGCGAAAGACGTAACATGGGCTTCCAGTTCATGAGCCACGGAATAAATCTCATCCGGATCACATTCGCCGGTGTGAGCTAATTCTTCCGCGGCTGCGAGAAGTTTATCGGCGTTGGTGTAGGTGTTCTGGAACAAAACAAAACGTGCGTTCAAGCGTTTATCGTAAAATGACCACTAAAAAGCTGCAACAATTTTCTGATAAATCCAGATTCATAAAAAGAGAAGTACTGTTAATCGGTATGTTCCGGATTCGATAGATGTATTTTTAATGGGATATAACGACTTCAGGGCAATGAAATAAAGTAATGGTAATCTGCTGTGTCAAATACACCATAAAATTCAGAACCGCTAAATCAACAGCGAGTATAAGAATAGAAAGACATAAAAAATTATTCTGAACAGAATACATCATTTGCAACTGTTCTATACACTTTATAAATAATAATCGAAAAGTATGAATGGCATTACGTTTGCTTACAATTCGCTACGCAATCCGAGATATTTATTTCTTTTATTAGGCGGTTTCTGAAGATTATAGAATTCAAATCTTCCAACGACGACTGGTTTATTTTACCTTAAGCATCTCATTGCTCTGTTTATCTTCTTTAAATCACAAAGCATGAAACTAATAATTCGGTGTCGAGGCCGGTTTAGATACAAACACTGTACTCATAGAATTTTACCAAAATGTGAGACGAATGAATTGTGGTATTATAACGTTGGCAAAAACGTGCGAATCTTACTCCTATACAAGTATGACGTTTTATTTATTCACCCTGCACCTGATGCAAAGTGAAGTAAATCAAGCAAAAGATTTGAAAACATCCCCTATTTCGTCGTCGGCAATCGTTTATCTCCTTACTCCAGTCCATGAAAGTGATACCTGCTATATATCTAAAGGGTCGCATATGGCATGGACGAGTTTTAAATTTACGAGATGGATTTAACTACTTTGCAGTAGTGCAACCCCATCTCGAAAATACAGCCAAGAGTAAACTATCGCAACCTCTCATGTGTAAATTTTAAAGCATAGTTAAGTTAATTCCAAACGGGGTAGTAAACCAAGATACCAATACGTAAGGAATATTTTCCAATCTATAGAAATATAGGAATTTACGTGATTAAGCTGGTAATTATTGTAATAACGTTGAGAAACTTGAATTTGGATTTGTTTAAAACATGTCAACAATAGAAACCGAAGATATTTTTACAACTTTCAAATACGTAACGAACCATATCAAATTTCTTGCATAAATAACAACTATTAAAATAAAAACTGTGAGATATGGGAGAACAGAACATGGCCATAAACGACAAGATGCGAGAACTTCCATTGATTTCCTTATTATTAGCATCATTATTAATTACTTCAAGTCGGAACAATGTGGGTTTGACAGATAATGTGAAAACGGTGTAAGGCGATATGAACAGAAAATATCTTGATCGATAAAACTGGGGAAGTAAACTTGAAGCTTCTTATTATCTTCTTGAGTCCCTCGAGAACGTCTCTGCCCATCTAGGGCATATGCATAATGATAGAGAAGTTATAAAGTACTTCCACTTTAAGGATTATTCCTTAAATACTTAAATAACAAAAAAAAAAGTATCTATATCCTTTTCAAAAAATAGCCACTGCCTGCATTGTGGGATTGTATCCAAATGAATGTGATAAACCAAACCGCATCATTCAACGCTTCCTGTCAATTTTAATTAAAAAATTAAAAAACAAACTATAAAAGCCAGAACAGACAAAGTTAATTATAAAAATAAACTAAACACGTAACTTCACTGCATTCTACGTTAGAAGTTTGTACTTGTTCAAGTTTTAATAAGAGGAGCAGACTTTATTTCATTACCGGTGTTGTGCCAAGAGGTTGAAAAAGCTGCTTGTCACTATGAAATTATTATTGTAGGGATTTAATTGCTTCAAGTTTTCTACTTGACAAAAGTACTGCAGTTTTGAAACGCCAAGGATTATCCAACGCGAAAATGTTACGGAAACGGGAGTGAAATATACACAGCAGTTAGCAATATTGATTGTGCTCGCTGGGTAGGAGAGCGTCGCTTCCCCCAGGAGAGTTAGATCTGGATGAGAAGTGTTGTCCAAGGTCAACGGCCAGCTGCCCCCGACAATGATAACAATCTTGTAGATTAGTATGTATTTAATAACATGCCTTTGAAGCAACAATTATAGTTGGGACGAAAAAGTCCTTTTTTCAACAGAAAGATAAATTCGGAGATATTTATTTAAAGAAGTTAAATTCGTAAATTGTAGAATTTTCCCAAATGTCCACTAAACCTAGAAACGTGAGTATCCATTAAATTATTTGTAAGCTATATAAGAACCACCTGTTACCTTCAGAACTAGGGACTGCCATTTTTCACGTTATAAAAATATTTGAATTTACTAACACGTTTTTATAAAGAAATTATTATATTATCGACCAGTGGTAAATCATAATACAGGTTGTTCATAAAATTCCGCACATAGACAATTTCTAAGACGTTCGTCTTAGTTGTCCTAGTGTTTCACTGGATGCAGGTAGGTTTTCTAATGTAATTTCATGCATATACCCGATTTCGACTTTTTTTCAGCAGCAAAATAAATGTGTGGTCAGGAATGGAAAATCTGATAAGACCCTTTTTTTTAAGAAAACAGCGACACCCGCTCTTGCAGCTGTTTCCAAACCACGAAGATGGTAATGTGCCCAACGAACCCATTTGGTTTCAACAAGATCAACTTCCGGATTTTGGAGTCTGAGCAACATTTTCGATGGAAGATGGATATGGCGACGTGGACCGTTTAATTGGCCGGCTCATTCGCGAGATTTAACATCCCTTGATATTTTTCATGGGGTATTTAAAATCCAAAGTCTCAAATAGATAAAACAATTTGGGCAATCTCAAGAATCGAATTGAGGAATATCACCATAGGAGGGCCAACACAAAGTGCTATAATACAGAATTTTGCTTCAAATCATTAATAAATCGGATTGTTGTTTTTATACTTTATGAGAAGTTTTTCCAGAAAAATGCTTATGTAAGGTACCCACTTTTTTCTACGACCATTTAACTAATGAAAAGATCTGTCAGAATCCGAAAGAAAAAGTTGGCGTTGACATTTAAAAAAATCGTTGATGTTGACGTCACAGTGCAAAAAAAAGGCTGGTGACAAAATATGTAGTTATTTATTATACGAGTTCCTGTGTAAATCGGGTGCTTTCCAGCACTATTTATTAAGAAAAGTTGCTACCACCCCCTAAAATATTTGTATCCATTTCCGTAACACCCGGTATATTGATATTATTACAGCAACTCAACCAATCAGCGCAATAGTGTTAACACCTTGTAACAAGACTACAGATGAGGTCACGTGCATTAAGTTGAATCATACACCTGCCTTTATTGCATTTATGTTAATAACCGTCAATACCACTTGCAATCTGTGACAAGTTCAATTTACATTAAAAAGTCGTAAAATTATATAAACAAAATAAATTTCAGTAAGTTTTTCAATTTTCCGATGATTAAAATTTTAAAAACAAAATCACCGTTTATCGCACGGACAAAAAACCGTATCGTAGGCACAAGCGGAAGTTTTACTTTATCAACAAAGGTCAATCACCGTAACGGGTAATTTTTTAAGCTTCATACAATTAGATACAAGTTGCATGGTCCCTCAAATGTTGCACAGTTTTGAAAGCTCTTTTGAGCACTGATATATTAGACTAAGTTTAAACTTTCCCGCAGAATATGCTTTGCATGGTTTAATATTATACAGCAATGTTATTCTCTTGACAATGCAGTCAATAGGCAAGCGTAAATTACTAAATTTTTAGTATAATTGCAGTTATTGATCGCTAACGTTTTATTTCAGTATTAAACAAGAAATAAGATGGATTATCTTTAAAACATACGTTAAGCTTGGAGCACGTTTCAATTGTGTTTCATTCAAAAGTGTTTTAAATGTATTCACTAACATACATTTTCTTATAAAAGGAAGATTTACTTCCATCATGAAATAAATAGCATTGTTAGAGGCATGATGTACATTAAGTGGTAATTCAGTCTATCATCCTGACGGTTCCAAATTCTTGATTTATAGTCCTCACGCAGCTCCCGAACTATGACTCTTCAAATTCGATTTCATCTAAATTGTGATATGATCAAGGGATTGTCTCCGTACCATTGGAAATTCAAATGAGATTTTTCTATGCTCACCAACAGTGCCTTTTGCTTAATACGCATTATAAATTTACTAAACAGTAGGTAACCAATGTTTCTTACTTTACTTTAATCCTCTTCGCTCCTTAAGGAGCATAGGGCGTCAACTGTGTGCCACCATCTAGTTCGATCGTTTGTGACATTTTTTAATTCTGCCCAGTCTTGGTATTCTACGTCTATACTTCTCTTCCATGAGTCAACAGGTCTGGCTCGAGCTTGTTTTGTGACATCCGCCAGTTTTGGCCTCTCTATTTTCTCCTTTGTATAAGACTATTGCTTCGTTCTTCCCACAGGTCTTTGTAATGCGGTTGGGCCAATACACACCAATTACCTTATTTAAACGCTTGTTGAGTCGCATTTTTTCGTATTATTTTCGTCTGCTTTCCATGTCTCGGAGCCATAGGCAACACGGTTTTTACGTACGTCTCAAATACATAGTCTTAATTTTAATATTAATATAAATTCAATTATAAAAATTTTCAATATTAATTAGGAGAGGAGTGCATGTTGAAAACACATTTTTAACCAAACACTTGGACAAACACTTTGACATTGAACTTTATTTTTTAGGTTTTTTGTTTACAGTTTTGTTCGGTAATTTTAAAATAAAAAATCAAGACCAATTTAATGTGTACGGAAAATTTTTGAAAGTTAACTGTACATAGTTAAATTCTTTTCTTTATTTCTAAAACGATCTTTATTAACAAAGTTACTGACAAAAAAAACTTCGCATAAATTAAATAGAAAATTAAATCAGTACTCCCTTAAACTCATGAAGCGTAACGAATATTTAAAAGCACCTTCTTATTTTTGGAGGGTTGTTTAAATAGCGTGGAGATTTCGAATGAGACGTAAAATTGCGTTGGTTGTGTCGCGAGACAGAAGTGACGAATCACTGACTACCTAACCCTATTTGTTGGATATGCTTGAAAAATCCTGCGGAAGTTCACGCACATTTGGAAAGCAATTAACAGTCTCCGACATACAAATTTACCCTACAGGCATGCCAGACACAGGATACATTTGACGAGTTTCTTGGGAACCTTCTATCGAAGGAAATAAATTATAACAAAATTAGGAGACTACTATAACTGCCATCTATTAAAAGAGGACAATGCATTTTGTTCAATCTTGAGGATGAACACATTTCAAAATCTAGACAGAACTCGAGAGAGGAAAAAGCAACGAGCATCTTTAGACAGATTTCGATCGATAGCGAAATACAGATTATCTACTGAAAGAGTGAAGAAATACGGGAGGATGATGAGAGTGTGTAAATATTGAACCAGTATTTCGGTAGATTAGACACATTGCCAGAACAAGAGCGGAAAAATTAATCTTTCTAATCTTTTAATGATATCACATTATACATTAATTTATCGGATTTTAGGTTAAAGAACAACCCGGCAAAACGGAATTCATTAATTAAGGAACACTTCTTATAAATGGATTTTTAACTAAATAAGTGATAAGCGTTCCCCAATACTGCCCATCAATCATCCTGAATTCCAAGACACTCTAGACTAGAACGTTAACACATATGGCATCGATTCAAAGAAATCAACCCTAATACCGGATGCAGAGGGGAGCACCCCCACGAGGCATGAGTTGCATGATTGTTAAAAATTGCTAATACTAATTTAATTTGTCAACACAAATCAGTCTTCAATGGTTAGGGTCAATCCATCTTAAAAAAGCTATTACAGCACGTAATAACTTTCTTCGTTCTGTTTATTTTTTTTTTTTTTAATTTCTGTTTATCTCTGTATCTATGCTGCTAGTATTTTTTTTCCTTCACTGTTGTTGGTAACTAATTACTATATTTTAATGTAAAATTTATTAGTAACTGTTGTCCAACAAACACTCATTTAAGTTTTAAAAATTTGCTTACACTGTACTTTAAATGGCATCGACGTTCCTTATATAAAATAGCAGTGTGGCGGACGTTGTTTTCCTTATTCAGGTTAATAGTTTTCATAAAACTTAATTGCAAGCTGTAAAATGGAATCAAATCATTTAATATTGATTGTATTACAGTTGGGGACACTCAACATTGGACATCACTTGTGACATTGGCATAAATATAAAGCAGTCTATATATCATAACCTTATTTTTAGCTATTGTCAAATCTTAAATGACACATCATCAGCATCAGTTGACAATAAAGTATCGATTATAATGATTTTTTGAAGGAGTGTCAAAAAATAATGTCCAATGTGGGTGTCCCCCAACCTTGAAGATCACGCCTGTTCTTCATATTCCTTATAAGATAATTCAGTTATTCCACAGCGGGAAGAAAATTTTGAATATAGTTTTTTGACATTTCAACGTTTCAATGACTGCTATTAAATTATTATTATAACTGCCCTGCTTTACATGTCATTGGCACAAATTTGATATGCAAAATTTCCCCGATGGTCCATGAAATTAGCAATTCTTTTGAAAAAACATGGCCATGAAATTGATCAATTTAATGCGGCGATCAATGAACTATCGAACATGTTATTCTAGCCTCCAAGGACTACCCTCTTTAATAAAAATAAAGCTTTCGTCAATAAAAGACTAATAATTATTAACAACGCGTTATTTTTTGGGGTGAATGACACGACGATTTTTATCTTCAACTCTAAAGACCAAAAATAAAATAACAAAATTCCCATCAGAACGTAAAAAGTTTAAAGGCACATAAGAATCCACCATTGACATTTCCTGCGAGAGAATTAGAACTCTTGACATTAAGTGAATCTTTCACACTCGGAAATGCAAATGATAAATGTTATATTTTTGTTTATGGCCAGGTAATAAAAAAGCCCTATATTAAAAATATAGAACCTTTATTGCCTCGCAATAAAAGCCGTAAATCATTTCAGACTTTTGGTTTTCCTGCTGTATCATTTACACCACCGTGAACACTCAGTTCATGCTAAAGGTCATTTCAGAAATTCCGCAGGAGCAGTCCCGAATTTTACCTGCGAGTGGTCGTGATTTAACGAATCGTACTCGGGTTTTAGCGGTCAGTAACATACAAACATAGCATGAATTCAACGGAAAGCACCGTTTATTAGAGCGTAATCCTAATCCCTTTATTAAATAGCTGTGGGCGTTCGTTACTGCTGTAACGGATGGACATGGGTTTGATATAAGCTGATAAAGAGGGAAGCATTTTTCACAAATTTATTTAAAAGTGCATCAATAGATACATACTTAAAAAATGCTCCAACAATACATCATTCTTATTGTATGTCTTTCATATTTTTTTATAAAATAAGTTCGTTGACTTTCTAAGAAAATCTTATGTAACTAAGATCACAGTTAGGTTAAGATTTAGCTCCTGATAAGTTAAACCGCCTTGAAAAATGTCTTCATATCAGCGGTTCCCCACATAATTTTACTTCAACGCAAAGACACATCCGCTAAGATCTAATTCTTCATGGGAGATTCAATTATGCAAATTAATTTAAAACGTAGGTTCTCATAATTATTAACTTATTAACAAATTTTAGTCTGCCTCACATCATGATATCCTTCTTCCAGGGAAAAATAAGATGTCTATACAGTAAAAGTTTTTTATCAGAAGTGTAAAATTAACAATTTATTACTTACAACTTTTTTAAGAAAAAAAGTGGTCATTCTCAGAATAAATTCAGTAGAAGGTAATTTTTATTAATTACACTGTTATTCGCACAAATAATATAACAAAGATGATTACACAAATTTGGTTGCTTCAAGCATGACACATTTTTCTGAAAAATGTTCTTATCGAATACCGCACTTAAATACATCGTGGAATTCAAAAAATATACCATTAAAATATATGTACATAACTACATTTCAAAAACAAAAGTCGGCCTTGAAATTCATATGTCAAAACATATCTTTGTAGCCCCTAAAGAACTGTGCCATTTGGTTTTGTTTTGTTAAACAATAAATGAGGAAGATACGGCTATATCCGTTTTTTAAACACCCTGTATATCATACTTAAAATACTGTTAGATATAATTTCGCAGGAAATAAAAAAAATCATTTTGAACTCTGCTTGGTCATAATCGTTGTAACATACAGCGTACTAAAATAAACCTGATAAGTGCAAGTTTTCGATCTTGTTTCATTTCCTTCCATTTACAGAAACTTGTAAACAAAAAAAACTTCTCCATATAGGAATAATTATACAATTAAAATTCAGACACTTTTATTGTATTTAATAAGACTTAATCCAATAAAGCCCATACCATATATAAACCGCGAGTACCACGGAATGCATGGTAATAAACACCTGTTCATAAATTAAAATTTCTGGTTTTATTTATTTTCCCTAAATTTATTATTCAAATATGTATGACTCCAAGCCATGTCTACATAAATTCGATAAGATTTACATACATCTAAACCAGGTGTGCACTAGAATTCATAGCAACCCCTTATTCAAGTTTCAAATCACTTACAAAATCTGTATGAGCTTTTTCCTCCAAACATTCGAAGCTTTTGCTGGCAACGAATTGTATCACCAAATACGAATAGCAGTATAGTCAAAAACCACTTGCAGCGTTAATATTCACTGGACATTCAAAGCATAACATGAAGCCGGTTAGATAGCAATTTCCAGTAGACACGTGAAAACGGCGGTTACATTAGGAACTTTGCTCCACAGGAACGTCATTTTGCAACTGCTGGCCGAAAGAAACCGTTGCTGGCGGAATCCACAATCCAACAAGAATCGTTGGATGGAAATGCGCGCGCAAACTCCAGCAGGAGGCTGCGAACACGCTTTCGGGCACCCCACTTCGCCTTACTGCTGCTTTCGCGATTCCCAAAGAAATGAAGCTGGTGAATGCGTATTTTGAAGCAAATTCTAACGAACTTTTGTCGTGATTTCGGAGTTTTTAACAAGGTAAAAGCGTGATTAAGCATCAAGTAGGCAAGAGTTGCTATTTTATCTGCCTAATCAGTTAAAGTTACACTTTTATCCTCTCAATGAATTCTTTCAAATTCTTACTAAATTATTGTTTTCTAATTTAGTTATCTGAAAACGTTTGTGGATAAAATTGTATGTATTATTCAGAGCATAAGTAGCTTTATGTGCTTCATAATAATATACTCTATTTCCCGAAATCGTCAGTAAAGTGCACTAAAGTAGTTCATTATTCTACGAATTTAAATGGAGATTTATAGAAAATATGCATTATCACTAAGGGCCGGTTGTACGAGAAGAATCCGACGAAGAATCCTCTGCAGCCGTCAGAATTAAGATAACTCAGGAACCCGAGATTGAGCATCTAAGAGACTGAGCAACCCGGAATGAGGAACCTGAGCAACCGAACAACTGAAAAGATTAAGAAATCTTTGAACCTATGATTCTAGGAGCGGGTACGGTTAAAAAATTCTAAGCGACTGACGAATCGATCTGGTAGGTTAAAAAAGCTGGAGGGTTCATAAACTGAAAACAATCCGACAAGTAGAGCAATCTGGGAGGGATCGATTGTGAAATCTGAGACAATGAAAAATTGAGGAAATTGTGAGATTGAGAATCAAGGGAATCTTAAAAATACTATCTTTTAAGTTTGTCACTTCAGCTCAATCATAATTACCTACTTGTTGATCCAAACCTTGATTCTCTTATTACCGATAAGAATAATATCAGTCAAGCTAAAATAATCTCTCGTTCAAACAGTTCTTTTGAAATATGTATGTAGGTACTATCAAAAATTTGGCTCATAATTCGTTCATTGAACTTAATGAAAACTAGCCATTGTTTTGGTTGTCTTTCTACTGATATGAACAATATTATCGCTGTACAGAAATGAGAAATTCTCGTTTAGCGCGATTCATTATAATGTTGTAAAATTGAAAAATCCATCTTAGTCAACTCGTCTTAAAAAAAATTGATATTTTATAAGACCTACTTAAAATTGAAGCTATAATTCTTTCTTCGGGGCTTATTTTAAAGACAGCTTAAAAAATGATAACAGACGTCAATGAGGAAAACCCCTCAATTTGAAACACTGATTATTATCTTTTTAGGTTCGGGTAGAATGATGATCCGATAGTATTGATTTTTTTTTTGACGTTTACCTTAACGTATTTGAATTTGAAATTAGGTGTGTCAATGTAAAATTAATAAAATATAATGACCTATACAATAATAATTACAACAATAAATAGTCAAATACAGGTACCAAAAGCTATAAATCTGTTTAGTTGTTCTTCCACTTGGCAAATATAATTCTTTTGTGTTTGCATTTCGTATGTGTGGCGCGGCGGTTTTTGGCAATATTTACAAAATTTATCCCACATTTGTAATTATACAAATATTATTGAGAGGTAAATTAACCTACTTCTTATTGTTTATATTTACCTAAAGTATCAAAAAAAAAGTTAAATTTGTACAGTTAACCAATATGTATGCAATCGTTAATTGATCCACACAAATGCATTAAGAAAAAATAATAAATAAAATATAGGTAATTTTGAACCATTTAAATGTGCATACAATAGTAATCTGTGTATCGAGACCGTAAAAGTGATTTATTTGGCCGAATCTGTGTTTGATGCCGAGGACACAATGAGGTAGTATACTAAAAAATAAAGTTTTTAGAAAATACAATAATCATAAACTTCATTGAAAAGTGTATGGTTTAGCGCTATTATGGTGAAATTATACTTAATGAAAATGCAAAAAAAATTGAATTGAAATTCGTTTAATTTTTTATGAGAGAACTGTACTAGTTTAAAATACGTCACTAGTGGCCAGCATCTGAATGAAGTGAAAACCTACGCCTTTCTATTTGTCACTCTCACTCATTTTATTAGTAATTCTTTCCTTTTCGCTCTTACTCCCTCTATGCTCGGAAACTAATGACGTAGTTATTCGCACGCGAAATAGTTTTTAATTTATTTCATGAAAACGGTTCTGATTTAAGCAAAACGAAAAAATAGGAGTCCTCTATTTTAAGCAGTTTCATTTATAAAAAAAGTTTCAAAATTTTGTATACTACCTCATTCAGATAAGGCTAAAAAGCACTTTTGGCCGAGGTGCACACAACGTTTTTTAGGCGATGATCACAAAAGAATAAAAAAATTTGGTCACAATTTTTTTTTAGGCGATGTTTGCCAAAAAGGTGAATCCTCTCTTTTTGAGCGGTAAAGTTTTACTTTTCTGTACACATCTGTCAAATTCTGACAGATCAATCACAAAAAAGTAAAACTTTACGGATCCAAAAGAATCACATTTCTCGTAATCATTGCCTAAAAAATACTTTACTTTCGATTTATCATCTCTTTTTGCAAAATTTATTTTGCATTGGCGTCATTGAATAATCGGCAGTCCTTCCCGGGGTGGAGTTGATCAGACACTTGTCCTAAGATGTGCTAATGTAAAATTAATAGAATATAACCAACTTAACAAAAAATAAAATAAATAGTAACGTGGTACTTCGCTTGCAATCTGCTAAAACGGAATCTCTGAAAGAAGTGTGGATATATACCGGGTGTCCCAACTAAAATTTGTACCCCCAACAATTCTAATTTCGAAAGACTCAGAAGAAAACGCTCGAACAGGTCAATTTTGAATTGTACCAAACTTTCAGGTCTTGGATCTCACCCCTTTGGCCAGGGGAGCCACCGCCTTAAAAAAATTAAATGGCAGAGGGGGTCGTGTGATACATCATTTTGAAGCTTATTCAATTCTCTATCCAGATCTACTTTTGTCGATTCGTTTCTTTAAAAAAGAACATGAATTTGTTATTTTTCAAATCTACATAAAATACTCTTGATTTGGCAAATAACAAATTCTTATGCTCTTTTTTGTAGAAACGAATCGATAAATGTAGGCCTGGATAGAGAATCGAATAAGCTTTAAAATGATGTATCACACGACCACCCATGCCATTTAAATTTTTTAAGGGGTTGGCTCCCCTGGCCAAAAGGGTGAAATCTAAGACCTGAAAGTTTGGTCCAATTTGGTCCCCCTTGATAACAAAATTGACCTGTTCGAGCATTTTCGAAATTGGAATTTTTGGGGGGTACAAATTTTAGTTGGGACACCCGGTATATGTCGTAGCCACATTACAAAACCCGCCGTTTTATCAAATGGCTAGCCACTTTATAAAACGCGGCCACATTCTAAAATCGTCGTTCATTTTGCATTATTTTACAATTCGGTCGATGTTTTCAGCCATTTTGTAAACTGGCCTATAAAGTAAGGGTAACATTCTTAAATTTAATGCTCCTTCCTCTTTATTGTAGAAAAAAGAATCTAAAAAAGAATCCTTGGAACGTAGAATGCATTAATGAAATTATGAAAATTATGAAATCGAAAGCAGAGCAGCTGCCCAACATTAATAAAAGGACCAAGCAAACTCAGTAAAATGTATGACGTAATTGAAATAGGGGAAACAAAAAAAAACAAAAAAAAAAAAGGAAGAATAATTTGAAAAGCAACATCAGAGGTCACTACAGCGGACCGTGCTGCAATAAATGAATAGTTTCAAACATACATGATGGGTAATTTAATATATAAAAATCTCGTGTGTGTGGTCGAACTCCTCCGAAACAACTCGACCAATTTTTATGTTTTTTTTTTTTTGTATATTTGGTAGGTATGAGAATAGGTGGTAAACTATTTTTCACATGGACATGAGGTCCCAATGGGGCCCCTTAGGTTTATAACTCAAGAACGGCTGGACCGATTTTTATTATCTTTGATTTGTTGGATTTGCCTCCGCCCCGAAAAGCAGATTAACTATTAAAACATCGCAAAATTACAGGGGGCGGGGAGCTTGGTACAGGGCAACGACAGGGCCAACCTGGAGACGGGGAGCCAGGGGGGACCTCTACGGTACTTGTCGTACTTGGCTTTAAAAATGAGAATCGATACTTAAAGAGTAAACTCCAAAGTTTCACTTCTGTTGCCCGTGGACTCCACACACAATTTTTTTATGATATCTCCAGAACGGATCGACTAATTTTTTTCGGAGGCGAATAACTATTAAAACATCGGAAAAAATTAACGAAAAAAGATTTCTCATACATTTTGAATTGAATCCATATGTGACACCATCTCAGATACATGAAACAAAAATGAACATGGCGTAGTATGCTGGTTCCGGTAATGCCAGTAGATGGCGTTGTATGCATTATCCCTTGATTCTGAGACAGTACAAAGTTCGCCGGATCAGCTAGTAAATGTATGATTTTCTATAGTTTTTATATAACAAAACATGCATTAATAACTTATTTCATAACATTCCAATGATATTGCTCTTTGAGAATTTGGCTCTTAGATACTTGAACGGCCAGTTTATAAACTGGCTAAAAACACTATAGCCGGATTATAAAATATTGCTATTTGGGAATGTAACTCTTACTTGATCGGCCAGTTTATAAAATGGCTGAAAACACCAGCAGAATTATAAAATAATGCAAAATGAACGACAATTTTAGAATGTGGCCGCGTTTTATAAAGGGGCTAGCAATTTGATAAAACGGCGACTTTTGTAAAGTGACTACATAATTACATATACATATAGCTAGTAAATAATTTTTAGATTTTGGTTATTACAAAATTTATTAAAACTGCATACAATTCTTTCAGATCATGACCTATTCCTAGTGTGAGTAAGTGATCAATGATCATCATTCCTGATTCGTAAGTAGCCACGATTAAGACAGTTTGAAGAAGTAGAATTTAGTCGTATTATCAAGAATAATATAATAAGCAGTACGCTTATTATAGATTTTTTTTTTAAATGTCACAAATATCAGTCGAGTTTTTTTAAGATTTTCTTAAGATTGAGACTCGATCAGTTGACATTTAAAAAAATATATCGATTCTTAAGCGTGCGCGAATTATATTTAGGAAGAGAAAATAATGAGACACACATTAGTTAACAAAAATCTTGGACTGGGGGCATCGAGGACGTTTTTAAGCCAGCGCAAGGGTGTTTTTACAGGTCCTGATTATATGATATATTTTTTTGTATTTGAAGTAGTCATAGCAATGGGTATGTAGTGTGCGTCCCACAGTGACAATACCACAGTATTGTATTGTCACTTATTAGTAACAAACAACAATGAATTTTTATCGAAATTATATTCTCGTCTTAATGTAGTATTCGACATTGTTAAAACGTTTCAAATATTACGCAGGTCTACAGTGGTTTTGGTGCCGCCAAGACTAAAGCTGTTTTTTTATTTACTAGTTATCTAGATTCTAACTGTATTTATATTTTTTCTATACTACGTGTACTTTTTGTGAAATAGCATATTATTCTAAATATTAAATTCTGATGGAATCGCTCTCCTTGTTCCTCGCTATACAGTGTGGAAATTAAGTAAGGAATAAATTCAGTAACTCCGTTAGTATTTGCGCTAGAAATAAAACTTCAAAAACATGTGGTAAGGCTAATTATAGCGCATCCGACGAACGTATACAATTTTTTTTCATCACTTTTTTTTTGACAGTTATGACGTCATCAATATATTTTTTTACTGGCAACCTATGTTTTTTATTTTACATTTAAATAGAGCTTTTTATTCTGTTTTCAACGTTGTCAAATACTTTATAGGTTAGATAAGGAAAAAATGCATTAAAACGACGCCAAAGTTCAACATAGTAAAATTTCAAAAAAATTAAAAAAAAATAAGAAAAAACCATAGAGATACCAATACAATGTTGATAAGTTCTGAATTGGTACAAAATAATTGTGTCTCAACTGTTTTTCTCTATTAAATAATAAATTAACTTCTAAATAATAATATCTGGTTGCAACAGGATAGTGCTCGAACACACTAAGCCCGGTGCAGCGTTATTTGGACAAAGTGTTTCCAAGAAGATGGAGGAAGAGGTCCAATAGAATGGCAGGCTAGGTCCCCAGATCGAACCGCATTAGATTTTTTTCTATGGGGGCACTTAAAAGGCAAGGTGTATCAAAACCGACCCAACAAATTGGATGATCTTGAAGGAAGAATTCGACATGAGTGCAGTTTAATAACTCCCCAAACCATTCAAAACGTATTGGCTGCTTATTATGATCGTCTTGAATTTTATCAGATGATGCAGGGTCATCAGTTTGAACATTTGGTGTAATATCTTTAATTTATAACTCTCACATCAATAGTCTTTTTGTTAATTTGTCAGCCCTATTTTGAAATTTAGGGTTGTTTTCTCATTTTTTCTCATTGATTGCTTTTGGGAACTTTGTTTTATTTGGATTTCTATGTTTTTTTCCTTGAATTCTGATAAAATTAGACAGCTCTGTTAATTTTTTCAAATGTTACTAATTTGAACTTTAGTGCCGTTTTTATTTATTTTTTCCTTATGTAACCTATTGAGTATTTGATAACGTTGAAATCAGAATAAAAAACTCTATGCGAATGTAAAATCAAAAACATAGGTTGCCATTAAAAAAAATATATTGATGACGTCATAACTGTCAAAAAAAGTAATGTAAAAAAATTTGTATACCTTCGTCGGATGCGCTATAATTAGCCCTACCACATGATTTTTAAGTTTTTATTTTTAGCGCAAATACTAACGGAATTACTGAATTTATTCCTTACTTAATTTCCACACTGTATAAGAGCCAATATTTTCTCTAAATCTGTCCAAATGGCTATGGAGGTAGTGAACCTTGATACTCATGTTACATCTAAGCCTTTTAAAATTTTCCAGCAGGTCCAGCACAAAGTCTTGGTAATTTACTGACTTCCTAAGAAATTTTAAGAAAGAAAATTTACTGACTTGATTTCCTAAGACGTTTTTTGCAATGTCTATAAAAGATATGCAGGCTGCTAATTCTAAATATCATTCACTGGATGCACGAAATTATTGTTATCGTTCATCAAAAATCTTATCTGTGGTCCATCAAAAATACCACCTTTTATTATTATTTATGCAACATCTCTTTGACGAAGACATATCGGACATAGGATAAATAGTCACGAAACTGTATGTAGTTTTGACGTTTAAACACCACTTTTTGTATTCGCACACAGTAGACAGTAAAGTTATAACCGAATTATGGCGGCACCAAATTTTTTTGTAGGCCTGTGTTATTGATTCAGTAACCCAACAACTGACCGACGCCTAGAAAGTAACCTGAGAAACTGGAGTAAAATTGCAAATGCCAAGAATTGCAAGACGTCAACAGCAAGGTTCTAATCATCCCATGTCCTCACCAGCCAAATTGAAAACGTCGCTGCTAGTCCGTATTCGTCTGGAATTTTACTGAAACATCGGCTTTCTAAGATAAATTCGCGGGCACTTTTATTATCTGCATTCATCAACGTTGTTGGAAGCTGGAAATACGAAGTCAACGTTTTTATTGTAAATCCATGGTATAATATGTAAAAAGATAAAAAATAATGTGTGAGGACCGTTTTATGCGGCTATGAATGTTGAATGTATTCTGGTGTCAAACACCTTTAGGGCTATAAGGCAAATGTGTGTTTATTAAGATATAATATGTGCGGTTATAAATGTAAATTAAATGTTCGAAAGAATCGTTTGTTGGCATTTAGTTAAGCCCCAAATATCCAATCTGCATAATGCAATATCGAAAATTGTTATGTATCGGTTAGATCGTGCCCATTTAGTTAGTGAATGTTCCCAAAAAAGTTTCAATCCAATTAGACTAAATTTGAAACATTACAATAAAATACGTCCATATTGATACTGATTGCGTAGACATTTCTTTTTGTTACGGGACACAGAATAAACATGCCAAAATCTGCACAATCACTTGTCATTTCCTGGTGTATATATTTCAAAAAAGATAACCAAGAGAAAAAAAATGGACATGGTAGCGATTCGAATGACAATTCCTGAATTAGTATACAGTATGATCCAAAAGGACCGCACCATCACTCGGGTGGTATTTGAAACCATTTAGTTGCTCCCAAAAATTCAAATCAAAAATTTCTCTAAGCCACCTTTACGTAAATAATAGCCCCTGAAGAATACGATTTCGATGTCCATTTTTTCTTAATTAGATAAAGTAATTGTATGCTTTAATTATGTGAGATATAAAACAGTCGTATTATAAATTATATTTCTTAGTTAATAAACATTACAATTTTTAAGTAATAAAGCAGGAAAAAGCTTTGGAAATATTAACATTTTCTGAAGAAATAAGGTCGGCAACAGGGCACCAAAAATTTGTTGGCACTAGGTTACGGTAATCTGTCATTTGTGGTAAAAAAAAATTTTGTCACATTTTGATTTTGAATGTCAAGTTTTTCGGGATACTCAAAATGTTTACTGTAAACGAATACTGTGATATGTATTTTGTTCTGGGAGAGTGCAGGGGAAACTTTCGACACGCTGCAGCGGCTTATGCTGAACGTTATTATGAACGTGAACATCCAGATAAAAATGTTTTTCAAAGATTTGATCAGCGGATGAGAGAAACGGGTACAGTTGATAACTTACTATCCATGAAACAGTAGGTAGGCCAAGCGCAGCTAGAACGCCCCAAGTTGAAGAAGCTATTTTACAAGCATAATCATCATTATTGGGCAATAGAAAACCCCCATGTAATACGTCGAAGAGGATTCCAACATCTTTTTTCCGTCAATGTGTGGGCTGGCATCATCGGCGACCAATTGATTGGCCCATACTTTTTACCAAATCATCTCAATGGTCATAAATATTTTAATTTCTTAAGGGGAGATTTTCAAGAGCTACAAGATAATCTTCCCTTGATGGTTTTACTTAACCCAGTATGGCTGCAATTAGATGGGTCCCCTGCGCATTTTTTTAGACCTGTGAGAGATCGGTAACGCGTCAGATGCTACAAAATGTTTAAGGAAGCAATAGAAGAAGGCTTCACAAATGTATTGAAGCAAACGGTCGAAATTTCGAACAATGCTGATTAATCTTTAGTTGTTTCATTGTTTGATTTTAATTTTATTGATCGTTGTTGAGTTAATTTTTAATTTCTCTGTACCTACTTTATTAAAGTATTATATTTTAAAATGAGTGTTTTCTGTATTATTTAAATTCTTTGCAAGTTCACCTCGTTTTTGTAAAAATTTGTCAATTTTGAATTTGACAATGCATTTGTCAACAAAAAACGGGTATGGAGGTATCTGTGACTTCACTATGGTTTCAAATTATTAGTAAGTGGACCTGTAAGGTGCAAGGGCGGGTGCAAGCACAGCGTTGCCTATTTGGGCCAACTTTAAGCACTTATATCTTGAAAACCATGCATCGTAGAAAAATACAAAATTTGAGCTTCTCTTAATGTTCTCTATCACCAGCCGAACGGTGGTGCGACCCTTTTGAATCACCCTGTATAAGCATCGTCTTACATTATTATGTGGCGATCTTTTTTTAAACTTATTTTCAAAATGATTTTTTCTTGATTAATTAACATTTTATGGTAAATGATGTAAATTGAAGTCAGTCCCAACAAAGTAGAACTCCAAGATAGAGCACTGTACGGGTTTTCTTTAAACAGCACATAATAAATGTTTTGTCTATAGTCTATAGTCTATAGTCAGGATGCCCTAAACTTTCAACTAAAAATCTAAAAGACAAAATGTTATTTTGTCACACAATATTTTAGAGAAAAACTATGAAAAGAATATTATTGTCTCTAACTACGCCTTATTAAAGTTGTGCCTCGTAAAAATTTCCAACGTGATCTGGAAGCAGACAATTCAATTTCTGCTTTAAAATAAGTGTAATTAGTGTCAATCATTGCTTGATGCAGGTTATGTTTTTAACAGCCAACACAATAACAATAAAAAAGTATTACACCAGTCGTAAACGACTATGTGAGCAAAAGATCCCAACCGTAACGATTCCATAGTAACTTCAATCGACTCAGGGAATCACGCTCTGAAGAGCATGATAATGTCTAGAGGACTTTAACAGATTGTCGAGGAACAAAAAAATATGTGTGCAAAGCAACTATTGTTGATGATAAACATTTAAAATCGATTATTAGAATTAAAAAAAAAAGAAAGTTGACAAAATACGCCAATTCTTTTGAATCTTTCAAATTGTATTGTCTTGTAATACTCATCAAGTGTCACTTTTTTTTTTGTCTATGATACAATAAAAATGCTCTTGGAAAGTGAAAAACGTATTATACAACGTGTCCCAGAAATGACTACATTAATTTTAACCAGTAGTAGAACTCATCAGTGTCAACAGCTTTTCTTAATAAAATTTTGGCCTAAACCCCATAGTTATCGAGTTAAAATTAGTGGAAACTTTGAGGTTAATTTAGTCACCCGCCACTGAACCGCTCAGCTGATTGATAATAATCACAACAAAAAACTTTAGAAAACATTTGGAAACAATCTAAACCGCGCGACATAAATAAACTAAAAATAGAAAAACTTACCCACTAAACGTCTTTATTTTAACATCCAATGCTATATTATTTTTCCATACGTACGTATTACTTAAGTTCAAAATACCATCTCTGGTGAAACCAGTTTATTAAATTATTATTATTAAATCCGCAGGCTATAAAAATTGAACTTTCTATACGTGATAGGCATACAATTGTTACTCTTTCAAAATTCTCCAAATGTTGTAATATTCCAAAATGATTAGCTAATCTTCGGTGGGCGGTTTTCACCATTTTGCAAAACACAAAGACAAGGCACACAAGATTAACGCAAATTAGGCACACGGCGATTTGGGAAGCGTTGCACATAAAGTCTTTGTGTTTCGGTGAAACTTCCTTGACCTCCGTAAATTCATACAATGTCCATGTACAGCTTTTGCCACATAAATCTCGTACAAAATAAATTATAATATAATATTAATTTAATTAATACTATAACATTGATTCTTTTTAATTATTAAAAATTTCATCTCAATAAAATTTGATAGTTTGTTTTTCAACAAACATTGGAAAAATTTGTCGTGACGTCAAAATGAGGTTGTACGAGACTTATTATTATTATTATTAATTACAATGTCCAACGGGCGTAAGCCCAAGTAAAGGACAAGGAGAACAATACTGTTGAAAATACTATAAAAAAAGAAGAAGGAACAGAAATGCAGAAAATAAAATTTAAATTAATTTTGAAAGCACGAACTAATGTCATTTAAACTGCAGTTGAATATATCAAGGCCATTTTCAACAGAGGTATAGTTTTGCAACATCTGCTTTAAAGGTGAATTAATAGCTACATTAGTTCGAGAAGATGAAATGTAAAATATGTTTTTATTACGAGCATTAATTCTATTAACCTTAAAGCAAATGTTACATAGAATAGAAGGACATTCATACAAACCGCGCAAAATTTTAAATAGAAAAGTAACTGAATGTTGAATTCGCCTTGATAATAGTGAGGACATATGAAACCTTAGGAGAAGAGTTTCCTCCGGATACCCTCTTGGGGGATAAGTGTTGTCAGCAAAAAATACCAACGACTTTAAAAACTTATGTGACCAAAGCTGTACATATTCAATTTTAGGAAAAAAACAGGCATCCTTTATGATAAATAACTTTAAAAACGAAAGTGAAATACAATAACAAATTGCTGGCGGCCACCCTCGGTGTCGACAAACTACTTTCAGGTATAAACCGCACGGGACAAAAACAATTGATTCTCAGTAGGTCAAGTTAAAATAAATATCCATATGCGGCTCGTGAATTTGTAGGGGGAAAATGCTAAAAGAATGCGAGTTTTCGGAAAAATCGTATATGTATAAAAATATGTTCTTGCTTTTGTTTAATTCTGCTACTCGTTAAAATTTTAATTGAAAATAATGCGGCAGTTTTTTGAAAACTTGTTGCCTGGCTCTTGGCTAATGGCAACAAGTTTGAGAAACAAACTGGGAAATTATTTTCTTATTTATTCTTACTACCATGTGGTATTCGGAAGATTATGTTTAAAAAATTGAATTTATTTTCTTAATCTTAACAGTTGTCAGAACTAGAAAAGTCATTGTCAGTTAACTAAAACAAATTAACTAAAAATTAATTAAAAAATAATAATAATCAAAGAAAAATATAAAACTTTATTTTATATCTCTCAGACGTACAGTGGCGACTAAAAAAAGTAGAAAGTGATATTTGTAGATGTAATAATGCTGGATATCATTAATCATTAATTGGCGATTGTGAAGTTCCCCCAAAAAATCGTAAACGTTTAGGGAGCGTGTAGGGTTACACAGGCTCTTGGGACCATTAATATACTTTCTACACATATTGTGTATTACATAAACAGAAGGAGTTATCCTTGCTACATTCAGATGACATCGTAAAATAACTACGTAATGGATTGGGATAGCTAACTCTTTCAGCATTATATTTGTCTTGTCAATTCATAGTGATAAAAATCACACCTCGCCCAACAATTAACGCATACATAATATGAATTAATTTTAGTTTTAAAAAATCTCTTCTAAAACTGTGGACGAAATTCTAGCTTTAACAATAAAAAAGTTCCAGGTCTGTTACTTTTTTTTTATAATTCAGAAAAAATTAAATTCAGATCTAAAAGTGCGTCGAATTAACATGAGTTTCAAATATAACTACATTAGTGTGTTTAAAGTTAAGACAAGTTAATTAACAAAATGGAAGTTATGAATTGCTTTTCTGGCAACGTATGTCACGATGAAGCCGTCAGAGCGATAACAATACAATAAATAAAAATGATTCTGCGGTGTTTTAGAGACACTCGTGAGTATAATAAAAGACCTTTGGAAGAATGATTTCTGAAAGAAACGAACTCTTGAATTTCCGTGACAATTAGAACTTGCCTTAGAGAAGATAATATAAAAGTTCCTGCTCCTGCCTCACATCCGAGTTGCCATAGGTTTTATTATCTGACGAATCCAGACTTATTCTATACTCGTCAGATAGACGTGCCGCTGTTTATGAACAACCAACTGAAGGGTCTATTCTGGGTCCTCAAGTACATTTTGGTGGAAATAAATAGTATAATGGGCGCACAGAGTTGATTGGACTTCCAGGAGCGCGTTTAACAGTCTCACGTTTGTTGGCGCAATTACTTACGCCGCCACTAAGTCTAGACCCGCAGCCCCTTCATAAACGGAAAATCCAGCGGTCAAGTAGCTGGTAAAAATCCAAGGGCCAAAAACGTTTAACTGGCCCACCAAAGACACACATCGCCGTCAGTCGACCTTTAGCAGAACCAAATCTCTATTGAAACTTATTCGTACACATCACTGATTTGTACACCTAAAGCGCGCACCCCTTCTTCTCAAAACATTTTGGTCAGTTCGAGCCGGGTTATCAAATCAGTGAACACAACAACAAACTCGGAAGTTCGCGAGTAAAAATCAATCAACACTCGATTAGTGAACCAGGCGGCATCATCAATTCAAGACCCAATGCACACAGATCCAGGCGTCCAAGAAAGACCCATTGTCCATTTTTTTTTCCTTATAATATTCAAGTAAGCTTCACCGATTCTTGTATTCATTACGATAATCACCAAAATGTTCTTGCAAACCACCAAAATGCCGGGCGTAACCTCTTCAAACTTTTTGAAAATCCGAAGACAGGGTATAAAACAATCAATCACAAGAACGGAAACGGCGGTTAATGCATTTATTAATAACATTAAAAAATACTATTATCTGCGTGAGGACGTAGCACTCAGTTCTATTGAGTCACAAAGTTCAGCGCCGCTAATTACGAAAGCGCAATCAATTTGTTAATAAGTAGGTACGAAAATAAACGCCTAATCGCGGAGGAACATATAAGCAAACGTTAAATATTCGAGGGGTTTTAACTAACCAAATGGGCGTCAAATTTTTCACTCTGAAATTTAGATAGCAACAAAAATACAAAGATGGAGATGCTACTGGAAATGTGATTTTCTTAAATATAATATAAAAAATGACAGAGGCACAACATAATATTCTACACGGAAGCCACCAAGCTACTCTAGCTACGGTTAATATCTGGTACGGTCCTATCATTCCAGCCAACCCTAGACCCCAAAATCAAAAAATGAGTAATCTTCCAGAACAACCGATGCGCCCTTTTTACGTGTCGGGAGTTGACTATGCTAGACCTTTTTTTAATAAAGGAAGGCAAAACCAGAAGGTAAAAGCATACATAGCCCTGTTTGTATGTTTCTCCACCAAGGTTGTACACCTAAAATTAGTTGGAGATGCAACTACTGAAAGCTTTCTTGCATCTTTAAAGATATTTACTCTAAGTTTGTACGTGCTAAGCACAGTTTAATTAATATCTTCCCAAGAGTTTCAAACTAAAATCAGTCAACACTTTGAAAACGTTGATACTAAATTTCATTTTATTCCTGCACGGTCTCCCCAATTTGGTGGATGGTGGGAGAGCGCTGTAAAAAGTGTTAAACATCATTTCCGTAGAGTTGTTGGAGAGACCTCCTTAAATTACGAGGATTTTAGACTTTATTGACAAGAATCGAAGCCTGCTCGAACTCTAGACCTCTAATTCCCTCTCCCAAGACCCAAATGGCTTGGCCACTTTTTAATCGGCAAGCGCTCAAAGCGTTCATTAGGCATGTTCACAATCCTGTAAATACACCCTTACATGTGTTTGTAAATTGTAAATATTATTATCTACCATGACATCATTTAAATTATAAATTAGAGTAGGCTTTGAAATTTAAATGTCAGTGACCTCAAAAAAATCGCAACGGAATGGTGAATGGAAGTTTTCTATAGCACGATGTGTTGTTTTTCGAAATCCCCACCTTAATTTCCCTGCAGATTATCAAAAATGAGTCCAACAAATTTATAAGTAAATGTGTGGCAAGATTTAGTGATGTTAGTTTGGTGTAGCGGAGTTAGCGTTATTTCATATTCCCGTATTTAAAAATAACCCGCATAATCTTGGAGAACTGCAAGAGGCAATTTTTAATGCATGCAACGCTATAACCTTTCAGATGTTGGAAAATGCAATTGAAAATATAAAACGGAGAGTAAAGAGCTGCATTGAAGCTGGGGGAGAACACTTTGAACATTTGTTGTAATTCTCAATAAACCTACATTATTTGTTAGTGTTTTATTTTCCTTAAATTAAAACAATTTAACATGAGAAACATAAACGTCACAATGTTTACAATAACCTCGAATTTTACTCTGTCAGTCAATTTGCACGCTGGGTCATTGGATAAAAAACCGCCAACTCTATCCCATTTATAATTTAAATGATCTCATGGTACTTAATATCTAAAAAACTGGGTTACACCAGTGTGATTTATTACGGTATCGCTTGCATATCCTTAATGTCTATACGTTACATAAAAACACGAGAAAAAAAAGTTACGTGGTTTATGGACGCCCCTAACTCAAAACGAATCAATAAAAATACAAATGACGTTCTCAATGTCCATTTGCAGTAAATGCGTTATGCACATATGAATTCGTTTTTTTTTATTAACAATGTGCTTCACAACCTTCCAATAGCATAATGGCACATTCTAAGTAGACATAATTGAAACAAACGATTTCAATTTCTATGTTCTACTTGTCACATGCAACGGATCTCCTGTGCCGACATCGTTTGTGTCAATAACACAATATTCTGCACTCGCTCAGATCGATGCCAACATAATTCATGCAGATGAATAGCCAAACCACAAGTTGCCAATTCCCATTTGAACTAATGTGTATAATTTAAGAAACATACCTGAGCAACATTTTCAAAGTGTTCATGACTCTTCTGGTAGACTCTAGCTTTCTGTAAATTCCTACCGATACCGGTATTCTTCCTAATGAAAACTTCACCATGGTTTGACAGCCAGTCCAAAACCTGACAATTGTTTTCATTAATATCTCTTTCACATGCCCGTGATTATGTTCACAACTTACTTGTTTGACATCTTCTTGGAATAACCTCAACGCTAATCTTTGATGCAATTTAATTTTCTTGGCATGCCATTTTTGTTCTAGAGCTCGATGGTGGTTTAGGATTTGATGAATTACGGCTAAAACATGACTAGCTCCTTCACTGTAATCGGCGGCCGGATTTCCTCCAGGTCGATTTTCAAAATTACTGGTTCCATCTCCCTAAAATACATAAATTCTCATTAAACTAAATTTATCATAGTGAAGGATTAATCAATTTTACACTAGTGTTATATTTTATTAGCAGGCAATATCATTCTTGAAAGTTTGTGGATATTACTTAAATTGCATCTTAGTATGCAGATGGTCAAAAAAACGACATTAAACTATTTCTTAATGTAATCTAATTATTAAGTCCACATCACATCAATGTCTACATTCTGACACTTAACACGCACAGAGGGTCTAGGTCCAGATGAACCCGCTTCGGCGGTTCCCCTATCCAATTTTTAACAACCTGCATATTAGATTATTACACTCTCAGGAATGGTATCATCTTATGTTAACAACTTGCATGCATTACAATAAAGAATTAGTATTAAAAGTCAATATTTACATGTTGCTTTTTGTCACTCCCCGGTTGATTGCAGACTTGCACCAAATGATCCAATTGATAGAGAAGTTTCTTACTGGTACTATGAACCTGTCACCAACCAACACCACTCATATTAAAATATTAAACCAAACTACAGTAAAACTTAAATAAATAGATAAAAAGTAAATGTGTAGAAGAAATGAAGAATAGAATGAGAGAGCCTCCAAAACAGCACCAGATCCCTATAAAACAAAAAATGTCATACGTTGATAAGTTTTGTACTCTGCTTTCCGTCCCCGTCTGCTGTGGTAGGTACATTATGGCACACTTGTAACATCACATCCAATCCATTGAGCAGTGATTGGTACGAATTATAAACCTATAGCAGTAACAATAATACATTATAATTTCATTTTGTTGCAACCAACATAAAATCCGGTCTTCATAATTATGAAATGATTCATACATCATGTTGTCTCTGGAAAACAAGGTGGAGAATTTTGATGTTCAAAGTCTACTGGATGTATGAATCATTTATAAAGACCTGTATTTTTGGAAAACAAAATTTACATGCAGAGTGTGGAGAATTCTGATGCTAAAAGTGTACTGGATACATGAATCATTTATGAAGACCCTGTATTTCGACATGAAGGTTGAATTTGTATCTTTATTAAGTTTGACTGTTGTTTTAAACTAATACGTATATATTTTTTGTCCTTACAGCAAAAAAGTTCTTCAATACAACAAATTTGAATATAGACCATGATCAATTATATTATAAATCAAATCCATACCAAAACCCTATAACAGTGGGACACCATAGGCACGTTTGCCAAATTTATCCTATAATAAAAAAGTTTTTCAAGATCGTGTCAATCAATTTGCAGGCTGCGCCAATGCATTATAAAAAAGCCGCCTACTCTAATTTATAATTTAAATGATCGCTATAAAACCTGTATTTATAAAACCGATACATACAGGACGAGCTACTGTATGACCACTGAAAACGCATGGGAAATTACAAAGCTGCCAACAAAAGTGTAGTCTCTTTACATCTTCACTCTTTGCTTGTTTGTCCGCCATTTTCGGGACTGCGTATCTGACTTCCGCAATAATATTATCATTTGTTTACATTCATCTTTTCTCTAAAAGACGTAGATCAGATTATTAATGTATACCAAATGTCACAGGTGTCAACAGTGATATTTCAATCAATTTAACTTAACCTCAAAAATCTGATAAAGTTGGGCACATGTTAAACAACACGTTTTTGGCGTAGACATTATAATAATGCAATTATTATTTCTTTATCTGAGAAAGAAACCGAAAGATGACGAATAAAAAAATATAAGTAAAAGTAATAAACCACGAAGAAAATAAGAATGAAGAACAAAGGTCCAATCAAAGAAGATGGTATAAGTAGTCTAAGGGATAAACGATGATGGACAATGGAAGAGAAAGGATGTAGAAAAAATAAAAAAGAAAGTTACCAGAATTGCATAAAAAGAAATAACCAAGGAAAAAGTAAGAATAAAAAATGAAAGTTTATAAATAACGTATCGAATAAGAAATTATTCAAAAAAATTATTAAAGATCAAAGAAAAAATCAAAATTCCTCGGGCACGCATAATCGGTCTTTCGGGCCGCGTGTCGCTCTGTCAACAGCGCTTTTGTGGCCTGCGCGTAGCAGACCGACCAGTAAAAACCTCGGTGTTGCAAAAGCGGCTGCTCCTTGGGCGAAACGCGACCGGGATGACCGACTTTCGGTTAGGGGAAGAAGTAGTAGTATACCACATGCGGCCAAACAGTTGGAAAAGGAAGTCCAACTTCCTGACCTTGGGTCATAATATGCATATTATTAATATTGAAACAAAGTTGTTGAATTTTAAACAATAATTATTTATGTATCATGGTACCATAAAAAGTCCTATTGTTTCATTAGGAATGCGTAATAAAAAAAACATGAGTAATGAAAAGTGACTTAAATTTTTCCCGAAATCGCAATTCGAATTGTGCGCAAACTATTTGTGGAAGTTAGGTTATTATCTATATGTCGGAGATTGACCCTCCCCCTCTATGCTTGCCCACCACGCACTTTATTCATAACAATAACAACAAAAACCGACAGGTACTGCGAAACAGGTGATCCCGGGTGTGCCACCCTCGTGAGTCTGCTCGTGACTGACTGTCCGTTGCGTCACTTGATCTATGCCCGATTTCACCCAACTGTATGCAACCAACTTGGCGTTTCACAATATCCCGACATCTACCGGCTGTCCCAACTAAAATTTGTACGCTCAAACAGGTCAATTTTGTTATCAAGGGGAACCAAATTGTACCAAACTTTCAAGTCTTGTATCTCACTCCCTTTAGCCAGGGGAGCCACCCCATTAAAAAAATTAAATGTCATGGGGGGTCGTGTTATACATCATTTTAAAGCTTATTCAATTCTCTATCCAGACCTACATTTATCGATTCCTTTCTACAAAAAGAAAGCATGAATTCAATATTTTCCAAATCTACTTAAAATACTCAACTAAAATTTGTACCCCCTAAAAATTTGAATTTCGAAACACTAAGAAGAAAACGCTCGAACAGGTCAATTTTGTTATCAACCAAACTGTCCCAAACTTTTCTCACCCCCTTAGCCAGGGGAGCCACCCCCATTAAAAAAATTAAATGGCATGGGAGTCGTGTGATACATCATTTTTACATCGTTTTCTTCTGATTATTTCGAAATTAGAATTGTGGGGGGGGGGCTACAAATTTTAGTTGGGACAGCCTGTATATTTAATCGTTGAACGTGAATCGATTGGTAGCAAATAAAACAGTGTGTACTGCACCCATTCTTATAATTATTGCTTTTTTTTAAATGGAAGGCATTAATAAGATACAGGCCTAGTTTACTTGTCATTTTCAAAAATTTCAAAGCTTCATTGATTATTTGCATTTTTCGGCAGACACTCGTGCATTACAATCACCGACTTGAACGATCGTTAGTCGTTTGAATAAGAAGCTGGCAAACTCTAGAGCTTGACAAGGTTTGGTTGTGCGGTAGATTATGTTCTCATTTTGTAGAATATTTCGATTCGTATACATCGGTAAGGGGTACTGCGCCGCACAGTAATAAATTATAATAATTATTACCGAAAAAAGATTTCCAACTTTACTTGTATTGTATTGAATTGTAGAAAATTGGATTTTGGTGGAAAAACTAAACAAATCGAAAAATGTGTGATATACTTCAGCTTCGTGTAAACTGTTTGCGGCAAATTAAGAAGTACCGTAAACAAAATCGGACAATTGTCACACACACGAAAAAAGTCGGAGCGACGAAACCGATGACGGTCTGCGAAAACCCAATGCAGAAGATCTTCGATTAATTATTTATTATTGTAAATGCGTGAGGCGAAGCTGAATTTGTAGACGATCGTAACGAATTAAAACTGTTCATACTGCACTGATTTTTATGATTTCATCGCAACGGTTGTCTGTAAGTAAACATTTTTTTTCCTTTTTGTTCGATTCCTTTGTAACGTTGGATTATTCAGAAATGTTTTTATTTTGGGTTCCCGCTAACATCTATCTCTGTTCAAGGATTGCCGATTTCAATTTTAAATTTTACTTTATTAAATTCAATCACCCTTTATTTAACTTCTACACTTTTTTGGGCGCTTTAATTTCATCACGATACTTTTTTTTTTAATTTACTTGATTTGTTATTTGAATGACGGGCGATCACTAGTTTTCTATTAAGATTGAGTGGACTTAAGGCGAAACGCTCAGTCGCCTCAACTTTGGAACCGAATTACGGCTTTCATTGTTAGGCTATCTTAACGTATTGGGCATCAAAATTAGTAAAAAAAAAACCTTCATCACGACAAAACGTTGTTTGTTCAGAAAAAAAATTTATTGCCAAAATGAGAAGCTAAAAAAAAATTTTTTTTTAACAAACGTGTTAGTGCTTGATTTTTACTGATCTCTGTATTCGGTAAATGCAAGGTGTTTTTATAAATATTCAAAAATAAATTTGCAAATTGTCCCCAAAGTTCGCTAGTTTCAAGCAATGTTGGCGTGGCTCAAGGTAACACAAGCGCCGCCCCTCAGCGGCAGGCAGACGTGTCGACGGCTGACCGTATTATTTTTCATGTGTGCCACAGCTCGTTCTTGGAAAGATAACAAAAAAGTAAAGTAAACAAAAACGGGCCAGTCGCCTTAAATATCCATTTAATTTTATTTTTTTTAGAATAATCGACTACTTTAGTGACGATTTTAAACACTTTACTGACGATTTCGGGAAAAATACTTTTCAGAAAAATATTTAGTTAATCTGCAGTCGTATCGCGCAACTGTAACTTTTTGCCAATTAAGAAATATATACTTTTTATTAGGAAAACCGTCTTTTAAAAAGGTAAAAATCACCTGATACAAATATTAACTCACTGTACATTACGTTAAATAATAATTTGTATTATAGGTAAGTAAATTAGTCAAGCTAAAAACAACTGTACGTGATAGTATATAAAAAACTTATCATATCAGCGGGCACGATTTCAATTTTGTTAAAAACATTAATTTACTTGTTGTAAACATTTTGCGCTACATTTTTCACATATCAAGATGACACAAAACAATATATACCTCTGTATAAGCTTGGCACATCGATTCATATAAATTTTGATGCTGATGTATCGAATTTTCCAGCATCATAATTTCTGACGGTATATTGGCATTTTCGCTAGCAGATTTCCAATTAGGCACGTTATCCACATACTGTTCGGCTTTATGATGAAAAATCACTGACAAAGCTAACACTGCTGTCCTTTCATCTAAACCTGCAGCAAAATCCTTCCAAGTCCTATCCAGCCTGCTCGCCACAGATCTGATGTGTGTTGCCGCGTAATGGCCCCCTTCGATCAAACGACTGGCCACAGAGAGAATCCTATTTATATTAACGTATACATTCATAGAACTCATTGTAAAATGTTGGTGTTCTTCTTGTAATTGCTTAGCTAATTGGTAAGTATGGCCGATTTCTACGTAGTTTAAAAGGAACACATCACGGTTGTGGCAGATCCAGTCGAACATCTGAAATAGCACAATCGAATTTGTAATCAGTTGGGCAACGGAGGCGAAGTTGGAAGACTTACTTTTTCACAGTCCTGTTCAAACAACCTCAACTGAAAACACTGATCCAATTTTAATTTTTTCTGATGCCAAAGTTGAAGGAGATGTTGCTGTGACGTGTGCACTGCCTCCAAATTTTGCAGAACTAAATTTTTTATGTCAGTGGTATCTGAGTTTGTGTTTGAAGAGTCCGATTCTCTGCCGCCACCGCCCCCAACACCTCCGCCTCCACCGCCGCCCCCTCCTTGACCTGTGTCAGAGCCGCAGATTTTTTGCAGCAACCGCTGACCTACAATAAAATAGGTCAAGATTTAAAAAACGTTGGTAATTGTCCTGCGTCTTTTTTAATTTCATTTTAAATAATGATCTAATATTTTAGATAACGGTACTCACACTCATTAAAAACATGGCGTGATGGTAGTTATTAAAACAATTAAATAAAAAATATCCGCTACGACAACTTGTAATATTTTTCAGTTTTATACATCTAACGAAGTTGAGTTCACTTCCTTTTAATAAAGTTCATTTTCTCGTAGACCGTGGGATTTTGAACAGCTAGTTCATTAAATTCTCCGCAAATTCACTTTTCTGGCGCCGCCGCCGGAGGAAAGTTTGGAATTATAAAGTTAAATTCAAATCTTTTACAGTTATTGGTTACTTTTTAATAAACTTGCAATTTGTACAACACTGATGACGGTATCATCAGACGCAGACATTGAAAAACATCCAATTTATTTTCGCATAAATCATTACGGGAACTAGTGTACCGATGTTTAATTCAAAGTGCAATCAAACTTTCAGAAATAATAATTACCAAAGTTATATTAGAAACACAATTAAATGGATAATCCAGTTATTTGTGGGTATCAAAAGTTGACTTGTGGCAACATTGATAATTCCCAAAAGAAGCGACGGGTTATTCTCAAATTAAAACAGAATAGGTCACAAATGTCTAATGTCTCACCTAGCACATCAATGTCGTCAATAGGAGCTTTCATAATTTTCTTCTTCATTTCGTTATGTAAATCGATTTTATGCTTAGCTCCACTAACATCATCAGCAAAATCATTTCTCGCGAGGTCTTCTTGCAGATCGTCCAATCGGTCCAAGAGGTCGGCGGCTTGCCACCCAAATTCTTCCACGGCCAGCCTAACTTCTAACCAATTTGAATGATCGTAACTCAACGTCCCCTCCAGATCTGATGTCAACTGTGTAGTGTCTATGATTTTCGACAAGGCCTCTATGCTGATCATATTTGTCTGAAAAAATTTGGCCCGCTTTAGCATTTGTAAAAAAAAATAATTAATAAAGTAGATTTGTGTGTAAATTGAATACATTTGAGATATGTACTGTAAAATTTCAATTATATAATAGCTTACACAATAGCCACAGAACAACATTGGCTAGCACTTAACCCACGATAATAATAAAATCGAAAACTAAAACTCGTACCTCAAATTTGTACTTATGGGATCCAAGCGAAGTTCTTTGTTTCTGCCAGAAGTTGTCCGGTTTAACAATAAGTGCTTGATGAACTGCTCCAGGTGGAAAATGTTCATGCAGTGCTTTTAAAATAGGTTTCACTGTAGACCAAGTTGCTCCACGCATATCGACCAACACTGTAAAACCCAGAGCCCTCGCTTCATCACTGTAACAAAAGGTTAAGACATTACTATATTGTTGTCATCAAAATACAGTTCTACTGGAGTTAGACATACATGTAAATAATAAGAATTAATGGTGTCCGGCGTCCATTAAATACGACATATTTTTTCAATTAAAACCTGTAGATTTTGTCTGTACTCGGCTAATTACTATCGATTCAGTTAGAATTAATTGCCAAATGCCACAATGGGCGGTTAGGTGAAAATGGATTTTATGAGATAATTTCGTGCGATCAGAACGTAAATGTCACAAAAACAAGATATCGCAATTAACAATTAGCATTATTATATTGCCTGAGCTGCACACCTGAACATTAAAAAAATCGACATATTTTTCTGTTAAGAATTATAAACACTTTGAAAGTCCCAATGCTGTTTCGACCACTATGAATCGAAATTCAATCTTCAAAGCAAGGATTGCAGCGAAAATCCACTCTGTTTACTAGAAGAGAGATCTCTCATTGTTTAGGGAATACTCAATTCTCAAAAGAAAAATAAAACCATAAGAAATATTTTATGAAGTTAACCCCAATGAAAATACACGTATGTCATATATGATTCAAAATCGCCTGTACGATCTAACACATAATTTACACATTACACATAATGTAATATTACATGCCATAGTTGACCGGTAATGCATTTTAATTTCTGTAATGAGCACTGAAAGAGACTTCCCCCAAAATCTATCACAAACCAACCGATTAATCCAAGTTTACTCCCTGACCCGACAGACGTTGCCCTGTCGAAATTTCAATAAATTTGTTTTTGGAAAGATCGCAAAACAACACAAAAGTAAAAACAAATGTAATTTTATTTTAATTTAGGCTGGAATGCGTTTTTCAAGATTTATCTCCAGATCATCCCGTTTTTTTTTTCGTTATCCCGGGAACATAACGAACAAAACAAAAAAATAATCGACCAAATATGTCGTTTCTATCGCCAGTTATAATCAAGAGTGCATACAAATATTATGATTTTTGCAGTTTTTCCAAATTTTCCGACTTTTTTATACCTAATTGTCTAAAATTTTATTTTCCTGGAAACTTTTCCAGGGCCATAATAACAAAGAAAACAAAAAAATAAATATCCATCATTCGAATCGTGACTTACGGTTTGAGTTCATGCAAAAATTCCATAAAAAAGGCTTTCAGGTTTTCCCGAATTTTCCAATTTTCCGGGCAACTTTTATAATTTTTGTTTCCGTAGGAACCTGACTTGGGCTATTACGAATAATATGTAAAAAAAAATGGCCAAATCGGTCCAGCCTTTCTCAAGTGATGCACTTACCGACGTACAGCATTTCATTTTTAACCGACTTCAAAAAAGGAGGAGGTTTTCTATTCGACTGTATATATGTTTTTTTTTTATGTATGTTCGGGCATAACTTCTTTGTTTATGAACCGATTTCAATTATTCTTTTTGCGTTGGGTTGAGTATGGCTCCAAGGTGGTCCCATTTTAATTTCATTCATATTGAACGTAAGACTTCGGAGTTATAGCAGGAAACTCTTGAAAATCAGATGGAAATGTGGTGATTGGATATGCTTGTGCGCGCATAAGGCTCAAAACCACGAAGGTGGCAAATTCCAAGTTTGCAATTTGAGCATAAATTCTTAAAAGCAATAGCCAAATTAAGGAGTTTGAATGATTGGTTTGTTATTATACTTAACATATTTAAAAGGGGCGCGCACAGATTTCACATTTTTTCAAATTACAGCGATTTTAAGGCAACTCGACAGAAGAAATCGTCATTTCGGGAACGTAATTAAATATTTATTTTACAATATAATATCTCTTAATAAATTTAATTAATTATTATTTTTAAAAGCATTTTACTATATTAACTAAGTGCAAATGGAAATTTTGTGAATAGAAACACGTATTTATAAAAATAATCAAACTGAAAATTAAAATGAAGCTGTTTCAAATTTCAAGCATAAAATTTAATATAAAACAGAATATGGATGACTTAAAAGTAAAATTAGATACGACTGTAACAACAACTTTATTTTGTTTGTATGTGTACCTATTTACATGTTTAATAATATTTCAAATTAGTATTATTAAGACAAAAAAAGTAGTGTTCCCGAAAATGATGTAGTGTTCCCGAAATGTCTAAGGTGTTTACTGAATGATGCAGTCGGGATTTTCTTACAGGTAAAGGTATTTTTAAGTAATAAATGCAAAAATGTAACTTTTATAATTTAATATTTATTATAGCAGTATAATTAAACAATATACAGTATTTTTATTTTTGATTTTATGCCAAAACCTCAAAAGAATAAGATTTTTTGCTTGTCCTGAAACCAGAAAAATCTGTAATTAAAACTTCATTATTTTGACTCAGCGAAAAGAAAACTTAATTTTTCTCTTAATTTTGGACTTATAATTTTTTTTCTCTGCTCTTTAAATCCCACCACATTGGCGATTTTATTTTTTTGACAACGATGTCACGTTGACAAATGAGTTTACGCAAGTTAAATAACAAAAATGTTTGTGAAAAAAATTATTTTAAATAAATTAAAATTAATTTAATAAAAAAATGGCAACTCAAAGAAACACCTTTAACATAAAAAACTAATTTTTAACAAGAACAATCATTATTCAATTAACCCCCCATCCATTTCTGCGCACAATTCTACTCCAAAACGATTCTTTCTTTCTTTCAACTCGGTCAGAATAATGAAGTTTTAATTACAGATTTGATGGTTTCAGGACAAGCAAAAAATCTTATTCCTTTGAGGTTTTGGCGTAAAGTCAAAAATAAAAAATATTTTCCTCTTGTAAACTCAATCCGGGGACATACTGTAGAATTGGCAATTATAAAAACAAAACTGGTAACAAAACTCTTAATGTTTTAGTTACTTCTACGAACATAAATCTTTACAAACTCAACTTTTAACAAGTTTAAACTATGTCTAGCCTCTTTAATTTAAAAAATAATATTGCTGCCTTTGTCTTCAATTGAGTAGATAATACCTCACCAAATAACAGTTGTTTGCGTACTTCAGGAGGTACTGGTACTGGTATATCTTTGATTAAGTCATCCACTTTACTATTAGGACTCATCGGCACATTCTTCTTTATCTTTTCTATCTTTTCCTTTCTTATTAATTTTTTATTCAATGCCTCAATTTTACGTCTCATTTCTGCTATTGTGTCTTGTTGCTTTTTTATTGTTCTGTATGCTTTTGTCCGGTCTTTTTTTACATGTTTTCTTCCGCGTTGTCTTCGCATTAAATTGCGAGGAGATGGTAATGATCTATCTAACTCGGTATCTGAAGGCAGGGGGGTATTGCTGACTGCATTTACTAATATCTTTTTCTTGTCGCTATACTTCTTTGATGCTTGTTTCCATTGTTTTCTTTGCTTACGTTTTTCCCGTTCTGTCATATCTGCTACTTTCTTTACCTTGTTTTCCGCTTTCTTTTTCTGGTAGTACTTCCTATCTTTAGCTCGTTTAATTTCTCTTTGTTCCTCTGTCATTTTATCTAAGAACTTTCTCTTTCTTGCATTGGCTTTTTCTCTCTGGTGTAAATAAGCTGAACTATTTTTTTTAAGTATTTTTGTAGTTTTCTTCTTCTTCTCTTCTTCATTTGGTTCCATGTTTGCTGAAAGCAAAGAAATATTTCCACAAAATATTTATCAAATATTAATTCAGCAATAGCGTCATATCGGGAACAACAAAGTTATTTCAGGAAACTGTCATCATGTCCGGGAAAGTTCCCGTAATGACCGTTCTCGAAATGACGTTTTTGAAATTTCGCGCCTTTTATTTATTTTTTATGATGCCCGACATCTTAGATGTATTATTTAGAGGTTATTGTGAAGTAAACAATGATAGTTATAAGGAATACTCATTAAATAACTGTAATCTTAATTTTTCTAACAATTACACTCATTCCCGTAATGACGTATAATTAAGGTACGGTAAAGAAAAAATGAATATGATAGTACTTACCACTTAAATTGTTATTTATTCGCGAACAAAACAAATAACGCCGGCCACACAAAATAATTGCTCACTATACTGAAGCACACTAACGCCAAAAGTCGCGTTCAAGAAAAAAGTTGTGCCTACTTAATGCTGCGTTGACGAATATGACGTATATTTTCTTGGACAAACTTTTAACAAATGCTGCGTTCAAAATTAATTTATTTTGTCAATATTGGCTTAGAATACTTACTTTTTAGGAAACAAACAAATTATAATGAAGATTGAAAACAATTAAAGTTTTATTTTACTATATGTTTACATAAGTTGAAGTTAGAAGTTGTTGTTTAGGACGCGTTCCCGAAATGACTTTTTACCCATATTTTCTGTTAAATTAATTAGAATTACTTATTTTTGAAATCATAAATTTCAGGTATAAATACATCAAACTAATCTCAATAGTATGAGATACTTATTTACTGTTATTCTTTCGGATATATTATTTTATGAGTTGCCAAAGCGAATTCGCCACCTTCGTGGTTTTGAGCCATAACTTCTTTGTTTATGAACCGATTTCAATTATTCTTCTTGCGTTATATTCAGTATACCTTCAGGATGCTCCCATTTTAATTTAATTCGTATTGGACGTAAGATTTCGAAGTTATAGAAGGAAATTCCTCAAAATCAAATGGAAATGTGTTCGAATGAAGCTACCTGCTCGAAATGAATGGTTTATGGCCTCAACCCAACCCCAGTGACAAGCCGAGAATAAATACACAGTGGTCAACGACGTGATTTATTGTGTCTTACCGAAACCGACTTCAAATATAATTTCTTTGTTTATGAGCCGATTTCAATCGAATCGTTTATTGTTAAAACAAGCCAAGTAACATTTTGCAAACTTTTCAGGAAACGAAAAAACTATGGAAAATTGATCTACAATTGTGTTTTACTATGCCCTTGGCATATAAGCACTATCAATTAGTCGCAAATTTTAGCATACATGATATGGTACTTGGATGCTTTCTGCACCAATCGATTTATGTCTATAATATACAGGCTGTCTCATTTAAAACTCCCCAGTCCAGATGTCTCCGAATTGATAACTGTGATTGAAAAATCCTCGAACAGGTCGATTTTATTTGCCAGGGGCACATCTTTTCAGATTCTTTTCAAGTTTCGGCGCTTCGCCCTCTTCGCGAGGGGGCTGTTAGCCCCAAAATCTTAAATGGCACTATGGGTCGAGTGATACCTCATTTGAAAGGTATTGAAGGCCTATCTACAATTTTTTGCAGTTTTGACCGTACAAAGAATAATTTTCTATTTTCAACATAATCCACACTTTCTCATGCTGTATCCCATAGAAACCACAAAGACAATCTATTTTCGCGCTCGCGTGGATTTGAAGCGTCCTTACTAGGTCTACCCATCACTTAAAATTGTAAAATAATTAACTTTTAAAAAAAATGGAAACCGACTTCAAAAAACCCAAAGTAACTAAAACTAAAAAGTAAAAAATAAAAATTTCCAATTTCAGAGTTATTTGTTGTTCCGGTTAATGTAATTATTTATTTTTCCGTTTAATGAAATTCAGAAATTATTGTTCATTATCTAATTATTAATTGTTTTATAATTTTGAAGTTGGTGCCATAAAAGCAAATTATACACCTTCCTACAATAAGAAATTAGTTACTACGAAAAAAATTATAAAAACAATTCATAGGAATTACATAATAAATAATTTTTTATTTATTTCAAATCTAACAATAATTCATCTCTCGGTAAATCCAACCTAAATCATGCAAAATTATTACTACGAATATATAGCTTTTACCTAATGTATCAAATGTGTGCTGAAAACTTTAATTCAGTAATCATAATCGTGAATTAAGAAGTCTGAAATTATCAGGGAATTATAACTTTAAAATGTATAATTTTATGTTTTACTTGGCACCGACTTAAAAATTATAAAACAATTAATAATTAGATAATCAACAATAATTTCTGAATTTCATTAAACGGAAAAATAAATAATTACATTAACCGGAACAACAAATAACTCTGAAATTGGAAATTCTTATTTTTTACTTTTTAGTTTTAGTTACTTTGGGTTTTTTGAAGTCGGTTTCCTTTTTTTTTAAAAAGTTAATTATTATTATATAGATTCCGTAAAAAAATCAACAAGGACTGCTAACTTATGTTCTTGTCACTGCTTTGTATGCGTGACCTATTTCGCAATTTCACTGAAAGATTCTTGACACTTAATTTTAATGTGTGCCTGTCTGTTAAATCTATAAATATAAAAAATAATTATTACAAATAAAAAATTATATTGCTTTTTGTCGTATTTGTGTGCATAATAAAATGGTAGTAACTAAGTAAATAATAATTAATTAAAACCACATCAGCAAATTGGCATGGGTAGATATAATAAGACTTCTCACAAGAGAACATTAATTTACAAATTTATAAAAACTGACCAATGCTGGTAATTTAATTTACATTAGCAAAACGGTAAGAGGGAAATTATATACTCGTATAATCGTAATCTCTTCAAAACGAGCAAAAATCGGCAATGATAATTTTAAAACGCTATATGCAGGGTGATTTTGATCATGTGTCATTCCTTTAACCCACGTAATGTAGACGGCCATTAATGTAATTGTGATTGTAATAATGTACATTGCCTTATCTGCGCTATGAGGTAATACCGTCGTCCGACACCATTAAATTTCAGAGTCAACAAAAACTATGCAGCTATGCACACCTTTCAATGAATTCCCGTAAATTAAACCATCCCTTTTAAATGTAAAAATCGTCCTGTCTTATTTGCATTACTATCAGATCTGTTAACACAACACACTCCAAACGGTTCCTACCCACATATGTATTTCAGTTTTACCACAAATTGTTTAATATCCGGGAAGACGAACTCGTCAATGCAAGATTTAAAGAAAACTAACAAGGTACGTTTACCTCAAATGTTATTTGCTAGTTATTTTTATTGTTAATTATTATTATTTATGTTTGTTTATTTTTAAATTAAAAATTATAATTTTTTCCGTATTGACCAGAAGGAGCACCCCGTCATTCCGACTTTCACGAGGTTCCTTGCTGGTCAGGTCCATATCGTCCCTAAGTAGACGCAACGACCCCAAGATGACCGCCTTCTACATTCCAGCCGCAAGGGTCTCTACCGTTTTACGGCACGCAGGAATGATTTTCAGATTGAAAACGAGCGAGTCCTTGATGCACCCAATTACCAAAACGACGAGCCTCACTGAATAACATGAGCACAGTCCCCTAAGTTCAAAGAACAGGTCTTGACATTTTGTCCGCTTTTCCTCCTCCTTGATGCAGATGTTATTTTCAGCAGGAGCTGAAAATTCAATAACAAACATCTGCTTAGAGGAGTGGTCCAATAGAGCCACGTCAGGCTTGTTTGCTGTTATCTGCCTGACGGTGGAGACAAAAAGAACAGATTCGGCACCTTTCGTTCTCCACAACGCACTCAATATCGTTCGGGACAGAGGGCAGCACTGGTGTCTGGTCCATCGCATAATGGTGTCTTAAATGAAAGTATAACACTCTCGACGCCGCATTGTGACGATGGATATACATACCGAAACTGCATACACCGGGCATGCCGCCAATATATATATGCATTGCTGTTTCAGGGGTCCTGGGACAAGCCCTACAGCGCAAATTAATCCCTCAGTCTCAGACTTCAGTCCACTTGATCTCAGAAAAACAAATGTATGCCGTTTGGATAAGCCAAAAGCCTGTTTATAATTATTATCATATTATTAATTATTAAAACGATTTTAAATTTAGACCTTTTATTCAGTTGACTAACAATTACTAATAATGGCTGAACTATCACTGGTCACTAATTACTACTACTGATCACTATTGTGGCGATCTCCTTTTATAGTTCATTACACAAACAAAAAACACGACAGTTCTGGAACCTTGCGTAATAATGATGTATCAGATGAGAAAAAATCTTTCACAAAAACTCATGTTCTGGACTGGCCAGCTGCGCTGTTGTTTGTGAAACTACTATCGCCCGGAAGAAATGTTCGCTAAAAAACTTATCTGCCTGTTCTACAATTATGATGTCATAACAGACTGACGTTTTTTTTCTATTTTTCTAAACGGTTGGTTGAGTTTCAATCTGGGATTCATTGGCGTGCGTTATTTTCTTCAATAAACAATTTATATGTATCTCGAAAACTAAAATAAAGTTTTTGCAATTCTTCTCTATTTCTAATGAACTATTCGGGGTTTTAAGCGATTTCACAAATTGAAATTTTTCCAGCCTTACAAAAATTAACATCATTATTATGAATTCAAAAAAATATGATGTAGATTAAAAAAAAAACTAATACCAAATCTGTTAATAAAATATTGTGTGACAAAATGCACCATTTTCTGTCTGCGCTCATTATTCTCTGATTATTTCACATCAAAAATACTCAAATGAGGGGATATGGCTCGGTGGTTGAGATGGATGAATAGCCAATCAGCCTGCCCCTGAAGGCTCGGTTCGAATCCGTACGAGAACTAAAAAGATTATTGTCTCCTCATCTCCACTGTCGGCTAGCCACCGACATGGAAGTAACACTGGCTGCAGATATCAAAATCCATAGTGCGGGCCTCCTAAAGTCCGACTCGGGGTGACTGAGATTAGCGGAAAACGATGTCAACTGTTCAAAACCGCAAATAGATAGAAATAACTCAAATTTGACTGGTAAAAGTGCAACCACCATTTTATTATTAATTAATCGAGATCTGCCAAGTTGTCACTGGCGAAGCCTGTTAATGCACTAGTGCCAATCCATTATTTAAATTTGATACCTATTACAAGAAAAGGTCAACACTTAAACGTGGGTTCACTCAATATTTTACATATTTCTTCTGGAGGACAAAATGCTTCAGTCTCCGCAAAACCCCACCGATCGTAAACAAAAGAGGAATGTATAATATACCAGACGTCTCAGAATGTTTAATGCAGTAAATAACATAACTTCAGCCATTTGTATGCGAAACCGTACCTAGTTTTCATTTTCAAAACACGCCTTCTGTGTTTTAGTTCGATAGGAAAAAGCATTAACTTTACCCTTTTTGTGGTCGTAGTAGTTTAGATATTAAAAGGATCTACATACGCCCAAAACTACGTATCAGAGCTGCAATTCAAAGAATGAAAGAAATACGAAGAAAGTTTTGCTGAAATAGTTAAAAGATTGCGGACTTGAGCTAGAGGAACGCGTCTTGGAAACAACCGAGCTAAAATGTGTTCAAAAAAGGTTAGCCGAGGACGTCGAAAATGTAAATAAACCTTCATGGAAAAGCAATAATCAGCTTTTAGTAGAGTCCGTAAAGTTTTTATTTGTTTAATGTATATTAAAATGGTATAAAGCTTTTGAGCTACAGTGTACAGTTGGTTCCAGAAAAAAACGGGACCGCTCAAACGTCATTTCTATCAAATGTTTCATATTTGTCATTTAGTGAGAGACAAATTTCTTCCGATGTTGAAGTGAGATAAAATCTTGAATTTTGGCCGCGAGATGCTGCAACCTCGTTCAGATTAGAAGAACTAAAATGTCTGGGTCGGATTTGGTTTGTGGTATTACAGTGTCCTTTTGCTTTTGGGGACAAACGAACAACCCATGTTATGAGCGGGGTCCGACCACGCCCACTCCAGCAAGTTCAGATCAGAACCCGGGGCAAAAGATGTAAAACGTCAACTGACTACTAGATGGCCCCCATTATTCACATTCAACAAAATCCACAAAATAATATTGTAACGGTACTTAAACCACTCGATGGAACTACTCTACTCTAGGTGGGGCTGTTTTCCAATATTTTTTGTCTTTTACAGCGGAGTCTACCTGAGACCCTAATAAATAGTAAAGTGGCCGGAAAACCCATATTGCCGCTAGCTACGGCAGAACAGTCCTTTGACGACCCCTCCCTTATTCGACAAAATTACCAAATGGGAATTGAAATGTCTGTTTTGACTATTATGAGCTATTTTTGTTTTTAGTAAATTATTGTTTATTATGTAATTATTAATTGTTTTATAATTTTGAAGTTGGTGTTAAGTAAAACATAAAAACAAATTATATAGTTTGCTACAATAACACAAAAAAATAAAATAAAACAATAATTACATAATAAATAATAACCAAAACTATCAATTCATCTGTCGGTAAATCCAACCAAAGCATGTTATGAAATGGAAGCTTGTATGAGAGGGAATGAAGGTTTTAAAAAGATTTGAATAAAGGAACCTTGTTCGCGATTTTAGATTGGGTCAGGTAAGGGTTTATGACACTGGGATTTCCTAACTGGTAGGCATGACCCACCCCTGATCAAGACATTTAAATTTCACGGGAAGTCAGAATAACGCATTAGATATAGCCGCCAGGAGCCACACGGTGAGACACACATGCAATGTCACGTAGCAATAATTATTATTTAATGTATTAAAAAAACAAATAAAGAAATACAAAGCAGCCTTATAGTGGCGCAAAATGGGAAAATACGAAGATTGATTCGGGGAAAGTCCGGAACTGGTGTGGACACGTGCGGGCCATGTGCGGTCTACCTAAAGCGCATAATTTTGAAATTGCTTCTTTCGATTCATTTATTCCTTCCTGAAAGTGTAGGTACTGTGTGCTTTCCACTGGTGAATTATTAAAATTAATATGGGCAAACGATTAAATCTTATACAAAGAGGTTCTTACGAAAGACGTGTGCATCTTTCTGGATTAAGGCACAACAAATCATTTTCATGGCACTGCAGTCCTTACAAGAGAGTAACGGGATCAACCCCGGGAAGACATTTCAAGGAGTATATGTCCAAAAAACATAAACAGAGCAGACAAAAGAAAAAAAATTGTAAGACTTTATTTTCAAATAGACCACTAACAAAAATCAAAAATAAAGAAAAACCAGAGAAAAACATACACTATGGTCCAAATGCTGAACAGGTCGAAGAGGACCCTACAATTATTTCTTCCGAATCTGAAATATTTACAAACAGACTTCAGGTAACATTGGAAGAAAGGAACATAATTGAGAATAATACTGTTGGTCAATTTCACAATAGCTTCTATCAACAAGAACGGAATTTTCGGTTGACACCATCTTTATTTGGCAGAGTAATAAAAAGAAGACCCCAAACATCTTGTCACAATATCGTTAAATCTTGTCTTCAAGATAATAGTATACATACAGATGCAATTGACTATGGCATTGCAAAAGAAATTGTGGCTTTAAAACATTTTGAAAATCACACTAATCTTCGAACCAGAAGTTCTGGTTTATGGGTTGATTTAGAATATGGTTTTCTCGGTGCATCTCCAGACGGAATAGTAGAAGATGATTCCATTTTAGAAATAAAATGTATTTACTTCAAACCCCATGACCAAGTAAATAGTTTGCAACAAGCAATAAATCATAGAAAAAGTTTGTTTTGTTTAGAAAAAAAAAATAACGAAATTCGGCTGAAGAAGAACCATTCTTACTATTATCAGGTAAACGAATTTAATACATTATACGTGTGTTTATATTAATAGTGTTTTTCAGATTCAGGGACAATTACATATTACGAATAAACGCAAATGCTATTTTGTTGTTTATATTAATGATGAAATAGATTTGTATGTTGAGGAAATATTTCGAGATGACGAGTTTTGGGAAAATAAAATGGTCAACGAATTAGTGAGATTCTATAAAGAATGTATAGCTCCGGAAATTATACGAGAAAACTTAAAGAGAGGAAAAATATGTGTTGATCCTCCTTATATTTTACAGGCAATCACCGAATTTTCAAAAAGAAAGCAACAGAAAAGCGCCAAGCCAAATAACAAAAAGACTTGATTTATTTATTATTAGTCCGGTCAAAGTAGACAAGAAAATAGTGGTACAATAATTCGTATAGACCATTTTTTAGTTATAATATTTTTTTAATAAAACTAAGTCACGTAGATCGTGGAGTATGCCTACCGGGGAAACCACGTTAAAAAAAATGCGCCTAGTACACTACCTCACAGGTGGTGCGGAAATGTGTACATACGTGTTATTCAACTCCTTCAACTTTTGCAATCGCAATGGTGATTCGTAGGAAAATAAATATAAGAACAATTTTGTAGGTAATTGCATGATCTACCACTTCTGACCTATTTTTATGATAACACTTACCGGTTACAAGAAAGCTACAAAAAACCGATACTTTGACCTTTGACCTTGAATAAATTTTTTCGCAGACGTAGGATTGATAAGGATTTTAGTTCAATATTTTACATAATAGTGTACCTAAGACCTCTACCACTTTTCAGCTCTGCGAATTTATGTAGATTGAAATGTCTATTTTGACCGCACTGTAATGATTTTTTGTTTTTAGTAGGTAATAATTAGTTGTTAAATGTTGAATGATATATTATTATACATATATTTTTTTAACATACCAAAGGTTTACATACATTATGAAATGAATACATATAGGTACAAGGCCCACCCAATAATAATAAAAAAAAAACGCTTATTATTGTTTCATTTCATAATACCTTCCTAGTTTCTAGTTGTTCCTTATTTATGTACAAACTAGCAGAATGTTTTTTTTATGTTAACACTTACCGTTTAAGAAAAGGATGCAAAAAATACTTTTGACCTTTGACTTTGAATACATTTTTTAGCAGACACCATCGGTGGGTTTTTTTTAAGTAAATTATTGTTTATTATTAATTGTTTTATAATTTTGAAGTTGGTGTTAAGTAAAACATAAAAACAAATTATGTACCTTGCTACAATAACACATTATATACAACGAAAAAAAAACAATAATTACATAATAAAAAATAATAATATCAATTCATCTGTCGGTAGATCGAAACCATACAATATTAGTATTATGAATAGTCAAGTCTGGAATTAAGAAGTCGGCTTCTTATTTTTTTAAGTTAATAATTATTACTGTTCGATTACAAGTCGCATATCTCGTCAGAGGCAAAACCATCCGAACCCTCTTTTCTGGAAATATACCGTAATTACCCGAAACTCGTCAGGTACAAAACAGTGAACGTGACGAGTACAATAGGTACCCACGCATTTGCCGGTTCCTCTCTGCGTCCGATATCTCACAGACATACGTTTCTATAACTTTCTTCTTCTTTCGCGTGCACAGAAAGTAGTGTCACAATCAAGACCGTCACAGGGTCCATAGGATTCTTAAATTTTGTGTTCTTGCGTCTCGCTTGTGCCCCATCTCTGAGAAAATAGTCAAACTATTGCAGCAAAATTATGATAGGTCAGACATAAGCGGGCAAATTTTCGGTCAATTCTGTCAAGATATTTCGATTTAAACGCAAAGTTGATCACTTTTGGGTTTAGCAGTGACTTTTTAAAAGCTTCCGCCAAGACTGTAACGAGTTTAATCTAATTTCGTTACTATGAAATTTCAAAAATGAATGGAATTTAATAATTTATTTCCGAGCTTATTGACCATCACCAGCCAAAAAAATGGCATTAGGTCCAAGGGACAACTTTCGGCTATCTATTAATAATAAGTAAATGCTATTTATATCAATAGTTTTACGTAAAACTTAACAAAACGGGACCCTTGTTTTTTACCCGTGGCGCCACCTAGCGTGTGACAAACGTCGAACCCCCCTCTTATTTGGAAACTTTAAAAATGAGTATTGATGACATGGGTGACCATATTTCTTTACAATAGGGACTTTCGCCGTAATAAAATACCCGCAATAAAGGGGTCCACTCGTGGTTCAGTCATATTTCTCTGACAGAAGGTTCTCTTGCGACATGTACATTCCTGCCATAACTTTTTTGTTTCTGAAGATTATCGCTTGAAATTTTGATAGATCTTTGCAGCTAGAGCGATTTTTGAAATTAGTAAATTTGAAAAAAAGATTGCGGGAAAATGTATTGCATTGACCGCACGGAGAACGGGGTAAAGTTAATTAAAACTTCTCGTCTGGTCAAGATTGTGGAATTTGCAATTTATTAAGTCCGCTGGAATCAAAATTGTCCTGATTTTTGACATGCGCAATTAAAACCACTGTGTGTGGAGACAAGTCGTTGCAGATTTCATTCCGATTCATTAGCGGCTTGTTCAACATTATTAACAATAATAACAACAATTAATTATTAATAATAAACAAATTCATAATTAACAATTAATTAATTAACAATTAACATCTTAGGACTTTTAAATTTTTGGACTATAGTGATAATTCGATAATCCTCTATGTTCCTTTTTCAAATATGTTTTTATTTTTTATTTTCAAGGCAACGCTGAATACTATTTATAGTGTCACATTTTTTACTTTTATTATTTCAAATTTCAACATGAATCGTTTTGGGGAACATTTTTTGATCATTTTTTTATGAATAAACAAATGCTGATATGAGGTTTGTAATAAAGTCTTACCCTGAAATAAGATGTCCTTTATCGATTTTTCATAACCGCATATTCTAATGATCAAAACTAAACCGGTGAAATTCAACAAAAGTCAAGTCCGCTGCAATCAAAACTATCTTGATTTTTGGCGTGTGCAATTAAAACTGCACGTGGATAATTCACTGTGTGTGCAGACAAGTCGTTGCAGATTTCATTTCGATTCATTAGCGGCGTGTTCAATATTAACAATTAACAACAATAATTAATTATTAATAATTATCAATTATTAATGAAATTCATTGAATTATATCATATATATAATATATATTATATACTTTCCTCCCTAATACATACAGTGTGATGATAAATTTTGAAACAAAATCATTAATTGCGTTATGTAATGTTAATCGCTCGGCCAGGTCAATTTATTTTTTATTTTTTTGTATGCCACCTGCTATGCAATTAAAAAAAACATTTTTAATTGCTTGTCATAGAATTTCATTTCTATAAATTATTTCAATTAATAAATCATTTTGATCCGCGGAATATACAACTAAAAAAGAAAATTTTTTTCGACAAATTGCTAATTGTCCTTGAATCTGAAGGTTCTTTGTTTATTTGTATTTGCTTGGTCTCATCGTTTATACAGAAACCAGCAACTTTTTTTGATAAATACTGCAAAGTATTTTTACTTATAACTGGCCTTGGTCGGTCCGTATTTTGAGAGTTTCCGAATTCCGGAAGCTGGAAAGCATCATAAAAAATACCTGCTGTGTTTGTGTTCGCGGTTCGCCCAATTTTATTATATTATGATCGGGTTTGTCGAGAGCTTTGATCCTATACCTGTCTACTGCTCCAAAGCCCATTGTAAAATGCGACATCTTCCGCTCCAAGGCTACACTAAATTCTAAATTTTCTACCCAAGGTCCTACCCAATTATACAACTTTCTGTATATTTCAAGCTTACTTCAGAAATAATTTTCCCGACAAACATTATTGAATTTTATAGACGAACAACAATGCTAAGACACGTGAGTTTTTTTCTAACGAAAGTTTAATTCTTGCTACAGGGTAACGTCTATTTGAAATTTACGAACTGTGCGTTGTTTTTCAGGAAAAAAAAACCAAAGACATTCATTTATACTCCTAAAAATGAAGCAACTTTGTCATTTTTTTATGAATAAACAAATGCTAATATCGGCTTTGTAATACCGTCTTACCCTAAATTAAGATGTCCTTTATCGATTTTTCATAACCGCATAGTCAAATAATCAAAAATAAACCCGTAAAATTCAATGAAATGGTGACATGTTTCCTGTGCATTTGGTATAGGCTCTATCGCTGGTAAATGACAACCTTAATGTCACAATGTGTGACATATGCAATTTAAGCGGACAACTAAATTGACAATTTGTGTCTTAACAATGAATGTCAAAAAATTCAAGCGTTTTTTGACAACGGCAATAGCTGATACCTTTTGATTAAAATAAGTTGGATTTCATATTGATGTTATGGATATTTTTAAAGACTTCAAAAAAAGAGGTTTTCTATTCTATTGTATATACAGGGATGGTCAAAAGTATGGAATGGGCGGTTTTTCTCTATAAAATATGAATTTTATGACAAAATGCCTGAAAAAGTTTTTTTACTAATTAATTATTCTCTAATTCTTAACCTGCTCGTTGTTTTTATATGTCAACGCATTTCCATGGAAACGTAAGTTTTTTTTTTTGAATGGCAACCTAGTAGTTTTTTCCTGATTTTTGTTTCTCTTTTTTTTATTGAAATGAACTGGTATTTTTTTAATATCCTTTAATAACAAAATTTCTGTGTAAAATCATAATTTCTAATAAACGACAAAATTGGTATCAAATCAGATTCTCCAATTTTTAGTGACGCTTTTTATTCGTTACGTTCGAAATCAGCCACAAATCATGATCTAGCTCTTGATGTAGTACTAAGTGTTCAATTACGTTAACCACGCAACTTGCTTTGGATAATAATATTAGTCAATCGTCGGTTGTTCGAATATTAAGAAAGAACAATACAAACCCTACAAGATACACTTTCTCCATGAGCTAAACGAAGACGATCCAGACAGAAGATAGATACCTACTCCTCTTTCGTGATCACATTGTACTCGATATTGTACAATTATTTCCGGATGCAGATCGACAATTAATGCCAAACCGAGATATTTGGTTTCAGCAAGACGGCGCTCCATCGCATTATGGGGTTGATGTTCGCCTATTTCTGGATAACATTTTTCCAGGTCGTTGGATATAACGTCGGGGGCCTATTGGCCTGCTAGATCCCCCGATTTAAGCCCCTTAGATTTTTTCCTCTGGAGTCATTTAAAAACTAAAGTTTACAAGAAAAAACACCAAAATTTGTAAGATCAGACATGGAATCGCAGAAATACCACCTAACTAGCTACAAAATTTGTTACGCAATTTTTTCTGACAGATTAGGTTACTGTCAAGCTGCAGGTCCTCAGTTTGAACATTTAATTTAAGTTAAAGATTATTTGATTGAATAAAGTATTATACCCATTTTCTCTGTACACCCTGTATAGAAATATCAATTTAGATGACTTTCAATCAGTGTGTATTAAAGATTGGATCTATAAAAAATTATTGGCAGAAAAGTATGCAGTCGTTTCTGTTGGAATGGTCTCTGCAATTTTTTAGAAAAAGCACTAATTTTGACCTAAAATGGTTCATAACTCAAGAACCATCCATAATAAATCTGTAGTACCTTATATCATTTTGCTCAACATTAATTGCTCTTTCAATTCACCAAATATTATACTATGTATTATATATTCCATTAAACATAACTTTGGTATATTACTAACTAGCTGACCCGGAACTTTGTACCGCCTCAGAATCAATAATACAGGGGCCCAGTGGGGGGCCTGTGCCCCAATATCCATGTTTTAATAGTTATTCTACTATTCGGGACGGAGACAAATACAACAAATCAAATATAATGAAACCCCTTCTTGAGTTATAAACCGAAGGGGGGGCCTGCGCTCAAATGTCCATGCTTTAGTTATAGTTATAGTTATTCTGCTATTCGGGGCGGAGACAAATCCAAGAAATCTTCTATTCGTATCTTCTTCGTCATCTTCTATTTTGTATATTCTCATACCTGCCAAATATACAAAAAAAAAAAATCATAAAAATCGGTCGAGCCGAAAAATCGTTCCAGCCCAAAGGGCCCCCCTGGGCCCCCATCTCCATGTGAAACATAGTTTACCACATATTCTCATACCTACCAAATATGCAAAAAAAAACATAAAAATCGGTCCAGCCGTTCTTGAGTAATAAACCCAAAGGGGTCCCCTAAGTCTCCTTGTCCATGTTTTAATAGTTATTCTTCTATTTGGGGCGGAGACAAATCCAACAAATCAAAAACCATGAAAATTGGTCCAGCCGTTCCCGAGTTATAAGTGTTCGAACAAACCCGACTTTGTTTTATACAGGGTGTATATTAAACATTGGCCAAAAATGCAAGGGGCGACTCCTTGGGCCTCTCAAAGACTATTCCTTCCCTTGGTGATTTTCGATACAGGGCGATAAATAGAAATTGAATTTTTTAAAGTTATCAATTATTTCGATTGCTAAAACCGGATATTGTTTGTATTCACAGCAAGCTAATGCCCACAAAGTCAGATCTTCATGAATTTTATTTAAATATGTTTTCCAATTTGTCATTGTTTATTGTCTGTGAGAGTTAAACTTTTGTTCGTAAATCTCTCCATCATGAATCGCCATAGAAAAAAATTACTGACATGCATTTTATGTACGGAATGACTAATGGAAATGCGTAAGAGGCTAGGCGATTGAATGATTTTCTAACCGTAATGTTCATGGCAGAAAAATCTTCCAAAGAATTCATCGAGGTCCTCATGAGACAGGAACATTTAAACAACATGGAAGATCAGGGAGACCTATGACAGTATAAGAACCAGGTACTTCTACTAGAAAAACTGCAAATGCTCTAAATGTTAGTCATATGACGGTATGGAACATTCATAAAAACAATTTGTTGTACCCATACCACATACAGCGCGTTCAGGCACTTCTTCCTGCTGATTTTGCCCCACGTATTGCATTTTGTCAATGGCTTTTACACACTTTGGTTCAAAATCCCCAATAGTTGTCGCTGATTCTTTTTACCGATGAAGCAAATTTTTCAAGAAATGCAATCAGAAATTTTCACAGCAATCATTTTTGGGCCGACGAAAATCCTCATGAAGTAGTTGAAAACTGTTTTCAACATCAGTTTTTGTGAACGTGTGGGTCGGAATTGTTGGTAATTGTTTAATTGGGCCGGTATTTCTACCTGGAAGACTCACTGGCGAGCTCTACCAGAACTTTTTAGAACAACTGCTACCTCAGTTTTTGGATGATGTACCATTAGACCTAAGAAATGATCTGTGGTTTATGCACGATGGGGCACCACCTCATTTTTGTTTGGTTGCACGTCAGTCCATGAGGATAAGATTGGACGCATGCGTTCTAGCTGGTGCTATTCATTTTCAGCAGTTTTTGTAGATTTAGAAAACTTTGCATGTAATATTTAGGTAATATAATATTGTTATTGTAAAAAATGTAATCGCACTGTGTCTTTAAAACTAAGCGGCCTTCCAAAAATCACCAAAGTACAAAATAGTCTTAAAAAAGTCCAAGGAGTCGCCCCTTGGATTTTTGGTCAATGTTTAATATACGCCCTGTATAAAAGCCATTTCAATCGAAACGAGCCACCCTCAATAACTTTTTAGGAAAAGAGATTTAAGAAAGATCTAAAAACAGGTCAATTTTTATCTCAAGGGGACATGTTTTGATGCAATAGTAAGCAGGCTTGGTGCAACCCCGTACTCCTGACAGGAGCAACCTCGATTTTTTAAAAAGGGAATAGGAGTCGAGTAACATGTCGTTTGAAAGGGTCTTTTAATTGTCTTTTCAGCCACATAAGTATTTTTATTTACATAGTCTATAAGTTTATAATTAAAATAAAAAATTTTTTAACGGATTTGTTTTGTATTTAGACATGCTTGCAATTATTAACAATAAAAAGCTTGCAATCAACAATGTTAGACAATCCGTGTTTTTGGACAATTATTTGCGGATTTATTATCTTATCGGTTTTTGGCTAGAGCTAGAGAACTAATTGGTTATGCAACAGGATGGAGCACCACCTCATTATACTGTGCCAGTACGGCAGTTCCTAGACAATGACTTCCCCGACCATTGGATTGGTAGACAAGGTCCTGTAGAATGGCCAGCTCGATCGTCCGATTTGACTCTCCTAGATTTTTATTTGGGGACACCTCAAGTCCAAAATTTATGCGACAGAACCAGCTTCTCTGGAAGATTTGCGACAAAAGATTATCCTGGAATCTCGACAAATAACACCGGAAATGTTGGATAACCTTAAAAGCGTATTTCATAATCGTCTGTATGAGTGCATGGAAGTCGATGGGAATCATTTTGAACATTTGATATTAAATCAGATTTAGTGTTCAATGCTACAGTTGCTTTATCGCTCAGGAAATTAAACGCGACTATTTTGTTTTCAGTTTATTTATTTACTTATTGTTAAGGATTGGTATAAATGAGTATGGATGAAGACAAATTTGATTACAGCATTATTCAGATCAATAATAAATTGTCTAATAATGTTTATTGCAAGCTTTTTATCGTTAATTGCAAGCATTCCTAAATACAAAACAAATCCGTAAAAAAATGTTTGTTTTTTTTAATTACATACTAACTTATAAGACTATGCAAATAAAAAAATCATTATGTGGCCGAAAAGACATTTAAAAGACCTTTCAAACGACCCCTATTCCCTATTTAAAAAATCGAGGTTTGCTCCTGTCAGGGGTATGGGCTTGCACAAGCCTGCTTACTATTGCATCAAAACATGTTCCCCTCGAGATAAAAATTGACCTTTTCCTAAAAACTTATTGAGGGTCGCTCGTTTGTATATTGAAACGGCCTGTATATTATAGAGATATTAGGACACTGTATACGATTTCCAATAATTTTAAAGTGTGAAGGTATCGTGTGGCTATCGTCCCCCAAAACCCCGTTTTGATATCTTTCAAAATTAGGGCGTAAATAATGGTCCACACACTTCTGAGACACCCGGTTTTTTTTTATATTATTATGTTCGTGTATAACTTCCTTGTTTATGAACCGATTTCAATTATTCTTTTTGCGTTGGGTTCAGTACAGCTCCAAGGTTAATTAGTTTCATGCATATTAGACATAAAAGTACGAAGATATAGCAGTAAACTCCTTAAAATCAGTCGAAGGTACACCATAAGGAGGCTGCATTATTAGTTTTATGACAACCCCAGAATAAAGTAGGTACTAAACTGTGGTCAAAGAGGTGATTAGCTGGCGATAACATCATAAATTCGGTGAATAATTGATTTATTGTGTGTGTGCTGAAACCGACTTCAAACATATACAGGGTGTTATGGAAGTCCTAGCAGAAAATTTAACCACAAGTAAAACTCGTTTTTGCCGAACGAGTTAAACACCGTCTAAATTTTTTGGGACAAAAAATTTGTCGTTGATAGTATTTTAGTGATCAGTTGAGTGTCGCGCCGCTATGTGTTGTTATGATTGTGTGCTCGATTTTTAATGAATGGGCGTCGATCCATAGGCGGGCATTGGTTTTAGTGGTCAAACTACTCTTAATTTTAACTCCATATAAGGGAGCGTTTGCCAAAAAAATTATAAATAAAAAAAAAAGTTTATTTTGACGAGTTCTACTTGTGGTTAAATTTTCTGCTAGGACTTCCATAACACCCTGTAAAATTTCTTCGTTTTATGAACCGATTTCAATGATTCTTTTTGCGTTGTGTTCAGTATAGCCACTAGTTCCAAGATGGTCCCATTTTAATTTCATTGACATTGGACATAATACCCTGTAGAATCGGGAATGGAAAATCTGGAATTTGTGAATATAATCTCTAATGTTGAATCTCGAATCTCAAATCTCGAATCTTCGAATATCGAATCTTGAATATCAAATACGCAATCTTGAATTTGGATTGATGGTCTCGATCATTTGACATTAATTTCTTAATTTATTTAACACTTATGCTCTTATACCTGACAATCTATTTTCGCGCTCCTGAGGACCTTCATTCATTGTTTTAATATCTTTCATCTTCCTTTTAAACCTTCTCCTCATTAGAGAAACGTCCTTACTAGATCTACGGTCTATCCATAACTTAAATTGTAAAATAATTAATTAATAATTAATTTTCAATTTAATACTTGCTTAAGGCGACTGGCCCGTTTTTGTTTACTTTACTTTTTTGTTATCTTTCTAAGAACGAGCTGCGCCACACACGAAATATAATACGGTCAGCCGTCGACACGTCTGCCTGCCGTGTTACACTGAGCCACGCCAACATTGCTTGCAACTAGCGAACTTTAGGGACAATTTGCAAATTTATTTTCAATATTTATAAAAACACCTTGCATTTACCGAATACAGAGATCAGTAAAAATCAAGCACTAACACGTTTGTTAAAAAATATATATTTGCTTCTCATTTTGGCAATAATTTTTTTTTCTGAACAAACAACGTTTTGCCGTGATGAAGGTTTTTTTTCATCAATTTTGATGCCCGATACCTTAAGATAGCCTTACAATGAAAGCCGTAATTCGGTTCCAAAGTTGAGGCGACTGAGCGTTTCGCCTTAATGTGATTATGTATTTATTGTTCCGTTTAATGAAATTAAGAAATTATTGTTTATTATGTAATTATTAATTGTTTTATAATTTTGAAGTTGGTGCTATAAAAACAAATTATGTAACTTTCTACAATATCAAAATAGATACTATGAAAAAATTATCAAAACAATTCATAATTATTTATTTATTTCAAATCTAACAATAATTCATCTGTCGGTAAATCCAACCTACACCATGCAATATTAGTATTACGAATAGATAGCTTTTACTTAATGTATCAACTTTAATGAGCTCTGAAAAGTTTAATTCATTTTATGGTTTACTTGGCACCGACTTCAAAATTACAAAACAATTAATAATTAGATAATAAACAATAATTCATTAAACGGAACAATAAATAATTACATTAAGCGGAACAACAAATAAGTATGAAATTGAAAAATTTTATTTTTTACTTTTTAGTTAACTGATATTACTTTTGTGTTTTTTGAAGTAGTTTTTTTTAAGTTAATTGTCTCAGATGCGCTCTCTGTAGTTCTCCATAATTATTTTCACGTTTCTACAGGAGTTTTTTTGTAGTTTAATTTTTACTAAAAGTTCAATGGAGGGTTGCATCAGTCATTAATCATCAATTGAGACAGCGTTCCAATTAAAGAATGATTAAATTAGTACAAAGTTTTGAATGAATAAATTTATTTGCGTGATTTGCGTTCATGAAACTGCCCTAGAGTTTTAATGATGCAATGAAAAATGAAAATATTTTGTATATCAAAAGCAACTTTACTCGTGACGTCTGCCCCAAGATTTCCATGTGAGTCACAACCTATTTCTAGTTTAATTATGTGTTACAATTTGTAAAAATATTTTGCACTGCTGTAAGTAGAACTCGGTAAATACCACATAATTCGTGACAATCACACCGTAATGTTAAATATCAGCGGGTTCATCAGCCTGGGACCTTATAAGCTAGATCACATTAGCTGAATATGCACAAAGAAATTATAGAAAAAATACTACTTGTGAGAAATGTCCAAATATATAAAAGGTTAACATTTCTTAACAAACATAAATTGCACAAGTTATGAGATTATTATTTTTGCATTATGCATTATGCAAATTTCGTTCCGAACAATTTTCTAAACTAAACTAAAATCTAAACAGATGGAGTGCTTCGTAAGTAGTTAAAGCCTCCCGATTATGACAGAATTTAAAGTGCTAATAAAAATTTTGATTGTACACCTGTTGTTACCCGGTCACTGTTCTGCATACAATACAACAAATACCAGATCGCATAACATAATTGCGCAACTTCCAGGGTACAAGAGACGAGAAAGTATATGAACCATAACCAAAACAATTGACCAGTAAAAGTTGATTGCAATCAACGTAACATAATGCTCTAAGGAGGAACCAAATGAATTTTGTGCACTGTCGACCGTGAAATCGTTTAAATGCTCAAAAAATAATGATTTACATCTACACGGCACAACACAAAATATATTTAGGTTTCGAAACCTCAAACTAAAACAAACAGGTAAAAAACCGCAATTTCCAGTTGCAGTAGAATTCTTCGTGCTTGGTCGGGTGGAAAAATAAAGACGATTGTGTGAAGTTACAGAGATAATGAATTTTTATGTACTAAATTTTCAAGCATCCTTAACGTGACCACGTTCCAATTCCACTCCCATTGTTAAGAATGAAGATGTACTTATTATTTTACAATTTGCCGGAATTCTCACCGCTGAAATGTTGTCTTTATTAATTAAGAAAAACTGGACATGAGAATTAAATTACTTTAGAGTGTCATTCTCTCACGCTTTACTTATAAAACTGTCTGTGAGAACGCGTAATTTAAGTTTACTGCACAAAACGTTGTAAAATGGAAACAGACCGTATTCCAAATATCCGTTATTTATTCTCGGATAATTTAGAAAGTGTAACAATTAACGTGTTGAGCAGATCTAATTGAACAATGTCAATAAAAACGATTTGGCGAAGCAAAACCTCTAGAAGTTAGTTCTTAAAATTTTGTTTGATAAAGTTATCAGTCTAGACTTAAGAATTAATCGAAAAAATACTTGCTTTGGAATGGACATCAGATACTGCAGAAGACGCTTATAATCCTCTGGTTTAGCACGTTCTCTGCGAGGGCTGGCAGGAAATGATAACACAGGTCCTCCACGCCTGTCTCGACCACCGGTTAAAATCACAAGGCGTTCTTGCAAAAGAGGCATCAGTTCTAAAGCACGTTGTCCATCCATGATTTGAGCTGGAAACAATTAAAACGCACTCGTAAAAACTTCAAGCTGTTTGACATAACAATTACGAGAACAGTTAGTGGAATTAAAACTATAAAATTGAATACAGTAGTAAATAAAGACGTCGTCTCCGGTTGGTTGCAGTGATATAAATTATGTTATGATATGATGTCAGCTGCAGTAGCCATATAAAATTTAGTATCCATTCACTTCAGGTTCGTATTCACATCGTTTTTTAATAAACTACATTGTGTAATCTATAAAATAAAAGTTTCTCCACTTGACTGTTAATATCTTAATCAATGATAAAAATAAATGTAACCTTTTCAGATTAACACCTGAAAATAGGACTTCACTTTCCACTTCATTTGCCCATGAATGATCCTGTGTTAAAATAAAAGGCGACGTAATTTCTACGATAAAATTAATCAATACGCTACACTAATGCTTGAATAAAAATCCAAAGCTTCCGGTTACAATAAACCATAAATATCCAGTATGATTCAAATTCAAATCAGAACATCGATATGCATGCGTAACCTTTATGGTAAAATTTTATTGTGATAAATGGAAATATAAAAAAGATTTAAATGATAATAAAAAAAACGTCATTGGCATATCTCATATTTTTACCATTCGATTTCAGTGGCATTAAGACACTAATTGATTGAATTAGTACATATCTCAACTTACAAAAAGTAACTGTAAACTATAATAAAACATGATACTTTATGTACCGTATAATACCGTTCAGGTAGCTATAATTTCCACTCCAAAACAATAACACTTATATGCAAGTAGCCTACATACAAACAATATCATATTGATGTCATGTAGGTTAAATTATAGTAAATCGTGAATGAAGTAATGCACTGTACCAGTTTTACAAATTAATAAGCTCTGCAAAATAAATATAGGGGAAACCTGTGTAGTTTGTAATTTTTGTTCAAGAAACTACTATTACTGGTAAATGAATGCCTACAAACCAGTGTACGTATCGGGCTGTCAAAATTACGTTCATAATATGCTACACCCAGGGGTGCCAATTTAATCCATGTTTTCTATAGTTTAGGGTTATGAGATAATTGAAAAAATACAGACTGGTTTCATTAAAACCTCGAATTTCCCTTGATGTTGTTGTCCTTTGATGACATAGTAAGTACTTGATTCTATTAACTAGAGGCAAGAATGGCAGGAGAAAAACATCGAAGAGGCTTATAAAAAAAACAATGTACTTTATTAATATTAAATTAACACAAAATAAAAAATCTACTCAAATATCACGTAGCAACATAATAAATAAAAAAAATAAAAACGTTAGTTTGTTCTAACAAAACAAAATATAAAAAAAATTAAGTCATCACGGGACGCCCTTCAGATGTGAAACATCGAAATTAAGTCAATAAATAAATATAGAGTAAAATAAATAAAAACATATTTTCGTTAATAAAATATATAGGCGTCAGAAACGTCAGAAAAACATTTCTCTGCCATAGCAGACAAAGTCGTCTGGCGGCGCATAAAGTAACCTTGAAATTACTTTATGCGCAGCTGGTGGTCAGCAAAGTTTTATCAAATCAAAAAAATTGACAGATTTTCGGCGTTTCAAGAAAAAATGTTTTATTGGAAGGTAAGTGGCTTTTCGTGGCTTGTCTATATTTGTCAAACTTACAGACTTGCCACGAAAAGCCTGACTTCTGCTCCTAATAAAACAATTTACTAGTTCTTATTATTCTTATTACAATAATATATACAGAATATAGATACAAGACAAATTAAACATATATTTTTTATTGCCGGTTAGAATTGTGGCTGGGAGTACCTCATTGTAAAAATTCACCTTTCGCCCCTAGGTGCGAAAGTGAATAAAAAAACATTTTAAATAGAATACCCTGTTTCAACCTACAATTTAATTCTTAAAAAGCTCTTTTTAGCCGCCTGCTTCGCTTGTCAGAAATATAACCTTTTTTTTTTCTTTTTTACAATGTGCCGGTAGGGGAAAAAAATAGTGCATTCAAAAAATGTTAAGAAAGCACTTTCTTACCTTGGTTTGAAATATATTATTAATATGACTTTTTTATAATGGAGTTATGGAATATTATTTGATGTATGATCTATGATTTCTGTAATACTAGCTGTTGAAGGTGCATTAGACGGTAATACTGAAATGATTTGCCGCTTGATAGTCACTGCCATTCATATTTAAACTCGATAATACTATCACTGATTTAAAATCTTGAAGTACATACTTCAAACAATGTTTTTTTGAAAACAATAATAAACATAATTTAAACATAATAATAAACAATAATTATAGGCCTTTTTAAGCCGTTCTACAACTTCAGCGTTCGTCGCTCAAACGTTTTTTCGTCGACTTTGCAAAAGTGCTCTTTTATTTTAACGGGATAATATACAGCTTAAGTCCACCCTGAAGATCCATTCCAAATACTTTATAAAACTTTTGAAATCGGGTAAGTAACAGTTCCGGAAATTACTTAGACACGAGCTCCTCGCTCACACATGGGAGAAGAGAGCGCGGGCGGCGAGGGGGCCTGACGCCGCTTTACGTGACGACATTCGATTCGGCTTTAATGTCATCAAAAAAATATAAAATATAAAATAATCCGACTTCACTGAAGAGCGGTACTTAGTTTTGTTACAGAATGCAAGCAAAACGCAAGACGCAAGGCTAAACTTTTGTTGCCACTTAATACTAATCGTGACTTTATACAGGTTCATGCGCTCTACCTAAATTTAGTAGATATACATCATGAATGTACCAACATTTCTGAAATTTGCTGAAAAAAAAAATAAAAAACATGATCAAAATCATATTTATTCCCAGTTTTCATCAAAAATATTACTAAAAATGACCTCCAATGCAAAATATGACTAAATATGACAAATATGACTCGCTGGAAGCCCTGATGGTTAAAAAAAAACTAGCAATTAAGGACATATAAATTCCAGGCCAGATATTGATGAACTGAAAAGGGAAGTAGAAGAAAAGGCAAGAAAGGAGAGAAAAAAAGTAAAAAGAAGATTCTGGTTGAACAAGAAAAGGACGATGTCGGTGTCGATAAAGTGGTTGAAGACATTGATGATGATGAACTCGCAGCGGCTTGTCTCTCGGTAGGGAAAACGCAAAGGGTCATAAACCCTCACCTGGCTAACGACACTCATGCTCGCAGAATCCAAATCCAGAAGTCTAAATTCAACCACCCCAAGAGAACATCCTCAATCTTGAATCAACGGATTAGGTCCGTTGATTCATTCTTAAGTCAACCCTAAACAATTCGATCGGGAGAAAAAAACATTACAAATCGCAATCCACGGTCCTTCGAGCAATTCTCTTTAACAACTCGACCTTCAAGGCCCTCTCATACATGCTTCCATTCCATTATAAAAAATGTGGATTTCATGTCAGAGGTGTAGTTCCTGGTGGCAGTGAGTGCCCGGGTGTAGAAAAAAAATTAATCAATTCATCTGCGAACTTTGTAAATAACTGTTTTAAGTTTTGCCTTCAAATTTTTGATTTGATGATTTCCATTTTGCTTATTCGTTTATTGATTTGTTTTGCTACTAGTTGTAGTCCTTTATCTTAAATATATTATTATTACTTTCATAACCCGCCAATAATTCATAAAAATTAAAATTACATAAGAGTTTTGGGTTCCAAATTTTTGTCAAAAAAAGTATTGAATGTGTTGAAAATTTGATGAATTACTAGCAGTATCAACATAATTGCTCATTTAAATTGTCCTCAAAAAAGTACTTAATGTAATAGATGAGGTTATAATAAGATGTCAAAGTTAAGTATGGCGTCATAGGTGGGTTTCCCCTATCTAAGCTGCTTTCATATACCGGGTGTAGAATGGATTTTGAGGAATTTTACATACATATTTACTTGTACAGAAAACAAAGAAATACCTAAATCCATAACACCGGTCGACACGATTTTTAGGTTTGAGTTCTAAATATCAAATTTCGTTTTCTCTAACGTAACTAATAAAGGATAAAATAGTTTTTTTGGTCAAAGTTTGCTTTTGCAGAAACCAGAGCGATATTTCGATTTTTAGAGAAAATTACGAATTTTCTCAGAATATTATCGTTAATTATTATTAAACAAATTTTTACTATACATCACTTTCATTCAAGAATTATAATTAATACGACTAAAAAAAAATTGTAGGTATTGCACAATGTACATTAAAATTGAAAAACAAGTTCAAAAATGAATATTTTTGTAAATATTGGGAATTTATTGTTAATTAAGAAAAATAATTATAATCGAGGCCAATTCTGATGATTCTCGCTTATAATAACATTCATTTACTGTTCACGTTACGAAAATAAATAGTATGCTCAAAATTTAATTTTTTTACCTTCTAAAGTATTTTTGCAGTTACCACAGGAGAAATGAGGCATGCATTTTTATCTTGATTTCGAATTTGTAAGTTAAAATAGGCTTCATAAGCTTCACAAAGCTTTAAATTTGTTACTAAAGAAAATTTTGTACTTCTTCCTTTGATAAATTCACCACAAATAAAACAGAATGATTCAACATCATTATTACATTGTTTTGACGCCATTTTCTGCTTAAGTGACGATCAAAAACGGTTTTTATAAGTGTGATAGACAAGTAAAGATCATTACTGTGCACTACGCAAATGATATGCAACTGGCCACCAGTTTGTTTCAATGTGCTGCTACTTGTTGCTCATAAAATCAACTAAAATCTTCAAAACTTGCTTATCGACATAAAACTCACAAAAGCAAACTTTATAAGTCGAAAATGGGTATTTTGGTTTTACTTTATGCCTAGAATAAGAATTTATGCATAAAAACAGAAAGACAAAGAAAAAATATTTTTTTGTCGACCTATTTATTTTACACTGTTACAAAAAAAGAGAAAAAAGAAGTGAAAAAATACTGAAATATTGAAATAATATGTTATTGTGGAAGGTTTCAACAGGCGGAATTTGCCGTACTGCATTGTGTCTTCACAAGATTAACTTCTTCAAAATTTAGAGTCAAATTAGTACAAATCTACAAACGTCTTTTACAATTTAGCAAGTATCTGACAGTGAGGTGGTCAGCTTCAAAATTTCCATAGATAGTGCTATTTCATCACAATTCTTTTGTTTTTTCATGTTTTACTGGTCTATCAGAAACTAACGTTTTGCTCTAAACTAATTGGAGGAGCCAATATTCTCAGATCTTTGTTTTACCAGTCCTACATGTTTCAAAATCCATCCTATACCCGGTATGTAATTATCAGGATATACACCGACTTATACACTGTGTTTTTTTTTAAACTGGCCATAGGGATTCCCATGTCAAACCCCATGTTAACGTTTGTTTGGGACAAACCTTATACTTGATTTTTTACTCGCACACTATTTCTTTTAATTTTATTTTGCGCCTAAAATCAAAAATATCTCCAAATTGTTTTATGAGGAGCAAAAGTGAGGTTTTACGAAAAGCCACTTTTCTCCGAATAAATTATGCTATTTTTTTCTTCAAACGCCGAAAATCTGACAATTTCTTTGATTTCACTCACCATCAGCGGCGCAAAAACTAATTTCAAGGTAACTTTTAGTGCTGCTAGCTGACTTTATGTGCCGAGAAATGGCCATTTGTCATTGCCTATTTGTGTATACAATGTCACGTTTTTCTGAAGTTTGAAGAAAAAATAAATTAAATAATTATAACGATGCAGGAGTGTGCCATTTCATAGCTGTTTTGAAAAAAAGGTTTAATTAATTTCATAGCCGACTCTAAAACAATTTATTCTAGTTCTAAAACAATTTATTTTATTTTGAAGACGTTTTTGAATTTTGGAGCAAAACCACTCTTTAAATTAAAAGAAATAGTGTCCGGTTATGTCGGTGTGCTCCAAACAAAAATTAACATGGGGTGAAAAATTTTACATGGGAATCCATATGGCCAGTTAAAAAAACGTAGTGTTTGTACCTATTTCTAAGTTCACGTAATTTAATCACACAGAATAAAATAATTATCCACTTCAAAGTTTTTATTTTACTGGCAAGAGAAATGCAAATGTGGTATTAAAGTTTATTGTAACCAATAGTGAAGCACCATTGAAAGTCACATGTGGGTAAAATGGAAAAGAAGGAAGGTTTTGTTTAGCGACAGATGTTGAGCATAGCGAAGTGTCCTTCACAAGTTTTAAGATTCGCGGATCGCAAACTAGTTCGTAGAGAAAATTTTAATTAGGGGTTGAAATACATTATATCTTTGGGGAAATAAAATGATTGCATATTAATTTATTGCTTTCTGACCAAGTAATTGCGTTGGTAATTAAATAATTAAATTTCCAGGAAAAACTTTTGGATATAAGTTAATTATAATTATGAAGTCGAATATAAAACAATAAACAACATCATTTCATCATAATCGATTTTGTTGCGAGATTATATTCTGCGATTATGCTCCATACAAAACAAGCTCAAACGAACTCTGGAACAAGCGTTTATTAAACACCCTTTAACAAAGTTGGTATGATTGAAAAGCAACAATGCCAAACAAAAACTACCCAACTTTCCATGATTTCAATAACAACAATGATTTCAGTAGTTGGTTTTTGAAAATGAAATTATCCATTATTTAACTGGAATCGATATTAGCGTGGTGTATCAACACGTGGTGAATATTATTTTTTGAGGAAATTACATATGAAATATGAAAGTTTCGAAACATCCAATAAGTTACTAGTAGTGTGACGTACTGGATTTTCCACCATCTATATTCATAACTTTTCCTGAACGGTGAAAGTAATACGTAGTTATATTTACAAGCACATTAATTTGAGGAAAAACAAATCTCAGTTCTATTATTAGTTTTCTACTTTATGAAATAATAGTCAAACCGAAACTATTACTTTTTCAACTGTTTAAGTAAATTGAGCATAACACAATAATTCTCTCTCCCAATGTGTTAAGGTCAAACAACAGCTTGTTTTATAACCATATAAGAAGTGGGTGCTTTTCTAATAGTTCATTCAAAAAAACATTTCTTTTAAACAGTTTGTACTGCATATTAAATTTCAAGTTGTTAATTTTCCAGTAAAGAGCACATAAAATGTAATAATAAAATCCTCGATCCTCGATCATGCTTTGAAACTTATTTTAACTTTTTCAATATAGATATAAATCTGTTCCAACTTTTATCTACCGATATACTTTTGAGTGTAATAGGTCCGATCAAGTGCATATGTGACCTAGTAAGCTTTACTCGTTTTTTAAATAATATCAGGAAGTCAGCTTCATTCATAGAATGGAAATACATGATATAAAATTACGCTGCCAAGACTGGCTGCCAAAAAATATATTTCAAATGTATTAAAACTCTCAGGATTAATTCATTCCTAGAACTTGTACCATTACAAAAAATTTATTAGATAGGTTTTAAACGGGAAGAAATAATCTTATTTAGTGTGCCAAACAACAAATATTTATGTATTTACAGAAAATATATAATTATGTATTTTTAAGACTTTTAAAACATAAAAGATTAAATAAGAAGAAATAAAAGATTAAAAGAATAAATTTAGAAGAAGAATAAAATGAAGATCCTTTACGCACTAGTATCGTTAATACAGGGTCTCAATAAAGGATTCATACATCCAGTAGGCGTCGAAACAACATGTAAGTTTTGTTTTCCATAAACAACATGATGTATGAATCATTTAGGAAGAGCCGATATAACAGTCTTTTGCGAATTTCAATATCGAATATCGACGGTCTCAAAGCAGAACCTTATAAGTTTTCATGGAATTTCCATTTGTTGGCAGACCTCTAAACCCAATAAATCAGATAATTTATGTCTATATTACAGAAACACAGGACCTCCTGAATTCTATCTCGCTTAATAAAATTAGCGTCAGCGTTTTTTCGTCTCATGTAAAAAAAAAAATTTACACTTACGAGGTCCTGTGTTTAGGCGTCGATATATACAGATAAAATTTAATATTAATTTTTCGTGCACCTGAATTACGATAGCTGTTGTGAGAATTTCGCTACCTCAAGTTTTATGTATCCCTCCATTAGAGTCGATTGATTTCTGATTGACATTATTTTAAACAAAATAGAATTAATACTAATAAAATAAATATTTGACATTATGCGTTTATCAACGCTTTAATCATTTTCTGACAGTAATATAAACCTCACACTTTATAACGTTTATAGCTACAGTATAGTTAGTTATCAGTAATTTTGTACCCACTGAAAAACGTAAATTATACTGCTTATTATGTATCAGTAGCACTAGTCCTTTTTTAAATAGCACTATTTTCAACCCAGTATTAACGAGGTAATTACATCAAGCAGCAAAATAAAATTGATCTCTGATAAACTCTGTTTGTGTTTATTAATCTTATTCAAATCGATGTTAGAATGTTGTAAAAATTTGTAGGATGTAGGCTGATCTGAAAGCTAACAGCCTCCGCAAGTTGTGTTGTTCATGGGAATAAAAACACTGCAAACATCTGTCTATGTCTAGCTTAATTTGCAAGTAGCTGTACAATTTTACGCTAATTATAGAACAAAATTAAGATCTTAAATATGCGCAAATAACATAAAACGTTTTCGCTTGCATGGCAAAATTGCTTCGACTGGTGTAATTATTACTAATTTACCGCCAAAACAGAAAAATGTATTCAGCAGTTTTTTAATTATTTACAACATTCATCGTAATAAATAAAAAACTGTTAGCAAGTAGTTACCAAAAGAGCGTCTGGTTCGATGGACTGGATTCGGTGAACTAATGGAACTGTGCCAACTGTGGGGGCGCCGTCTCGATCCCATCGAAGACTCAGCCCTAGTCCTAAAGGCAGAAGCTGTTCTGCTTGAACTAGCCATTTGTTATGGATATTTGGATGTATAAATTACGTGGGACGCCAGTATTGCACCTACCGGCGACCCAACACTTTCCACTTTTATTTAAACTTAACAAAGTAAGACGATACATCACACTGATAGCTATTTTTTAATGTTACACAAGAACTTTTTATCAGCAGAGGGAGATGATGCATTACCACAGGCTATTATAAAGAAGATATTTTCAGGAAACCATCAACTTTATAGTGGGACTATGAAAATGGTGAATTAATTAAAACTACGGCAGTTACATAAACATTTTTGATTTATCTTCTGAAATATTAATTCATACTGCGAAACTCGAATAAAGTTAACTCATTATTATAGGACGAGTGTTAATTCGGATTTGTGCTCAAAGTTCGAAATCGTGATTAAGTTTTTGACATAGCCGTATTTATTTTATCTTATCAGTATCACTGTCGTTGAAAACTCTATTTTAAAATTGCTCAAATTGAGAAACAATTTCCATAATCTCAGAGATTTAGAGAATACACAAAATCCCTTATAATAAGGTCGCCTGATTCAATAGAGGTTTCGGAAGGTCTAAAAAAATATTTAAGCAGAGGTCCGAGAAGGCTTTGTCCGACGAATACAAAGGCTGAGGAATCATAAAGATTGTTTTAGCCAAAACTAATACAGGTCGAAAATTAAATTAGTCAAAGTTGGCCATGCACGAAAAATAAAATATCAAATTTAATACTATCAACTAGACATTTAATAAATAAACTATGACAACACTCTTTTCGGGCATAGCCAACTTTGTTTTGATTGTTTATAAGCGTTTTCTTCATTTTTTTAACGTTGGTATCGGTGAATGGCCGCCTTGTCCACAGCCCTCTTGAAAAGTTCGTTATGCGGACCATTCACACTCTAACTCTATTTAGCAACTTTAACTTGATTATACATATTTCATTGGAATTGGTGTCTAACCTCAATTAATTAAGTTAGTTTGGACGAATAGAGAAAAGACCCTTACTGTTGTTTCTCAAGACAATTTGCGACAGTTTTTTTTATAACACATATTTTTTATTATCTTTGGGTGGAACTTTTATATCACAAACAAAATCACCCTCTATTCAATGAAAGGGATACATTTCCTGTTTGCGTAACATGGTAGGTATAAATGGGAACGCTTCAAGTGTTGAAGCATCGATTTGTTTCCTGCCTCCAAAATTCTGTCACTGGTGTGAAAGACACTGAGGGGTTTTTTCTGAAAAGCAGTCGAGTAAAAGAAAAGACTTGTTCAAAGTTTTTACAGAAATACGTACTCTATCAAAGAATACAGCACAAATGCAGAATCGATTAAACCACTTCAAAGGAGTTCCCTTCCTGTCATAAAACAAAACTAAGGAACTGACAAAAATAAGATGTACAATGGAGGAAAACTTTGCAAAAATAATCCCCGGCCGCCAAAAGCTCAGATGTAATACCACTCAATATAAAAAATTTGAACCAAATATTGTCGATCGATTGATGAAATGGCGGGAAATGCTAATAACAGCGCTCAAGACATCAAAACCTCTGGATTGTCTTTTTTTTCCAAAATGTAGGTAAAGATATTTTACGTTTGTTGAAACAATAAGCGTCTGTGTTTCTCATAAATTATTTGGGGTTTCAAGGAGTGACACAGAATGAAAATTACTTCGTAAAAATTACTACCCTACGTTACATTTAATTAACTGAACAAGGTAACATCTTTAGCTGGGGCAAGATAGAAATGTTACAAAGGAAAACACAAAAAGGAAAAACCAACTTTTAAAGTGCAGCAGCTTAAGGACGTAATTTTTACAGTTACTGATGGATTTTAGCCAATGCAGATTTAAACTAGTGTCAGTTATTGCCTTGCGCTACAAAGTGGGAAGGCCAACGAATAAGTAAAACAAGAAAAGAATATTCACTAAAAGGATTAAGTATTTTATTTATTAACCGTTCAGCATTAAGGCTAAAATTAAGTGAAGTGTAAATCAATACCTGCAAAGAATTCCTCGCCTAATGAAAAGTTCCGGAAATTCCGTGCATTATAGAGGTCACGTTAATCCTTGGGATGGCAAAAGGATAACTTACAGGAGAAAGCAGGATACCTCATAACGCCGAACAAGGGCGCAGCAACCAACAGGCACTTCTGTTTGTTCCTTTGAAATATAGAGATGCTATCGGTATAAAAGATATTTGCACCACATGCATAAGACTACAGACAGTGTATCAAAAACCTAAGTAAACTTATCAGTATGAATATAAAAACTCTCGTTTTTATGGCATTCAACGGAATATACTCTCTCAGCTCGCAGAAATCTCAAGAGTACACATGATGCCAAGGAAAAAACCCTCATCATCGTTAATCCAGGTGCTTTCATATTATATCGCATTTTAATACATCCCTACTGCCCCATATTATGCAGAAAGCAATTTTTAGCGCATAGTCAATATTGTTGTAAGAAAACAAAATTCTAAATAATATTTATCGAGCGATCAAGATCATTTGTAATCGAGTCATCCATGAATTCGAATCCTGTAGCCTCCACAACCTATTTTTTATTGTTAATTTCAATTTTTCGCCAGATCTTGTGTATAAATGAAATCCCAGTTCGGTGTAACCTGAACCACCGCCAGCAAATGTCAAATGAATTTGAAGAATTAACTTAACCTCAAATCTCAGTATCTTGCCGCTTGCGTTCTTGATGTTGGTTGTTGTGTTATTTTTTTTTAGTGAAACAATATTCCTACTCAAAATCAGTTCTTTTAAGAACTTCATTTGTTCACTGCTTAAAAATGGCATTTTCATTAGAACACAAAGCATTTATGGTTGAGTCGTATTTTAGAAATGGACAGAAAGTAGACGGCGTGTGGCAATGTTCTGTTCAAGATGCATGGAGCGTGTTTCGTGAGCAATTTCCCGATAATATCGTCGATTATGCTCATTTCTCCAATGAAAGGAAGTGGTCGATCAAAGGATGAAAGAACACCAGAAAACGTTGAGATTGTCTAACACGTAATGGAAGAAGCCCCTGGAACATCCATTCGGCAATTGGCACAGCAAGTGGACTTATCATATGGCACATGTCAAGCAATACTTAAAAAAGATTTAGTTTTATATCCATATCGATTAACAAGAACTGCATCAAGATGATTTTCTATTAAGGGCTGCATATTGTCAATGATTCTAGAACACGTTTGACGATGATTTGTTGGAGAAAACGTTCTTTTCAGATGAATCATGGTGGATACGTTAATGCACAAAATATGAGAATTTGGAGCAGTGAAAAGCCTCATGTTTATGTAGAGGCCCCATTACCTCCACAAAAAATGGGCCGTAATTAGCCGACGAAGTATAATAGGACCAATATTTTTTGAAGGTAAATAATTCATTATTAGTTATGTAAACCTAAAAAAAATTTAATCCTCCTTCAGGTAACCTAACTGCACTTGCATATCAAAAAGTGATTTTGGAAACTTTTATTAAGGCGAAACGCTCAGTCGCCTCAACTTTGGAACCAAATTACGGCTTTCATTGTTAGGCTATCTTAACGTATTGGGCATCAAAATTAGTAAAAAAAAACCTTCATCATGGCAAAACGTTGTTTGTTCAGAAAAAAAATTTATTGCCAAAATGAGAATCCAAAATTATTATTTTTTTAACAAACGTGTTGGTGCTTGATTTTTACTGATCTCTGTATTCGGTAAATGCAAGGTGTTTTTATAAATATTGAAAAATAAATTTGTAAATTGTTCCCAAAGTTCGCTAGTTTCAAGCAATGTTGGCGTGATTCAAGATAACACAGGCTCCGCCCCTCAGCGGCAGGCAGACGTGTCGACGGCTGACCGTATTATATTTCGTGTGTGCCGCAGCTCGTTCTTAAAAAGATAACAAAAAAGTAAAGTAAACAAAAACGGGCCAGTCGCCTTAACGAACTTCATGATGACGAATTGGTACTTGGCTATTTTCAACAAGATGGCGCTACAGCACATTCAGCAAGGACCACATAACTATGTTACGAGAGTTATTTGAACATTAAAAATATCTGGCCTCCGAGATCTTGTGACCTCACACGTGCAGACTTCTTTTTGTAGCCTTATTTAAAAAATTCCATTTACCGAACGCCTCTTCATAATTTACAAGAATTAAGGCTCAGAATCACCGAAAAAAAAATGAAATAAATAATAATCGATATGTTACGAAATGTTATTCAAGATTAAAATTTAAATATATCTAAGTCGAACTCCACAAACTTTAATAACTGTAAAATTACTAATGGAACATGTTTCGGCAGAACACTTCTGCCATCATCAGCCCTAATTTAACAAGAGATTAATGATACAATTGATGAATTACAAGAGGGGTTCTTACCTTAAAGAATATAAAAAATTATGACATTGACGTAATTTTGAATTAAATTTGACGTTTTCAAAGGGTTACATGATTTTTAAAAGATTTCGTAAAAACATTTTATAAAATGTAAAAATTAAAAATGGATCAAAGAGAATCTGGTAAGTTTGTTTGAGTGAAAAATTAAAATAGTGAATTAATAATGGGATTATTGAAGTTATTCTGTTCATTTAAACAAGATCTGTTTTCCAGTTTCAAGGCTTTCCTTATTTCCAAAGTCTCAAGAAAATCTAATTTCCGGCCTTTATTGCATTTATGAATCAATTTGGAATTTGATGGTGAAAAACTATGTTTCGTTATAAATATATGATTGGCGAAAGAAGAAGGTGTTGATGGTGGAGGATCAAGATCTGTGTTGTTGTAGATGTGCCTGAAATGTTCTTTAATACGGTCTGATATTTTGCGACCTGTCTGACCTATGTAGAATGACTCACAAGAAGAGCAGTTTAATTTGTATAATCTAATGGATCTTTGTTTTTAATAAAAAATCTGGATAAGTTGTTTTCTGTTTTAAATGAAACTTTAAAACCGTTTTTCTTAAGTATTTTAGAACATTTCTCTGAGACGACGCCAAAGTATGTTAATGAATTTGAAAAGGAAATTGTTTCTGAAGGATTTTTAACCAAGTAGTGTGTGTATTTAAATTTGTTATAGTATCTATAGTATAATTTATTTATAGTTTTTAAAGAATATCCATTATTTGAAGCAATTTGTTTAATGTTATTAAGTTCTGTTTGAAAAGATGAATCTGATAGTGGTATAAAACAATAAAATCCTGTTTGAGAATTTCCACCATTTTATCTCTCAATTGACACATTATTTGACATTTATAAGTTCAGTTCCAGTGCACGACATACGTTTTCGAATTCATGAATGACTCGAATACAAATTATCTTGATCGCTCGATATTAATTTTACGTAAAATATTATGGAACACAATATTTTATACAAGCATTTAAATTATTTTAAAAGTTTGTAAATTTCAATATATTATCATCTAAACACAAATCAACTCCCCTCCCCTTTGCCAGCAGCAACAACGCAAATTAAAAATTTATCAAATGTTAATTGTGGCTCTTATGACCAACAACAGGGGTAACCTAAACAACGGTTTCTTGACGGATGATTAATTCTTGAATGACGTTCTTCCACCATTAATTCTGATCGATTATTTTTTATGAACCAGCTGTTGCGTCCCAATTGCATGTCAGTGTCAGCCAAATTTTCATACATGTCAAGCATCTAATGAATGATCTTTATAGGTATTTGTGGTTATCAACGACAGACATTCGTGACGCACCAGCTTTAAAAAAAGAATGACCAAAGGGAAACCACAGAAGGTACAAAAAAAGGACGGATTTAGTTAAATTTAGTTATTTGGAAATTATGTTAATTACGTATTACTGTATAATAAATACCATTTTATCTATTATCGTTTATGTATTTATAAATACATACAGGGGTGTCCCAACTAAAATTTGTACCGCCAACAATTCCAATTTCGAAAGACTCAGAAGAAAACGCTTGAACAGGTCAATTTTGTTATCAAAGGGGACCAAATTGTATCAAACTTTCATGTCTTAGATCTCACCCCTTTATCCAGGGGAGCCACCCCCTTAAAAAATTTAAATAGCATGGAGGGTCGTGTGATACATCATTTTAAAGCTTATTCAATTCTCTATCCAGACCTACATTTATCGATTCCTTTCTAGAAAAAAGAAACATGAAATCGACATTTTCCAAATCTACATAAAATACTCAACAAAAATTTGTACCCCCCAACAATTTCAATTTCGAAACACTTAGAAAAAAAAACACTCGAACAGGTAAATTTTTTTATCAAGGGGGGCCAAATTGTACCAAACTTTCATGTCTTAGATCTCACTCCTTTAGCCAGGGGAGCCACCCTCTTAAAAACATTAAATGGAATGGAATAAGAAGAAGAGCATAAGAATTTGATATTTTCAAAATCTACATAAAATACTCTTGATTTGGAAAATAACAAATTCATGCTTTTTTTGTAGAAACAAATCGATAAAAGTAGATCTGAATACAGAATTGAAGTCTCTAAAATGATGTAGCACACGACCCCCCATTCCATTTAATTTTTTTAAGGGGGTGGCCCAACAAAATTGACCTGTTCGAGCGTTTTCTTCTTTTGAAATTAGAATTGTTGGGGGGTACAAATTTTAGTTGAGTATTTTATGTAGATTTGGAAAATATCGAATTAATGCTTTTTTGTATAAGGGAATTGATAAAAATGTAGGTTTGGATCGAGAATTGAATAAGATTTAAAATGATGTATCACACGACCCCCCATGCCATTTAAATTTTTTAACGAGGTGGCTCCCCTGGCTCAAGGGGTGAGATGTAAGACTTGAAAGTTTGGTACAATTAGGTCCTCCTTGATAGCAAAATTGACCGGTTCGAGCGCTTTCTTCTAAGTCTTTCGAAATTGGAATTTTTGGGGGGTACAAATTTTAGTTGGGACACCCGATATAATAAAACTGTGACAGGGTCGAATTCTGTATATTAGACAAGCCCTGACATGATATCATTTGTCAACTCATTAGCTATTTCTTTGTTTATAGATTGTTTGATAAAAAAAACTTTAATTAGGTAAAGATTGACGAAGGTCGACCTTACAATAATTAGTCGGAATCTTGGACTATAAAAGAATACGTTATCAATGGTTGTTGGAGATTATCATTTATCGAGTTAAACTAATAGAACAATTGGTACACAAATTAATCTTAACCTTTAGTTTTTTTTTATTTTGAACTTGATTTTCAAATTTATTTAAATTACAGTCTGTCTAAAAGTCCACGCAAGGGCGCCAGTAGTTCGAGTGTAAAGTATGGAATAAAATTCATAATATTTTTATTTTCATGTGTTAACAATTTTCCTCGACAGATCAATTTTTATTATTTGTAAATTTGTATTTTTTTACCATATAAAAGGCTCAAAACGTGCTCCACCAACTTCCTGACAAATAGGTTTCAAATTCTTATAATTTTGTTTCTAATTCTTGCCTGTCATGGATGTTACCTGGTTTTGTTCTGTATACTTTGTTTTTTAGGTATCCCGATAAAAAATATTCCAGAGGCTCTCTCCGTCCAATCCAATGATTCGTACTAGCCCGGAATAATGGGGGTATGCTCCATCTTGTTGGTAGGTACCATGTGGTAATTCTGGATCTACGGGATCTGGATATAGTACAGCCAACGCTGGAACTAACTCTTCCCTCAAAAAGATTATCCTCAAAAAAAAGGCCCAGTATCATGCGTATATGATGTTCTTGCATCCAGTGAAGATTTTCGAAGACCCAGTATCATAAATTTTGTCGATTTACTTCTCCATTTATGATTCTAAACGAATTTAAAAACAGTGGAAGTTGGTGGGGCACATTTTGAGCATCTTCTATGGTAAGATTTTGTTTGTGACCCTTATGCACTGGAAACGGTTGCATTGATTTCACAAGTTGTACTGATTTCTTTCTGTGGTAATCAAACAATTTAATTTTTTATTTTACATAAAATATGAATAGTTGACAAATGGATCATCCCGAAAATGTGACATTTTGACACCCCTTGCCATTTGAATTTTTTGATTTGCCCCCTTTTCCGCCGGTGTAATTTATGTCAAAAGATAGCGATTTACGATTAAAAATTGAAAAATTTTCCGAGGAAAATTGTTAACACAAAAATAAAAATATAATGAATTTTATTCCATACTTTACACTCGCACTGTATAATAGATGTATTATGATCACGATAAAACTTTACTGCTGCAACGGTCATATTTTAAAGTATGTATCTGAAATTTTAATGTGGAAAGATGTCATTTGTGCTCTCAGCAAATATGATACAAAATAAAGCGCCCCATATCAATGAAAATTTGACAGCAGTGAAGAACTTATAAAAGCTAAAAATAAACTTGAGAAATTAACATTTTAGAGTTACAGCATCTGCAAAAATGGGAACTTTCTTACTCTGGAACTTGCTGCAAGCCATTCGGATAAATATTAACGAATTAGAGTCAACAACAGCATCATAGCTCCTAGTGATAAGAGAATGCTATCCCGACAGACGCTATCTCAATTCCTCGATTTAATAACACAGTAAACTAACAAAACCCAACCCTTGCGGCTTTAAAACCAGCACTATTCTAAAGAGCTTCCTCGAAGATTTGTTGATTAAAATATATCAATCTATGGAAAACGATATTAATTTAATGGTAGATGTTTACTTCACCCTACATTTCAAAAATTAATGGTTCAAATCATCTTTACATTGTGGTTTGTCTTCTGGAAAGAATAATAACTTCATATCACGAAAGGAGCACTTAATTTTTATAAAATTCATTAATTCTCCACTAATGGGAACAAATTATCGCTCAATTTTATGGCGTAAATAAAATAGACACAATCTGCCAGATCACACCACGTGTTGCAAATTATCTGACACTTCTGAAATTAATTGAAAAGTAATTGCAATCAGAAAAACCAGACAAATGTGAACCTGTGCATTCATGAATGAGAAAAAAAGTTAAAACGTCACATTTCGCGTTTAACGCGTAAAACTTTCAACCGCATTCGCACTTTGGACAAAAAGGAACTGCCGCGTCGAGACGCCTGTCGTCTCCACTATTGGAATTTTAAGGCGCAGTCGCACTAAATCGGAACAGGAAATACCTAACAGAACATATGCGACATACATAACTAACCTTAAGTACTTTTAATTAAAACACTTCTTGTACTTGAAGAATTAATAGAACTGTAACAAATAGAGGTCCTATTTGACCAATTAAGATCAGCTTTATTATGATGTGAACTAATGCAGTCTCGCTAAGATTTATTTACTTTCTAAGCAGTGTTGCAAATGCAAACAATTTCTCCCTATTTATAAAAAATAAAATAAATAATTGTAATGAAAGACAAAAAACTGCACCGTATGCGTTCCATCTGTTTTAAATCCAATTTATTGACCCAATTCGATCACAAAAGACAGAAGAGACTCCGGAAACAAGATAATCTGATCAGTAATACAGTAAGTGTCTAGAAACTTTATTTTCAGTAAATATTCCACTGCTTTTAAGATACTTTTTTTTCTTTGCAATAAAAGTTTTCATCTCGCGGAAAGGCATGAGCGGTTTAATGCAACACTACCACTGTTTACTCTTGCATTCAATAAATGTCAAATGTTGGTTTAGTCTAAAATCAACTTCCTCCACACTATAAAAGATGGATCCAATATGTGGTCGTTTATTTTTTATTGAAAGATCACTATACGTATAACAAACGTCTTATTGAAAAGTGCTGACACAGTATTGATTGACTTCATCCCAGATACATAAACGTCAGAATTTAACACAATGTAAAAATACATTCAGGCGACGATAAACTCGCTGTCTAAGTAAAGTACTAAATTTAATTGAATGCCTTTCAGAGTGCTTTATTGAATTATGGGAAAGTCGGAAAGTGCTACAGAAGCTTCAAGCTCCGTCTTTAGTTGGCACTTAATTAGGTCATTGCTACAATTAACTACTTAAAATAAATCATTATTTCTGCAAAAGCTCGAAGAACACCTAAGGAAGATTGTGACTCGCAACACGTAGATGAAAATATCATGTGAAGGTACAGCAATCGTTAAAACTTTTTAAGAAGACTGGCGATATTGGGTTCCTTACATTTTATCACGTCTTCGTCTTCGTGGACATCGTTGTGACTTACCTCGTTACACGAATTCCGAGAATGAATCACATACACCATGAATAAGGCAAATTATAGATTATCTCCGCAGTCTTTCAGGTGAATGTGACAAGAAAAAAACTAATATGAAATTTGAACATACCATAGCGATCGCAAGCTTTTTACTAAAATAAGCAATAATTTATATTTGATACAGACAAGTTTCTTAAATGTAGATGTTGGAAACTGCCACTTTCCGACTGGCAAATAAACGTGGAGTAATAGTTTCCCTTCAGACTTAAAAGTTCAAAACACATTTATTATTTAACGATTGTGAATAAAGTATAGTACGTACTTGGCCACTTCAAGAAGTTTAAAATTAACAATCGATATAACAACCAAATGTATATATGTATGTGTATTCGAACCTCCAGAAAAAAATGCCCGATTGTATGGAAATTTTATCCAGACGTGTATGTACGCACATGCGTATTATACAATAATTTGAATGTCGAAATGTCGATGTCCATTCCAAACGGCAGTAACAACAAAGTCCAAAAGCCCTTATTCTGCGATATACAGATGCCACCTCGACCTGATCTAAGTAGAAATCATCGTCAGTAGATTTTTTATTAACGGCTACAGCTCACAAGAACATCTGACAATGACCAATTTTCCACGGGAATAAACAACAATTTTACGTAATCTATGAAGGTTTTATTTCTTCTCTAAATAATTACTCCAATGATATGACTTTCTACAACGAGGAAAACATGGCAGTAAAGAATATAATTAACATAATAGCAGTTGAATGCATAACCAAATGACTCAAACGTATGGTGTACAATAAAAACATCTGATATTCCAAAATAAATACTTACTGAACGGCCGATGTTAAGGCCCTTTTCTTCCAACCAGCAATACATCTAAGTTCTAAAAAATCGGTGTTACATTTCAGGAAGTGGTCATAAAAGCTTTCCAGACTTGAAAGTTTTCCTGTGTTTCCGATCGATGATAAAGAAATAACGGTTCTGATAAACGAATTGAGGAAATCAATGTTTAGTGCTAGCCTTTGTTATTATACTTATATAACACGAGTAGGCGAAAATGAGTTTTCCGCTTTTCAATTAACCTGTTCTAAAATCGACAACCTCCAGAACGCATCTAAAAGTCGCTGTAAAAATCTGATACATTTTATACGGCTAGGAATAGGAAATTAAAAGATGCCAACTTTATAAACATAGTAAAATAAATTCAAATTTTTGTTTCCCGGCCGACTCAAATAAATAATAAAATTTAGTTTTATAGCATGAGGTTCTTCCGCATTTCAATATTTCAACATACCGAAGCAGCAGGTGCCGAAGTTCGCCAAAGGGTTGGTGAAGGGTCAATGAACAGGCAAGGGTGGAACATTTTCGATTACAAATTCACCACTGCTTAATGTGATTTTCGCAACAATTAATAGAATTAACTGTCATCAAGTTTATAATTTAATGACCTCTGCAATAAGCAAAATACCACCGTATCGTGCAAACAAGAAATAATTATTATCGACGTATCTGTAGGCAACAATTGATTAATGGGCAATTCCGCAAAGTTTTCCAACAAGCCGACTGCAGACTGTAACTCAATTGCACTTAAAACTTGAATAATAGCACTATACTAAGAAGTTTACTCTTTTTTCAACTTTGGCCACCAATGGTCTGTGTTTTAGCAGCTGGTATTCGTACAATGTTAGGAAAAAATAATAAAAACATTACAATGTTCTTTTTCGCCATCTAAAGCACAATGAACACATCATTGTTATTATGGTTTTTCGAGTTGTTCGAAACAATATTATTTCATAATATGTATAACTGCCTCAAAATATTTTAAATAATTGGGTAATGGAAAATAAACAACTTTAGAAGACTAAAAATCACCCTGCATATCCATCAAATATATTCACCACTATTATTATTACCTTATTGAAGTTATTTGGCTTGAATCTACTCGTAGAAGATTTTTTGTAGATATTTTAAGTGTTCTTTTCACGAATACTTATTTAATTGACTCTCGGAAGTATACAAATTGATTCTTTTATTCCAACGTCTGAAGATAAAACCTCAAAATATACCGTTTATACTTTATTTTCAAGGTGCCAAGAACGAAATTAGTTTCTGGCAGAAGCTGCCAACAATTTATTTCTTGACCTGTTATAAAATATTCGCAACATGCATACCGGATGTCCCAGAATATTAACAATGTGTCGGAAACTTTATGATATGAACTTGTAATAAAAACTAAATTAATCAAGAGACACATCTGCTTTCTGTTGCTCAAATCGAAGAAATGATAGACGCACCAAAAAAGTACCTGAAATACCCGTCTGAGACACGGAGAATACCTGTCGAAAGCTAATCATATGCCAAATATAAGCATAATAATAATTTTCTTAAATCCCGGAAAGGTCAAAAATTGGATGCTTCGTCTTCGTTCATTTTCCTTTAAGGTTAGTTTTTTAGTGTTTTCATAAAACCTAAAATTTTCCCAAATGATTTTAAAGGATGCATGTCGCTTCTCTGCATTGTAAAATTCAAAGCATTTAGTTGTCGCATAAAATATGCATCTTTTACTACAAAATTAGTGCGAATTTAATGCACAATAATTAATAATTGTAAATACATATTCTGTAATATTTCACATCGCCCCCTGTATCGCAGCTAGGTTAGTGGATTGTCTTGCAAATAGTACTGATCATTACTTAAGAGGGTTCTCTAGCGGCAGGTATTTTTTTTTATTTAACTTTTTTATTTTTGAAGATTTTTGTTCAAATTTTGTGAGCGTGTTGATAAAATATAGACCTTTGCAGCTAGACAGCGATTTTTTCTATAATACATTTTCCCGCTTTTTTTTCAAATTTACAAATTAAAAAAAAAATGCTTTCTAGCTCCAAAGATCTATCTGTTATTAATACACATTCAAAATTTCAGGCAAAAATCTTCAAAAACTAAAAGTTATCTTCAACGCCCAGCAGCAATGTACATCCCGCTAGAGAACCCTCTTAATAAATCATCTGGGGGCCTACCAGTGACATCGGTGAGTTTTGAAATCGGTGACTTTGTATAGTTGGTTGTCGTCTACATTACCGTACTTACGTACATATTGTAAATAAAGTTAGTCTAAAGGGTCTAAACTCGAATGTCAAATCTCACCTAATATTTATCACTCGTGAAAACTCATCGATTTCGTTGATTATTAAGCGATATTTGCAAATTTGTCACAGCTGAGAAAGACGTTCGAATTTTACCTTTAGACCAAGTTTATTTACAATATGTAAGTAAGTACGATAATGTAGACAACCAACTATACAAAATCACCGATTTCAAAACTCACCGATGTCAGTGGTAGGCCCCCTGGTCACGAGCTGAACCCGTACGTAGCCTTCTGTTTGAAAGCAAAATGAATGAATGAAAATTTTCTCCAATCTGTAATTGCGTCTCCGCGCGCCTAATTATAGATTATTTTTAGAATCACCGATTTATTTTTTCATGGTACCTGTCAGGAATATCTTAATATTTCCTGCTGTTGTTTTTCTGGGACTTGGCAGTGAATTAATTGAACTCCATCATGATCGTCGAATGAATCACAGATTTAGGAAATTGAAAAAAAAAACGATAAACCATTTTTAATAATTTAATAATAATAATATGTTGAAAAGGGAAATGTTGATACGAATATTAAGATAATAATACATTAGCAATTCACATGAACAAGGTTTTGAAAAATCCAAAGCACGTAATATACTTTTCTTATACATATGTATAGCAAATCGTGCTTTCAGTAGAATAATAACAATGCTGATTGGGGCTGACCCTTATGACTATAGTGTGTAAAGAAGTAAATAGGTAAATGAAAGGCGATTTATTCACTCATAATGAATGGTCAAAGTATCGTCCTTCGTTACCGACTCATCGTCTCTACAAAGTTAGCCCCCCATTATATTCTGCAGAGGTATGCACAGGAGCACGTAGGTCTATTTACATGTTGAACACATTAATTGCTTCACCACGCTGATATTATAAACAATTATGAAACATTAGAAGAAAAAAAACAACCCTAATCAAACCAGCGAACAAATCTTTCTCAACGTATTTCGGGAGGTACTTTAACATTTTGAAAAAAAAAAATTCTATAAATGGATAACTTTTGCATTAATTTTTAGTAAAACCCCGTATACCGTAACCCGGTCTTTATGCATACATCGTGATGTTTTTGGAAAACAAAATTTACATATACATATAGCCTACTGTATGTATGAATCATTTATGTAGACTGCAGAACACCATATTTTAGTTTTTATACATTCTTAAATAGAATTTAAAAAACTAAAAAGATAAGCTGTTGAACTGAAAAATGTAATCAAAGCGATGTAATTATGTACAGGAAAAATGTTAAGATGTATTAATATAACTAAATACAGGGAGTATAGACAAACAATAGTTCTGTGAACTCTCTACTGCATTATTCATATTAAACATAAAATTAACAGAGATAACCTAAGGTCACTACATGTTGCCTTGGAAATTCTAGACGATCTACTTCAAATAATATGATGGTGAAATGTTATTTATTATAAATCAATGTATTGTTAACGGTAGTTGCAATTCGCAAATAAGTACTAATCAGTAATAACTGTATATTAAGTATATTATTTTTCTTATTAGTGGTGCCTAACAAAAAAACAAACAAATATGCACTCCAGTTGCTTTCAAAACTACCACATGATCACCCCAGATGTTTATAAACCATGCGTAGTTTACATAATCACGTGTCCATATTTGTCAGATTTTGGAGGTTACATTACACGAACATAAATTGAAAGATCTCAGTTGACACTGGTGACATTTGGTATGAATCAATAATCTGCTATACATTTAGTAAACAAATGATTCTCATATATACAGAAAATCTTTGTCACTTTGAAAAATGACGTAGTCTATACTCTATTGTCATATTGACATTTGAAGTTTAGACAATTTGTCAACCACTTGGTCCAATATTTTTTGGCTATGCTCTTGATGAAAATTCTCCTGATTTTAACAGTTCGGGTGTGGTTAAAGAATGTCCTGCTAGTCCTTTTCGGAATTTAAACAAGTTTATATTTTACTACACTTCACAGCACCACGTTCTAGTGGTTGTTCTTTGGAAAATGTGGGTTCGTAAAAACCTTATACAGCCCATTTTTCCGGATAAATATTTCGAGTTTTAAAAGAACATTACTTTCTATATTATGCCTTGATCTGTTGATTTTCAATCTGTACTCGTTTCTATTATTCTGCCCCTGTTATAAAAAAATAAATTTACAAGAAGCTATCCAAAGACCAAACGGATGAAGTATTTTTGTTCAACGAAATTGGGGAACAGAATATAATATCACCGAGATAACAGGATTGTCATCTACAGAAAGTTAGTCTTTCTTATTATGAGCCCCTTGTTGCTGGGATCGGTATTTATTATATGCTATCGACATGAACTCTGCTTTTAGCAAGAAGAGCAAGGAAAAAGAAGGTGTTATTTTGCGGTTTATTAGAAATTTAAAAAAGTAAAAAAAAAACAAGTCTAGTATGTCAGGAATATGACACTATGCAAAATTCCACGGCCTTCCTGAGAATGAAATTAAATTATTGTTTGTAATGTGCATGTTGATATGTACAACCTGCTTTTACAAGGCGAGTGAACTCTTACAAAATACCTGCATACAAACAAAAAGAGAGTAACTCATCAAAAAGTGATAAAAGAAAATAAAAATAGCATAATGCATGGGTTTTGACAATTGCTTTTAATTAGAAAAAACGCGCGCTTCGCAGTCTTCAGACGTCGAAACTACCAATTAAAACAACCCATCATAACTCATATTTAAGTGAATAAATCAATGTGCAGGGGTAAGAACCTGAGAGGCACAATATAAATATAGGCAAAACGAAAATAAAACCATTGTATTAATTCGGATGAGTGTACTGACCTTTAATATAAACTGTTGACCATGTATCCCAAATAATTTAATCCACGAGCATTATTGTCACGATTTTAGACACAAGTTCACTTAAAATACGAATATTTACTATAAAAACACAAAAGCTACAACTACAACACACTCTACTCCCATCTCGGCATTTGCTGCTGGAAACGACAAACGACTGAATGCCGAAGAAACGAGCAAGGCGCATGACCTGTAAGGCCGAAATACGTTAAGCTCGCACCTACGTTTGAAAGCTTTAAATGTCCACTTTTGGAAAACTGAAATCGAAAGTGAATAAAATTAATAACTAATGTATTGTTTTTCAGAAAAAGAAAAATATTAATAAAAATATGAAAATACACTAAAATATATGAAACCTTGATTGCAAACTTGGGAACAGAACACAGCCGCGACCAGACTTCACTTCGTGATCAGCAGTGCTCTCCACTTACAACATCGTTCGATTATTACAAATATATCTACGAAAAATTTGGTTCTAAATACAGAAAGCTTGTAAAAAATCTGGTGTCTAATTTCTTTTCTTCAATCTCACCATCAGGACATATTGTGTTGCTTTTCCACATACAAATTTATGTACTTGCGGTTGCATTGCACTAACTCAAAAATGGCATTTGTTATTTTATTGGAAAATATAGTTGGTTAACCTAAAAACTTAAGGAACAATGTTCTTAAAAATGTTAGCAATGGATGGAGTGTGTTTTTTTACTTCTCACTTTTTTACCGCATATATTACAGGGACATACTATGTGGAAATTTTTAAGAGCTCACACCAAATCTATTTCGGTTTTGCAACCGTAAGCGTCATTATCAATCAAATTCAAATATGATATTTTTGGCAAATTGTACAAATTGATACAAAAAAATAACCACTAATTTACCGTTCACCACTCAAGGATGTGTTTTTAATAAATCATTATTAATTTTATTTATTTATTTTATCCAATAGATAAATATACTGGTAAAAATGAGTAATAATGGTTATGTATGAAACATGTTCAAAAACTTGTTTATGCATTTATGTGAGACCATACCACTTTACATAGCCTACTACATGTTTTTCAACTACACTTTGACCTTGACCAAACAGTATTCACCACTATAAACTTTACTCTTCACAATTACTCCTTCTCTTTTGTTAATACATAATAAATTGTTAACTATGTATATGTGTATTACAAGTGTGTATTTCTGTAAATCTACTGAACAACAAAGATTTGCAGTTTTATTGCGGTACTAAAAAAAATAAGCACTTTTTGCAATCAGTAGTAGTGCAATAGATACACTGGAAATAAAAGAAAATGGCATTTTAAATATTTTTTGACACCATTCAGATCAAACGAACTGATCGAAACAGTATATTGTATATAATAAAAATATTGGTGCTACTGAATAATTTGTACCTCGACCTGTTGGCACCTCCGACGTAGAAAACTGCCAATGAAAGATCAATAAAATATAACCAACTTTGCAAAAGAAAGTAGAGTGTGCTTGGTGGACCACACACCAGAAGTTAAACTTCTTATGTGATATACGTATACGCATAGTATTTTTAATTATATAGGGTGTTCATAAATAACTCAACATTTTAAATTGATTTTAATTATGCAGTTTTTATTTATTTGCTAATATTAAATTATTTTCATTTTCCGAACCATCTGAAATTATAGAAATTTGGCACAAATTTCGTAACGCATTCGCTGGTTTACCGTCCAACTCTGAGCCCGCGTATTGAAGTTTCACTTCACAAATGATAAATATCTCAAAACCTAATCACAAGAATTCCGCTGTAGACCAATAATTCGGTTTTCTCAAAATATTAATTTGCCAGTATTGTATCTTTCTCTATTTCCTTGCTGAACGAATAATAAAATTTATGAACAATTAAATGTAACTAACAAGAGAATAACCTTTTGAACAAATGTACCTGGTACACCAGACAAGGGATGTGCCCTGAGCCCAGCATCGATCAATCACTTTTGTTTAACACGTTTGTAATCTACATTATTAATTTATGAATAAACCACTGATATTTACTTTAATCAAAGTTTACAATTAAATAGATCTTAGGTCTTTCCACGAGCACGACTTGAAAGGAACTGACTAAATAACCACCTACTTATGAGCTGGAAGGACAAACGTCACAAAAAACTGTTACATTATGATAAATGCATTTGGGTGTAAAAAAAATGTTGTCTCCGTTAATAATACATCTTATAAAATAAGTGAAAACTTCTCATGCGACTTACGTATAAGCATAATATCTTTAGTTTTATAAGTTTTCATAAATACATCTGATTTTGATTATATGTATAGTTTTTATTTATTTACTAATATTCCAAGTCATTTTCATTTTCAACCACACCTGAAATTACTGTGCTTTTTATTGATTTAGTCCTATGATAAAAGAAATAAGATAACGAATTATAATTAATTAACGTATTCGCCGTTTTACTCGCCAAGTTCCCAGCGGAGCGGTAGCGGTACGCGTCATGGATTCGTATAGTGAGGCCACAAACTTCGTAAGGCATTCGCCGGTTTATATATTATATGCCCCAGCAAAATCATTCATAATGCCCGCTGCATATGCAACCAACAATATATTATGGCAAAAATTAAAAATATAGATGGATAAACTCGAAGACAAACTGAGGAAATGTAAGAAAAATATTTGAAAATTTTATGTTTAAAATAATGTTTTATATTTTTATCTATAATTATATATTTTTTCAAAAAATAATGTTTTTTATATATTTATAGATATTTTTTATTTATAATTATGGCACAAACGGCGCCTCATAGTAACTTTCTGAATTTAATTCCCTATATTAAAATCATTATTACGTTGTTATGGAAACGAGTATAGAGTGTGAATTATTATTTACACCACAATGTTTTTTTTAACGGACAGTAAAACAAAATTTAAATAATTAATGTATGTATTTAGATCGAGAATTTTGACGTACAAAGCCTACTGTATGTTTGAATCAGGCAATCTTCTGGTAAGTACTATAGAGCGTTGTATTAAAATTATTTGATATAAATTTCGGAAATTAATTTTTATTTTATTTTAAATGAGCAACAGTGCTCTTTGGTTCTCAGTAAATTACATCCAAATCACACAGATAAAATGCAAGTGTACGCTTTTTGGGACGTGTGACAGCACCCAACAGATTCTACACGAAATTGAGTCCGATCGCTCGTATGTCTCGACCCTTAGTTAAATGGAAATGCCGGTTTAAAACCAAGCACATGCGCAGTAGAACGCATAAAGCTGTCATTCGGTAATGTCAGTTGCTAACCAAAACATTTTTGATGTTTTCATTTTTAACATAAAATAGAACCTAATATAACTCGAAATACAATTAACACATTTTATAGTAAAAGATGAGTTCCATGCCAGTTAGTTCATCTACGCTTTTACCACTTGGTAGGTTCACAAGTTTGAGGTTAATTCTACCGGTGGTATTATTCACGCCTTTATTTATTTTTTTCAGAATTGGTAGATAAATGCATAGGGTCTCGAATACATATCATTATGAAAAATGATAAGGAGATTGTAGGAACGCTGTTGGGCTTCGACGATTTTGTAAACATGCTTTTGGAAGATGTAACAGAATATGAAACTACACCTGAGGGCAGACGGATAACCAAATTGGATCAGATATTGCTTAACGGCAATAACATAACTATGGTAGGTACTCCTTATTTTGAAATTGCAATTAACTAATTCAATCAATTCTAGCTTGTTCCAGGTGGAGAAATGCCTGAGTAACTTTATATTATTTAGATATTAATAAACTGTTTTCAAAAAGTGGAAACACATTTTATTCCATTTTCTACAGGAAGGAAATATTATTCACAATTTACACAGTAAATTGAAGAAGTAAACTTTGTGAACATATTTTTAGTCTAAGTTTCCAGGCATTTTCAGTTCTGATAAGTTTTAAATTCTCCCTGTAGATTCCCTATATTTTCAGATATTTTTGGGGACTGTTATACAACTACCACTTAAACAGCAATAGGAAAAAGAACTAAATAAATTTGGAATTGTACTGTGTATTGCAGACAAAGAATTTCAAAACAGTAACATTCTGTCATTTTAAAAACCATCATTGTAAACCCTTTATTATCGTCGTGACTGACGTTTGTCAATAGTTTGAATTTATTTTGTCACCAATGCCAGCAGTATCATATCAGTGGGCACTGGCTGGATCCAAAGTGGCATCCAGGATCTAGGAGGCACCTTGAGGTAAACAAGACAAAATTAAAAGTAAGAAGTAGGGTTAGTTAATTTACAGTTTAATGTCAATATAATTTGAAGTTGTTTGAAATTCTTTGATTGTAATAGTATCTATTTATAACAGTCAATAGTTTTTTTTTTTAAATATTCATGGTAACATTTTTTAAATTACATTTGTCCTGCCTTTAAGCCCCCAATATAAAACCCAACATTTCTGGAGCTTTCCTTTTAATTAATGTCAAGTTTTGCAGATTGAATAATACCACTATCACCATGTGTGGTATGAAATGCTTTTTCATCAGAAAATTCGCCATTCGGATATTCTCACAATCAATGTACAGCGTGATCAAGAAGGACTGTTTGAGTTGGTAATACTGAATTTCATTTTTAAATGGTAGAATTGTAACAACTTCTGGTTGTTGACGTCTTGACACTGAAGGTCGTCATTCACAACTTACTGACATTTCAAATTTGAAATTAAAACGTTGTGGAATTAGACTGAATTGGCATCAGTTTGTGGGTGCATTTTGAGCATTCCCTTCAGTGTGATTATCGTTCTGTATTTCAAGTTTAATTTCTGCATGGTTTAATTTCCTTAAATCAATAGAATTTCTATTCGCCTAACCTACAATTTTCTCTCAATTGACGTCAAATATGTGTATCCGGCTATAGTGTTACAGTTACGGCCACGGAATTTTGGCCGTCACTTATCATTTATTGTCATAAGATGTAAGGCGACCCTTAGGTATTCGTAACCTAACTTTCTGCTATTTCAAAGACTTGTCATTTTGACACTGACTCATTCGCATGAAAACACTAACAGTTGACAAATTTTTAGATTTCAATTCTAAAAAAGTCAATCATAATGACAATAAAGCATGGACTACACCCGTTTTCTTTTAATTGACATTAAAGTGAAGGCTAAAATTCCATGGCCGTGACTGTACAAATAGTCGAATAAAAAAAGTATCTTAAGAGTAATGCCAACTCTAACAGTCCTTCTTGATCACTTTGTATAATAACTCTTGCATAGAGCACCTCTCCCACAAAGACGTGGCACACATGCAAGCAAGACTTCTTGATTTAAAAATATGTACATGTTTTGCTGAAGTTTAAGTTGGTGTCTATTTGGTCTAACAACCATATTTCGACAAAGTTATCGTGAAAAAAAAAGTACTCAAATAGGAATCCTTAAGTGGGCCCTTATTAAGGAATATTGTCAATATTTCTCTTCAGTATTGACGGAGGAATATATTGATGGAAATATTGATCGTTTAAGAGTGCCCTATCACTATTGACGAAAGTTATATTTTTTTGTCAATATTGAAGAACCGTTTGAACGTCTAGGAGGTTTATTGTCAATATTTCCTTCAAAATCAATAATTCACTTTGTGACCACGAGGTGAGAACAGGACTACCACCGAGCTTTGAAAGCCTTTTTCGTCCATTTGAAATTTTTGAAGTTGTCCGGTTCTGTTGAACGCAAAAAATTTAGCAAATACTTGTCTGTTAAGCTGCTTCTCATCATGTACCATTCTTTGGACCAGCGCCTAGTTATATCTTTTTTATTTTTGTGTTCCCACACTATAAGTGTCAATGCTAGAAAACCCAAAACTGAAATGGAAAACACCTCGAAATTTACAATACCACTTTCCAATTTACAACAAAAACTCCACTGAAACAATCACGACCAGGCAGCACGTATTTATTGCCAGATGTATTGATGCGTTTATTGAAGCATATTGATACGCTCTACAAAATAGAGCGTCAATATTGGCGAAAACCAGCAAAGTGGCTGACCTCTGGTGCTAGATTTTATAAGCTTCGAATGAAGGAAATCATTGTGAAATATTGTACTAAAACCATTTGCTTTAAGTTTTGTTGTTGAGTTTATACATAGTTTTCGGTCACAGTTTGCAGTAATAAGTGAATAAACAGTAGAAATATCGACGGCCTCAATAGTCCAGGCAATGGGAGGTTTTTGATCGCAAAAGGTCGGACAGAAATGAAATTTGGTGGAATGGTAGACATAGGTCTCCTGATAGTACACCTGAGTTTGCGACCTCGAGAGCTTGCCGCTCGAGGGTTGGGGGGGTGAAGACTCTGCACCGCGACGCTCTTCGGAAAGTAGCGCCGTTGTTGTAGGTGCTATCGAATAAAAGTTCAAATAAAAGATGTAGAGAACAAAATTGTGCATAATTTTGGTTCTATTCATTTTTTGTTTGCGACCAACAGTTTCCGTTTTACGGTGCGCTAAATTTGGGGGTTGATTTGCAAATTCCAACTAAATCAAGCTTTCAGCGCGGATTACAACGAAGATAGACTTCAAATAATTTTGCAATATTTTTTTTCTGAAAGAGCAATGTTTTCCGAGTCTGTGAATGTGTACCATCTCACGAAATTTTATTTCTGTCCAACCTTTTGCGAATAAAACCCCCTTTTTTGTACCCATTGCCTGGACTATAGACTTTTTTTTTAAGAAGTAATTTATAAAGTTTTGAAATTTTGGTTATGAACTCCCAGCAGGCACCCAAACAAAAATCCGAAGAGTTCTCGCTCCCCGGGAGAAGCTTCATCAACTTTTGTCCAAAAAACCGCTTCGGAACGTGACATCATGAAGCCTTTCGGCTTTTTTCTCGAAAACGGTAACTCCGATGAGAAAATGTTTTAGGACCTATGTTCTCCATTAAATTCTTCATAAAAATGCTCTTATGAAGTTTTTGCCTATCTCTGTTTCTGTAATATAGACATAAATTATTCGATTTATCGAGTCTAAAGCTCTGACAACAAATGGAAAGAACAATTATTGACAGGAATCTGTAAAAAAAAATCCATACAAATTTACACTTGATTCACTCCATACAAATGAGGTCCTGCGTTGAGGCCATCGATATTTGTTTACCTTTATTTGACCTGTCAACTGTCATTTTGAAGCGCCCTCTGACGATCGTGATTTTTGCCAATTGAAGCAAATGTTGACAACCTTATTGATCGTCTAAGGGCCACTTTATTTAAGTGCCCTAGTCATTGAAGATCATTGGCAACTTAACATACTCCTTTGTTGTGCCGGTTGCCTAAAGTTGTTTTCCAAAAGAAATAAGTTCCTAAAGAATTTTGTTATATAAATATGTATATACCAGTGTTCCTTGTATCCAGCTTGTATACTATTTACCTATTATTGAAATGTAATTTTTATAATTCAAAAAAATCACATAGAAATTGTCAATTTATTTTTGAATTTTGTCATTAGGGTAATAAGCACATTTGAGGGAATAATGAAGTTACTTTATTCCCTAAGGAATAAAGACCTACAATATGTATAAATACATACAATATAACTATGACATGAAACGCAATGTTAGCTAAGATAATGTACGTAGAGTCCAAACAAATTAGATGAAAAAATTACGAATAGAAGAAATAATTTATAAAGTTTTGAAATTTTGGTTATGATAAAAATAAAGATCCGAAGAGTTCCCACCCCCCTCGGGGAGCTTCATCCCTTTTTGCTCAAAAAACCGCCCCCGAGTGTGACCTCATGAAGCTCTTCTGCATTTTTCTCGTAAACGGTAAGTCCGACGAGAAAATATTATAGGACTTATTATGTTCACCATTAAATTCTGCATAAAGTGGTCGCATGAAGCTTTTGCCCATCTCCCACCCAACGCTCATAAATGACGTTGGAAAATGAGTATAGTTCTCAGCGCGAAAACATGTTTGGAACAACCGTGGTTTGCAACCACAGCGGGTCCCAAAAAAATTTGCTAATTAAACTTTGCAAACGAAATTGGCTCTTGTTTTGTTTTTGAGACAATAAAAATTGTTTAATTTGCTCTAAAATTGTTATATACCCTATTATACGTATTCAGTGTATCTACAAATTCTTACCATCCTGAATTGACTGATTCAATGTTGAAATGAAATATTTTTTTAATATTGGCAATCCTAACCCATACTTCGTTGTGAAGTTCAAGTAGCTGGTCAATAGCTGTCAATGTGAATTGGCATTACTATTGTTGGGGGGCTGTCTTCACGGCATTTGCAGCACCCGATTTTGTTGGGACATTCTGTCTGGGGGTGGCATTGAAGTGGGACGGAGGTGGCTTTGAGCCATCCAAACAAGTGCACTGATGACGCTTGCCGAAGACTGTGATGTCGTGGGTCAGGACATGGTTGAGGGTGTTTGTGTCCCCTGTGATATATGCGGATAAGGGATAAGGATTTATTGTTTGTGCGGCGGGATTTGATTCTAAACATTTTGTATATGGGGAGATTGAGATTTTCAATGTCAGGGTGCCCACCGCGGATAACAAAGGAAAAGAAAAGTCGAGTATTGACGTTTCAAATTAATTCTTTTTCATAGCCGCCGTTAATGTACCTCGCAAACGTGGCCAACCGCCGCGAAATTCCCTAGATTGTGAAGTTTGATTATTTTGTATAAAAAGTGGCAAAATAGAAAAAAATACTATGTGATAACTCGTTTATAAGGCATTTTGGCGCACTTATTTAAACCCGTGCGTGCGACAAAATGCTCGTCTCCAGTGTTGTTGCGCCTCACGCTTTGAATATGGAGCGTAAAGAAGTTTCACTTATGAAATCCTTGAGTATCCTTGAATATCTGAGATCCACTTGGGGGTTCCAAAATCTCTAAATTTGTTATCTAATCATTCACCGGAAACTGAAAGCCAGAATATCGGAAGAGAATTACATGAAGTACGTGACACAATGGCCTATTTCAGTTTACACGGTCACTGTGTACAATATATTTTCAATGTGGCATGTTCGATTAATTCCATTTCTTGCAGATGCGGAAACTCATCCCTCCTTGAAAACGTTCCCTCTGGAAACATTGTAATTCTGCACGTAATTCTGAAAGTCACGTAATTTTTGGCCAAGTTGTTGCTAAAATATCTAAGACCCTGCTGTTGTTCTTTCTTTATCCGAGTAACCACGTGTTGATAGCCTGCGTGTGCAACACACTCTCCGTGTGTGCAATTCTTGACTTCTCGGCAATCCTCCACTCACTACAGTCTTCTTTCAGCCCCCATGAGCAGAGTCAATGAGTCACCGCTTTGATCTTTTGCTCACATAAAGACATAATATGCAGTCTGAACAATGGTAACACCGGTAACACTTCCTTTATATAGGGACGTCTGTACAAAGTTGTAAGGCGTTCTAATTTCTTTAGAATTAGAGCGTCCTCTCAACGTCGAGTCTATTCCGATATCATTCTACAGGCTGTTTCCTAAAAACTGGGACACCTATTTTTTTTATAAGTGAAGTTGCTTGCAAGGTCCACGCGCGACAGAAGTGAAACTTTTAATTGAACAAGAGATAATAATTGAAAAAGGCTCAATTTTCTTTTAGCGATTAAAAGTATACTAGGTCTTAAATTGATTTACTAATTTATAATAAAATATACCAAAAATTTGAACAGCTTGTAATTCGGTGACTTATTTTTGATACACGCTGTATATCCACTCCACACCCAAGGCGTATTTTTAGCGTCATCGACCTGTGGGTAGAGAATCTCAAAACGTTTTTAAAAATGTATAACAATCCAGAGAGATCAAAAACAAAATTTTCCAAAAGTCGCTTGTTGTATATAACCTGACATTTCATAAATAATTCTGTTAAACTATGACAAGCGGCTTTGCGTGCATAGCCACCTTCGACTAATTTAGTTTTCGACCTCCGTGTATTATAACGTTTTCCAGAAGTATGTAGTTTGCAAATTCTGCTTTTATGGAAATTGGTTGCTATAGGAAAATCTATATTTATTGAGTATTATGCAAAAAATGTGTTAATATAATTCTTGCATAGAACTTTATGCAGGAAAAGGTATGTCGTGCTAATCCAAAAGTTTTATACTGTGATTTTTAACAACGCACCATAGGGATTTACGTGGTATAAATCAAAAGTTACGTTAACAGCTTTTCTACATTGTATTTTACAAAAACCTCTTAAGTTGTCAGGTTTCAAATTTCTTTGCATGAGATTTCTGTACATATAGGCTCTTATCATTTCAATTCTTCCTTCAGCTGTTTAGATCGATATTTTCTCATAAAATATTATGACAGTTTTGACAACTTTGTGATTTTATTTTGTCCCAAAATTCTAGTCAGCCAGTTAACTAGATTAATTTAGACATTTTTTTAAATCTTAAAACATTACTCTTTAGAGGTTAAAAAAAGTTAAACTAATCTACAAGCAAAAAAACGCACGGTATATTTCACACTACTGTTTAATTAAAAAAGCCTTTAATAATAATTTTCTTAATGTGGATTCCCCGAGGAAGTTTCATCCGACGTATTTTAACCCCTTCTCTTTCTTATTTCTGTAAAGTTAATTTACCCCAAACAAATACTGTACTGGTGACAAATTGTACCTAACTGTGTGTGCTAGGTGATTCTATGATGTTGATGAGTAAACAATCTTTAGGAACTTTACAAATGAAAAAATCGGAATGGGTTTTTGTTTACACGAAGCAATAGTTTTGAATAGTTCTCGGCGTTGTAACCACGGGTTTGTCTTTTCGTTTAACCGAATACAGGCTTTCCCCTAGGGAAAGTTTCTTAGGGGCTGGGAACCCTAGTGGTGTGTTCAGCTCACCTTCCGTATGATTCATCGAAAAATGTAGGGAGAATCAATTCGCATCATACAGTATCACTGGTGGGGCAGCTTGAATTAAATTAAAACCTTTCCATCGCCATCGCCGGTCCAAGAAATAACGAGTGAGCAACAAAATTCGTTATCGCAGTTGGCTAAACGTATATCGGTTCTTTTACTTTACTGTTTACATTAATCGTCAATTCGCATTACTCGATGACTTTTTACACAATCGTATCGATCAAGAATCGACTCAAAATTTTGGATTCAGAGGCTCCTACGATCACGAATTTTGTTGCTCACTATATAAATAATCATACATGATTAGGGGTTTATTGCCTACTTAAATCCTTTCTATTAATTTATATTCATTGGTCACAAATAAAATTTAAGGATATATTATGTCGTAGTAAATACAAATTTATAAAGAAAAGGTCAAATGCTTTTGGTATTCTGCACACATGCATAATGTGCAATTGTAAATTCAAATGCTGGGGGCGGTAAGACAATAGCCTGAAATAACTTAATAACTTTTGATTAAAGCAGTCTATGTTGAATGGTCTTGCTGAATTGAGAATGTTTTTATTTCACTTAACCCACGAGCGGGCGTGCCGGTGTATAAAGTGCGCCAAGCGAAGAAATCTTTCTTTAGTTTTATTACCGTTAAATTTTCAAGCTCGTTCATCCAAATACAGTGTGAAATTTAAAAAAAAATCCAACATGGATTACATGTATTTTTTTACAAAGCCATATTTTTGTTCTTTATTTTTTTAATCATAATATTCTATAACATAATATGGCAACTTTTTTTTCAAAAAAATGTAATTAGTCCATTGTATTAAAAACAATGTTTAGACCCCTTTTCTTTAACTTTTTACTTATTTTTTTGTTGTATAAATAAATCATAGTTACTAGATTATAATAATTAAAAATACCCCAAGTGGATAATCTCATTAAGTATAGTTGTTAAAAGGTCTCCACGACGCGTAATGATTTTAGGAGCTTTAGTTTTAAAATTATCCGACATCTTGAATATAAATGTCAATAGGCTCATTTTATTAAAACTCAGTGAATACATTTTTACACTTTTTTCCTTCAAGTGTCTAGATATAGTTAGTTCAAAACCTCATGGACCGCGTGAGGGCGAATAAAGGACCCAAAAAACTACAAGATTTTCTATAAAAATTATCATACCAAAATATTGTACAAATTTTTACGGTGAGATCGTACCTCAATGAACACGGTCCGATTGTTCGAAGCATTTTAAAACTCAACGCAAAAATTTGACGTTTTGAGGTTATTTCATTTCGTTGACTAGCGAGAAATAAGTTGCATGTTATTTTTATAGGATCAATGAGGTAACTATGAGCCCCTAAACGGTCACTCAATCTGTTCTGTCCACATTTCGAGTGACCTTCTTGGGGTCGAAGTCGAAGCGCGAGGCACCAATTTCAATGATCCACGGAAAAACAAATTTTCACAGACGGCAACTTCACAACCTCAACTCAACCTCAAAACGTCAAATTTTTGTGTTGTTCTAAAATATTTAGAACAAACGGATCGTGTTCATCCGTACCTCAATCTCTCCGTAAGAATGTGTAGAATATTTTGGTATGATCACCCTAACCCTAGTACTATAATTATTTCAGATTTTTAAATTAATAATTTGTAGGGTAAAGAAAAATATTTGTAATGGCCATTTTCAACATTAAATGAAAAGTATTAATAATAGAGATGAAGTTCCGAGAGTCGGCATTTTTTTTCGGAAATTTACTCCTCTCTAGAAATCTTTTTTTTTTTAATTTTTCTAACATTGTTTTCGAATTATTTAAAACAAAAATGACCCCCTTTTTTGGGATTCATAAATTGTTAATAACTTTGCAATAATTGTTTATGTGCGGGTTTGAAACTTTTGCACATTATTCTAGGGGTAATTACGAATCCAAGTGACACCTATTTTAACTTGCAGTAGCAAGACTTAACTAACACGTTTTTCAACTTGTAAACCAGACTATTAGTTACGGAACTTGGTTTCGGTCTTTCTGTTGATAAATTAGGTACAAAATAAATAAAATTGTGAAGTAAAAAAATCGTTAGGTGCTATCTAAAAGTAAATAATATAACACTATATGACCACATATAACTACCCCAAAAAAATTGCCCGATCCTGGGTTAAAAACATAGTTTTGGTTCAGATCGATTCCCAAATTTTTCATACAAATTCTAGTTAGCTACATCGAGCTTGTGATGATTTTTTCACATGTAATTCCGCCGTCAATGAGAACTTCCACCCTCCATCTGTTCTGTGATAGAAATGTCGCGAAATTAATAATGTCTTGTTTTGGGTTTTTAGTTCGCCATAATTATGGTTCTGGGAGGTTATTTGTAACTGCAATACATTTTTACTTACCAATTTTAAAAGTGGAAGGACAGGGTGGAAAATAAAACAAGATCATATTCTTATTCATTTATAGAAATAGAATAGACATTTTTAATCACAGTTAGAAATACTACTCAATTAACTTCCTCTTTAAAACTATAATCTAGAAATCTGGATTTTTTTCTTAACTTTAATCTCGGAAAATACTGCATTTAGGTTAAACATCTCACAATCAACATATCGTAAACTCGTAAACTGTCAACCATCATTTGTCATTATAGATTTTGATTGGAGTGGTTGAGCACATGTTACGTGGTCTTCCAAAAATGTGAAAATAATGAATTAATCATGCATTATTTAAAACATATTTTAAGTACATTGGCCATCAGTATCATGTAGTCAATCTAAGAATGTTTGTACGGGTTTACCTACTTAATGCATAGAAGCTTGAGTTTCGATGTAACTAACAAATATAAGTACTACAAAGGCAACTAATTGTCATTCCGCACCTTAGTGAGCCACTTTCCATCACAGTCTTCTAGTAATACCTAATTAAACGGTTACAATATTTCTACGAATTTGAAAAAAGATTTAGGAATATCATCCACCACATATCTACAGTAAGTTTCGTAATACATACTAAGTACCTTTTAAGTCTACGTCAAATTTGGAAGTCAAAAGTCAGGACAAGAGAAACTGCATTACAATTCAATCAAGTGCGATAAAAATGTCTACAGTTCATTATAAAAACATAAAACAAACAAAACTAAAACAATAATTTAAAAGTGCAAGTCTAATATAGCAAGTTATGGTGATATAATAATGTGTTATTTAGCTTCCTGGATTTATAACAATACTCCCTTAACGGGGATTTATTTTTTAACCCATTTAACCCAAGTTAACTTATCAACTAAAGAATAAATTATTAATGAATAAATTATAAACTATAGATATGGCTACACACGTTTAAGTCAACTTAACTAACACAATGTAAGAATTTCTAGCGGCTAATTTCAACGAAAATGTTTTCATTAAGTCACGATTACTTATTTTTGCGAATCTATTCATTATTGTAGGATATAGGAAGTATACCTTAAGTAACGGAAATGTTAAGTAAGTTATCCCGGAAGTGGTGCCTCCGCGTAGAAGTCAGGTTCGTCGTCATCGGCATCCGGTTGGTCTCCATCAAGCTGAAATAATTAAACAACTTTATCAGTTAAGCATTCACAACGGTGTGTTTGTTTGAAATAAGGAAAAGAATCGATTTCTTAGATGTATGTCTACGCTGACGTTATGGTAATACGGGCACACTTTTACTAGAAGCGGCTTTAATATTATAAATGTGTACTCTAAAACAAACAGAATTTGTTATTAAAAATAATTTATTATAAGATGATGCTCTTATATTTTTCACATTTGCTTTTGCACAAAAAGTACATTAGGTTGTCCGGAAAGTTCGTATCGATTTTGATATAAGGCACTATTGAAGCATGACTTAGTATATCAAGATGATGTTTATGTTTGTAATGTTTATTGTTATTATGATTGGCAATGTTTATTTTTCGTCTGGCCAAGATGGTTGGAAGTTTTCCTTCATTTTTGTCTAATATTTTGGATGAAGGTGCAAGCCTTGAAATTGCTTTTCTAGGATGCCCTGTTGCTATTTTATCTGCCTAATCAGGTAAAGTCACACTTTTACCTTGTCAATAAAGACACAAAAGTTGTCACTTTCGTGAGTCTTGCGGATAAGTTATTTTACTGAGCCTTCTTAAATTATTCATAGATGCAAAATTGTCCACCTAACTACCTGTAAAATTCATCAAAATTTGTCAGTGTCTGCTGTTTATCAATATTTTAATTTTTTAAATCTTTTATCATCACCCTCTTCTTTCTCTTAAACATTATTGTTAGATTTTAGAGACAAAGGGGACGGATAAGACCATAATACACTAAAGAGACTAAAGAGGGCATTAAAGATTAAAGAAACTAGAGAGACAAAATAAAGAAATGAAATAAAACACCAAAAGGGACTGAAGAAACCAAAAATATTAATGAGATTAAAGATACCGAAAAGGTCAAAGAGACCCAACAGGCAAAGGCACCAAAAAGAGCAGTGACTAAAAAACTAGACTAACAGCGTGATTTCATGTTGATTTGCGACTGATCGCAAGTGCCGGTTCCTATGGAAATGTCTTAACTAAAGACCAGGCAGTAAGGCTCAATTTCATGTGAAATGAAACATGAAATTGATCCTTACTGCCTGGTCTTTATATAAGATGTCGCAACTCAACATGAAATCAGGCTGTTAGTCTAAGTCTAGACTTAGAGAGTTCAAAGAAACCAAAAAGATCACAGAAACTAAGGAGGCTAAAGTGACTAAAGAGATACAAAAAACAAAAATAAGCAATAGACACAAAATGGCAAAAGAGACCAATGAGACCAATCCGCGAAAGTCACAAAAGTGACAACTTTTGTGTCTTTATTGACAAGGTAAAAGTGTCACTTTACCTAATTAGGCATATAAAGTAGTCAAAATTTGCTATTTTATCTCTCTAATCATCTAAAGTGACACTTTTACCTTGTCAATAAAGATAAAATAAAAATGCAAAGACCACATAAAAATACAAAAGAAACCAGTGAGACCAAAGTACGCAAAGTAACTTGAAAGGTTAAAGAAAAAAACATATATACATTAAGGAGATCAAAATCCAAAAAGAATAAGGGGACAATAAAGCAAAATAATCAAAACGTACCAAAAAAAGAAATAACAAATACCAAAAAGGAAGTACGAGGTTAAAAACACCAAAGCGATCAGAAAGGGCAGGCGGATATATTATCGAGTACAAAATATTGAAAAACAAATCAACGAAACTACAAAATATTGAACAATAAAATATCGAAATACACAATTTCAACGATCCACGGAAAAACAAATTTCCACTCAATCTGGCCTGTCCACATTTCGAGTTTCACGTACAGGGAAATATGACTTTCTTGGAGTATGCTTCTTTAAGGAGTCGAGAGCGAAGCGTGAGGCACCAATTTCAATTATCCACGAAGAAACAAATTTTCACTTAATCTGCCCTGTCCACATTTCGAGTTTCACGTACAGGGAAATATGACCTTCTTGGCGTATGCTTCTTTCAAGGGGTCGAGCGCGAAGCGCGAGGCACCAATTTCAATGATCCAGGGAAAAACTAATTTTCAATCTGCCCCGTTCACATTTCGAGTTTCGTAAGTAGGTAGTTTAATAAAATTTTCAATTAATTTTTTTTTTCTTGCGTTGAAAGTTTCTCGATATTTTTACCTGCGACATTTTGTCCTTTCGATAATTTGTTTTTAGATATTTTGTAATTCGATAACATTTCCGCCTCCCATCAGAAAGACTAGAGATAAAAAATCACGGATACTGAAGACATTAAACTGACTACAATAACCATACAAAACCATAGGGATAAGTACGCCGATCAAACAATAAAAGATAATAGACGACAAAGTGGATTAAAGAGACAAGTGGGATCATAAAGTTAACAGCTACAAAAGAGACCAAACAGATAACAAAGTAATGAAACTGAAGGGACCAACGATACAAAAGAGACTAAAGCAGCAAAAAAAGAAATGAGACGAAAGAAGCAAACAAAAAAAACAAGAGACCAAAGACAAAAAAATAAAAGAAACTAAAAAGAGTGACCAAAGAGACTTGATTATTTAACCACATACGCGAACAAAATATATGCAACAAAAATAAAAATACTTCAGAATCTACCAGTGAAAGCCAATTTTTAAATATTTATTTTTCCACATGTAGCTGAATCGTAAACATCGCGTAGTTTTAAGAAAGGGTCTCAGAGAAGATCGCTATTAACTCTATTAATAGCTGAAGTAAATGTGTGATTCAGTTACGTTTCCAACTTCCGTGGTAATTAAAACCCCCACAATTAAGAAGGTGTATGAACTAAGGTCAACATATGGGTTAACTAACAAGCCGCATTATGCACAAAAATCAGAATGTTAACCTCTGTTCGGACAATAATATATGAAATTTTCCTAAAACTAAGCCGCTATAACTTTACTGCTTTAATCTGTGTCAAAATATCTGCACGCACTTAACTGTTCATACCGCAATTGGCAGCAATTACGATGGCCAATAATTATTACGGAGGCCAGTGTGATAGCTGAACTGAATTTAAGTGCTTAGATTATTATTGTACATTCTGAAGGAGTTTTGATTATTTACGCAGGAGTGCAAGTGAGTAATACGCTAACAGTAATAATTAAAAACCGCATACTTCTATGCCAAGAATGCAAGAATCATTACACATTCTGCGATAGAATCGCCTAATCTAAATGAAAACAATAATATTGTGTTTACTAGAAAGGAACTATGACTCACCACATATTGTTATATATACTATATTAGTAATATTGTTTGTGATTCACAAGATATCTTTGAGGTTATTTGCAGAAATTGCAAAGGGGAATTCGAAAAATGAATTTAGTGGGACAACACGAAATATTACACGAGTTGATGTGGAAAAGCAGCAGACGAACGAATAAATAAAAATCTGTCTGATGATTATAATTATGTAAACTCGAACTAGACAGCTAACAAGATAAATAAACAAGAATGCAAAAGGAAAACAAATATAAACAATATACAATTGAATAACAATAACAATATCAATTGAATTTACCAAAACCAACATTATGTTACAAAACAAATAAATCATTTATGCCATTAAGATACAAGCAAGGGTGGTAATGAATACGAGTGTTTTACTGGCCATTAAATGAGAATTGTATACACTATTTTTTCTACAATTACAATTATGATGACAATTACAAAGACATTTATTTCATAACTTACAACTAGAAATACCAAAGCAATTAAAAGAAATAAACAAACTGAAATATCAAAATCTGAAGTTACAAAGAACAGTAACAAAGAAATGTTATTCTTTTTGGTAAGTAATAAAGTGGCCAAATGGTGCACTTATATAGTTATACAGATTGCATGTGCAAAAGGATTTTGAGTTGCGATGGGTAGTTTTTTTTTTATTTCAAAGTTCACCAGTAAGCCCCACCTCCTCTTCATCGTCTGTGTCGGTGGCGGTGGGAGCGCCGCATCGATGAAGGTGATGAACACACTCAACTGCGTTCGAAAACATCACATTGCGGCGCTCTGTATTGGCTGACGGAATCGCTGTTGCCACATTGTGCCAAATCACGCCCGCGCTATTTAAATCGCATCCCTCGACTACACAATTTTCAAACGCTTAATTTAGTGGCATTTTAGGTAATTTTTGCCAACTAACATGGCATAACTTATTAGACGTATACCTAATTTTCGTCTGCAGTATTATACCCCATTGCATGGGCAATTTCGTAATATTATGCGTGGATGTCGTTGACGATGATTGCGTGGGGATAGCTTCTTTGTATTCAATTGAGTTCGAAATTTGATTTCCCACGTTCACTTTACTTTGAACTGATTCGTCAATGCATGTTCCGGCGACTGCTGTGGATTTCCATGCACCGTAACGTTTTGGTGAAGTTATATCACCACCAGCGTTAATTAATATTGTGGGAGAACTGCGGCGAAAACAGTATCCAGTGGCAATCTCTTTTCCCATGATTCCAAATTTATTTATTCCTGCGTTTTCTATAATGCCTTTACCGTTGACATATTCATTTCCGTGTTGTTTTAATTGTGACTAAAAGGGTTAATCCAAAATCATTTACTCTCTATATTCCAACTTGTGCAGCTCATTTCTCAAAATTATTTTCATATTTGTTTACAACGCTAACCGCTTAATATTAGTGGAGATCTCATGTTTCAACTTTAAAAAATGCCACGAAAAGTATAAAATAAACTATCGTATTTGCCCTGAATATTTCCTTGGAGTTTCATGTTTTTTAACGACGCTGTCCGCGCTCAATATTCATGATTATACACATGAGATTTACACTAATATGTATAGAGCGCAGACAGCGTCGTTAAAGAAGTAGAAAACAAATTTAATTCTAATAAAAATTGTAACAAGTACAAAATAACTTTTTATCAAACTTTTGTGGTAGTATCTACATGTTCCATTTTTTTGGCTATTGCTGAAACACCGCATCCACCTTTTCTAAAATGATCTTGGTCTCCAAAAATCAATTAAAGACAATAATTATCGTGTTTATCCAGTCTTAAATTTATCCTTTCAGTTGAAACCACAATCGATTGATTTCAAACCAGTCTTCTGAATGCCAATTTCCGCAAAAGTTTTTTCTTTTCTTTTCTGTAATTGTGACTAGAAAAATTTGGAAGGTTTTTGGAAATTAACGTTCTGATAATTGTTAAACTGCCTTCAGCAAAAAATGCCAGAAAAATATCACATTTATACAGAATATAAAATTTAACCTTATTCATTTCCGTAGCTTTGTTCGTGAGGTAGCTAGAAAGAAAATAAAACAAGTGCGGATTAGATTTCGAATATCATGAACGTAAAATAAAACCATTAAAGGACAATAAGGAACCTTGAATTAAAGTTCGATGTTCCCTGAGAAGTCACGTTTGCGTTAAGAGATAAAATTATAATACATACATATTTTCTTCTATTTAATAAGCTTTTTAAACTAAAGTGATTTCACCGAAATTAATGGCGCGTGAGAAACTTTCATAAATCTGATGCGACTAGCAAATTTGTAGCAAAAATACTATAGACCTGTTCCACCAGTAACAAAAAGATGGGGTCAAACACAAAGACTTTTTAGCCAGTACTACATTCAAAACCGGTCTACAGTACTCATTAGCTGATCAGACATACATCTATGTATTGAGCCTTGAAATAAAGTACCATCACTGAAAATACCATATCCGAAAGTGTCCCTGTAAGTCTGCGTTTATCCGAAAGCTATAGGACATAAATGCTGTGGGAACACCTGATGATTCTGAAGATGGTTTGTGTGTCCGACTTTACCATTGAAAGTGGCAAACCAGCTCAGCGTGGGGCATATGAATGAGTCACAGAAAGCAAATCTCCATACGATAGACTAGGCCCCGGGGCAAGCCATTTCCATAGCATTTAGTCTCATACAGAGATACGATCTGAAGCCCATAATTATGAGTTCTATGATGGTACAGGGTATTCTCTGATTTACGAATATATATATATTTATGCGCTAAATGGAAGATTAAATTGTTTTTGGGGAATGACAGTGTTTAATTAATTTAAAAATTTCATTTTATCATCGACCCAAATTTGTGAAAATGGACCCTATTCAATCTTTAAAAAATATGAAGTTGAGTGTCATCTGCCAAAAATTGGCCGCAAAACAAATTAAGGTTGTCATTTACCAGCGATAGAGCCTATACCAAATGCACGGGAAACATGTCACCATTTCATTGAATTTTACGGGTTTATTTTTGATTATTTGACTATGCGGTTATGAAAAATCGATAAAGGACATCTCAATTTAGGGTAAGACGGTATTACAAAGCCGATATTAGCATTTGTTTATTCATAAAAAAATGACAAAGTTGCTTCATTTTCAGGAGTATAAAATGAATGTCTTTGGAATTTTATTCCTGAAAAACAACGCACAATTCGTAAATTTCAAATAAACGTTACCCTGTAGCAAGAATTAAACTTTCGTTAGAAAAAAACTCACGTGCCTTAGCATTGTTGTTCGTCTATAAAATTCAATAATGTTTGTCGGGAAAATTATTTCTGAAGTAAGCTTGAATAATACAGAAAGCTGTATAATTGGGTAGGAACTTGGGTAGAAAATTTAAAATTTGGTGTGGCCTTGGAGCGAAAGATGTCGCATTTTACAGCAGTCAGGAGAACGGTCAGGTATAAGATAGAACCCATTCATACCATTCCGCCATAAAATCATAAAATTGTGCGGCGAAGACAAAGCCCACAAACACAGCAGGTTCTTTTATGATGCTTTCCAGCTTGCGGAATACCGATATTCGGAAACTCTCAAAATACGGACCGACCCAAGACCAGTTATAAGTAAAAATACTTTGCAGTATTTATCAAAAAAAGTTGCTTGTATCTGTATAAACTATGAGACCAAGCAAATACAAATAAACAAAGGACATGATTATTGTACATGTATATACAAGTAAATTAAAATAAATATCTTAATTATATTGTAAACTGGTTATGTAAATTTTCAGATTCAAAAACAATTACCAATTTGTCGAAAAAATGTTTGTTTTTTCGTTGTATATTTCGGCGATCAAGATGATTTATTAATAGAAATAATTTATAGAAATGAAATTATTTGCCAAGAAATTAAAAATGTTTTTTTTTAATTGCATAGCAGGTGGCATAAAAAAAATTGACCTGTCCGAGCGATTTGCTTAAAAACATTACATAACGCAATTAATAACTAATGAATAGGAATGAAATCTGTAACGACTTGTCTCCACACAGAGGATCATCGCCCCCCGGTTTAATTGCACACGCCAAAAATCAAGATAGTTTTGATTGCAGCGGACTTGACTTTTATTGAATTTCACGGGTTTAGTTTTGATTATTTGAATATGCGGTTGTGAAAAATCGGTAAAGGACATCTTATTTCAGGGTAAGACGGTATTACAAACCCCATATCAGCATTTGTTTATTCATAAAAAAATGCCAAAGTTGCTTCATTTTTAAGAGTATAAAGAATGAATTTTTTTCCTATTTTACAGGGAGGTATCATCCTCAGGTCAGGTAAAATATTGTTATTTTATGTTTATTATAATTTCCTTATTCAATAAATACTACGCCCCACAAGCGAAAAAGGGTTCACTCAACAATGTTTATAGTAGTTTGTGTATGTACCGACGCCGTAATCTTTTTTGGGATGCATCTGTTGTTTGTGGCCGAGAGGTCAGCCGATTATTGAACTTCACGGGTTAAGTTTTGATTATTTGAATATGCGGTTGCGAAAAATCGATAAAGGACAGCTTATTTCAGGGTAAGACGGTATTACAAACCCCATATCAGCATTTGATTATTCATAAAAAAATGACAAAGTTGCTTCATTTTTAGGAGTATGATGAATGAATTTTTTTTCCCTATATTTTAAAAGCAATTCAAAATAAAGAAGAATTAAGAGTTGATAAAGAAAGGGAACGGAGAAAAAAAGAAGCAAAAAATTAACTTAAAAAAGGGTTACGGAATAATAAACAATTAAAATGGAACAAAGTGGAAAGGAATAGAAAAATTATAAAGGTATCTTACAAATAATTAGGAATAAAAATTATGATAATAAGGGTAACTACGTGAACGTATAAATTTTTTGGGTCACCATTTAGGGAGGAAAAACGTCTACCAAAACAAAAAAAATGTGGTTGTCATTTAAAAAATTGATCATGACATCATAGAATAAAAACCAACAACCATTTTGTATTGCATAGATTTTATGGCATTTAATTTTGGTTTCTATATAGATTTTATAGCATTTAATTTTTGTTTTTATATAGATTTTATAGTATTTAATTTTTGTTTAATCACTTAAAATTGTAAAATAATTAACTTTAAAAAAAAAAGAAACCGACTTCAAAAAACCCAAAGTAACAAGTTAACTAAAAAGTAAAAAATAAAAATGTTCAATTTCAGAGTTATTTGTTGTTCCACTTAATGTAATTATTTATTGTTCCGTTTAATGAAATTCAGAAATTATTGTTTATTATCTAATTATTAATTGTTTTATAATTTTGAAGTCGGTGCCATAAAAACATAAAACAAATTATATACCTTCCTACAATAACAAATTAGTTACTACGAATAAAATTATAAAAACAATTCATAATACATTACATAATAAATAATAATTATTTATTTATTTCAAATCTAACAATAATTTATTCATCTGTCGGTATATCCAACCTAAACCATGCAAAATTGGGACATACTACGAATATGTATCTTTTACCTAATATATGAAATGAGTTCTGAAAAGTTTAATTCCGTAATCATAATCGTGAATTAAGAAGTCTGAAATTATCAGGGAATTATAACTTTAAAATGTATAATTTTATGTTTTACTTGGTATCGACTTCAAAATTATAAAACAATTCATAATTAGATAATAAACAATAATTTCAGAATTTCATTAAACGGAACAACAAATAACTCTGAAATTGAACATTTTTATTTTTCACTTTTTAGTTAACTTTGGGTTTTTTGAAGTCGTTTCTTTTTTTTTAAATTAATTATTTTTTAAATGGCCGTAGCGAACGTGTTAAAAACACTACATAACGCAATTAATTAATAATTAATTGTTTTAAAGTCTAGCATTACACAGTGACAATACCACAGTATTGTATTGTCACTTATCAATAACAAACGACAACACTGAATCCACATTGTTGATTTTTGTCGAAATTATATTCTCAGAATATTACTCCTATATTTTTATAATACATTTCTTTACGCCATCACCATAAATATTGCTATTTTATATTTATCATAATTTCTTTATTCAATAAATACTACACACCAAGCGAAAAAGGATTCGCTCAACAACGTTTAAAATAAATGAGGTATTTATTACTTAGTTTTATTGAGGGTAGGTAGAAGCAATAGGTTGGTCAATATTCAGTTTGAACGTACGGAATAACACAGAAAATAATCTTTGGTTAACTGGGTATTTTCTTGGTCCCTAAAAGCAACAGGTCACTGTAATATCACAAAGCAGATCTCACCGAGACACTTTAGTTCCACTATTCTACACCAGGTTACAGCATCTCACGACGAATGTACAAAATTTTATCTCACTTCAACATCGGAAGAAATTTGTCTCTCACTAAATGACAACCTTAATATCAAAAACGTAAAGGCAAAGTTTCATTAATATGATGTCGGTAGAGAGGGATTTAAAGGAGGACAATAACCGAATAATAGTAAATCAGCGTAAACTATTCACCGATTTACTCTCCAAGCTCCCATCGCGCGTAGAGAGATATAGTGTACTTCGAAGGCGATCGAGCCTGGCGCAAATTTCGTAGATTTTATAGGTTTACTCTCCCAGTTCTCAGTGCCCGTATAGAAGCTTCACTTCAAAAATGGGACAAAACCGAAGACGAATACATATTTGCATTGTAGTAGTACGAGAACTCTGCATCTACAGAAAAGAATTATATTTCCCTTTAAAGAAGCAACATTTCTCAAAAAATTGGTTACAGATTACAGTCGGTTTCGACCACTGATTGATTTAAACTGAGTAAAATTCCTTTTCAAACCGACACTTATTGAAAGTTGAAAAATCGATAATTCTCCACAGAATGTAAACAAACAGTTTTTTGCTATTGCACTCGATTCAGCTAGTTTTTGTTGATAGTAGAATTCTGGTGTCAACGTCCACAGTAGGAGCTGAATCCAATGAATCGGAAAATCGCTTTTAATGGCCCTGTAACCCACGTAGTTAAAAGAATGACATATGCTTCAGCAACCAACGCCAAAAAAAATTACACCTAATTTTTAACATATTTTAACTTATTCCTTATAAGTCTTAACAAAATAGTAGTTTGTATAATACGAGAGCTAGCAACGTTTTCGAGAATTAATTTTCCTTTCTTATCAAGGTTAGGTAGCGATGGGATAGGTCTGGCACCTGGGAGCGGGTGCGTTTACCTGTGCGCACCAGTATTGTGGCAGCTATCTCTCTCAGGCAACCATCGAATTAGTTGCCGTATTCACCTCATGTATTTTCCCTTATACTTAAATTGATCTGGTTCGAATTTCGATCTGGCAAATTTATATTATATTCTTTGATTATCGAACTGTATCGTGTTATCGTGTTAAAAAATATTATTTTTTAATTACTGAAATTACATCTGGCGCGATGTTAGCAACGACAAAATTGTCTGGCAACTATAAATTTATATTGCTAAAAGGTCATAGGTCTTGAAATTATTTCAAAATTCACAATTTTTACCTGTACAAAGGCGATGCGCCCGGCTAAACGCACCCGCTCCCAGGTGCCAGACCTATCCCATCGCTACTTAACTTCGATAAGAAAGGAAATATCAAAAAACCAGCCGAGCTAAAATAAAGTTTTTCGCGACGTTTATATTTGGAGAGATCTGCGAGATTAGTCACAATTAAAAAATGCGTCTTCATTGTCACAATCGGTTAAGATCTACGTTACTTCTCCGGAAGTAAAAACACATGTCACATGTGTGCGCTTGCGAAAACGAAAACTGTTTTGGCGTTTTCATATGTACACTTTTATGTTGCCCTCTAGAAAGTAGGTAAAGATAAACTAACTCCTTGTGTTTGTACATTTCGTTTCCGGAAGTCTCGCAGAATTCCTGTGGGCCCGCGAACCACCGTTTAATCATGCCAAAAATGCATCACCAAATTAACGAACTAGTAGTGTAAATAGTAGTCAGCACTTCTCTTGCCAATTTGCGCCTGCAGAAGATAATGATGAAACGGAAAACTCGGTGGATATTTTACGATAGTCTATGTCTATTGTTTATGGCAGCTGCTTTTCAGATACACAAGAACAGATTTCGTCACTTCAACCTAGATGTTATATTTCACATCCCCTTTTAAGGTAATAAAAATATCTAATGATGTGGAACTGGTCACAAGCCGATTCATCAACCGGACGTTGATAAGACAAATATGTATGGAACAAATTAAGCTATCACAAAACATTCCTGCCTTTCCGATTTGTAACGGACAGATGGTTGCTTAAAATAGAGTGAAAAACTTACCGCTCTCAATTCCCTTGGAGAAAAGATACGATTCAAGTAACTTCTTAGCGGTACCATTAGTACCAGAAAGAAGGGGAAAGCTAGAGACGCCTCGGTTGACTTCACTATCCATAGTATCACCAAGCACATCATCTGGATAAGGGTGAATAAGTGCATTTTGACGGTCTTCACCTGAAATAAAAAAAACCTTTTAACAAACAGTACTATATGTGTTTATAAACAGACCTACAAGAAAATCAAGTTGGCTCCCTTATTTACGACTCTATATACTAAATAATTATTCTTATTTTATTTTCAATGTCTAGGAAGTATTAGATCTTTTTATTTGATATACAAACTAAAAAAAGGAAAAAACCTTCCGCATGTTAAGTAATCTTAGCTTTAAAGTCTTGTTTACGCCGTCAACGTTACTGTATATTTAATAACTAATATATTTATGTCTTGTGGTTTCAACCAAGGTTGATTTTTACACTTGGATGAAAACGTCTACAAAAAAAAGTTGGATCAGACATGGTATAAAACAGCTACGACTTGGCAGGCAAACGAGTAAAAATTGCTTTTATAGTGACGTAATAAACTTTGTTAACACAAAGTTCAATGATTAAGACAAATATGAAGTACCATAATAAAAGTGAGAGTGGAAACTTAAAATTAGTCAAAGTTGGCCATGCCCGAAAAGCCACTTGTCGTAGTTATAGACAGAATTATTACGATACGTCAAATTTAATACTTTCAACTTGACTTTTTATAAATAATTCTATTAAACTACGACAAGCGGCTTTTCGTGCATAGTCAACTGAGTAATTTATATTTTTCTATCTCTGTATAAGATTGAGACAAAATAACAGATGAACGAAAACTCATCAGGGAAGTATCATATTAACGAAACAGCACATATAATACATAATACTTATTACCAAATTAATAAAATATCGAATTAAAAATAGTATATTATTATACGAGTTCCTGTGTAAATTGGGCGCTAGGGGTTTAAAAAAGTACGAGTGAAACGAGAAAGAGCCCAATCTGCACAGGAACGAGTGTAATACAACGTTGTATAGTTCGACACAACCTCGGCAAGCCTATAAATTGCTCAAAACCCATAAAAATAGTGGGACATTTATCTGACATTAGTGAATAAATTAGTGAAATAGCATTGTGGTGCAAATAGTAGCACCCTAAATTTAATTTCCTATATTAAAAGCATTACGTTGTTATGGAAACGAGAATTATTTGCACCACAATGGTTTAAAAAAAAAAACGACAGTGGCTAGATGTTAAATTAACAAAATATAAAATTAGCGACATAACAAAACGTGAGATTATGAAAATATCAATAACATAGAATTATGGAAATATCAACTGAACGAAATAGTAAAATAATAAATTAACGAAAACACCAAAATAACGAAACGGGAAAACAGAAAAAAAAACGTAATATGTTTTATAAAGGCCCAAAATCGGCACAAAGAAATATAAAATTAACCTAATAACAAAATTCAAATACATACTTCTATCAAATTAATATTGAAGTATCAAAATCTAAAATCAGTTGAAAGGAATAATTACCGTAAAACCGTAAAAAATTACCGTAATAAGTAAACATGAAATTAACGAAATATTATAAAGTTCCAAAATCAGCGCAAAGATTATAAAATTAGCGTAATAACAAAATATTGATATTATTAACAAAATGAAAGAATTTTCTTAGAAATGGGAAATAAATTAACCGAATAGCAAATAACAATAAATAAAAAATAAAATAAAAATAAAATAGTAAATTAACTAAATATCAAAACATGAAATTAGCGACATGTCAAAATGTTAAATTCATGAAAAATAGAGAAATATCTATCAGATCAACGAAATAGCAAAACATAAACTTAACAAATTAATGTGAAACTATCAAATTAACAAACTATTAAAAAAATAACTACACTATAAAATTTGTATTCAAAGGGAATAGACAAGTTCCAAAATCAGCGCAAAGAAATATAAGATTATAAAATTAGCGTAATAACAAAATATTAATATTATTAACAAAATGTCAAAATATCAGATTAACAAAATATGAAATTTAACGAAATAACAAAATATCAAATTCACAAAATACGTAGCTAAAAGTCCAATTAATGAAGTATCAATTTAACGAAATACCAAAATAAAAAATTAAATGTAAGTAAATAAATACGAAAATGTGTAATTAACTATCCAAATGTAATTAATGCAATATGAAAATTTCTATTTAGAGAATATCAAAATATTAAATTAATGGATTATTTTTTGTCAAATTTCAGACTCACGAAATATTAAGTGAACGAAATGGTAAAATATCAAGTAGACGAAAAACAAATTACCGAAAGGACACGGAATATTAAAACTAACCGAATATTAAAACAGCACATTAACGAATTATCAAAACGATCACACTAACGACAAAAGTATACAAACGAAATGTCAAATTAGCGAAATAAGAATAAATAGTTAACGAAATAGAAAATTATAAAATAATGAAATATTAATTTAAAGAAATGGAAAAATATTTAAATATCGTATTACCGGAACATAAAATTGATGAAATACTATCAACAGATCAGAGTGACAAAATAAAATATCACAAAAAGAATTTTCTTATTTAACGAAATGGGAAATAAATTAACCGAATAGCAAATAACAATAAATAAAAAATAAAATAAAAATAAAATAGTAAATTAACTAAATATCAAAACATGAAATTAGCGAAATATCAAAATGTTAAATTCATGAAAAATAGAGAAATACCTATCAGATCAACGAAATAGCAAAACGTAAACTTAACAAATTAATGTGAAACTATCAAATTAACAAACTATTAAAAAAAATAACTACACTATAAAATTTGTATGTAAAGGGAAAAGACAAGTTCCAAAATCAGCGCAAAGAAATATAAGATTATAAAATTAGCGTAATAACAAAATATTAATATTATTAACAAAATGTCAAAATATCAGATTAACAATATATGAAATTTAACGAAATAACAAAAAATCAAATTCACAAAATACGTAGCTAAAAGTCCAATTAATGAAGTATCAATTTAACGAAATACCAAAATAAAAAATTAAATGTAAGTAATTAAATACGAAAATGTGAAATTATCTATCTAAATGTAATTAATGCAATATGAAAATTTCTATTTAGAGAATATCAAAATATTAAATTAATGGATTATTTTTTATCAAATTTCAGACTCACGAAATATTAAGTGAACGAAATGGTAAAATATCAAGTAGACGAAAAACAAATTAACGAAATGACAGGGAATATTAAAACTAACCGAATATTAAAACAGTACATTAACGAATTATCAAAACGATCACACTAACGACAAAAGTATACAAACGAAATGTCAAATTAGCGAAATAAGAATAAATAGTTAACGAAATAGAAAATTATAAAATAATGAAATATTAATTTAAAGAAATGGAAAAATATTTAAATATCGTATTACCGGAACATAAAATTGATGAAATACTATCAACAGATCAGACTGACAAAAGAAAATATCACAAAAAGAATTTTCTTATTTAACGAAATGGGAAATAAATTAACCGAATAGCAAATAACAATAAATAAAAAATAAAATAAAAATAAAATAGTAAATTAACTAAATATCAAAATGTTAAATTCATGAAAAATAGAGAAATAGTAACAGATCAACGAAATAGCAAAACGTAAACTTAACAAATTAATGTGAAACTATCAAATTAACAAACTGTTAAAAAAAATAACTACACTATAAAATTTGTATTCAAAGGGAAAAGACAGTAATTTTCAAAATATTTGTAGTAATTATTAAGGTCGTTTACATTTTTTAAATAAAATATGAAAGCAGATTGTTTATGTACATCACGTATTTGGGTGGCTATGAAATATCTACAAACCTATCAACAACTTTGTAAAATTCCAAACAGAATATTATCATTCTTATCGACTTTTGAAGGATATTAGACTGTTTAGGGACACATGAACGGTGCTTGGAAACTACCAATGGTAGAATTTTGTTAGTAACAGTTAGTAGTGCCAACCTAATTTAAATTTCACAGCCTGCTCTAATTTATAATTTTCGCACGGTATTGTCAGTGTGTCAGTCACAAATCTTAAATGACACGTAACGTCATCAGCATCAGTTGACAACAAAGTATCAATTACAATGATTTTTTGAAGGAATGTCAACGTTGGGTGTCCCAAATGGTAACATAATCTTTGTTTACAATTTTACAATTAATGAATCTATTTAATGTCAACAATTAAACCAACTTCCAAATCCTAGTGTCAAAATTATAAAAACTGATGACAGTTTAGGATATAACGACGGATAATTTAGTGTTTACATAATCATGCATAAAAGCCGGTGTGGGTTCCCCAAACGTACTTTTTTCAAACATTTGAATTGAAAACATGATTTTGCGCATCGATGTCTCAGTATGAAATTCCCACCTAAAGCAGTAGATCAGTGGATTCTTTAACGTCGCCTAAATCCATTGTCACAGTAATTCAGTTTTTTTTTTCATGAAATTAAACAGAGAAGAATACTCTTTGTTTTAAAAATAACCACACAAAGGGTCTATTTATGTGTTTTAATGCTCGAATCCGTGTCGAACGTATCGACTTACTCCACATTTTTTTCCTTTTCAGTGAAGACCGGTTTATTTGTTTCTGCAGAATCGAACTGTCGTAAACCTGCACATGCAGAAAAATGCTCATTATTCGGAACGTGTCCCATTTTAAAAATATTGCCATCGGCTTTATAAAACGTGCGTGATGCGTGTCTTCATTATCGATTTCAGTCCCGACCTGTGCGCAGAAGAACCTTCGTGTTTGAACCAACTCTTGCCATTTCCGACGAAACGCGTCGATATTTACTTGGTCGACTGTAATACTCCCCGCCAATTGCAGTGTGTATCCTAAAACGACCGTGCAGCGTTGCCAGGTTTCGGAACAATCCACGACTTTCGAGAATTTAAACAAAATAGTATTTTCTATTAGGGTACATATTTTGGGGTACGAGCAACTATGAATTTTATTAAATATCGGATCTAGCCAGTTAAAATCTAGCCGGGAAAATTGTTTTTTAATCTTCTAGTTTTTTTTATTCACACACACTCAGTGTATGTGCAATTTTGGCACTGAGGATATTAATATGTTGTTTTATGGTTTTAGATTTTTTTATATAACGACATGATTGTTGTAACAAAAGTTTCCACTATACATATTCCATATTATCATTTGCGGAAGTAAACGTTCAAAAATAACGATTTTCTCCATATTATTTTTAAATAATAATAATTGGTAAATAAGATGTTCTAGTATCCTTACAAATTTCACATAAAACCACAACAACGTTCATTAATACGAAACAATTATTACAACTGCCTCCTAATCCAAAAATTCCAACAGACAACGCCCCTGTCGTAAAAGTTTGGTGCCCAAATTCGTTATCACCTTATCGTGCGGAAAGTAGCGGTGCACAATCGCGCAACGTAGCAACCGCAGGAGGGGCGCCGTTGTACCTCGCCATCTGGATTCAACAAGCAAACCAAAGTTGAGTTGCTGCAGTGACAGTGACCTGTATGTGTTTATTATTGAGTGATAACGTGTGATAACGGTCGTGATAAAGTGGGAACAATCGTCTGATAGGTGATATTTTCCTGATGTTGTATAAACTCTGTCTAAATTTGGGGTTTCAGGAAGGGACGCTACGGGCGTGGCTGACCAACTAAACATTACTCATACCGGCGTCCGAGTGTCAAATCTTGACATCGAAATCGAAGTGAATAATAATGGAAGTGTGAATCTTTGCGAGGGTTTTACACAATGAGTGCCAATAATGTGAATGCTCAACCAGCCCCCACTACGCCGGCAACAGCAACCATCAAGTCGCGGCCCAACATCATGCCCAGTAGTTACCTGTACACCTCCAGTAGCGCCCTTTTGAATCGCAACACTGAGAACAAGCCCACGCCCCCGCCTACGCTACCCAAGTACACGTCCAGCTTCAACGCGGGCAGCGGACTCCGAGACCGCGACAAAGACAGCATTGGGGGCTCCTACAGATTGTCCAGTTTGGACAGGCTAGCCATGCGACAGAAGTTTATGGACCAGCAGAACCCTACCAACGGGACCGTTTCTCAAACCAATGGTAGCGAAAGCACGTCTATTCAAACCAAACGGGAGATGTTCTTCAACTCCACCGAAACAACAGTGGCTAAAGACTCCAACCGACTCAACAAAATGGAAAAGCCACCAGAGCCACCCGCGAAAAGCTCACCTCCAGAACCAAAAGAAGACACCAGCAAGGAATCAACCCCTGAAATAGTCAAAGAGAGGCCTAAGGTCAAGGAACTTGATGGCTACGTCGGCTTTGCCAATCTGCCTAACCAGGTGTACAGAAAAGCTGTCAAAAAAGGATTTGAATTTACCCTAATGGTAGTTGGAGAATCCGGTCTTGGCAAGTCCACTCTCATTAATTCCATGTTTTTGACTGAAATTTATAATAGCACCGATTATCCAGGACCGACTCAGAGACTTAAAAAGACTGTGGCTGTTGAAACTACCAGAGTTATGCTCAAAGAAAACGGCGTCAATCTACTCTTAACAATGGTCGACACTCCAGGCTTTGGCGATGCTGTCGATAACAGCAACTGTTGGGCCCCTGTTATTGAATACATTGAATCAAAATATGAGGACTATTTGAACTCCGAAGCTAGAGTGACAAGAAAACAAATTCCTGATCAGCGAGTACACTGCTGTCTCTACTTCATTCAACCCTCTGGACATGGACTGAAATCCCTCGATATTGAGTTTATGAAAAGGCTATGTGATAAAATTAATATAATTCCTATTATTGCAAAAGCAGACACTTTGACATCAGATGAGTGCAACCTCTTTAAAAAGCAAATCTTAAACGAAATCGCACAACACAAAATCAAGATTTACGAGTTCCCCGACACTTCCGAAGAGGATGAAGAACACAAACTCAACAAATCCCTGAAAGAACGAGTGCCATTTGCCGTGGTGGGCTCCAACGCCGTCATTGAAGTCGACGGTAAGAAAGTTCGTGGACGAAAATACCCCTGGGGGATCGCGGAAGTAGAAAATTTGGAACACTGTGATTTTATCGCACTACGAAACATGATTATACGCACACATTTACAGGATTTGAAAGATGTCACCAACAACGTACACTATGAGAATTATCGATGTCGCAAGCTCGCCGGTTTGGGCGTCGATGGAAAGCCATCACGGATTTCTAACAAGAATCCTCTTGCACAAATGGACGAGGAGAAACGAGAACACGATTTAAAAATGAAGAAAATGGAGGCTGAAATGGAACAAGTCTTCGAAATGAAGGTTCGTGAGAAAAAGCAGAAGTTGAAAGACAGTGAGACTGAATTGACGAGGCGGCATGAAACCACCAAAAAGCAGTTGGAGCAACAAGCCAAGGAGTTGGAGGAGAAACGACGACAGTTTGAGCTGGACAAGGAAAACTGGGAGAAAGAAAACCAAATTACAGTAGAGGAACTAAGGCGAAGATCTCTGGAGGGTAGTAGAGAAGCTGTAGACGGAAAGAAAGAAAAAAAGAAGAAAGGGCTTTTCTAACACTAAATGTACGATTTCGGTGTGGTACCTACTGTAACATTCATGGTAATTTTTTATTGTAAGTGACATAAACGAGTATAGTTTCGAAATAGTGAGACATCAACCTCCCGCAATAGATTGTGAAATTAATTGTTTTGAATTTCCAATTTCCACTAACTGCCATTACATATACATAGCGTAAATGTCTATGTGCCGATTTACTATTTTTTACCATGATTACATTGTGAGCTGTTTAGGACAGTACTTTTAAGAGAATATAAATGGGATTTATTTAACTTATACCTATAAATAAAAAATAATTATTTAAAGAGAGAAGTGTCTTTTCATGACATTTTGCTTCAACGCAATGTGCCATTATTTTTTATTATTTTTATTTACAATGTATTATCTGTAAAAATAAATTCTTTTCTGACTGCATTCTTTAATTCTGATAACACGACGTGAGTACACAATGTCTATTAATAAATCAAAGAAGCAATAAAAACAAAAATAAAAGCCTTGAGAATGCCACAATACTTTCATTTTGATGAACGCGGTGAGTTGATTATTAATTACACTGCCCGATGTATGTTACATTACACCTTTTCTTGTTTGATATTGAAGGTTTTAATTTTCAATAATATATTTTGCCGCGATTCGTATAATGTTACATACACACTAGGGATAGTTTTTTATGTAATTTTTCTAGATTAGCAAATGGTCAGCTGAGTAATTAATTTTAGTGGGACCTTGACCTTAACTTGGTTGTAAAACATTTTGATTAGTGACTAACAGACAGCTTTGCTTATAGCGCCGTCTCGTTTGCAGTCATTATCAGTGCTACTATCGAAATTGCTAGAATCAACTAAATAAAAGAAAAACTAGTGGTGCTCATTTATAAAACAATCATATTTTCTCATTTTTATGCAAACATGTCATAAAAACAATGATCTCATGTCGTTCCGGTGTGTACAAGAATATTTGTATATAATTTTAGAACAGAAATTTCTTGATAAGAATAATTGCTACCGTATAATAAAGGTTTTAAATTCATGACATAATTATATATTTTGCATGTATAAATATTGAACACATATTATTTATTATTTAGTTTTTGAACTGTAACTAGTATGAACGCTAATTAAGCTTTGTTTACATTAGAGAATCAAAACATTTAACAGATACAACGGTATTGACAGATTAACTACTTTTTCAAAGTTTTAAATCCAGAGGCACAATACAATTAATAATGCTCATACAACCAGCATTGTTCAAATTTATCAGTAATGTCATTATCGTTATGTACCACGTGGCTATTTATTGTGTTTTTTTTTTCATGAAGTTGATTATACAGGATGTCCCAACTAAAATTTGTACACCCCAACAATTTCAAAAGACTCAGAAGAAAACGCTCGAACAGGTAAATTTTGTTATCAAGGGCGACCAAATTGTACCAAATTTTCAAGTCTTGGATCTCACCCCTTTAGCCAGGGGAGCCACCACCTTAAAAAATTTAAATAAAGTCAAATTCCACTGGTCTGGACGGAATAAACGCCAAAATGTTAAAACTTTGCAGTCCAGTAATATCTCCCCACATTACCTCGAAAGCGGATTTTTCCCGGATGCATGGAAAAAATCTCTAGTTACTCCTATTCCCAAGATTTCTAGTCCTCAGTCCCACAATGATTTACGACCAATAAGTATATTACCAAACTAGAAGAATGTTCTTAAATCCAAGTGGAGTAAATTTAAATTAAAAAATTTAAATATATCTAAGTCGAACTCCACAAACTTTAATCAGCGTAAAATTACAAATGGAACATGTTTCGGCAGAACACTTCTGCCATCATCAGCCCTTAAAGAATATAAAAAATTATTATTATATATTATATATTTTCTTCAGTTATGAAATCCAATAATATGTAATCCTAATTGTAACATTGTAACCGTATACTTTCTTCTTTTTTTTTTATTTAGCTTTTCTTACTTTGTAATTTATTGTATTGTTTTTATTTGGGGTTAAGTTGAGTAGCATTGTGCTAGACTTCGCCCCTTAATAAAGTCATTATTTATTTATTTATTTATTTAAATGGCATGGGGGTCGTGTGATACATCATTTTAAAGCTTATTCAATTCTCTATCCAGACCTACTTTTATCGATTCCTTCCTACAAAAAAAAAACATGAATTCGATATTTTCCAAATCTACATAAAATACTCAACTAAAATTTGTACCCCCCAACCATTCCAATTTCGAAAGACTCAGAAGAAAACGCTCGAACAGGTCAATTTTGTTATCAAACGGGACCTAATTGTACTTTCAACTCTTAGATCTCACCCCTTTACCCAGGGGAGCCACCCCCTTAAAAAATTTAAATGGCATGGGGGTCGCGTGATACATAATTTTAAAGCTTATTCATTTCTCTATCCAGATCTACTTTTATCGATTTGTTTCTACAAAAAAAAGCATGAATTTGTTATTTTCCAAATAAAGTGTATTTTATGTAGATTTTTGACACATGACAAATTTTAGTTGGGACACCCGGTATTTTAATGATGTTACATTGGCACATCTGATTTCAATTCAAATACATAATATGTCAATTTAGACGTAAAAAAAATCAAAGTTGTTTGATCAATTATTATTATTATTTGATGGTTCCAACCCACTTTCCTTTCTTAGTGCCCCTACAGATGCACAAGGATGTCTTAGTACATGAATCAATGAACATATTGTATAAAACTAGTACAAATAAAATTTGAACGATCAATCAGGCCTACCGTTCTACACAGTTTTAAATAAAAATTAGTAAAGTATCTTTATCATACGACAAAAAACGTTGCGTGTAATGATGTTTGTGAAATGCCGTAGCAGCTCCCCGCCCCTCTTGCTCGTCAGACGAGACAACGTATGTGCATACAGTGTGATCGAAAACGAAATTAATCAAAGTTGGCCATGCGGGAAAAGCCGTGTATCGTAGTTTAAAAGAATTATTTATGAAATGTTGATTTAACAGGGTCAAGTTGACATTTAATAAATCATTTCATTGAACTACGATTTTACGACATGACCTCAAATTCATAAGACGCGGGAGGCTTATCACTCACTGTGTACTTTTCTATTTCTTTACAATTAATTTTTTCTTCAAACGTCAGAAAAACGTAACATTGTATACGTCAATAGGCAATGACGAATGGCCATTATGTCTGCGTGTGCTTTGAAAAGTTTTCATGTCATTTAATTATGTGATTGAGGTTAGTAAACTGTCAAATTTAATAATAAAACAATTACATACTACTATTTTTTGCGATCGCGTAAAAGGAGGTAATTTTTGTATCATTTTGTGTGTAAAAAGTATTTCATTATTGTACTAGCGCAGGAAGCAGTTTAAAGTGCAAATTTTTGTAAAGACCCAATGGACCTTCAGCAACTAAATTTTGTAGATTTTTTTCAGAAAAGTGATTTATGTGTTTTCTTTGGGGTGACAGGTATTTTTTATTAGATACCCAAACATAATTTCTTGGACATTACATCATCAAAATATTATAATTTTTGAATTGAAAGTAAGTTAATGGTGGTGAATGCGATCCGATGTCAAAGTCGGTAAGCGATGGTCTTTACCAAAATAATGGAGTCGAAGTAATATTTTTCAGAAAAGTGAGTTCTGGGACAATCGTAGAAGAAATTTTGTATGCAACACGTGCAAAGGTGGTATGGTACATGTCCTTTTGTTGCTAATTGACTCCCTTTCACATTGACATTGTTTAATTTGGTATTGAAAAAAAATATATCATCAAAAAGGTTAAGTAGAATTGTCCAACATGCTTGCTGCACTCTCATGAGGTCCAAAAAACATTTCAAGTAATAATATCTGAGATCTTAGAACTATGTAATATAGAACGCCATTGTATGAAAAACAGTCATTGTTGTGTTTATACTTGACCAGATCCAGAGGTCTAAAAACTGGTCTCAAATATTTCTTGCACTTAGTTTCCTTACTTTGATAGATTTTCACTGAATTTGGGCTTACATATAAATAATTACGTACTATTTTTATTACACCCAGTAATAAAAAAAAAGTTTTTGTTTTTCAAATTGTCAGATTTACAATATCCCTCCATATAATTGTCAGAGTATCATTTAGGACGACTAGGGCATCAAGTTGAACCTTCTGTATACAAATCTGACGCGCTCGAATATTTCAAGGTCACATTTTTTTTTACATTTTCAAAAATCGGTCATGACTTTTGGTGACGTCCAAATCGTCAGTCATTTGAATAGGACATTTTTTGAGTTCATTTAACATTGCCTCTGAATATCTGACACGCTCGAATAACTTTTTTTTTATTATTTTTTTACCCCTTTTTACTGCGACCCCCTCTAGTTAATCGTCAGATTAATATCTCCCGGTTATCAGAAAGACAAAGCGCGTGTCCACTATGAATGTCTGACGCGCTCGAGTATTGCCATGTGACTGTTTTGTACACGCTCTTCCCCCCACTAAAATGGAAAACTTAACATAAACTTTTTCTCGTTTTAGAACTTAATCTTCACAATACAATGGGTCCCCATGACGCTTTAGTAACTGCAAATTTAGCATCCCGGGATTCCGTGCTATAATACGGATCGTAATAGAACAGTTATTATTCAGAGGCATATTAACACTGAATTTACAATGTTAAATTCTGAACATGGATAAACCAGTGCACAGATTTTTCTTTAAGAAAGTAGAAAACCTTGGCTTATCCAAAAGGCACACATTTGCCTATCTGAGATCTAGTGGGTTGAGGTTTGCGAGCGAGGGATACATTTGCCACACGCAGGTGGTGTTAGTAAACGGTTTTATTTAGCTTGCTTTATTTGTCTTGTGTGGGTCAATTTTAGTAATTGAAATTTTACCCCCTTTCTGTTGACCGATTGATTTGATATTTGGTACACACCTTTAGTTTTGATGATAATGCAATTGTTTCATTTAGTTTTCAATCCCTTCAATATGGGTATCAAATGAAAGACCTTGACAAGTAGAACACAGTATACTTTAGAAAAAACTAAAAACTTGAAAAACATCTTTAAGTTAAACGGTTTTATTGTAAAAGAAACATAATAATGATGCAGATAATGTACCAAAAGCTAAAAAATAATTAGGTACGTACCAGGTACCAGTCATCACACCACTCTCCTCATCAATCTAGGGCCGCCATTGATCAGACTAAAATAAAATCGTGAGGCGAGTCGAATGTCTATTATCTAACAGTACAACTTGTACAAAATCTGTGTAAAAGTAAATTCATCACTATCATCGTGCGACATCGCAGAACGATCATTTACGTATTTATGTTTTAGTTATTCATTTACGTTATGCCCCACGATTTTATTTTAGTCTGATCATTGCTTTAGATTGATGAGGAGAGTGGTGTGATGACTGGTACCTGGTACCTACCTAGTTATTTTCTAGCTTCTAGTACATTATCTTTAAAACCGTTTAACTTAAAAATGTTTTTTACTTATTTTTTTTTAAATACCTTTCCCAATAAGCCGAATGAGATGAGATAACAACGAACAATCCTGACCTGGTCCTAAGAAATTGTCATTAGAATATTGATTGGCTAATGAGACCAACACAGATAACCGGACAGATGTTAACAATGTAACCTGACATTAACAGAAAAAGAACTTGGAAGATTATCATAAAAAATAAGAAATTTTAAAAATTTAAAAAATTAGATTAAAAATTTAATATATTATTTTGTTATTTTTTTCCACTTTTGTTTATGGAGTTAATCAATTTAGTAAGTGGGCGGCTGTTGGGAGGTTGTTGTGTTCGTTGATTTAAAAAAAGACTGGAAACAAATTACTGTCCAAACTAATTTGTATCATTTTGTTTTTTATTTATTAAAGTTGGGTAACAACGACGGTACGTTTTGTTCGACACCTGATATAATACGACAAAATTGCAAAATTTATGACATTTTGACAAGACAGACATTTTTCGCAAATCTAGAAGATTTTTGCATTTTCCCTGCGGCTCAAGCAAGCGGCATTATTTAATATATATTATTATTCTTGTTATAAGTACAACAGGACAGTAAAGAGCGGACGTAAATAAACTAAAAATAGAAAACTCACCTAGTAAACGTCATTACTTCAACATTCAATGCTGTTATTGATGAAAAATGAAAAAGTCTGTTCATACGTGCGCATTATTTCAGTTGAAAATACCTTCTCTGGTGAAAATTTAGAAAGTGGATAATCACGCTGACATTTCCGGAGAAAGACAATTGTTTCTCAGTAGTTTGTAGGGGGGAAATTTTTTTGTAGAAATTTTGTTGCTCTTGTCAAGTTCTATTCCTGTATAAAATTTTGATACCTATTTCTGTTACACCCTGTATATATATATTTTTTAAATTTTACATTTTAGATGTAGGAATTGTACAAATTGGGTTAACTTTATAACACAATAGAATTAAAATGTTTACATGAAATGAAAGACATTACCTCGCAATTATAATTATCGTAGGCGGATGTTCATTGTTTTTAAGCGATAATCAAATGTCCTTGCAAATTTAATAGCGGCATTTTTAAACATGTGGTGAATGTCTGGAGATCAGCCACATCCTCCTGTCCCGTAACTGTTGAAATTTAATGGTTTCTTAACGTATTTAACGTTACCCACACAAACTATAAAGCCTATTAACGAATTGATAGTCCGCAAGTGGAACTCATAAATTAATTGGACACTTGGTGAAAAATGCCCATAAACATGATAAGTAGCCCATTTTTTGTCAGTGAGCAACCGATGAAATCGATGGAAAGTACAGTTAAAAAAGATCTTGTATCAAGGCATTATTTCCCTCGTTATAAAAGAAACCAAGGCTAAATCAATGGAGATGAAAAACTGACGTAAAATACATAATTCACTCGCTTGACTTTAGATCTGGATAAGCGTATTAATCAGTGAAATGAATAACATACATTTATACCAGAAGTTAACGCAAACAATAAGCAGCCAGTTAATAAATATCAATGTCTAAAGATGATCAATAAACCAGAAACGTCATTCCATTTCACCAAGAGTTTCAATATGCAACAAAAGAGCTGATTAGACATACTAGGTCATGCAGCAATCGATAGATAAACAATGAGTAAATAATAAACGCAACAGAATCCTTCAAAACGAACCTGCCAATATCGATAGTTTTCCTGTAACTACAGATAATGAGGCATGACTGCTTTTTCATTTCCTAGCATTATGGTTACGCACCACTAACTTTCCAGTAAGAAAGTCGGAAAAGGTGTGGAACACAAAGATTCAAACATCACTTTTAAGTGTGCCCTGTTTTAAATGAGTAGGTTTTGATGTTACTTTTTTGTTCTCTAAACCATGTCTTCAAATTGATCGTGGGTCGTTAATGGAACTACAACTTGTTGCAATCTCATTAAGTTTTCTAAATCGTCCAAATCACGATCAATGCTATTGTACATATTTATCGTTTTGCTTGAAATTCAAGTGTAAAGAAAATAAAACACTAACAAATAATCTAGGTTAATTGAGAGTTGAGATTTACAGCAAATATTCAAAGTGTTCTCCTCCAGCTTCAATGTAGGTCTTGACTCTCCGTTTCATATTTTGAAATTAATTTTCCAACATCTGAAAGGTTATAGCGTTGCATGCACTAAAAATTGCCTACAGTTCTTCAAGATTGTGTGGTTTATTTTTAAATACGGTGTTTTTGAGATACGGGAAAATTAAATAATCTAGAATTGTCCGGACTTCGAGGCGAAATTAAATGACACCACATTTATAATCACTCCGCTACACCACACTAACATCACAAAATCTTGCCACACATTTATAAATTTGTTGGACTAATTTTGATAATTAGGGTAGGCACTTCGAAAAACCTTTTAACACAGCGTTCTATAGAATACTTCCATTTACCATTCTGTTGCCGTTTTTTTTTTTGAAGTCACTTTGACATTCAAATTTTGAATCAAATTGTCGAAAGTTAGTAGTGCCTACCTAATTTAAATTTCACAGCCACCTCTAATTTATAATTTAAATGATGTCATGGTTTCGATTTAAATAAAATATAGATAGTGAATTGTTAGAATGGTGTAGTCAACCTAATGAAGGAAATTTACACCTTTGAAAATACGTAAATGTAGTAATACTAATGAGTAATAACAAAAACAAATATGTTCAAGTTGATAACATTTTAAAATGTGCATGTATAATGAGTAATAATGTACACTACCACCGGAATAATTATATTTAACTTTTAACAATATCGTAAAAATTAATACGTTCTGATAAGAAATTATCGATACAAAAATTGGGTAGGTGTGAATTCAAGTTTCACAGTTTTTAGATTGTTAAAATGGTGTTCTCCGTAGTCGTCAATTTATGTCATGTCGTGAAAAAAAAAAAAAAAAAATAGGTGAACATTTTATTTCTTAAAAACTAGAAGAATGTTCTTAAATCCAGGTGGAGTAAATTTAAATTAAAAAATTTAAATATATCTAAGTCGAACTCCACAAACTTTAATGAGCGTAAAATTACAAATGGAACATGTTTCGGCAGAACACTTCTGCCATCATCAGCCCTAATTTAACAAGAGATTAATGATACAACTGATGAATTACAAGAGGGGTTCTTACCTTAAAGAATATAAAAAGTTATGACGCTGACGTAATTTTGAATTAAATTTGACGTTTTCAAAGGGTTACATGATTTTTAAAAGATTTCGTAAAAACAACATTTTATAAAATGTAAAAATTAAAAATGGATCAAAGAGAATCTGGTAAGTTTGTTTGAGTGGTGAAAAATTAAAATAGTGAATTAATAATGGCATTATTGAAGTTATTCTGTTCATTTAAACAAGATATGTTTTCCAGTTTCAAGGCTTTCTTTATTTTATTTCCAAAGTTATCTGTTTTAAAGTTTCATTTAAAACAGATAACAACTTATCCAGATTTTTTATTAAAAATAAAGATCCATTAGATTACAAATCATCATCAGGTGTATACAAATTAAACTGCTCTTCTTGTGAGTCATTCTACATAGGTCAGACAGGTCGCAAAATATCAGACCGTATTAAAGAACATTTCAGGCACATCTATAACAATACACATCTTGATCCTCCACCATCAACACCTTCTTCTTTCGCCAATCATATATTAATAACGAAACATAGTTTTTCACCATCAAATTCCAAATTGATCCATAAATGCAATAAAGGCCGGAAATTAGATTTTCTTGAGACTTTGGAAATAAGGAAAGCCTTGAAACTGGAAAACAGATCTTGTTTAAATGAACAGAATAACTTCAATAATCCCATTATTAATTCACTATTTTAATTTTTCACCACCCAAACATACTTACCAGATTCTCTTTGACCCATTTTAAATTTTTACATTTTATAAAATGTTGTTTTTACGAAATCTTTTAAAAATCATATAACCCTTTGAAAACGTCAAATTTAATTCAAAATTACGTCAACGTCATAACTTTTTATATTCTTTAAGGTAAGAACCCCTCTTGTAATTCATCAATTGCATCATTAATCTCTTGTTAAATTAGGGCTGATGATGGCAGAAGTGTTCTGCCGAAACATGTTCCATTCGTAATTTTACGCTCCTTAAAGTTTGTGGAGTTCGACTTAGATATATTTAAATTTTTTAATTTCATTTTATTTCTTATTTATCTTCTAGCAATACTAAAGACATTTATTTTTTAAAAGATCACATCTGTTGCATTTATTCAAAAATTCTAAGGCGCTTGCTTTTTGAAAGTTTTCACATTAACGCATATGATCAACGCGCCAGTAAACAATTTCAAAAAGTTTTCAAAAATTAATCGAAATCTGTTAATAAGTCAAATTAAAATAGCGCTTATCAACTGTATAATACCTATATTAACCATAATTTGGTGAAAAATACAGACATACTTGAAGAAAGTCTCTCTTATCATCACTACAAGTGCTGTTTTATCATCACAAAAAATGAGTAATTTTCCCGGTCATAATTTCCTTGGCAGACTCTGACACCGATGTAACAGATGATGATGGGGCCGGACATGAAAATGTTCATGATGCTGACAAAATTTCTGTAGAATATTCTCAAGTTGGCAATGCACCATTATTGGTATTGCTTCTTATTTCTATTATAAACTTTTATTGTATTTTGAATAAAAATTATGTCACGTGCGACGTTTTCCTAACCTAATCCAAAAACTAAAATGTCAAAAAAAGACCTATAACTCCCCAAGATCAAGTCAGTGCAGTGTTGTCCATAATGTTTTCCGAAGACATTGCAACGTTAGCGAGTTTTAAAATATAGCTTGATAGAATTTTTTTTACAAAAAATCATAACAATAGATGTCACATATTTACCTGTCCTGAGGTAGAATCATAAATGCATTTTTATGGCGATCTGAGGAACTGTTGTGGAAACAAAAAAAGAAATAGTTGGAAATTGTTAAAACAAATACAGAGCAATCGAAAATAAAATTGGTCAACGTTGGCCATGCAAGAAAAGTCGCTTGTAGTTTAATAGAATTATTTATGAAATGTCGAATTTAGCGCGGTCGACATTTAATATGACCAGCCACTTTTCGTACATCGCCACCTATGATTAATTTTGTTTTAGATCTCTCTGTATTATGGACCACAAATAACCACACCGTAGATACGTAAGTGCTTATCCTTTTCTTCCACATTGACAATACCGTGCGATAATTTAAATTATTAATTAGAGTAGGCTGTGAAATTTAAATTAGGAATGTCGAAGGTGTCAAAGTGACTTTAAAAAACGGCCACAGAATGGTGAATGGAAGTATTCTATAAATCGCTGTGTTAAAGGTTTGTCGAAATACCTACCTAATTTTCCTGCAGATTATCAAAAATTAGTCCAACAAATTTATAAATGTGTGGCAAGATTTCGTGATGTTAGTGTGTTGTAGCGGAGCGAGTGTCAGTTTTATGATGATCCTGTTATTCAATTTCCGCCTCGAAGTCCGGACCTGACAATTCTAGATTATTTCATTTTCCCGTATCTCAAAAACACCGTATTTAAAAATCACCCGCACCGTCTTGATAAGAGGCAATTTTTAATGCATGCATGAACTGGAGAGACAAGAGCTGCATTGAAGCTGGGGGAGCACACTGTGAACATTTGCTGTCATTTTTTAAAATTTAACATGAGAAACATAAACGTCACAATGTTTAGACCATAACCTCAAATTTTATTGTCAGTCCATTGCATAAAAAATTACCCGCCTACCCTAATTTATAATTTAGATGATCTCATGGTAGTTGATCAACTTTGTATTTTTCTACATTGTCTTTAATATAATCTTTTATATGCTTACCAAGCAAACTGCATACATATATCTTTAATAATGCATAAAGTGGAATATAAATCAAATTTCTCATTTACTCATTTTTTTAAAATTCTTCGATTTTTCAAGGCTTTCTCTGCTTCCGAATTATTCATCGTCTGAGTTTTTCAATTGTCTTGTTTTTTCAAATTTATACATTTTTGAGGTGTCTCAAGAGTAAATTTTAGATTTTCGGTGTCATCTCTTCACTTTCTGGACTTTTTTTTCGGATTTATATTCTCTATGTCCTAATTTTAGTGTAATAGAAACACCGGTATTAAGTGTTATGAAGTGAAAAAGTACTAAAAATACCAATGCTGTTTTTTATTTTACTCTACCAAAACATCTATAAAAAAGATCTACCTATAAAAAAAAAAAAACAAAAAATGGAAATCAATACACCCGGTAGATTAATAGGATGTGACACTGTTAGTCAGCTTTCTACCATTTCATATTGTACACCTTGCACATTGTGATAATCGTCCACAAAGTACAAATTTTAATCAATAAAGTGAATATGAGGGACGCATTAATGTGTTGGTTAAATTGGTTGAAAATGATGAGCGTAAATTTTGTCGTGAATTGTTGTTGAGCGTGAAGTATGAAGGAAATATGCATACTATCCATTTTTTGTATAAACAATTGTCAATGTCAAAATGCAATTAAAGAGCAGGCTGTATCATCTAAAAATATGTCCTTTCAGACCGAGCTATATAGCAGATACTATTGAGGTTATGTTCATAGACATCAAAGTTGACTGTTTATATAAAATTCAGTTACAGTTTGTGGTGATTGACTAGAATAATTTCTTCGTTTCTTCTCATTTGACTGTTTATCATAGTTGCATAGTGCATGTCACCTTGATGTCACCATGTTAAACGACGAAATAAATGTCAGAATGTGACATTCAATGTGACCAACCAAAATTACTGTTGCTTATACCAAAATGACCATATTTTGACAATTGTTTATATAAAAAAAATTGATAATAATATGTATGTATTCTATTTAGAAATATTATTATTCAGGTTAGCAGAACCGCATACTCAATGCATTTATTTATTATTTCAATGCTCAACTGCATTTTTTTTTGAGCACTTGCGTTAAATTTTATTAAATGGATTATCATTTTTCGTTGTTTGCTTTCCAAATTTATTGTAATTTTTTTTTTCAGTTAATAAAAATGTTATTTAAAAGATATGCAAGATATCACTTTTTTACTCCTGTTGAATAGAGAATTGAAAAGTCTATCGAACCCCCCCAAAAAAAAAAGTTGGAGATTGTCATTTAGAAAAATTGATGACGGTGTCATAGCTCAAAAACAGATGACGTCATCAACAAAATTTTTATGTCAAAAGATGGCGATTTAAAAACAAAAATCCACCTTGGAGCGTTTTTCGCAAAAACATTACATAACTAAATTATGAATTTTGTGCGGAACTTTATGAACACCTGTATGTTTTAGAAATAATTCTACACCCCTTTCTTGCTTTTCCCTCAGTCTCGCGTTATAAAATTCTGGTTAATGTCGCCATATTGCCTTTAGTTGCTGAAGAAATCTCTCTAAAGGTAAAGTCCTAATATCACCAAGATTTTCCAGGAAAAAAATTGAAATTCGAATGCAAGAAGTGTATCTTCATACACATGTTCGCACGTGTTGGAAATATTAGAAAACGAAAGAACGTAACACTAGCATTTTTTCAGAGAATATTGTTGACATTTATGATGAACATGGAGAGAAATTTAATATACAATTAAATACGAGGGTGGGTAAATAAGTCCGTGACTGAATGAAACGCAGGTTTATCCTTTGAGCTCTATAGACTTCGTCCAACGTTTCTCCGATTTTTTGACCCCTTCCAAATAAAAGGATTTATTTAGGTCCTCAAAATAAACATTTTTTTGAGCAATGATTTCATCGTTTGAGTTCAATCTTTTTCTGCCAAGCCATTTCTTCAAGTTTTGGAAATAGCAAATAGTCAATAGGGCCTAAATCCAGAGATCATGGCGGATGAGGGAGTAATTCGTACCTCAAATCATTTAATTTCCCCATAGCGACTGCGTACGTATGCAACATCGCGTTGTCTTGGAGGAAGAGCACTTTCTTCTTGGCCAAATGAGGGCGTTTTCCAAATCAATGTTGAACCGGTCCAATAAGTTGTCGTAATATTCGCCATTGCTTGTTTTTCCATTTGTAAAGTAATCGCTGTGGATTATACAGCATGCACCTTAAAAAACTGACACCATGACAAACTGTTGGCTGACAGACAGACACACCGAAGATTCGCCCGAACACTGTTTCGACTAGTGTTATGAATCGGCGCAAAAACTCCTTCGAATTGATGCTTGTTGTCACACGCATCCGTTTGTGGTCAATTGAGAGCAAACGCGGTACCCATTTTGCAGATACTTTTCTGAAGAAATTCACTTTTCTGCACTTTCACCAAAATTCACGCGGTTTTCTGTTTGAGTGGCTGTGAAATAAAAACTAAATGACGCAGCTTGCTCAAAATTTAACTGTAGTCAGTTGACTGATGGCTTTTGACAAGGGCAGTGTTGCTTTTCAAATTAAAAGGTGGGAAGTTCAAAAGTCACAGACTTATTGACCCATCTTCGTATAATGGAGCGGCGTTATTTTGGAACAAGAAAATGATTTGAGCCTATGTTTGGTCTCTGATAAAAAAAGAATCCCAAAACGAATAAAAGGCAAAGAAGGGTCCAGAATTATTTGTAAAACATTGTACGAGAAAGTTTACAAAATATAGAAAAAAAGAAAAAAAAAAGTGCAGTTCGGTAGATTTATTACCTTATTTTCTTCATCAAAACTTTGCGTAAATAATTATAAAATGACCACTTTGCAATGATTTCTATTTTTCTCCAATCAATGAGTCAATTGGCGATCTTGATTTTGGAAAAAAAAATGCATCGATTGCAGTTTAATTAGATCCGATTGAAAAATCTTTAATTTAATAGCTTGTATGATCTGATATGCTTGAGAGCCCAAATTAGTACATTCGGATCGGAGATATACCCAGAATTATAACCACTTACAGCAAAAGTATTTTTTTTCTAAAAATCATATTTAAGAAATCTATCCATGTAAAAAAAAATGCATGAAAATAATATATTATTATACGAGTTCCTTTGTAAATTGGGTGCTTTCCGGCACTAGGGGTTTAAAAAAGTACGAGTGAAACAGGTGCCGAAACCCCCAATTTACACAGGACCGAGTGTAATACAACGTTTTATAGTGCGACACAACCCCGGCAAGTTTTTAAATTGCTTAAAATCCATAAAAATAGTGTGACGTTTACCTGACATTTTATTTTTGCATGACAGAGAGTGTTTACACAAGCGAAAATTTGAAAATTCCGACAGTGTCGAATTATAAACACATTTTTGATATGGTATTTTGTAAACTAGTGTTATTATCAAAACCAATTGGAATTTTTTCTTTGAACTATCTTTAGTTGTTACTACAAAGGTTGGTCGTTTATACTTGTTACTTTGGATGTTCATTTTGGAAGAATTATCCAAAGTTACAAGTGTAAATTGTCTTTCACTTTTACTTATCCAAAGTGAATATGAGAATGAATAAGTAGATTATTACTCTGGATGTATATAAAAAGTGAAAGAGTCTAAACACTAATTTTTGAAACATTTTGACGTTCAAAGCCTGCTGGAAGTATGAGTCATTTATTCAAATCAGACCAAGGAAGGTTGTCTCTAATGGCTGTTCAAGCAATTGTTTGCCATGGCCGTCTTTTATGTCGTGAGTCTTGACGGCATTCTTATGGCATCTATAATTCACTTCTCTACAAGTAAATACTAAAACTTACCTTTCTAACATAGCAAGCTTGGGGATGATGCTTCACCGGCATGAACAGCAATCTAATTCGATCAAAGAACTGAATTCCATCAATCGAAGCGGCACCCATGTATAAGAAAACTCCAAGAAGCACTGCCATTGGAACACATTTCAACAGTGGTGACATTAATACTGAAAGTCCAATCAACGCAGCCACAGTAAAAGCCGAAAGTCTTTGTTCTTTGACTTCAATCAAATGCGGTTTTTCACCTGGAGCGTGAGTTCTTGACATGACAGTCAAAGCAGAAGTATGAGCAATAGAACGCACTGTTGCCGCACAGATCCACGGCAGGCCAAAAAATCCACATAATATGTTGATCAAACATATAAGAACAATGTCCAAATGAAATCCGCTTCCTTTCTTGAGCTTTCTCTCTTTCTTGTCAATAATAAGTCTGAAATAAAAAGGCACATTTAGATTTGTTTATGCTACCGACAAACAAACAGTCGAACATACTCGGAGATGTGAGTTTCCATAAACAGAAGAATGTATACAAGCATTGCTGGTACAGCCGATGCGAACATAACCCAGACGGGTAAGGGCTCGTCGCCACCATCGGGAGGTATAAACCATCCACGGATTTCAGATTTAGTTGGAGAAAGTCCGTCGGGAACGTTGAGCTTTTCCGTGTAGGTTTGTGGAACCATGTAATCAAACAGAACCATGGTGATAATTGCAATTGGGACTCCGAAATCGCCGAGGGCGCGCCTGGCCTGCAAATGAAAATACACCCACATCAGATATACGGGTAGATTGGAATTTCACATCAATGGACAAAAATAACAATTTTGATTGGTTTCGTTTTCTTAGTGCTGTTCATTTGGCGCCATGTGTCTGTGGAATTTCCACCAAATATAAACATTGTAATTAAACAAAAACACTCCATACTGACGATACTGTCGGCATAGATGCAATTATAACAATAATGTTGTATCGTCGACATCGTATTGGCACCCTAGGATGGTAAATTACTATATGTAATAATTGAATGGACGTTTTTATAATTCGTTACATTCATGGAAATTTTGACTAATAACAGAGCTCCATTTTTGTAAACTATAGTGATTATTTCATTCATCATCGTTTTCGACCAATCGTAAGACTTTATTTTTTGAATTATGGTTATAATTCGATAATCTTTATGTTCCTTTTTCAAATGTTTTTATTTCCAGGGCAACGCTAAATACTAGTGTCACATTTTTAACTTTTATGTCAAATTTCAACATGAATTGTTTTAGAGAACTTTATTCATGAAATAATCTTAATATATATTATACTCGTGTAATTTTTTGACAAATTTCCCTCTGCTGCGCATCGGGAAACTAAAACGTCAAAAAATGACACTCGTAGTTGCTAATCAATTTTCGTATTACAAATCGATAGTTTCCAAGCACTCATGTAATTACAAGTGATAATCTGTGAATTTTTCTAATTTCATGTTGGTTAATCAATTGTTCCGTATTGGTATGGAAATGAAGTGGTTTTTAAGGTAAAAAATTATTTTTCAATATCCGTCAAATCAAGTTAGTGATTTTGATAAATGAGTCGTTTAGTTTTTCTACTTTATTCATAAAATAATCCTATAATCTTACTTAAATTTTCTCTCTAAAAGGTGACAATCGTGGTCACTATGCCAGCTTTCGTGTTACAAATCGACAGTAATTTCGGAGCTCAGACTTAAATACACAAATAGGTAAACTAACAATTATTAATCTCATAATGCTATTAAAAGATAATTCGTTACATTGTTATGTTGATAAGTGTGGCTATACGTATTTAAAATTTTATTAATATCGGGTCTTCATTAATGACTCATATGTCAAGTTGTCTCTGGAAAACAAAATTGATAATATACGTGGTTAGATGGAGAATTCTGACATTAAAAGCCTACTGGATGTATGAATCACTTACGAAATAGTTTCGTGTAAATAAAATGGTCAAGTTAATTTTATTTTTAATTTTTGGGTTAATTGTTGATCTAATTATTGGATTTTTTTTAAGTCATAAAAATTATACAATTTAAAATGGCTTTTTTTGTATGGACATTAAAACCTATGACCAACCTAAATTTCTAAAATCCTAAAGTTTGAAATTAATTAACTGTAATACATATTTAAAAATTATTGAGTACAAAAGATGCCAATTAATTTTTACTTCTTGTGCTTTGACTAAATCAGAACTTACTTTATCAAATCTCAAATAGCTCTCTAGTAAATTGATTTTGTTAACGAAGACTGAGAAAATGCTTTTATCGCAGAATTTCTCAAGCGGAAAATGGATGTAATGAATTAAAACCTATAGAGCTCTCTTTGACAACAAAATAGTGGGTTAAATAATTACTTTGTGACTTTCTAGGTATATAATCAACTCAAAATGTAAACGGCACCGCCTTGCAATGTGGTGACGTACACTTTAAACTAAATTAGTCCTACGCAGGAATTATTCACAAACGAGAAGTGTCGATGAATCAAAGTGGAGTAAATTTAAATATATTCATGTCGACTTATAAATTTTAAACATTCTTTAAGGGCTGAAGATGGGAGTAGTTTTCTCCCGAAACATGTTCCAATTGTAATTTTACATTTATTAAAGTTTGTGGAGTTCAACTTGAATATATTTAAATTTTAATTTATTATTCATTTGTGTTTTTTTTTTTTTTGTAAATAAATATACAGGGTGTAAAATGGATTTTGACATTTTTACACTTAAAACATAAAAATCTGAGAATATTGAGTCCCCTAATTAGACTACAGCAAAACTTTTTAGATAAAATAAAATAGAATAAAAATTAAGTGACCACAATTCTTTATTTTGACGAGTTTCAAGTGTTAAATAATTTAATTTTTCTAACAATTTTTATTAAAATTAATTTTAATTTAATTTGAGAACCGCTGGGCCGATTTGGCTATTTTTTATCTTCATATTCGTAATAGTCCATAATGGAAATAACTCAATGTTTTCAAGAAAAAAAAAGATTTGGGCCGATTTGGCTATTTTTTATCTTCATATTCGTAATAGTCCATAATGGAAATAACTCAATGTTTTCAATAAAAAAAAAAAAAAAGATTTGGAGAAAAATCTGGAAAAACGCATTCCCGCCCAAATTAAAATAAAATTACATTTCTTTTTACTTTTGTGTTGTTTTGCGATCTGTCCAAAAACAAATTTATTGACATTTGGACAAAACGTCTGTTGGGTTACCTAGTAAAGGATAAAAATTGATTTTGGTCAGATTTCTTGTACTCAACACCTTTCCTATTTCACGTTTTGCTCAAAATTAGTTAGGGTAGCCAATGAAACGATTTAAAATCATCGATCAATGTCAAAAAAGATTTGACAAAGAAAGAACATAAATAAATAAAGAAAATAAATATATTCAAAAAGAACAACTTGTCAACAAAACGGATTAATTGGAGAATCGAGACTTTTATCTCATTATGGGTATATTTGATTTTTTATCCTCTGAATGAGATTAAATTTATATTATGTTTTCAAGCTTGAAAACACTAAACTATTTTGGGTTAAGTTGGTTGTTACAAAATAGGTGTAAAAAAATAAAACAGCTTTTCACAACATTTTAGACGTTTTACATGTACCACGATACTTACACTTCTTCCCAAAAACTGGCTATTCCGGAATATCTTCAGATAAAAGGCAATGATGAAGGTCCCCAAGGTCAAAACAGTACAAAACAAAGCAGTGTTGGGTTGATTGATTGGTCCAAGCATGTCCTCCGTCGGTAACCTCTTACTATACGTCGCCGGCGGTAACGTATTCGTCGAATTTTTAACGGGGTTTGTGTCATTTACTGAAGCGTTATTTACACTGAGATATTCAGGATATGATTTGTTTGGACCAGACGAATCCTCCGATTCACAGTAATCTCCTAAAAGAGGATGTCGCTCGTACACGATAAACAATTTCATAATACTTTCAATTATGTAAAGTAAAACAATGAGCGCCGAGAAAATGTCCTCGGTAAACCGGGTGAATAATTTAACGAAAACGCTTCCTTCAAAACAGGCGACAACTACTCCTATCAATCCTAACCACAGTCCCACGTACACACGCGTTGTTAAAAACTGCCCTTCCATGTCGTTTGCTTTGCAGAATTCGTATAAACTTTCGTCGAATAGAAGCAGTGCTCCGGTACTGCCAACTATCACGAGAGGTTGGCCGGAGAAGAGAGCAAAGATCACACCGCCCACGGAAGTGCAAAGCAGAGTCTCACATATGCCCATGTAACCGTTTGTTTTTGCACCCATGAGACCACCGAAAGCGATAGCGCCAGAGACTGCAGCGAAATACATGAAGATGGAAGCTGCCAAACACTGGAGGTTCAATCCGTCGAGGATATCGCTTTTATAGTACGGATATCTTCGTTTGAGATCATTGATTAGTCCACCCCAAGGTTTCTTGGTTCTTTCCAGGGGGTTCGGATATGGAGGCTTCTTCTCATCGTCGCCATCTCCGGCCAGAAGAGCTTTAGTAACACCTGAAAATGAAACGAATTAATTCTTAGATGACTATTTTTTCAATAGTAGCAACGAGTTTATGATGAACACTAAAGAATAGTACTAAAAATATCCCGGAAAATTTAAACCGTTTCCACAAACGTGGTTTATAAAATAAACCACACATAGTATAATCTCGCTTATAACGACAAAATAGCAGGTGAGTAGAAACTGCAGGGTGATATGAATCGCAAGAAATCATTTCACCCAGCATTTTCAAAATTCCAAAAAATCACATTAGCAGTAATGTCATTTAAAATGCAACCAACATTACGTGTTTCCATAATAATTATACTGAAGCAATTCTAATGAAATTTTGACACAACAAAGAACAGGACACAATTTTTACTCTGTGCAATTTTGAAAATGCTAGTGCTAGTAGTTTCTCAAAAAACAATTAAAAACCAGTCAAGTTTGGAAAAAATGAGATTGAGATTTAATTTATTAAAGCCGCTATGCTGATGCCGGATCCGAAAACCAAAATAAATTTTGACCGTTGGTTTTCCTTAAAATGGGACTTCAAAATAGATATGTAAAGGGTGTTTCCAATAGAGAATTGGGCGTAAACTATTGAACTGACTACTGTTTATTACGGTTAGCCCTAAATTATTGAGGTTCAGGCAACTTCTTTTAATTGTTACCATCTTCATGATTATTATACACTGTGTTCTTTGTAAATTGGGCACAGATAGCTGTTACTATACTTAGTTAGAGGTATAGGTTTGAGCAGACTACATACGTCATGTTATCAATTTATCAATCAATGAAGGAATAAAAATTTTATTACTTTGTTATGATTTTCTTCTTGCCAACACATATGACACTTAGATACCTGATATTTGGGAGAACCCGATTATAAACCACCCTTCCGAATGAAGCTATTATGAATATGTAAAATTTCTTAATAAAACTATTACATATTATCAAGTAGGTATGTAAATAATTAACATTAAAAAAAAGAAATCGACCTCAAAAAACACAAAAGTAACAATAAATAATTATTTATTATGTAATTATTAATTGTTTTTATAATTTTTTCGTTGTATGTAATTTGTTATTCTAGCAAGGTATATGATTTTTTTTATGTTTTACTTGTCAACTTCAAAATTACTCCTATAAAACAATTAATAATAATTAGATAAACAATAATGTCCTAATTACATTAAACGGAACAAAAAATCATTACGTTAAAGGGAACAACTAATAAGTTTACAATGTCATTTCGGTCACGTGTGATATACGACGTTTTTACCAACAGTTGTATTTTTTCAACAACAAAGAATCTTAAATTAAAATTTAAACATATTCAAGTCAAACTCAAGAATCTTAAAATAGTATATGTATTGTTCAACGAGTGACGAAAGTAACATTTTTTTCGCAAGCTCGAAAAAAATGCTTTCGACGAGTTTAACACTATACTTTTTCTTTAAAATTACATATAACTTAAAAAAATAATGCTAAAATCTTTTTCTTTTGAATAAAAAATTAATCAACTGTTGGACAAAACATTTATTTTTTCCTTTTTAGTTAGCTTATGTTACTTTTGTGTTTTTTAAGTCTGTTTCTTTTTTTTTAAAGTTTAATTATTTTTCAATTTTAAATGATGGGTAGACCTAGTAAGGACGCTTCTCGAATGAGGAAATGACGGCTGGTTGAAAAGGAAAATTGTCAATAATATCGGAAAACAGACCCTTCGCGATTTTATGGTCGAAACACCGACGCAGGTCGAGGGAGCCGGTGTAACGATGGGAGGGTACAAATGTAGCAGGGTAAAGATCCGATTTAAGCTCCATCTAGAGACCCCTGCTAATATTACTCAACGAGGACGCGATCCTTAAAGTATACTTACTATCTAAAAAATGTCTCCGATTCGAGAAAAGAGGGATGATTGGAAGAGACAGAAAGAAAGAGTAGTTGTAGTAATACCTTTGCTGACATAAGCTTCCTCTAATGTCTTTCTGAAAGTGATTAACTATTCACAGCTTACCCGGGAAAATAATTCTATTAAATGAAAATAAATTCAAGAATTCCCCAAGTTGCGGACGATAAGGATGTGGAAAATACAACTTCCTAAGATCTAATATGAAATAGTCTGAAATGTTGGCAAACGTGCAAGAATATATTGTTAGTCAGTAAAATTCATGAACTAAAGAAATACGACATTGTCAGAGTTGTCCTCAAAACAAAACACGTAAATAGCATCGACAAAGACGAATGTGAGTAACACTGTCGCCTGAAGAACTTGCAATATTAGAAATAACTCGAGGCAACGGGAATGTATTTCTTGTTGATTAAGCACTGGCATTGGCGTGATACTACGGCTTGAAAGTCTCACAAGGCAACAATAAAATAGAACATGTTTTCATGGAAAATAAAACAATACAAACCAATTTAAAAAATACACTTAATATCTAAATAACGTAAATGCACTCGATGTTATATGCACATTAGCTAGGATAAGCTGTTCCGTCCTTGGTTTATAAATAACTATTTCATTATTAAATTAAAAAATCCTTATCATAAAAAGCTGAAATCTGTGTATGGAGTTTATTGACTCCAAATATTGTCAGAAGAAACGGTTGTCGCTTATTAACAAAAAAGAACTATACAGAGTGATTTTTCCCTTTTTGTTCAATTTTGGTCTTAATGATATCCAAATGCTTTGTCTCTTTTAAATCTCACATTTTCAGGAAGCTAACCTTATGTGAGATGAGACACTCTGTATAACATCCTAAACATTTGAAATTTGAAATATATTGTGTCGTTTACAATTTTTCTCTTAGAAGTAAGGTGGGTTATAACCCCAATAGAAACACATTGTGCGGTGATTTTTATTGAAAATTAATTTTATGTCACAACGACATTTGTACCTGTTAGATCTAATCTTAAATCCTGTACAAGCAACTGCACTAGTACGTGAATTAAGATTTTTTTTTATTATCATTACCTTGAGCTTCGGCAGCCGATTTCAAAGCGTTCTCCTTCCTCTTCCTAATCAGTTCACTTTTAGCCTTTATCTCCTCGATGGGGAGTAAAGCTTGTCTTTCCCAATCACCGGGTGGAAGAACGATACTGTCGTCCAGAAATTCGTTGATAGCCGAAAGCAGAGCTTTACGGTTGGTCGCTCCATAGGCGATGTTATGGAACTGCTGATTAGCCATTAAAGTCGATATCGATCTTCCCACTTCGTGATAGTCCAAATTAGCTTTTTTGGGTCCCAAAAGCATGAAGATGAATCTCACTGGGATGTTAACTTCAATAAGAGAGGGAATCGAGACTCCCTCAGCTAGTCTCACGAATGCCATTGCAGGTTGTTCCAGAAACTCAACCTGTCCTACAAGAATGCTGGAACTCTGAGCCCCAGCAGGAATCCTTTTCAAAATGGCATCGTTAGGCGCTTTGCGCACGTCTTCCGAGCTTACGGAATACGTCTCCTCTTTTACGTCCACAATTGTGTGATTATCGGGGCTCACCAAGCGGCTGCTGGCGTCGGTTGTTTGGCCACCGTTCTTGTAGACGTCCGAGAGGACACCTTTTCGTTTTTCAAGATCATGAAGATTCTAAAGAAAAAAATCAAATAAATAAGTACACGAGTGAGTGTCGGACGAATTATGAGAGAATGTATGAATGATTTTGGATAGAAATTTAGGCCAACATAAAATAATGAAAACAACTTATTAGCGTAAATGTATTTAAGAACAAATGAGACTAAGAATATTTATTTAAATTGATAAGCCTGCAACAAAAAAAAACCGCTTTGATAAAACAAGCATTAGAACTGTAACTACATTACTGCTACAACCATACTACATTGAAATTCTGATCGTTTGGTAAATATCTACAAGTAACGAATAAAAAAGTGTAATAACATGACTTGCAGATACGACCTTGCATATTCACGTACCGCCCCTGATTTTGCAGTCAGAATGTCGTCTGAATGACTCAATATATGAATAGTGTACGCGTATTGTATGTAGCGCAATTTTCATTGTTTCAGATCACAAAAGTAGGTAATCAGTTGCAAAATCTAAAATACCTTGTATAGTAATGAATATGCCCATGGGCATTTCAGAAAAGATATAATGTCTTTCTCATATATTTAATCCTCGTGTGTGTTTTTATTTAGGCGTTTCTAGTTAAATACTCCGATATTTGATGTTAGTGGAATCCCTTTGTAGAGAGCATACTATTATTCAGTTTGACTCTACGAGTCCTACGAGTCTAGTTCAAACTGCCTCAGCATACACATCATAGTAGGACACAAAAAAAAGTCACTACAAGCACTCTTTTATTTGAGCTTCATTTAGCTCAGCTGCAAGTGGACGCCCCATTAACGCCTTAAATGTAGAAAGTGAAAGAAACCACTAAATCGATTGAACTTTAGACCCCCATTTAGATCAGTGACAATATCGCCTCGCATTAGAGAAAACTGACACAAGTTAAATAATTTAACTCAATTCGCCTTTTTATTTGCTACATTATTATCATAAGTAATTAAAGATTAAATTGGATTATAAAGTACTTCTGAAAATGCTGAATTCAGTAACACAAATTAAAAAAAAAAACATTAATTAATGAAATTGTTGTACTGAAAAGTGGTTACATACAGTAGCGGTCAAAATTAGATTTACTAACAAAATTATATATCAAAAAACATTTTATAAACCACTAAAAACGCCATTTAAAGTGGGCTTAAATTAGATTGACTTCCTTCATTTTAATGGATATTAGAGTTACTGCAATAAGTTAACTGAAACTAGTGATCGACAGTCACTCGAAATTCGAGTGGTATGTATGGGATTGGCAATCAATGTAAAAATTAAAAGTCCCGAAATGAAATGAAACATTAAAATAATGATGCAAATTCAGCATTCTAATCCGAACCAATTTCGTGCGTGCATCAACGCACTCTTTCCAGTTCGCCAGTTTCTTACTCAGACGATCCGGGCTGGTTCAAGTTGGTGACTGTAATGGACTGTGAAATTTTATCAATGAAAATGCGAAATTTTTGAAAATGTAATTTACTGGTGTATTTTATCAGTCTTTCATTTACAAAATTAAATAATTATAAAAATCTGTGTATACAGTTTGCCTCGTGGAAGCGTATCAGATAGGTTTGAAACAGAAAGTTATCAAGAGAAATAATTGCTCTCCTATCAAAACAAGTTGTATCCGCTATTATAAAAAAATCGCGAACGAAGCTATAGACCGACCTTCGGCTATGGGATACAGAAAATGTGGCTTACATTAATAAACGCTCACAAACATTAATAATTATGAGCTTTGAATCTAACCACTAATTCCATACAAAATAAAGCGTTTTTAAAGAATTTAAAATGTTCTCAACCCGCAACAAATCGAATAATAATACCCAGTTGTCCCCATAACGATGAAGAATTCGACAAAAGTAAAAATCGATCATATTATTGTCCACGATAATGCCCATGATTAAATCTTCATCAGTATAAAATCGAAGGGTAATTCGTATTTGCATTGGGTAATGACGAACATATTATAATGCCGGGTGCTGAGCAATCCCAAATACATTTCAGCACCTTTTGGAAAGCTCACTGATAAAATATGTAATAAAAAAATAATTGGACAAAACCGCTATCATGTTTTTCTAACAATAGAACTTAATTATGCATATAAAACGAAAATTAATAGAGCAGTGACGTCAGATGTAATTAGGATCACATAAATAATAAAAATCCCTTGTGTCTGAACTCTTTAGGCGAATGTGACTTTGTAATTAGCAATATTCTACCCCCACTTTTCGCAACCCCGCGAATTCTTGGTGAATTTTGGAACAGCCTGTATCCTAGAAATAGTATTTAAAATAACATTCCGGACACCTAGCTGGACACATTGCCTACTTTGAAATTTGTTCTGATTGTGTACTTTCTAAGACAGCGAATACAAGGACCACCGAGTTTGCGGTAAAAATTCTAGAATCGGATCAGTAGAATCAATACCTGCAGTAATGGAAATAAATTTTTTATTAAATCTCCGAGTATCTATGTATAGCAAGCAAAAAAACTGCGGATAAGATATAAATAAAAGGAAATTAACAGGGTGCAAAAAAGACACACGTGGACATTACGTGTGGATATGAAGGACCGCGAGTCATAGCGTGCGGACCACATAGCTGTCCTTGTAACGAACACACAGAGCAGCTGGCCATCATCAGCGCATCGAAGCTGACGCCGTCTTCAAGCCACAGCGACTGTAAGCATTTTCTTCATAAAAGATTTTCCGATTAAATAATGTAAACTGTCATATTATTCTTCCTTCCTCTGTGTTTTACCAAATGTGGGCTCCACAAAATAAAAGTCTATTTCAGTCTACTGGAATCTTTCTGCCCTGTTGATTTGCAAAGATATGACAATTCTGATTTTAATTTACAGTAATTTTGTACCTCTCTATATTGTGTTGTCAGGTTACTATATTAGAACCTTTGGGAGAATTTCTTTTATGGAAGAAATGTTTTATTAAATTATTTTACTGTTCGTCTCTTTGTTGTGAAACGACGTTTGTTTCGCGGTGGTCCGGCAGCGGAAAAGTACTCCGGTAATTTAATATTAATTAAAATTAACATTAAATCTAAATATTATATACTATACGCATTAATTTGTGTGTTACATACCCTTAGAAGATCCCCAACAAACAAAAAACGTACCGGGAGGTGTACCAGAGGTGTGTGGACCATCATTTACACCCTTATTTTGAAATATCTATATCAAAACGGGGTTTTCGGGGGTCGATAGTTTTTTATAGACCCAAACTTTAATACACACTAATTTAAAGTCATATAAATGGATATTTCTATACGGGATGTACGGTTTCGCAAAATGTATAATAACTTTTTTTTTTTCAAATGGAACACCCTATATTCCATTAATAATTAAATTAATAATAAGCATTTTTAATAAGCTTTCTGCCAATATCTCGTTTGCCTCGGCAAATGTTAGTAATTTAGATATTTTTTATTTTAATTTAGTCCCACTCCAATGCCACAACCAGACAGAATGCCCCAACAAAATCGCGTTCCCCAAATGCACGCGAACCACTAGCACACCTGCTTTAAAATCAATTAATAGTTACTCAATTGTGTTGGACAATAAATGACTTCACAGGTTGCTATTGCCATACAAGATCCATGGGCAATCGCGTTTTCACAACTCATAAAATTGATTGGTGGTGTCAACAACCCAACCTACGAATGTCTCCCTTGATCAGAAAAGTGTGACGACAACGGTCTAAACTATGGCAGTGCGCTGCGAGGAGTTCAAAATACTGTTTGGGTCCCAGAGCGCAGATGTTGTAAAACAGTCGGGAAGATTTTATTTATAATAATCTCCTTATTCCTTAGAAGAGAACAGCAGTGATTCGAGTAACTCAGCGGCATTTAAATCACATTGCCCATGGTGATAATAATAATCAAATGCAACGAAAAACGTTTTCAAGGGAGAGATAAAACGTGATGTGTGTTTATTTTACTGTCTTGAGCTACACAAAACCAGAATTGGCCGCATGGAGTGTAAGGAATGAAGTAAGGAAGCAGGAATATGGAATACACCCAAATCAGTAATTATTCTGATGATGAATTGTTTCGAATGAATTAATGATACAGGGAGATCGAAAACAAAATCTGCCAAAGTTGGCCATGCACGAAACGCCACTTGGAGTACTTTAATAGAATTACAATTTATGAAATATTAAGTCGACCATAATTGACATTTCATTCTATTAATGTACGACAAGCGGTGTTTTGTGCATGGCCACCTTTGCCTAATTTTGCACTTTTTTCTAATATAAAGATACCTTCAAACATTTTAAAATCTGAAATTCAAATCTTAAAAATCAGAACTGTCATATTTTATGCACTTTACTTTAACCTCTAGTTAAGAATACAAAAACCTGTTTTCTTGCACAAATTTCTCTCAATCCGCAATTTTCTGACCTGTGTATTTTATTTTCTGTTAGAAGCAATACAACAGTTTACCAATTTCGTTGAACCATTGAAATGCATTCACTTTTAACTATAAATAATGCAGCTATAAGCACAACAAACGACCCACAGACCTTTTTCACATTTGAATTAAATACGTTATCTACAAGAAAAAACCTTTACTTTGCTACAAAGCTCAAACTTGTTGCTAATTCCGCAACGATAATTCATCGCATATTGCATGACAATATGCAATAAAATGTACGTACTTGCTACATCGATTGAATGCTCAGCTACACATAAAATCAAATGAAAACCAGTGATCTATAAACGTTCTACAGAGAATTTGTAAACAAAAATACCCAGTGATTCAAATGAACTTCAATCAAAGAGCTCTTTGGAAACTAATATTCTTTGTGTAATTACATATTGATGCGGTACGCGTAGTTATTGAAAATATTGTTATCCACAGGAATACCTTCGCTCCTGGACTTTCAAATTTTGAACGCACACTTGATTCTTTAAATTTCCATTCTAGGTAAGCCCTGGAATTTGAAACGTCAAGCAAAAGACTTAACCTTTCATAACCTTACTTATTTTAAGAATAATTTCGAGGGTTGTTAGAATGAAAGTGACCTCCACCTTCTTGCAAACATAACCGAGCTCTTCTTTTGACATCATTAATCACTCGCTGTAAAAGTTCTGGCGAATTGTTCACCTCTTCACATTTTTCAGTAATTCTTTGGGCCAGCTCTTCCAAATTGTTTACCGGAGTTTTAAAGAGTGAATTTTTAAGGTGCGGCCACAAGAAAAAATCCAGAGGACTCAAATCACAAGTCATGGGAGGCCATATAATTGGTGTAATCGAAACATTCTTGGATTTAATTAAATCTAGAGTTTCGCGCGCCGCATGAGGGGTTGCGCCATCCTGCTGGAATTTTTGCATTTCAGCTCATCATCATGTAGATTGATGAAACTATTAAGAATTTCATCTCCATATCTTTGTCCAGTGGCATTAAAAAAAATGGCACTATTAACCGTCGTCTGCTTAAACCTACCCATACGCCTATCTTTTGTGGATGGTATCATATTGAAAAAAAATGGTCAAACGATAAGGATACATATATGCAAATCAACTTGTTCTTGCTGTTCGGTGAAAACCATTGTAAATCACATAAACCAAAGCAAAAATTATTTTTAATAAAATTTATTAACTTGACACATGACATTTAAATCAAAAACATGACTTTTTTTCCACCGCTTACTCAGAATGGAAATTTAAAGAATCCAAATTTCAAACGGTCTTTCTTCTTTTTTTATATCGTTAAAAGCACAAGTTAGTAATGTTACTGTAAGGTCTATGAACCGCGAACATTAAGAACAACACCACTTTCTCAACATCAAACTTACCTGTAATGACGTGTAACTGTATTTCTTGTTATTAAATTTAAAACTTCGGTCGTGATGTTCATTAACATGTCTGTGTCGCACCAAGAGTGTTCTCAGTATTTTCGCCCTATCTTCGTCTCTAATGAGGTCCTCTTTGAACAGCTCTTCAGAAATTCTATACGCTATGGCCGGCAAATCATGTTCTTCCATGTCAAGCATAACAACTCCATCTTCCAAACACTTCCTTAAATTCAGCAGCGAATGGAAACTCAGGGAGGCAACGTGCGGTTTTCCCCATTTATCAACACCCTCTTCAACATCTTCTTCATACTTGATCCATCGAGCCGTTTCTTTCCATTCTCGTTCTTCATTTTCGGTGACTAGTTCATCCAGTTCGACGAATATCTGCATAAACGGACCGTCAGGGTGGTACTAAACGGAAATTAATGGTACTTACAGCATGTGGACTATGATCATACATCTTTTTGATAGATGGATGTAATTCATTTCCTTCTTTTCTTCCGATGTGAACCAATGAGGCATTGCTGGGGCGGGAAGCTTTGTGTCTCCTGAGGCCGCGAGCATCGTCGGACCTGTGACTATCCAAATGTTCCCTGTCGGCTGCAATAAGCGGCAAATCTTCAGGTTGTGTGGACACTCGGCGGCCTTTGTTACTTGCGGAAACCTCACATTTCTCGTGATGACGTTTCTTGGAGGCCGTATCTTCCGGGAGTGAATATTTACGAAACTTGGGATGATGGCCATGATGATGACGTCTAACGGCATGAAACAACGAGCAATTATGAAGAGGCAAAATCAATGTAAAGGTTGTTTTTCACTGAAACATATACCACACTTTTTCCATATATAGGCATTCTTAGAGAATTTGTGACTGCTTGGTGAAAACAGCTTTCAAATCTGGTGTGTTTTATTATCAGTAGTTGCGTCGTGTATGATGTATTTCGATCACAGCTTTTATTATTCCAGAGCCTTAATACCATATTTTGCGAAATAGTAAATAATGCGATTAGAATTAAAAGTGCAGCATTTTTGATGACCAAGCAATCATAATTACGAATCAAAAAATTACACTTTTAATCCGATATATTTTAACTTAGACCACTTTAGAATCACCAGTTCAAGACTGTCATAATTTTTTGACGAAAAACGAAAAGCTTGGGACATAATTTTAACATAACAAATGCGATGTGTCGTTATAATTGTCGGTTGAGACTGTTCTGATTGATGATACACTAAATCACCAACAATTTCTTATTTGTGGGTCCAAAAAATTAAGGCAATGAGCCCTGTATATTTAAATTAGATTCCAAAAAAGACAAAAATATAACCAACAGAAAAAAAATACGAGTGTGCTTTAGACCACACGACTGAAGTAAAACTTCAGTTTGCCATTGTGAAAGTGCTCTTAATTTATGTAAGTTTATAAATGGAGCTAGAGAATCCTGAATTAATACCGTCTGCAGTATTGGATAATGCATGTTTCAGTTTGTCGCCAGCGAAAAGCAATTGCATACGAAACTGACACACGCAAATAGGTGTATTGTGAGAAGTGCGGATTCACACGGATAAGACGCGGGTTCGAAAAAAAAATCTATGAATTAATGATTGTAAAATCGTGCATTAAAGAAAACTTCCGTTCGCTTCGCCCGATCACACTTTTTGTAACACTCTCGTCACGCATTCACCAGCTTACTTCTCAAGTCAAGTGTCCAAAGAAGTTTTCCTTCAAAAACAAATAATTCGCAAACACCAATAAAATATAGGTGTTGTAGAAACATTAAAAACTTCCAAAAAATTATACTTATAGAATATTTGACAGCTTTAATAATAACTGCTCGTGTTAAGAAATTGTAATAAAGTTTGCATTAATGCATTACGCAATTACGTAGATACTAAAAATAAAATTACAATAACACACTCACCCTCACGTGTATTTAAATTTATTGGTTGTCTTAAATGGAAGGCCATATATTTTAAAGCTATAGTTACGTCTTCAAGCCGTAATATTCTACGTAGCCGGCTGGTACATTGTATGACATGAATTAAGAATTATTGTAATTTAATGTATGTAATCGTAAAAACAACACACGTATATGGACTAGTATATAATTTTTTCTTGGAAGTTTTGATGCCATAACACGTAACTCTATTATTTCACTTTATCGAAATCAATAATTAGTATAATCGTTTTTTTATCAAAAGTATAAGCTCTCAAATGGACTGATAAATTTAATGTAACATAATTATGATTTAAAAAAAAACTTAATATTTTAAAATATTTTCTTCCTAGCCTACCGTTTTAATCACGTTATTTCAAAATTAGGTAAAAAAGTACGCTTTAATAATTATGTTTGTATCAACTACTACATTTATTTACAACCTGCTTAATAAAATGTTATCAATACTGCGAATTGTCTGTATAATATACAAAACATGCTTAGGAAATAACTAAACAATATTATTTTGAAAAAGGTACCTTTTCAACGCGAGGCAACCACTAGCTCACTCAGGTGTTATTCAAATTGTCAATTTATCCTAATCCTATTCTAATCAAGCAAATAGCAACTGCTCTTCATCGTATGAGCATAGCGGTAAGACTGAAATCGATCACAGCGTGAAGTGAACTCACTCCGACGTTGTTCTCTTTGAAAATAGGCAAAACACCAAATATATAAAAACTTACTTAGTTTTATTACCCTAATCAATCCGAAATATTTGATTTCTGACACCGCTGATGACACTGTGCGCTTATTATATCCGTGACAACGTATAGCAAATCGATTACTGGGATTTTTGAACTTCTTTTACTTTTAATTACGGTGGTGAAAAAAGCATTGTATGTATTGCGGGCGAAATATGTTTTGGCCCTTGGCGCATTGTAGCCCTCCGCTGACGCGCGGGCCAAAAACTATATTATTTCGCCCTTAATACATAAATAGCTATTTTGTATTCGTTTCGTGAAACACATAATGCATACTGAAATACATAACTACATACATAAATATTATAGAATTATTTATTTAATTTGGCAGCTGTCAACCTAACCTTAAAATTTGATGTAAATTCGTGTTTTTTCTCATTTTGCGTGAACGAATACAAAAAACGTGTGTGCTGTCACTTTTCAGGGGCCCCGCTCGGCTGCGTCTCGTGCTGCAAAAATTCGCCCTGTACATACTATTCTCCGATTACATGTACAAGAAGACCTTTCTTTTGGTATTATTAACAAGCACTTTATGAAGTTGATTGTCCTTAAGCCTAACTCGTATGTCCTAAAAAGTACAGGTGATCCATTTTCTTGGAGACAGATGTAGATTTAGGAATACTGATTTGCAAAAAAAAAACCACTAATGTAATTAATATTAATGTTTTACTTGTCTCTCTTCCATTTTAAGTTCTTTTTTTGATTAATCAATCATTTTACCAATACACACAGAACTAGTCCTGTTCGAATGTAATCTACACTATAAAAAGTAATATAAAAAGTTCTATAGAATTAAGGCTTCTATCTTTCTGTTAATTACATGTTCTCAGAGTTGAACATTTGCTTTAAAAAATGAACAGTTGAGTTGGTAAATATCATTCTGAAACAAAAAACGCTTAAGGTTAGTTATGTGTGTACAAGTTCAAAAAAATTATGTATTACATCATTACCAAATAACTGAAATTACATTACATTGAAAAAAGTTATGAAAACAACACAACTGGAGGTGTTACAGCCAAAGTACTATTTTACTATTATATTCAACCCACGATCCGCAACCTTTTTTGGTATATGACACTACGCGGACTTGTAAAAATGTATCTAATATAACCATTTTTACAATAGTTGAATCGCCCCTTTATGGCTATAAAAACGAACCATTATTATCAATGTCGCCAAATTTATGCTTTTATAATGTCATACCGTATGTATGTAGAATTATTTATGGAATGCGACATTTAAGATGGTCAACTTGACATTTAATAAATAACTTCATTACACCATGACAATTGGCTTTTCATACATGGCCAACTTTGAATAATTTAGTTTTCGATCTCTCTGCACTTCTGCCATTTTCCGCACAAAACTCGAAAACAGTTTTTCAAAACAATGAACAAAAAATAGGTGCATATAAAAAACTGTCAATTTGACAGCTCGATTTTGTATGACTTATGGAATGTTACTTTTATTTGAAAAGACTAAATTGTTAATTGTTGCTGACTGGACTAAAGCTTTGTGTATAATTTCTGTAGGAACAGACCTTATGGCCACGCCGTATTTAGGGTCTCCGCCCTAAATGCCGAATTATTGCCTCAAATTATGTACTCATTACATAAATACCTATTTCAGATTAACAACAGCACGTGCATGTTACATTGGCCATCTGTATTGTTAACAATACGAGTACATATTTGTAATTTTATGTGTATTGATAAACGTTATCAAAATTGCGCACCAAACATTTAATTTAATAAAATATTGGCCACAGTTTCATATTTTGCAATTAATTAAGGCAGAAAGACGCTGTATCACGTTTCTTGCAAAAATTGTGACATATTGTTATGTCATCTCATGTTTATCACGTCACATAATTAATTTCCCGCGGGATTTTTCTTTTGGATTTGGCCACACATTTTATATTCCCTCATATCACATGGCAGCAATCATCTGATAGGATCCTATATTTTTTAAGAAACGTTAACAGCGGCACGCTATTTAAAGTTCTTACGTTTTGAGTGTGTTCCCGGTCTTGCGGCTATGTTTCCAAATTACAAAGATTGTGATGTGCCCCACAAACGAATTTGGTTCCAACAAGATGGAGCACCTCCGCAATTTTCATTACTTTTTTTTTTTCAGAAAAATGCTTATGTACATCACTGTGCAAAAAGTGTCATTTTAAAAACTAAAATTGACCTGTCCAAGGCTTATTCAAGAAAACGTCAATGAATTATGGATTTTGTGCGCAACTGTAATTAACATTTTCGAAAGTACCTATGTGCTCCGGATTCACACATGAATAAAATTAAAAAATCCTATGTGATGTCAGTCACACATGATGACAATAATAGTGTAGTGATATCGTGATGGCACATGAGTTCATATAACAACAGTATGATCCAGCCTAGTTTTGCTCCATTATATTATATTACGTGTTCAGATGACACGGTTCCATTTGTAGCATTGTTTCATATGCAAACATGATATCTCTACAAAAATTAATTAACTTATATAGGCGGAATTTATTTGTTGAAAACTGAATAAGAAACGTTCGAGATGACCGAAATAAATGAAATTGTCACACTTGCCTAGAGTGAGAGCAAAACACAAAAAAATGACTGCGTATGAAATACATCAAAACAATCCTTGCATAATAATTTGGAACATTATATACTGACCTTATCTGTGATGTATAATTATTATTTATCAAAGCACCCAAACCTTTTGAAGTCAGGCCAGATACAGCTCGTTTCTGGAGGATTTAGTGAAGCAAATAAACCGAGAAAACAATTGTAATAAAACAACACCAGACAAAACATTTTTTACTGATTAAAAGTTCTTGTAATTGAAATAAATCTTTTGAGTCAAAGGAAGGATTGTATTCATCTCATGTCTCTTTAAAATCGCAAATAACAATTTTTATTATAAACCCAATCCCCAGACACAATTGTGTAATTAAGTTTTTGCTAAAATCTGAGTAAAATATGTAATAGTGCACGGTTCACAAATGTTAGAACCGAGAAATAAAACTGGAATTTCATTAATTAAGGCAGGCACTAATAGTTGATAGCATAAGGACAAAATTTCATAATTTTGTATTGATATAAATTCAATATTTTTTACTCCAATACAAATTAATTATTGAATTAAGAAATTCCTTTTATTATTAAAACGTTTTTTATACCTTTAATAGCCACCAAAAGTTGATATAGCAAGATATTGACATTTTATTTATCAGATTGTTATTATTAATTACTTTCAATTTATTTTGTTTTTAACTGATTTTTAAATGTTGAAGTAGTAAGTATCTTGTGAAGCCATTCTCTTTTTGATTTCTTTCTTTATAACTTCCTTCTTTTCCTTTTCTTCAATAAAATTAGATTTGGCATTCATGTCAAGCATTAGGTATTACCATTATCAACTGTCATTTTTTACCAAAATAAAAACGTATACAGGGTGATTTTTAAAAAACGGCAGGCCCTGTAGAATTTTTATTTACGGGTCGATTTCAAAAATAAAAAAATTAAATTAAATGGCTTTTAATTTACTATCAGCTGACAATTTTAGATTTTGTCTAAATGTCATAATATATTTTGGGCTAAAATCAACTTTGTAATTTTAAATTGGGACCCATAATTTTCTTTTTTAAATTTGAAAGACCTCATTTTTCTTCATACACTCATGTATAATATGCACTACTTTTACTTAAAATTATTGTTCAAAAAAATTGAAAATGTTGAAAAAAAAAAAGGAATAAAAGTTCATTAAATCTAGTTGTCTGTGGTTCTACGCGCCGTCATGCAGGTTTCTCATTGGTGTCAACTGTGAATTGAAAAAAATGGGATGACATTTAAACTAATAGATTTAACTAAATTTGATGTTTTTTTGTCATTTTTTAATAGAGATTTGAAAAAATATCCTCACATTTTTTTTCATTTACTTCTTTTTGACATAATAATAACGGCAATGTTTTATTTGACACCGTTGACAACTAGATTTTATGAACTTTTATTCCTTTTTTTTTTCAACTGTTACAATTTTTTAAACAATAATTTTAAGTAAATGTAGTGCATATTACACAATAGTGTATGAAGAAAAATGAGATCTTTCAAATAAATAAATAAAAACTATGGCTATTATAGTAAATTAAAAGCCATTTGATTTACTTTTTTTATTTTTGAAATCGACCGGTAAATAAAAATTCTACAGGGTCTGCCGTTTTTTAAAAATCACCCTGTATATGCATCGTGTACTTCATCTATAGTAGGGAATAGTAGTTCAGTAGGCTGTATTTGTAAAGACATATAGTCATATTAATCTTTAAATACAGCAGGTTCTTATTAGCGTAAACATGAAAATGACACGCAAACGTTCCCTTCCACTGATGAGCACTTGTTTCAAAAGTGACAATAATGGGCTAGATCTTTATTACTGGGTAACAATAGAAGTTGTAATTTGTAATTAAATTACACACGTTATGAAATACTATATTTCGATACAAGTGCGCTGCAAGTACAGGACACCTTTCAGGAGAACATAAGTATTGAACAATAATTTACAATAATTTTTGACAACCCGCCTAAAGAAGTACAAATATTTATTTAAATCAATTAAATCAATACCTGCCATGTCTATTTTTTGTTGCGATGTTGCTAGTGTGGTCCAGCTGGCAAATTTAACATTTCGCAAGAAATTCCAACTCCCCAGTTCTACATTGTTGAGTTATCAACTATCATTAATAATGACAGCAAATGTCAAGTCAACACATCAACTACGGCAGTAACTATGCCAACATTGTCAATTGTTTTTATTATCTGCTAGTAGGAGAGAAAAATCCATTATTGCGTAAGGTAGAGAAAACCAATTTCTGAAGCATCAAACACGACATATTATTATAAAGATGTTTTCTGAAGCTAGTAGCGAAAAATTATTTATTATTATACTTGTATGTTATAATATGTAATATCAGATAAACTAAATATAACATTTGAATTAAACTAACTGCATACCGTGTGTCTCCAAAACTACATATTTATGGCTTTCGCTTGCGATGAAAACTAAATTATTGGTAGGGATAAAAGTAATTTTACAACAAACATTGATAATCTGTTCAATATAAAACAGCAATATTCATGACATGATATTACGCAGATTTCTGTTCAAATTCAATTATTATCCTTGATAAAGCTTACAAACCTGACTATCTTGTTCTAATATTTAACAACAACATGACAGTATATTTTGTTGTGATACTAGAGTAAATAAAGATAAATATTTTTAAAACTGCAGCAAAACCTCAAAACCGCAATTACGGAAGCAAATTTTACGAATTTATGTGAGCGACACTTTTCAGAATTCTAAAGTGATACAAAATTACGAGGCGGAAGTTTTTAACTAAATGGAGTTGAAGTTTTATACTTTGAACGATAGTGCTGAATATAAAACCTCCTTTTGTCAGGTTCTTACAGTAAGAACAATATAAAATACTGTTTCCGTCAAGGATCACCTGCATACAAATTTTAAAAGTTTACCGCGTCAGAGAGGAAAGATCCTAATATATGTTACTGTTAGATTTTAGTGCAAACAAAGAAAAATCAGCGGTGCTTGAATATTTGCTGAAAGATTACACCTAAAAGGATTAAATACATAATACATTCCTACAGCGGGTATCTAAAAATGCAATACATTCCCTATTTAAAGTCAATTTAATTTTGGAAATGTAGCCAGTTATTCGGATAATTTAAATAAACTTTATTATAAAAATCTATATTTAGTCAGCGAAATATTTGTCATAACAAAAAGTTGTTGCATTTTGAAGTTTTCAAGTACAAGCAAATTATGAAAGTAATTTCTTTTAAATTCGCTTGGGGTAAAACTCCTTAGAACCATCCAACAAACGACGCTCCTGAACGACTCGGCGCACGGGAAGTCTGTGTAAACAAACTCAGAAATTTCAAAACGGAGAAATTTTAATTTTTAATAAAGGTCCTTACCCGCCACAAAATAAAATAAATGTACAGACAGTTCAAGTATTTCAGGAATAAGGGGGCCCATGGAAAATTTCGATTAGGCAGCTGAGTCCCTTTTGCGGCATTTCCCGAAGTACCATTTCACTATTTTCAGAAAATCGGCGTTGCACGGGAATAGACTGACAAAACCGTGGTCTTACGTGTTATCTGTAATTCATAACAGTGGCGTGTGCGGTAAACAGGGTTAGAGTTCAAGTATTTTTTCTCGAAAATGGAGACGAATTCCTACATAAACTAAATAAAAATTGCAAGAATGTGTTCGCCTTCTTTTTTTCTATTACCCCCTACATTTATTGCAGGGATATCCACGACTCCCTGCATAATATGATGAGTGACATAGAAAAAAGAACACCCAGTAATAATGAATATTTTGCGGCAATTTTTGGTATACATGTGCATTAGGGTTAGCTAAGTAATCGATCAATATTTGAGAAAAATCAAACAGTTAGATCAAGAGAAAATTGAATAATGTGTTGTGCCTCCACGATGTCTTATGCACTCATCAACACGTTTGGGAATACTCTTAATGAGATTTTTTCCTGAGATACCTCATCCCAGGCTACGTGTAACTCATGCCAAAGTGCCGCTAAAGATTGTGGAGGATGGGGTAAGCGGACTAATATTCTTTCCATAATATTCCAGACTTGTGTAATGGGTGAAAGATCGGGAGATCTTGGTGGCCAAGGCAACAAATCGACTTGATTGTCTTCAAAATGATTCAACGTAACTCTGGCTACATGTGGTCGACCATTATCTTGTTGGAAAAGGCGGTTGGGGAGCGTCCGAATGTAGGGTAGAACATGTCGTCGTTCTACCACCCCCTGGATGTAACGCACGGCGGTCATATTGCCTTTGATGAAGATCAAAGGTGACCTACTTCCATAGGCAATAGCTCTCCATGTCACAATTCGAACGGTGTGGTGCACATGCCGTTCCACAGAAAATTGAGAATCTCGTCTATCACCGCTTAGCCTCTTCACCCTTATACGGCCATCATGCATACCCAAACAGAATCTAGATTCATCACTAAAAACAACCGTATTCCATTCTAGATCCCAATTTAGCCGTTCTCTGCACCACGCCAGACGATCACATCGATGTCCGGGAGTGAGAGGTAACAGAAATTGAGTATGGTATGAAAAAAGTGTAGAACTTCTGATTCGGTGATAAACGGTTCGCATCCCAATAGGCCTTCTACGTTCTTCAAACCACTGGTCTGCAATAGCCCTTGTGGAAGTGAAACGGTCCCGTAGAGCCAAAACTCTAAGGCGGCGATAATACCGTTGTGTGGTTCTTCTGACACGTCCTGTACCTCTCGCTCTTCTTATACGGCCTTCCTGGTTCCATGCCCGATAACAAACTGCCACCATGTGTAAACTTCTTTGCGCCCTAGTGGCTATTTCTCTAAAGTACAATCGAGCCACTCGTAAGCTCACTATTCCCCCTCTATATAACTCGCAAAGATGGCGAAAATTTTGGCGTCTTCTAGCTCTAGGCATAATGAACAAAATAAAGAAGCTCCTCAAAATGTACTGTGTCTATTGGATTTCTTTTGAAAATATACGATACCACAAAAACCAGTGGATCAATATGGCTGAAAAATTGATCGTTTGTCATCTTAACTTAAACAAACATATTGCTAGAAAATTGCCGCAAAATATTCATTATTACTGGGTGTTCTTTTTTCTATGTCACTTAGTATACATACGGAGTGAAATTGAAATATATGTAAAAAATTTAACTGGCGCATCATAAGATCCAACACAACTGTGAAAATTTGATTCAAAAATTTAAATAGGGCAGAAACTTTTTAACCCAACCTAGTTTCGGCGCTCATGAAGTCGACATGACAAAAAAAGGCATTCGCTCGAGTCCCAGCGGTAAGGTTTAAATTACGACTTAACATTGAAGTATATTTACCTGCCACAATAACATTATCTCAAAATGACGTCCCTTATTTTGTTACAAAAATCACACCCACCTCACGTAAAACTCGCGTCGTCCGACCACAACTTTTAATGTTTAAAAAGTTTCGCACCTCTCGACGGGGTAGCAACCTGCACCTTTTGTACAATTATTTTCGTTAAATTACGCTACGTTCTCGGTTTCGGCACTCGATCAGAACTAAGGTCAGTTAACCGAGGTGAATAAAAAAAAAAAGGAAACTGGAGGATAGAGTGCAAAGAAGGCTGGAAAAATATAGGCTAAGCAGAGAGAAACAGAAGGAAAAACCCTGGAAAACGGAAAAAACACAAGCCAGGAAAATCGAGAAAAGGAGAAAAGAAAAACAAGAAACGGGAAAAAGAGAGAAGAGATAAGAATGGTATTCTGGAATGTGCCAGGGGTAAAAAACAAAGACGAAGAATTCTGGGAATATATCGAAACATTCGATGTAATAGGTTCAACAGAAACATGGCTGCAAGAAAAAGATTGGGCAAAATGAGGAAAGAAGTTAAACGGAAAATACGTCTGGAAGAACAGTTTCGCAAAAAAAGAACATAAGAAAGGAAGACCAAGAGGAGGAATCCTAACAGGAGATCGAAGAGAAAAAGAGCAGGATAAACGAGGGATAGAAGAGGAAGGTCTGATAGAAAGAAAGATAGGGATAGATAAAGAAAAATACAGAGTATTAACGATATACAGCACAAACATGCAAACTACCAAAGAAAATATAGAGAAGGTAGAAGGTAAAGAAAATGAATATGTGATAATAGGAGAACGTGGCAGGAAGAAAAAGTAGAGAAGGCACCAAAAAAAGAGGACAACAAGAGATAGAATTGTCAACAAAGAAGGGAAAGAATTGCTAAAAATGATATAAAGAAGGGGATGAGGAAAGAAATCATACGTACGTGGGATATAGGGGAGCAACAGTAATCGATTATGTGATAACCAATGAGAAGGCGTTCAATAAGATAGAGCACATGACAGTACAGCAGAGAACAGAATCAGATCACATGCCAATAGAGATAAGATTGAAAGGAAGAGACAAAGGACAAGGTAAAGACAGCACGAGAGAGCTGGACAGAAGAAAGCATTGAAGAATGTAGAAAGAAGTTAAAAAGGAAACAGATGCCAGGAAAAAATGGGAAGAGTTAAAAAACGGTAGAAGCCGCAGTAATAAGAAAAGAGAAAATAACCACACTGGTAGGATAAGGAATGCTGCGATTTGAACTCCGGAAACTGAAAGAAAACAAAACCGAAAGAGAAGAATACATAACGAAAAAGAAAGAATACAAGCAAAAATGTATAGAAAAAAGAACAACAAAACCAGAGAACTACAGAGGGATTACACTACTAGACACGACATATAAGATCTACAGCATGACGTTGCAGGAGAGATTAGCGAGAGAATGTGAAGACAGAAAGATACTACCGGAGGCACAGGCAGGATTTAGAGAAGGCAGAGGCACAATGTACAACGTATCCGTTCTGAACCACTTGGCAGAAACACAACTGGAGAAAAAAGGGGGAAAATTATACAGGCTGTTTTTGGATTTGAAATCAGCGTTTGATAGTGTGGAAAGGGAGAGAATATGGAAGAGTATGAGAGAGAACCGAGTGGACGAGAGGTTAGTAAGAAGAATCCAAGAAATATATGAGGAAACAAGAAACAGCGTGGAAGTGGGAGAGGAAGTGAGTGAATGCTTCTACCCGAACAAGGGACTAAGACAAGGATGCCCTTTCAGTCCGACCCTAGTTGCCATATATAGGGTGTTATGGAAGTCCTAGCAGAAGATTTAACAACAGGTAGAACTCGTCAAAATAAACATTTTTCTATTTACCACTTTGCTGAAATCCGCAATTTTTTTGAACATTTTTCTGATGACTTATTTCACCCTCTGCCTATGATTACACCTTCTAACTTTTTTGGGACAAAAAAATTGTCGATAATAAATTTTAGTTATCAGTTGTGTCGCGCCGGCCGCTAAGAAATGAACTGTGATCGATTCTTAAGCAAATACTAAAAATTTATTCATTAATTTCCACGAAAATGTTTTTTCCTATGGTGCTAGTGTTAGGTAATGCAAATAAAGTCCACCGCTTGTTTGTGTCTCGGACGTCCCAGATGTACTCGCGTTTTGGAAATTGAACCTAAATTTTTTAAGTATTCGAAGATGTGTGGTGTCGGTGTGTCAACACTTATCGTAAGTTAGAGAGTTTATTACATACCGTGCGATCATTTAAATTATAAATTAGTGTAGGCGGCTTTTTATTATGCAATGGCCCAGCCTACAAATTAACTGCTTAGACTGAAATTTGAATTTATCGTAGACACTGTGACGTTTATGTTCTCATGAAAATAAAAGACTAACAAATAATGTAGAATAATTGAGAATTACAGCGATTGTTCAAAGTATTCTCCCACATCTTCAATTCAGCTGTTAACTCCATTCACCATTCGGTTGCCGTTTTTTTGAAAAGCCACTTTAAATAAAATTGTCAAAAGTTAGAAGTGCCAACCTAATTTAAATTTAACCCCTTCAATATTATGCATATTATGGTAGGTTAGTACATGTTTCCATTTAAACAGTTTTTATTTCGATTCGTTTATCGGGTAGCGTTTTTGTGGATTCCTCACAATGAATGCAATTGGGATCATAGTCGGGTATTGGTATTGGTTTTAGGTGTTGTCGCTAGTTTTTGCGGATGACATGGCGGTGATAGCGAAGGAAGAGAAGGAAATGAGAGGGATGATTAGAATTTAGAGGTGAACGTAGAAAATACCAAAATGATGATATTCAAGAAAGCAGGCGGAAGAGCGAAGAAAAGGGAGTGGAAGTGGGGAAACAAAGAAATAGAGGAAATGAGTGAGTGCACCTACCTGGGATACTACTTTAACCAAAGAAACAACGCATCCACACACATTAAAAAGCTGAGCAAAAAAGGAAATACGTTAGTAGTGCAAGTATGGAGCATAGGAGAAAAGTTGTTCGAAAGGGAGTTTGAAAAGGGGGTGATGCTATTTGAAAGCCTAGTGAAGAGCGCAGTGCTGTATGGAGCGGAGATCTGGGACTGGAAGGAACAAGAGAAAACAGAGAGGGTGCAATAAAAATACTACAGATGGGTGTTGAGACTAGACAAAGCAACGCCAGGTTATATGGTGCTAGACGAACGCAAGAGGGAGAAAATGAGAGTAGAAGCGGGCAAAAGAGCGAGTAAATTTGAAGAAAAGCAGTGCGAAAGAAAGGGAAAAAACTGTTGCAGGAATTCCTGAAAGAAAGAATACCAGGAGAGATGGAAGGAAGACGAAAGTATTATGAGAGGAATGGGCTAGGAAGGAAGGAAGTGGAAAACAGGAGAAAGGAGAAAAAATAAGAGACGCGAAATACAATGCGAGAATGAGGTACGAAGAATGGATGACGGAGGGGGTACCAGTATACCTAAAAAAGAAAACGAAAAAGAAGGATAGATGTATGATAGCAAGATTTAGGTATGGAAACGAACCGAAAGAGAATGTATATTGGATGGAAGAGGAGAAAAGGTTATGCAGAATGTGTTGGGAGGAAAGGGAAACAATGGAACATCTGAGAAAGTGCAACGAGATGGAAGAAACGGAGAAAAAGGCACGAGACTTGTTGAATAAGGATGGACGAGAAAAATAATGGATGAAGAGCGTGATACGAAGAAGGAAGAGAAAAAAGCAGCAGTAGAAAAAGGAAAAGTGTAGAGAAAAGGCGAGGGAAGAGCAGAAAAAAGGTTGATTTAATTAACCATGGGAAGTAGATTTATTTTTATTTTTCTATCTATGTATCGATTATTATATTGGACCTCGAAAAAGTGTATAAAGTTGTTGCACTCATCCCAAGGTATTACCAGATTTTTTTTACATACATTTCGATTTCCCCCGGTATACAAAAATTCTATACATCTTATTGTAGAACTTTAGAAAGAAAATTGAAACACTAAAAGAGTTTATAGGAAGAAAATTTGCCGGTAATCCTTGCAAATAAAGCCGCGTGTTACTCCCAATTATTAAAGTGAAACCACCGATTTCCGCTGTTTAATTTCAGGAAATGGGTGTAACCATGTGGTAAAGAGTGCTTGGACACGTTCATGGAAATAAAGTGGTAGTGGTGATCGATTACTTGCAAATGAGTAACTGAATCACAGAGTGATCAGTAATTTTCTTTGCAAGTCCGATCCTTCAAACTCATGTAATTCACATTCATCCGTCTTTGACGACGTTGAGATCAAACAAAAGAGGAAGAAAATACAAGTTTTTTTCCTGGTAGTCTCAGTAATAGCCATAAATCTAAATGAAAGCCATAATTAGCTTTATTACTAAAAGTTTTTGAAATCAACATTTTGAAGGTTGGTAATAACATTAAAGTAATTTGGCCTTGGCCATATGTGCAACTTTGTATGTCAGATTGTTAAAATTCTTCCTCTCACGATGATATTTAATGCAGCAACTAAAAGACGCCCACAAATGATTCCAAATGAAAAAAGTTTTTGATATCGCTTCGGAGAGTAACCCAGAAAAGTTGCATCTGTCGTTTAAAAAGACCTTTCTACAGGCGTGCAATATAACAGGGACATTTTCTAGCATTTAAAATAGTAAAAGTATTATCTCGGTTGCACGTGATGCTGCGAGTAACAGTATCTCTCCACTATTCACAAGGCAATCTGATAATAAAACCACAGCCTGTCACGAAGTGCTTCTATTTACTACCCGCCTTTACTGCCATGACACATACAATCAACAACCGTGTTTAACTTCCAGTTCGTGCTTCCAGGATAAAGTATTTATGAAGATCATCAATATTCAATGTTTGGTAATTCAGACAACATCATAAAAACTCACCTTTTCTTTTTATCTTTTAAGCCATCAACGTCGAAATTATCCCTAGCCTCGCTGTTCAGAAATTGTACTTTTCGATCTGGAGAGAATTCGTTGGTGGGTCTGTAGCCGCATGGTTCGGATAACACACATTCTGACTCTGAGCTGTTGCCACCAGGGTCAGATTCCTCTGGCAAAGTAAAGGAGCTGAGAGGACCGGTATCCGAATCTACGTTTTGAGATTTAATGCTCTGAATGGGGGTGTGTGTGGGGGCGGACGGTTGATCGGGGGCTGAAACGGGGGAGGCGATGGATTCTTTCGGGGATGTTTCTTGAGGAGGAGTAGAATTGGGAGTGATCTGATGCGAGGATGTACGACGTTTCATCGACTTTGAGCCGATTTTGATGGGCGTGTGCATGTGCGGGTAACTCTTCTTGCGATGTTCTGAAACAAAGAAAATTATTTTAAATTTATTGTCTGCGATACATTTAGAACAGATACTCCAATCAATTATTCCAAGAGAATTATTTTTACCCGTGAATTTTCAAGAATAAAAGTAGGTATATACCTAAAATAAAGGTTTTTTAATTTGTGTTTTAATACCATATACAAAACCATCCAAGTGACGCCAAATACAGCGAAACATTGTTACCTTTACTACCAACTGGAAATTGATTTTCAAAGCGTGCTCTGAGACGGAAGTAAACAAATAACTTTTGATTGACAAGTTTACGGCGAATAGCAAGTATCCTTAATGGCCTAATGGAGTAGTAATAAACCCTAACGATCTAGTTAGAGATACCGGGTGTCCCTGAATGCTCTAAAAAACAATAGTTGCAATTTACCTTGAATCTATATTATAAAACCCAAATACCATTCACTGACGGACTGACTGACTGCGTTACTCATCACGAAATCTCCGGATCCACTGAACCTTAATCTATATAATAAAAATGAAATGTTGTTCGTTGAGAACGGCTGGACCGATTTGGACGACATATTTGGTTGAATCTTTTGTTGTTTTGGTCGTTATGCCCCCGGGATGGAAATCACAATTCAATGTTTTCGATTGAAAAAAAAAAAAAAAATCGGGAATAACGCATTCCAGCCTAAATTAAAATAAAATTACATGAATTTGTTTTTACTTTTGTGTTGTTTCGCGATCTGTCCAAAAACTAATTTATTGAAATTTGGACAGGACGTCGTCTGTCGGGTCAGCTAGTATTCTTATAAAACTAAGTACAAGAATAAATAAACACGTGGTATTTATTTAAAACGCGTTCATCCCCAATAATTGTTTTTATGGAATCAAACAACAGAAACTATCACTCACTGACACTGAACGTGACCAAAGTAGTTTTTTTCTTCATCGTTTGATTACAATTTTTTTCGGACTTGGCCGTGAACTAATTTAGCTCGTTTATGAACACGTCGACTGTGATTTAAGGATTTTTTTTTAGGAAAATCAATTAGCGTTTCTACAAGTGGTTTCACATATTATTCAAAATTACCCTGTATAACGTAACACCGTACGGCTAAAATAAATACTGTAACCCTCAACTTGACCTGTGATACCAAACAACACTGAAAAACTAAATGTAGGGGTTTTTTCTTATTGATCAGTTTACATTATATGTATTTTTATTTCTAGTTAACAGAAAGATAGTTTGTTATTTATCCACAGACGTAAATAAATGGTTTTTGTTTTTATTTTAAGTCAATTGTAAGCACAGAATAATTTATTTTGTAAAATGTTAATTAAAGAGATACTGATATAAGTAGGTATAATTTATAAATTGTTTATCACTATATTTTTAGTAAACAGCTGAGATTATAACAGAAGAAAATGTAGTCTTACCACATCAATCGTAAATAGGCAGTAATGGTATTTATACAAAATTGTTCTTTAATACTTTTTATACGCACTTGTCCTTAAACATTACTACAAAATTTATAATTTGTTAACGATAACAGTGTAATTTTTAACAATACATAATATAGTTTATGAGTCAGGTTAATAAAAGTTAATTGTTTACGTTTTATTGCCTGTTAAAAATGTGAATTGATATAGTTTGGAGTGCAGATTGAAGCAATTCCAACTCGAAAGCACAAAGTCGTGTGGTCGAAAAATGGTTATGTGCATTTTGATTTATTTTTAATTAAATCTTAATATTTTTGTGCAACATTAATCGTCTCATTTAGCGTGTTATTTATTATTTGTGTGGTAATTCAAACATCTGATAATATTATGCCTAATTAATTCTACCAAACTAAACCACCTTATATTATTTAACTACGTTTTAATAAACAGCAAAATACCTGTTAAAAGAACATCACATAACGAGGAAACAACCATCTTGACTAACCAAGTTGGTAAAAGCAGACCATTATGAACACTACAACAGATCAATTCTGTTTGATATAATTACAATTAAAAACGCAAAATGACCGTGATCACAAAGGTAAGAAGAAATGAAAAGCTATAGTGGGGAAATAAGTCATTGTCATTCTGACCCCATTATTTTTTGTTTATGACTATTATTAGACGCAGTTTTTTTTTTCAAGAAAAATGTCAATGGGAAGATATAAATATAAAAGAGAATAAAAGACATAATTATTGTATACAATGTATTCAGAATAGATAGATCAGGCTGCGGCGTTCACCCTAATATATTTCGTTGCTAAAATAAGTAAATCAGTTTGGCCTCTGAAATTAACACTCTCATTGCCCTTAATAAAAAACAATGACTTCTATTGGTTTTTATTTAACGTTCATTGAAACACTGAAACCAAAACAATAATGTCATCAAATCTTGTAAGAAATTTACAAAATGTCGTTCTGATTAAATCTCAAAAATGCAAAATTTAATTTATTTTCCACGTGGAGTTATAATAAGTATTCATTTCAGTAGGCGCTTAGATATCTGTGAACTAATCATAAAATGTACCATTGTTGTCACAATTAATAACGGCTAATAAAAAATGAACCGTGTAAACCAAGGCTAATCGCGAAGTAATTCAATCAGCTTTTGCTGTCAACTGTATAAATTAAATGAAGACAATGAACCCAAATTCAATTTTCATGATTCACCAAAAAATATATATGTACAGGGGGTCTCAAAATTTAGGCATTCCGAGTTCGGAGTGTTGTAGGGTGTACCTCTTGGAGTAAGAAAAAATTTCCAAAACTTTTTTTAAATTACCCTCTACAAGATATTCGTCTTTTAACTTTGTTCAATACGGCAACAATGCGCAAACAGCAGCTTTTTAAACCTGAGTTGGGAGCGTTCCGAAGATATGTGTGTTCTTTAGTAATTTTTCAAAATTCCATTCCTAAGGGAGGTAACGGGGTGGGGGATTAATCCCTGAACCGATTGGAATGAAATTTTGCACACTCACTTATTGAATAACATAATAAAATAAAAACACGGTGTGAAGGATTAAATGAAATAATAAAATAAAATCCCCGTACGAAGCTGGGAGGTCATCTAGCTAGTAGTAATAAAATTGAGAAGGCAATATTAATCTCAGTAAAATTTTACTTCATGAAACTAACTAAAGTAAAATTGTTTAAAATTTCTGCCTCCAACAATAATACATGCTTCTACCCCTCTTACGGCATATTGTTGATAACTTGATAACTTGATGTAAAGTTTGCATCTTCAGACCTCTGAACTTTTCTCTTACTTCTGGTAAGGTCTTCCACAACGCTCTGAACTCCGTAATTTTGAGACAATCTGTACATATATACGCAGTTTTTAATGGACATTAAAATACATATAAAACAAAATTTTCGGTCACATGAACACGAACAAAAAAATCAAGAAATTCTCTCTCAACTCCAAAAGAGCGGCTAGAGTTGTTCTGAAAGCAAAACCGAAGCAACAACTTATAGCCCAAATCCTGGTTACCGATAGTGTCTAATCTATTCGTAAGTTCTTCTAAGAAGACTTAAAAGTCTTCGAGCGCAAAACCAAAGGGGTGAGAAAATTTTACTTGTGATAGATTAGACTTTGCTCGCATAGTCTCTTACTAGTTAAATCAATAATCTTGGTGATCGCTGGATGGACGTCACATGGACTAACACCCGATTTAAATCAGTCTGACTTTTTTATGGGGGCATATGAAACAGTTAGTATACGCTACCCCTGTAAACACATTGAGAGGGTGCGCGTAGAAAATGCAAAAATGCCGCTACGACTCGACAAGATCCCAGTGTATTTGATCGTGTGCGCGATAATAACCTTCTCGGAGCTTAGGAAAAATTTCTAAAAACTGATATTACAGTTAAGTATTATTTAAGGGGACCTATCACCAGTAAAATTTTGTCACCCCTTTAAAAAGCTTTAATATAATTATATCAAAGATATAATTATATTTCAGCATAAAATAAAGAAACTCTTACACTAAAATGAAGCGCGCTGAAGTAGCAAAAGTAGAGCAATAAAAAATATAGATAGATAAAACTTATCAACAAACCAGAAAAATCCTCGATTCTAAGAATAAAGGATAATATGCTTCGTGCAAGAAACACCATAGGATGGCCACTGAAATTTTTTATTTGCTTTTAAATATTGCTAACATTAATTTGGTGATTTTCTTTTTAAACAGAGAAGTATTTAGCTCTGCAACTGGTGGGCAGACCAGTTCACCTGTAAAATTTACCACCTTACAAACATCAACTGGAAAGAAGACTGACAAAAAAAATCATATTCGACTATTAAGTGCAGAAAATGTATGTGTTTAGAATATGTACTGCATAAATATGTCAGAAATGTGGACAAAGCTATATAATACATAAATAAATAATTGTTTAAAAATGCCTGCCTGCCGTAAACCGGCAGAGACCCTTGCGGAACTGGAAAGGAACCTGAGAAGATGTGGCCCTGGAAACGAAATCGACCTGTTGGAGGATTTTTCACTCACAATAATCAATTCGGAGAAATCTGGACTGGAGAGTTTTAAATGGGAGTAATATGACTGAAAAAAGGTCTATGAAAGTACATAATACAAACGTAAATAGAGTGTGCATTTTAATTACAAAATCATACACACACAATAACAAAATTTATTCACATTTCTGCGGCCATTTATTTACCATTGAAATCTGTTTTTCTGCAATTTTGTCAAACGCATCAGTTATCTGTAAACAAAGGTAAATATGCTGACCGATTCAGAGGTTCGTATTCGTATACAATAATAAAGTGCTGCAGTGTCATTTTATCGAAGTTTGTGGTTACTCAGCACTATCTTTTTATTGCAGCTTGGATGAAACTTCACAACATCATAACGCGGAATAGATTCCACAAATGTGCGAGTTACAGGAAATTGAACAAGTTTGTAAGATACACAACGCTCTTTTAAGAAATGCAGCAAATGTGTTATAAATAAAATAAATAAATAAAAAAAGCAAATAGTCTGTGTTATTAAACTTACCTATTGTAATGTACTGTACGATAAAACATTGTGTATAGAGAATTACCCTTTACGACATTCTTTCCATATTCTAGATAACTAAAATGGTGGTTCCGCCAGTTTATAGGGATGTTTTCATTGGTTTCAGACAAGGGACGCATGCGCGAAAAACGTCGGACACCTACAGATTTATGACAGGTACAAGTGTCAAAGTGGTCAAGCGGCTTGTGTTTAGGGACACTCCAAACACGTACGATAGAACGCTAGTGTAAAGGGACCTTTTGTTTGTCCGACCTTTGGGAATTGCCATGTTGATACGCATGCGCAATAGTGCGTAGGAGTCAAAGAGGGGATAGTGAAAACATCCCTATTGAAGAGTGCAACGGTTCAAATATTACAAAAAATGAATGAAAGACGCATAGAGAATATTTATTTTAAAATTCAAGCAGGGTAGTACAAGAAGTAAATAACTGGAACACTGAGGTCCAGTTTTTCAGTCGATGAATATTAGGCAATGGTTTCCACAACTACTAACTATTGATTGAAAAACCAAGATGGAGAAGTTTCACGTACACAGCCTACTGGATGTGTGAATCATTTATGAGGCTAGCTCCCTAATCCGGAAAACCCTCCAGATCGCCTTCTGGAACGCCAACGGACTCCAGCAAGCTCGATTAGAGCTCGAGGAGTTCAATGAGTCCCACGGAGTTGACGTACTGCTGTGCCGGGACCGACATCACGGACGACGCCAGCGCAGATGCCATTCCAAAAACGCACGATTTCATATCGAATCGTGAATCTGGTCCGAGACAAAATAGAGCCCGAAGGAGAGCACACCGCAGTGGACTTGCAGCAGGCAGAACTGCGGAGAACAGACTTTAATAGGAAGTCAAGCTAGGACTCAGAGGATAACTCCATTTGGATGATGACAAGAGCACTCCGCAGCGACCGCAAACTCTTACTCCCCGATCTATGGAAGCAACGGAATCGTCTTCACGGATTAAAAGAAAGCCGGAGCCTTCGCCAACAGCCTCGAGCTGCAATGCAGAACCAACCTCCTCAAAGCGGTGATGTCGACCACCTAGAAGAGGTGGAAGAACAAGTCCGGGAACTCGTCGAAGAAGTCCCTGAAACCGAGATCCCCCAACAACGGCGGCAGAAACCAGCAAAGTACTTCGAGGACTGAAGCCAAGGAAAGCCCAGGTCCAGACCGCAAAGTACTTCAAAGTACGCAGTCGACTTGCAGGTATTTGCAATGATATTTTTAAACACAGGCATTTTCCAGGTAGATGGATTCGGACAACGGTGATCTTCATCCCAAAACGCGACAAAGATCTGAAATTTCCATCTTCTCTCGACTGCGGGGAAGGTTGTGGAAGACTCTGTCACAGCATCAAGCGCAACAACGCCCTCTCAGACGAATAATTTGGATTTCGTCCGAAGCATTCAACCACAAGACCAGCTTCTCCGAGTTGTCGAATACGCCGCCACCGTGCTCGGCTTTCACCGCGGACATCCCAAGGACCCAAAACACGACACCAGCTATCAACACAGACCGCAGCGTTCCTCACCAGGTTTCCACAGCCACGCATGGTGACCTGCAGGAACCCAATAGCCGGCTTGAAATCTGGCGTAAGAAGTGGCTGATCGACGTCAACCCCGAGAAGTGCACCGCGCTCCTCGTGACACGCGGATTCGTCCAAACGAAAGGAGAATTCGAGAGGGAAAATGGCAATGGGCTAGCTTTCATCGCTAATCCGCAGGCGTTGTAAATTACCGGTAAGAAACAAATTGTTCGACCAGTTATAACGTATGCGTCCGTGGCCTGGACAAGCAAGTATAAGTTGCAGGTCCTCCAAAACAAATTCCTCCGTCAAGCTTTAGACGCCCCATGGTTCGTCAGGAACGAACAACTCTACAGGGAGGCGGAGCTGCCACTATTGAAAGATGACGTCTTCGACATCGCACTCAAAGCAAGCAAGCGCCAAAAACGTCTCAGGTTGAAACAAAGAAGCCAACTTTCTTCTTTACTTGACGCTGGTCAGAAATGGCGATGCCGGCCTCCAGATGAAGACCCCTTAGGCAACAAACTCCCCAAATTGACTGTCAAAAACAGAAAACCGAAGCCCGTCAGGCAAATGCCGATAAGACAAGGCCCCTCAGGCACTCCCAAAAACCCAAATCAGAATTTTTGACAGCGCACAAGCAACATCAGGTTCAAAAGAAAAGACATTTTTTATTTTAGCGTGAATGAGATCGAGTGAATGAAAATTCCTCCCTTCTATCCGACTCCATGTTTTCCTACAGGAACCCCGGCGCCCTCACCAACTCAGTAGTCGGTGCCAGCACTGTGTCGGGACTATCTAACTATCAATTGGGACTATCTAACTTGCCTGGAGTAACTTATTTACTATACGGTATGGTGAGATAAAGAGGTCTAAAACCTGAAAATTTTTGTCAGACAGCACAGTGAACCATTTATGAAGATTAAAAAAAGTAGGTATGCTTTGTTATCTCTGTCCTATGTTCACCGACGTCTACCTGCTCCTGGTCTCCGATTGAAGGAACCGGTCTCCTCAAATCGCTGGTACACCCGTCGAACCGCTGATCGGCTCAAATTCAGTTGTTGAGCAACAAATCGCTGACTATGCCCAAGTTGTATTTAGACAACGACCTGAGCAGCTATCTCAGGTGCGGTATTAATTATATTCACGGATAATGTGGCCAATAGCTGGTTGAGCAAATGTCAACAAAAATAATAGGATTTTCCAGCGGAGACTTGATTTTATAGACGTAGAAGTTTTGGCACGCACATGTCCGCTACCCAACAAATAGCGATAACTTTTGTTTTAAAGCTGCACACTTTAGCAGAGAAAAGGAATCTGAGAAAATTTATGGTCGTTGAAAACGTTCATAAACGATCTTTTAAACGACATATCACTGATATTACATCTGATTCCAGGCGACTCAAGAAAATGCATTCTAACTCAAAAGTGTGAGGTGGGCTGATTTCTTTGCTCGCAACTGTGGTTAAGTAAGTAATATTTTTTCAATTGTGTTCCAAGATTTCTACAGATGAAGTAGAACACAGCTGGCGAGAATAAATTAATGTAAACATTTATTAATAGTAGATTATTATACGAGTTCCTGGCTTTATAAAAGCACGAGTGAAACGAGTGCTTTTGTGAGCCCCGAGTGGCCTAAAGCGTTTAATCTACACAAGAACGAGTGTAATACAACGTTTTATCGTTCAACACCACCCCGGAAAGCCTTTAAATTGCTTAAAATAAATAAAAGTAGTGTGAAGTTTATCTGTCATTTTCATTATTTCATGACAGAGAGTGTTTACACAAGTGAAAATTTGAAAATTCTGACAGTGTCGAATGATAAAAAAAATTAAAATCTTCTCTTTTTGTGCGTTTAAAATTTCGTCGTTTAAATATGTTTAAAAAAGACTATATGTTCTTAAATACCCGAATAGGTCTGTTGTGGACGTCAATGGGATAAAATTTTAACAACGAACTTATTCACAGAATATTGCAGCAAAGAAGGTAACAAACATCCTATTACAGCATTAAACTTCAATGTTATAACAAGTTTATCTTCGTAAAGTTCTGTCGCTCGTTGCAGCGATAAGAAATGAAAAATAACGTCAGAAGAAATGGAATATTTAAAAGTCATAATTAACTTTATTGGAGCGGAGAGATTTAATTTTTGTTTCAACTGCTACGTTTTTTTGCTGTATTAAGAATCGCATTTTATGGTGAAGTTGTCTTATAACATGGTATAAATATAAAACGTTTAATTTAAATATAAACTATCGATAATAACGTTTATAAATGGGAAATCCTCGGCACGCGAGATTATCAAATCTATATCAAGTCAGGAGTTTTACTTTTAGACGATAATAGGAAATTATCGTGTCAGTCTAATAAGATTTAGGTTTATCTTCCAAAAGTCAAAAATAGATTATTATATTCATTCACGTAAACAACCATTAAAACTCACTGTCATAAGTCCAAAAAATCAGAATAAAAAAATCTGATATTAGAATGTCAATAACATCTGCAGCTTTCAATTTAACAGCCTTACAATTTGAAATAATGTTGGATTAGCTCTATAATAGATTGTAATAATAGTATATTATATACCAAGGTAGAGAAGTTGTTTTTTCACTACTAGCTGTAAAATATAGTATCATATAGTTTGTCGAGGATGAAATTGTTTTTCCTCCCAACCGGGAATAAAATGCAACTTTATTCCCTCGTTTTTGGCTAATAATGTGGTACTTTATTCCCGATGGAATACAGCTATTTTATTCCCTAGTAAATCATTTTTCACACATAAACCAACTCGTTTCCATAGTAACCGTCATTCAACTACATTTAGGTATCACCGTACCGCGCAATAAAAAAAAATCTTCTCTAATTTAGGCGGTTGGGAGGAAACTTTTGTATGCATTTCTTGCATTCCCGGGATTAAAATGGGTGTTTATTCCCTTGATACATAAATAACTATTCTTTCCTATTAGTTAATAATCATTTCATTATTGACTAGTAGTTAATAATGAAGAGACCGGATTTCATCCAAAATGCATAATTATCTAATAAATGTGGTAATACGTAAGGTAGGACCTCATGAAAAAAAAATTCTTTCTTAGAATTTGGAAGAATATTCGTTAAATTGTTTATGTAATTATAAATACAAGAATGGACAGAAAAATATGAAATTATAAATAAATACTAAATAGGTACGTACGGATATAGTCCTTTTCCCCATACTGTCTTGGTATGCCTGGAGACACAGCATCATGAAGTTTGTGGATGTCAAAACCGCCACTATTATCAGTGTCCATGGCGAACACTTTTGCACATTCTTCATCAAGTTGGACGACATCGGGATCATTACTGCTGCCATCATTCTGTAAGAATCATTAATGTTATTCCACAAAAAATTTAAAAAAAAGACAGAAATGTACCAAAATCAGTTGAGTTATAGAAGTTCAGAAACAATATTTATTTCATACTGTGTCATATTTGTTAGTTTTACGTCAGAGTTTTGAGTCCGGAAAATGAAATTTTACAGTACAAGTCCTGTAAAAAAATACAACCAACAAATCAAACTGTTGTCATAGATACTCAATTCATGGATGTTTAAATTCTGAATTCCAATGTCATTTTTTAAAATGAAAACAATGATTTAGAATCTGTAACATGAAATAAAACGCATTACGACATACGTCCGGAAACCTTTACAGTAACTTGTCTCAAAATTCGAGACTCGGCTCCTTCGCCGCCTCGTCTGTAAATATTTCGACTCGTTACTGTAAAAATGAGTTTTCCGGACTTATAACGTAAATTACTATTACTGCGTGGATCTTAACTAAAAATGTAGGCTTGCAACTTTAGGTACAGTAAACGTAAATATCGTACTAGACAAATATATCATAGGTTGTATATTTTTTCTTTCCTGAATGTAATAATGTAACGGGTTTTCATAAATGATTCATACATCACGTTGCTTGTGGAAAACAAATTCACATGTTGTAATACGGAGAATCTTGACGTGCGTTTCTTATCTTTCTTATCAAATTTTGCTTCTCTTAAAATTCGTGTTTCGTAAATAGAAATAGTTCTAAAGATAATGATAAAATTTGTGTTTTGTAAATCCAAATAGATCTAAAGATAAAGATCTCCACTATCTGCGGGATATGTGCGGAATGTTGTCCACTTCCAGTGCACTTTCGACAAAATTTACAAAATTTACACAAGATAAGTAAGTACTTAATCATAGAATTAGTCGCAGTATACAGTTATGAGTGTATACCCAACGTTAATTAATTTTTTCTTAGTTTACCGCCAGAATTTAACTGATTAAAGAAAACTGGTCAGCTTGCAAATCAACATTGATTTTTCTAATTATTAACATAAGTAACATTTTCCTAAAAGGATAGTCTCTAGCAATGATCGAAAACTTTATTACTATTGTGGGGAGGTGGCTTCACGTGCATTTGGGGCACGCGATTTTGTTGAGGCATTCTGTCTAGGGGTGGCCAAGCTGGTAAGACTTGGCGCATTGCAGTGGGATGGGAGTTCGCGGTTTGAGCTATCCAAACAAACTGATTGCGCTTGTGGAAGACTGTGATGCTAGGGGTCAGGAGATGGTTGAGGATGTTTGTGTCTCCGGTGATGAATGACGCGGATAAGGGGATCCACTTATTTGTGCGACGAGATTTGATCCTAAACATTTTGTGAATGACCAGACTGAGATCTTGCAGGGCCAGAAAGATGTTATTGTGAGGTTAGGGGCTTCAGTCATAGCTGAGAGACGTTTTTCGAGGTCGTTCGGGATGGGTTAAAATTCACTACCATGTTTTTGTTACATGTCAAAAGGATAAACAAAAATACGAGTATTGACGTTTCAAATTAACTCTTTTTCATAGCCGCCGTTAATGCACCTCGCAAACGTGGCCAACCGCCGCGAAATTCCCTAGATTGCAAATTTGTATTTTGTATAAAAAGTGGCAAAGTAGAAAATATACTGCATGATAATATGATAATACTTGTTAACTCGTTTATAAGGCATTTTGTCGAACGCACAGGTTTAGCTAAAAAAAAAAAAACGTAGATAATATAGTGTTATTTGTTTAACGTTCACAGACATTTGGTGTTCTCCAACCGGAATGAGCATCTGAATTCCCTCAAATAATGGGGTCGTCCCCCTCAATTGAACCTGATGAAGAGAGATAACAGAGCGTATCAAAAATCGCAATTTCGGCTAGCATTTTCAAACGCTGCACATTTACCGCCTCTTGTGACGTCAGTTCGGGGGAGCATTCTCATTGGTTCTGGTTCTGGTTGCCCCGTGAATTTTGTCCCGTGTTGACGTCACAGAAAGGCGCGTGCGTCAAATGAGACAAATGTGTCGGTTTTTTCTTTACCTAGTAATCGCGTGATTTCGAATAAACAAAAATACAGGGGTATAATATTTTTTCGTCTAGTTTTTAGAGCAAGCTCTAGGAAACTCCGTGCGGTTTTTGAGATCATTGTCATGCTAGAATTTACAAGTAATGGGTCAATCGTTATCTCGACGTAAAATTAAAACGGTTTTTAGTATCAATTTGTCATTCCATTCCATGTCGAAATTTTAAGAAACTGCACCCGATTGTCATGTCATGCAACCTTAAACGATTACGGAGCTATCTCCGTGTTTCACCGTCCTTTTAATATACCTGTATAATAACTGAGAGTTGAAACGTCAAACGATTTTCGATTAAAAGCCAATTTGTTTGCCTTAATTTTTGTACGAAAAACTACGCTCGACAGTGCCAGCTTGTTCAATTCAAATAGTTCGGAAATTGTATGTTTCCGACGGATTCTTTTATCAGAAATTCTATGCAAATCGACTTTTTTTAAAGCAAACAAAATTATTATGGAAAAAATTATTGCAATGTCGTACATCTAAAATTATGTTGAACAATTATTATCACTTATCGTTAATATGTCTTAATAGATTATTATCGTAACAATGAAGCACCAGTAAAAAACAGTTTTTGTTCCCGGTCATGGGAAAACATTTGTTGCATTTCATTATAACAACAATTATTGATACCTGACTACTTGTATTATACTACGGACAAATAATAGTATTTTTTCGAATTTGGTTTCATAATTTGCAAATTATAACACCAAAAACAGAATCATAATGATCTAAATTATAATTCTGTTTTTGGAAACTTTTCTTGTCTTAATGTTACCTGCAACTTTGCAACTGTACTGCAATGTGACCGCGACAACGACCTTATAAACGTCAACTAATCGCGCCATTTGACAGATGTGAACCAGATGTGAACGAAAATAAACCAAAGAGAAGTAAATGACTTTCGTTCCATGATTAAATGTAAACATTGGTAAAAACAAGAATTGAAAAAATGGCAATCAAACGTAAGGTACAGCTTGTGTCTGTATAATCAAAAGTTTCCAAATCTAACCTCCAAATCAGAAACGTCATCTAGCAGAAATACCAATTATACTGAAATACCACTCGTGTTATTTAAAAGTCCCAAAGTCATCAATTTAGCACAAATTTTCAGTTTTTCTTAATTAAATAAAGCCAAATTCGAAAAAATAGTATATTACACGCATTTCACAAGCCGAAATTGCAGCACTCGTGCCTTTGGAGCACTTCTCGCTGCGCTCGTCGTGCCTCAAACTACCCGTGCTACAATCAACCGTCTTGTGAAACTTGTATAATAATATACTATTATGTAACCTGTATTTTATTTTAATAAAAATTAAAAACCTTGTTTACATTTTTTTCCTAGTAAAAATATGTTGATATAGTTATTTTCTAAACAAGTTCGACAGCCGAGTGTTGCAAATGAGCCAGAGCCACCTGAAAACTGACAGCGCACGAGTATTTTGAATTAAATTAAATACATAACTGAAAATGTTTAGATATTAGTTATGTACCAATTTATCTATTATGTATTTTACAAAACGAATACAAAAAAGGTAGGTCATAGAACCTAATAGGCTGCCAAATTGTATTTTGGAAAGTACTTTTTCTGTCTGAATAATAATAATCAACTACTACAATATACCAAGACTTGACATCAATTGACGAAGTTTTTGTTTTTTTGATTAATTTACATATAATACCTTAAAAATAACAACCAATTAAAATTGGTTAATATGATGAGTATTTTGGATCTACATACATTTATAGAACCACGAATTACACTGAAAACTCGTCATGGTTGTAAAAAGTCCTTGAAATGAAATCTATCATCAGTCTCCGCAATTAAAATTGAACTATATCACTGATGAAAGTTACGCAACAGAACTGGCAATTTCAAAACGACATGTTTATAGTCTAGCCATTTTGACGCAGCAATATTTCATTTACAAATACCTAGACAGTATTTTTAATAAGAGAAGCTGATAAAACCACATTGTCTGAATAAAGTTTATTGCTGTAATAAAAGTGTATTAATTTGGAAAAATGTAAAGTAGTGATGATTCGTAATATATAATCCAGTAACTATGTAAAAAATAAACGATCATTGTACCCAGACGCTTCATCAATATTTCAACTACTTTCCCATTAACACCTCTTTTGCATTCATGAATCTCAGACACACCACGCGGTGGAAAAATTTTCATTACACGGAAATTATTAAGCCCGCACCTCATTAAACCCAGACCCTTTCAGCGCTAAATAATGACATATTTTCATAAATGGTAGAGCGCAACGTCGTTAAAATATGATGTAATTAATTCTTGCTAAATATGTCACTTCTAGATTCCGATAAAAATACATTTTCATGCACACGTGACAAAGTTATACGCGGAACGATTGAAGCTTGACGCTTGGATAAGCACTTTAATTATGATTTACCGGTTCATTCCAGTTTTCAGGACAAATCTTTTTTTTTGCAACTAATGGCCCATGAACTTGCAACGAATATAAATGACGATATTAGCATAGTAGGTATGTGTTAAATGACAAGGATTTTGAAGAGGCCAATTGAATGTTTTGCTGCGACAGTGCAAAATTGCTCCAATGTGTTCAGAAGAAAATTGAAACGGCCAAGAAACAATCAATAAATATTTACCAAAAATATCAAATAAGTCGGAAAACCTGTCAGACTTTAATATAGATAGATCACTCACGTGTCGATGTAGACACGTTTATTTGAAAATAAAAAAACAGCGTAATTCTTCTCTCGGAACACTTGTCGCCATTCTTTCAAATCACAATTCCGCTACGGATACACGTATCTATAATAAATATAAAGTTGTTTTGTAATACCAGTCTTCGTTTAGGTGACAAGATGGTATAAAAATACCACAAGTTAATGAAGACATATTTTTTAGACCTATTTTAATCGAGTCACCTTTAAAATTTAAAAAATACGTCTGTGCAACTACTAGCCTTCTTTATGACTTTTCAAAATATGTACACACTTAAAAAAATCTTGAAGAAAATAATGTGGATTGACACCATTTTGCCGCTGACAATTTGACAGATCCTGATTATTTTTTTAGGCTAACGTAGGGTGATCACTGATCTGACAACTTTGAATTTGAAATAATCAACTTTACAAAAAAATTGCCACCACGTACTTAAATTAAATTTATTTTTAACAAAACCTTTATTTTATATTAAACCCCTATGTCACTAAATACAACTTGCAATTGTAATTTTTTTTTGTTTTTTTTTTTTTAATTTTTGAATTTGTCAGTTATTTCTTTTGTCTAAATACAAAATTGCCAATAATAATCGCAAATTTCTTAGAAGGTATTTGCAATATCTAAATTCTAGTGAACAGATGACTTATTGAACTTATTTGGATGAAACTTGGACATATCAAAATCGGAGTTATCCTGCTAAATTAAAAACTGAAGGTAAAAGATCTACCACTCTACGTGCCGGAAGTACCTCAGGATTTTTACCCGGCTCTGACTTACTACTAGACAGCAAAAATAACGACCGCGACTATCGCAAGACAATGACTGGAGACCTTTTCAGAGAGTGGACTGAAAAACGGCTCATTCCTGCTTTTTCAGGTTTCGAAAATGTGTGGTGTTAACGCTCACTATCATTCAATGCGAGTGGATAAACCACCAACATATTCTTCGACAATGCAACAAATGCAGAAATGGCTGATTCGACACAACGTTACTATTGATAAGAGTTTTACAAAAAACAAGTTTGGATAATATTACAACCTGACTTTGGACCAACTGCATCAGACACTGTGAGACACTTTTTAGACAAGATTGGTCAAAACTTATGGATACTTGTGGACGTTGACGATATACCTCCTATTATAATATTACACAAATATTACATAAAGTTTTCAGATTGTGAAACTGATCACTTAGTGAGATTGCCTAAAAGGAATATTAAAGTTTTTCAAAATTGTGCTAAATTACAAGCTTTTTTGGATAAATTTTCAAAATTTACAGTACTACAAGTTCAGTCGCTTGTGTCCAAAAGAGATAAAGAGATAAGTGTTTTTAACAATTTACATACACATCTTCTTATAACAATTTATGTGGAAAAAATATAAAGCAAAATTTTGGTACTCTGATATTTCACGTGCATCAAGACTGAAACTGAAACCTTGCTTCACTCATTTAAGACTTTGAATTTACTGTCAAATTAATGAGAAACTAGAATTTTAACCTTACAAAAAAAAACACTAATATTAAAAATTGCAAGCTTATAATAGAAAAACAATGGAACCAAAAAGCTAGCGTCACAATCGAAAATTTAGTGTCAGGTGAGTTCCGCATAATGAAAATAAATTTAGTTTACTTGACATTGTCATTGACAATTTAAATATGTATTACTATGTATATAATTCCAATAATTCCATTTTTAATAATACTAAATTTAAAAAGAATTTCCAGAATTTCTTACGTCGGGAAAGCTAGCAGGACCAAAGTCAAAAAAACAAAAATTAACCCCATGAGAATTTAAGCCTATTTAAAGGCTAATTTAATGCCAAAGACTTAATTTTATGAAAACGATGGCTCTGCTAGCTTGACGTCAAGCTAGCAGGACCATTACTTTAAAATATGAAAAAAATCAAAAAATAGCCCCATAGGAATTTAAGGCTATTTAAAGGCAAATTTAATGCCAAAGAATAAATTTTATTGCTCTTACGGTTTTCATGGAAACGATGGCTCTGCTAGCTTGACGTCAACCTAGCAGGATAATGACTTTAAATATGAAAAAAATCAAAAATTAGCCCCATAGGAATTTAAGGCTATTTAAAGGCTAATTTAATGCCAAAGACTTAATTTTATTGCTCTCATAGTTTTCGTGGAAATTATGGCTCTGCTGGCTTGACGTCAAGCTAGCAGTACCATAAGTTAAAATTTGGTAAAAATTGAAAAATAACCAGATAGGATTTTAAGGTTATTTAGAGGCTAATTTAATGCCAAAAAATAAATTTTATTGCTCTTACAGATTTCATGGAAACGAGGGCTATGCTAGCTTGAGGTTAAGCTAGTAGGACCATGACTTTAAAATATGGAAAAAAAAAAATACAAAAATTAGCCCCATAGGAATTTAAGGCTATTTAAAGGCTAATTTAATTCCAAAGACTTAATTTTATTGCTCTCATAGTTTTCGTGGAAATTATGGCTCTGCTGGCTTGACGTCAACCTAGCAGGACCATTACTTTAAAAAATTAACCACATGGAAATTTAAGGCTACTTAAAGGCTAATTTAATAATAATAAGGTAATACCAAGGACTTAATTTTATTGCTCTTATAGTATTTGTAGAAGAGCGAGGATTTTAAGACATCTAAGGTTGTTATGGGTCATAACATTCGTGGTTTGTTCAATAGTTTATCGGTTTCAGGTGACCAGCTTCTCAATTATGTGAATTTAGTGAAGATTTTTGCAATTTTCTCCGTAAAAATCAAAGTCGTTATGCAAGTTGGTTGCTAGCTAGTTACAAAGATGTTTATTTGTCAACGAAAATTTAATTTTTAGAAAATTTGATAATTTCTAAAATGATTGCCGCTGATTTATCTGAAAACGTGCTAGAAAGTGCTCAGGAAGCTATACGAGCCCCTATTGGCAAGCAAGTCGAAAGTAAGATACGAAAAATCTTATACTGACTTCAAACACTGGCAGCAGATTAATAATTGTGCAGAAATAGTTAATGAAAATGTTCTGGTGGCGTTTTTCAACAATTGGTAGGCTCATTAATATTGGTAATGTCTAGTTATATTATATTATGTTTTTCTGTTTCAGTCGACAAAGCGTAGACCTTCATCTTTGTGGGTCTACACTGAAAAAAATGAATTTGTTGTCATAACTTATTCTTTGTTATCTGAAATGATTTTCTTTTTATTGCTTTGTTAGGAGAACAAAACTTAACAAAAACGTGTTTGTTGCCACAAGTAACATAAATATTTGTTATGTCGAATAAAATGTTCGTAGTGACAACAAATTCTAGTTTGCTATCATTACAAAAAAAGATGTTGGTGTTGCTTCCCGGTCATCTACACCAATCAGAAGCGTAGCTGCAGAAGATTTCCTGGAATTACTAAGGGCCGCTATTGTCTACTTTTCGTCGACTTTCGGTTGCGTATGCAGATTTCATCTATGTGTCAGTATTAAATCGGATCAGGTGGTTGTGTTATTTGTTTTCGGCAGTGTTTTTTTTTGTGATAACTTGGGTGGGTAGGTATTATATAGTGCAATAATTAACCTAAAAGGTGATGGATTATGACGCTGTTATTTAAATTTATTTTTAAATTTGTTCCTAGAATTATTCCATAAGTATAGTTTTGTGAAAATAATTATATGTGAAATTTGAATTAATTAGCATTTCTGTTTTTTAGGAAATTAGTTGATATATCATGTTCGGTTTGTTGTCAGGCGACCCCAAGCATATATTGTCGGAAGAAGGAAATTATCTTGTTCTGCTTCTCGGAAGACATGTTTACTGTTCAATAACTAAAAGGAAAACTCAATAGTCAGCATAATTACCCGTTTATTTGGAACAATGGCACTTGGCTCGAATATTATACATTTCCAAGCATTTAGATTTTGTACAATGTTCAGAAAAAAAACCTCACCCTGAAGGTCGCAAAAAATAAGGGGACAGTACCTACTTAAATTGTTTGTTTTTAGATTGTCGAGTGCCAAATTTGTTTTACTGGAAAATGCAGTAATTGGGCTGTTTCCATCAGAAGTCAAAGTATGTATTTAAATCTATTTAAAAAAATAATAATAATTGAGGAAATTTTAGGAAGTGTATGTTTCACAAAGCCTGGGAAGGACAAGTAATAATGGGTGGAGAAAGATCGAAGACTATTTCGAAGATACTACAACAGTCGGAGAAATTTACACACCAATGGACTTATTCCTAAATTCTCCTCACTTCGGAAAAAGGAGTAATTTGTGCGACTTCAGGTACATAATAATAATTATTTAATGCCGAGTTATTATTTTTATTATTTTTTTCTTGTGTAGATAATATTACAAGGTTATTGACAGAAGAAGAAGATGAAGTGAAGTGGCTAATGAATTGTATAGACTCATGGACTGAAGTAATACAAAAATGGCCAAAACACATATAAACAACGATTAAGCTATATAAATATCTATTTGTGACTACATGAACATATCCCCAGCGTTGTAAAAAACTAAACTAGGTTATAGTTTAGTAAGTTTATTAATTTTTTTCAGTTTATTTATTTATTTCAATTGAAATTCTTATGTTGCAAGGAGAAACAGTCATTAGTTTTTTTTTTTATTATAGTATTTTTTTTGATTTTTTATTAGAATTTTGTTTTTATAGGTAGGTACTAATGTATGTACATATATACATTTTTATAATTGCATTACAATATTTGATTTTTTGTAATCTTTGTTTTATAAAATAAATAGCAAATATAATGAGGATATTTTACTAGTGAATCCATCTTCAAAGCTAATATAAAACTTTTAAGTTATTTATGCAAGAAAATACTAACTATTTCTGATGTCAAATATGATTGTTATTGTTGCAACAAAGTTGCTGATTTAAAAGAATTAAGACACTGTTTAAGGTAAGTAAGCTCAAACTTAAAAATACAAGTCATTTTTTCAAAACTAAACTGTCTGTAAACTAAAAAAAAAAATAATACTACAAATTCTGTGTTTGTAGCTGGAAATAATACGTTTGTTAATACAACAAATTCTAAGTTTGTTGCTGTTGGTAATAATGTTTGTTGACGCAACAAATTCTGTGTTTGTAGTTAATAGTAATAGGTTTGTTAACACAACAAATTCTGTGTTTGTTGCAGTTAGTAATATGTTTGTTAACGCAACAAATTTTTGATAACAAATAAAATTTGTTAGAACAACAAACTTTTTTGTTGAGGCTATTTCCACAAACAAAATTTGTTGGTAGTACAAACATGTGAGTTATCATAACAAATCTTTTTTTTCGGTGTATTAGTCAATGCTTTGAAGTACCATCAGTGTCAATAAGAAAATAGACTTAAAATCATTTGACAAGCTATTTGCGTTTTTAAAAAGAAAGAATATGTCGGACACGTGGCAAAAAAAAAAGCAAAAATTCTGATGAGTTATTAAGATACAGAAAACCTGAAAATTTTCCTTAAGGACGCAAGGGATGATCAATTTTTAATGTGCAAGGTAGAAATAAATCAATGTCAAAAGTACATGTCTGACGTTTAACGTTGTTTTAGGTAGTGGACATTTTCGGACTATTTGGGGCCACTCAATACGATGAAATCTACAATTTGACTGTTTAAACGATGTTTAAAAGGAGAAAAATGGTTGATTGCGAAACCTCTTCCTCTACGTCAGAAAATAAAATCTTGGTGTCAGCACCCATACTGAACCCAAAGAAATCATTAAAGCTTCTATTGCGAGTTGTTCGTATTGTACGGTGAACATAAATAATTACAAATAATAATTTGTTCAATTTTGTTACTTCAAATTTTGATAATAAAGTTTTGTTAAATTATTACTTTTTTTCATGTATTGTAAAAATATTACAATACTCTGCTGTCATTATTACATTACCGATACGGTTATAAGGTACATTACAAACCAACTTTTGTGAATGTTAAGGACCTTTTTACATCCTGAAACCGATAAAAATTTAAAAAATAACCACAGGATTTTGAGGCTATTTAAAAGCCGATTTAATGCCAAAGATAATAAAACCGAGGTTTTTCTTGAAATTATGGTCCTTATGGCTTCACGTCAAGCTAGCAGTATAATTGCTTTAAAATATTATAAAAAGCAATAATTAACCAAGAATTTAAAAGGTTAGCTGTAGCATAATTTAATGCTAATGACTTAATTTTAATGATTTTAAGGCCTACTTTTAAGAACTTATGAGCTTTACCAGAGGGTTTTCTACAGCAAATTTAATTCTTTTGGTTTAACAAAGCCAATCTTTTTCTAAAATGCGCCAAACAAAAAAGGTAAAACTTGTCTTAACAGATACTTTAGAAGGAACTCTAATTGCCTGCCTTTGGTGTTCGAGATAAAATTTCTTGTCAGCAGTTTTACCTTTAATACTTACAGATATATTCAATTTTTGTTTTGTGACACGAGTTCCTTCTAGGGTATCTGTTAAGACAAGTTTTACCTTTTTTGCTTGACGCATCTTGGAAAAAGCTTGGCTTTATAGAACCTCCTAGGAGAAGCGATTCTTTAAAGCGTAAAGCCAAAAACATTAAATTTGCTATAGAAAACCTTCTGGTAAAGCTCATAAGTTCTTACAAGGAGGCCTTAAAATCATTAAAAATTAAGTCTTTCGCATTAAATTATGCTACAAATAACCTTAAATTCCCGGTTAATTATTATTGCTTTTTATAACATTTTAAAGCCATGATCCTTCTAGCTTGACGTGAAGCCATAAGGACTATAATTTCGAGAAAAACCTCGGATTTATTATCTTTGGCATTAAATTAGCTTTTAAATAGAATTAAAATCGTGTGGTTGTTTTTTTTTTTAATTTTTATCTAATATTAAGTTATAATTTTTACCAAAACCATGAGGGCAATAAAATTAAGTCCTTGGCATTAAATTAGCCTTTAAATAGCCTTAAATTCCCATGGGGCTAATTTTTGATTTTTTTTTTCATATTTTAAAGTCATGGTCCTGCTAGTTTGACGTCAAGCTAGCAGAGCCATCGTTTCCATGAAAACATTAAGAGCAATAAAATTTATTCTTTGGCATTAAATTAGCCTTTAAGTAGCCTTAAAATCCTATGTGGTTATTTTTCAATTTTTACCAAATTCTAACTCATGGTCCTGGTAGAGCAGAACCATAATTTCTACGAAAACTATGAGAGCAATAAAATTAAGTCCTTGGTATTAAATTAGCCTTTAAATAGCCTTAAATTCTCATGTGGTTAATTTTTGTCTTTTCGACTTTGGTCCTGGTAGTTTTACCGACGTGACTGCTCTTTTTATAAATTTAAAAATAGTTTCCGGAATTATTGTTTTTATACGAAATTGTTTAATGGTAATTCTCAGTGTACAATCCGAACAGACAGAGCTGCTGGAGCATAGTACATACGAACTACGTGTATCTACAGAATTTTTTTATGAGACTGCAATTTTTTCGCATTGAAACACATAATATTCTAGAAATGAGTTTCAATTTAAGATAATATCTTACAGAAGTTCTGAAGTGTTTTTATTTGATAGTCATCACTTCAGTCTTCAAGAAAAGACTTTCACTCGAATGAGAACATATTATTACAGAAATATAAGTGGAGCAATTATAATACTATTAATTTAAAAATTATAAAACAGGTTAATGTCGTCCCATATTCTAATGGTTCGATTAATCCACCACATCCATATGTATGGCCCTAATTTTACAGAACCACTGTTAGCTAAATTAGTCGCGTGAGAAAATTCATTCATCAATTTGCTAAGAGCCGCCTTTTAATTGTTAATTGAGTTGTTTTCTAACTATACACTCAACTCGCCTGCCACTTAGCTAACTACGTGGCTGCACTACGTTGATAAGAAACAATTGAAGATATCTTAAACTTTCAAGCTATGATCATAACATCATCATTGTTAAAAGATGATAACGCATTCACGGTCATTCAATTATATTTCGTGAACCGAACGTCAATAAAAGTACCCATTACGACCACAATATAAATCCAAATTGTTATTATCGATATACCAAAATTATTTTCAATCAAAAAAGAGAAAATAACTAAATAGCTCATGGACTGAGTCATCATGAATAATACTTTCTGTTACATACTGTTATAAAACAGCCCCAAATTCTATAAAAATCTATCTGGAATACTTCAAGCCAATATAATCTGTGATGTCGACAAGCTTCGACGGAAACAATTTGTCTAGTGATTAAATAGTGAAAAATGCCTTAGATTAATCAAACCGTCAGTTAATCATTAACGCGCTGTGCAAAATGTGTATATTAAACAACAATCCATCTTTCAGCATTTTCGCCAAAGTTACAAATTTTGAAACCATTTATTCATTACATACAGTTTTACTTTACTTTAATGTTTTGTTTGTGAAATGAAAACAAATTGGTACACTTTACTTGGATAAGGATCGTAATCGCGTAAAATCCAGTTTACTTAATAAATTTAAGTGCTTCAAGGGATTTTAACTGTTTGAGAACGGTGCCAGCTGTTGCAGCTATGAATAAAGTATCGCGGATCATTCAAGCTCTGCAATTAAATTCAGAGTTGCAAAACATTCGGGTTGCAATTCTGGTGGATGCGCCGGGTCGACCGAACTGCATCCTTCGGAACGACCGGAAATTCTTTCACTTTTTTTATTTTATCTTTGTCGATGGTTAATCTGCAACAAATTGTTGCTATGATTTTCACTAACAGCTAGCGGAAATGCGGTTTTAAATTGTCTAAAATACATCACGCTTAGTTCCACAGTTGGTATGCAAGAAGCACTCGCTCTCTAAACCAAATAATACTGCTAATCTATTTCCATTTCAAAAATTGTTGTTCCAAAACTTTCAATGAAGTAATTTGTCAATCATGCTTAATCCCATTTATACCTTACCTTTGGCTTTTATAATTTTAGAACCACTTAAAGGAGTTATTTTTAATACCTAGAAGTTAGTAAACTCAGGAATGTTACTGTATTTATCAAGTAATCTAGACATTAAATAATAGCACGAGTTTGATCACTTTCTATATGGTGCAAAATCCGATTTGAGTATAACTAAAATTAGTTTTACTAGGATTAACTATAGTACTAATTACTATAAATAAATAATTAAGAAATTATTATGGTTACAACTAGACTGAATAAAACCTGGCAGTGCTTGTTACAGGAAACATTTTCGACTGTAAAGACGCCATCTTTACTTTGCACCGATTTTGTACATTCCTTGTTGACTTTCCCCCCACAATTCCTATAATATTTCGAAGGTCTCATTTTGCTTTATCAAAATCAGAAATTGGAGGATTTATTAGGCAAATCTAGTTTTGGTATTATGCTTCAACATATACGTAAAAATTATTTCATACTATCATTGCTGACTTTGAAGAAACATGTTCCCATTGTAATTTATTAAAGTTTGTGGAGTTCGACTTAAATATATTTAAATTTTAATTTAAATTTACTCCACTTGGATTCATCGACATTCTTCTGGTTTAAACAAAATTTAAATTTGTTAAATTCAGGGTAAAAAGTATTTAGATCGAAAATAAACTCTTCCCTCAATTGAATAAAGATATCGATATAGATATAAATATATCTCCTTTGAACCGTCATCATGAACTTTCCGGACACAACTTATATAGATATATTTCAATAACACGATACCGCATTACGGTTATTTTTAAAATTGTGTTTCTAAAATTACAAGACCGTTAGACGAAGTGTTCTTTTTATGACAAAACCCCAATAAATTTTAAACATAAACGGTACTTTTGTCACTATAAAGCCTTAGTTATTACTAAAATACATAATAACATCCCGACGGAACTAGTAACGCTTTCTACTATACACAAATTTATTTTTCGAAACTTACCTGATGTCCTAAATTACGAAACCACTTGAAAAGCTTATCTCTTGCCCGTTGCAACAATGATCTCTGTGTTGTCGACGGTTTCTCAGTAGGCATAACAAAATTCTCATTCTAACAAAACTGGCAGTTCACTTTTTCAGTTTGGCACCAAATAAATATCTCAACGGTTCTTTTAAACACTTACTTAAGTATTTGGAATCTTCATCTGCACTCATAATAACACATAATGCAAATAATATTTATATAAATAGCTTACTAACTGTTATTGAGCGGAAGATACAGTTTAAAAATATTTTGAAGGATTTCCCGTTGATACAACTATGTAGGTGAATGGTTTAAGCATCCCGAGCTGTAAAATTTTGGTGGATGCGGCGCGTAAATCAATACAACCGAAAAAAGAATTAGTTCAGTCGAAGAGGCCTAGAAAGCGTTACAGATTTAGCAAAACTACATTACTGTGTGTTAAGAATGTGTATAATTAAACACCCCTATCGACATTAAAAAAGCACTAAAATATTTTTTGACTATTCGTACAATCAGATTGAAATGCTTTCTGTTTGAGAATTAGATATGAACATTTTAAAATTGTAGGGGATGGATTTGAAGCAGCAAACGCAGTAAAGTTTCATTATATTGCAACAAAAAAGTTTCACTTTCCTAAATGAAGAGAAAAAGTAGATGTTTGAATTATTGTATTGTGCACCCGTGTGAGTGCGATTTACTTATTTCAATTAAACCAGTTATTTATAATTTTTGTTAAAGGTAAAAAATCGCAAACAATACACATCAACTTGTCAGGAAAGTTTAAAGTAGAAATTAAGTATTCATAAATGCATGTATTATTTTGCAGCAGAAAAAACGGAAGTAGCTACTTAGGGTTTACAAATAAAAAGGTAATGACGATCACATCATTCTAAATTAGAAAGTTTCTTTAAATTTAATATTTGATCAAAAACGAAACAAGGAAACAAATAGGTTGAAATCCCCGTGCAATAGCGTAATTTATTGCCTCTTCCGATAAAACAGCAGTTTAAATCGTTAGGGTGCTGCAGAAAAATGTGATTATTTATTTGTCAAGCGAATACGGTCTTTCTGAGATCGCGTGGTTGCGGTGACTTTCCAACACGCCCTAATTTCAATTTACATCTCAAACATGCACCTAAAAATAATGTTAAAACAAATGAAATACAGGCAGCGTTTTACGTAGTTTACTATGACTTATACAGATACCACAATAAGTAATAACAATGCCACACACTGTAAATATTTCCACTTAATTATTATTAATCCCAAAATGACTACTATTTCACCAGTGTTCCTCAAATTTCCGCTCCTTGGGTGGTGAATTAATTCTGTTTGTTAAGAGATATGGAAAGAATGAAAGTAAAAGTTATTTTTAGCATCGCTAGTTAGTAATATTTTTCAATTGTTTATCAGAGTAAATATTATTTGCATTTATGAACCACAGAACATTGACTGTATACCATAGAGAAGGTGTTTGACCGATAGGAAAGCGCATTTCGAATTTACAGGATCAGGTGTTTGGTCACGCGATAGATACAGAACGATAAAACGATGGCGGCAGTGAATGAAGCAGCGAGTTCAGCGAGTACCGCGGCCGGCAAGATCCGCCGAGCACTGACCTAGTGCGGCAGGAATCCTTCCGATCCTAGCCTCTAGATGGGTCGATACGAGCCCCTCGCGCATGCAGTGTTCCTCCAACGGCCTCCCAGTCAAGGTCATTACCAATGACATTTACTTCTGTAACTTTAATTAAACACGAAGACATGGTACGTTGAGTTCTGAACAACACCATGTGCCTTAGAATAGGTCAACGCAACACCGCATTGTGACCTTTAGACGCTTTTCCACTACACGTGCTTGGGTTCATAAATTAATTACTACAACCACCCTTGTAATTTTTCAGGAAATAAGGTGTCACTTTTGATTTTGCTCAACGTAAAAATATATTATAAAATAGCTTTTAAACTGAAAAAATGCAAATTCAATTCCGTTATTGCAAAAATTTGTCTTACCTTTATAGGTACAGATGATTAACTTGGAGAAAAACAATAAAGATTGGTGGAAAGCAGAAAGGGTGCAAACCCGTCCCTTTTTTACATTTAATTTAACCAGTGTCCTCGACATAACAGCGGTTGAAAGTTGTAGTTGTTTGCAATGGTAATCTCATCCAGGTGATTTTCCATTAGCGTGAACATTATAATCCATAAAATTTTAAATTAGGTTAGAAGTTTTATGAACTCTGTTCTTATCAAGAGTTTAAATTAATCCCGAGTGGAGCGCAGCGGAACGAAAAGTCTATAAAGAGTGTCCAGAGGAGTTTACAAAGCGAGTTACTTAGCAGACTTTAACTACAACCAATTTTGCAATTTTAATTTCCAGAGGACTCACTATATTTAATATTTACTTCGAACCATTTTGTTCAAGTATATGTAACGTGCGTTCAACAAAAATCGACGACGAAGCAAGCTTTGGAATCTTCAAGTCATGCTTGCATTTAGATCACACGCATACACGCATGGCCCACTTGACGTCATTTTTTGTTGAACGCACGATACACAGTTATGTACTCACTAGTAAAAAGTAAAACACAGATGTACTATTATTATGAAAGTTCTGACAACAATGATATTATAAAAGAAACTATAGATTTACTACTTTCTAGATGACACGTACAGAAATCCATGTAACGGTACAAGCCAGAACGCGATAAACGTGCCACGTGACATGTGGCAAACCACCGTTTTGTTTGCATTGTGCGATTTTGTGTTTTCAACCTTTAAATAATTGTTAACTCAAACTTCATGTACCAGATTGACTACCAGTTCTTCTACGCTGATATTTTACTATTCATTAATTTTGTTTCTATTTTGTCTTTGTATATTTTGCAATTTAAATGGTCTCGTCTCTTTAGTTGTATGTCACTGCTTTCCTACCGTCAGTCGTTTTCATATTAATTTTCTACTTACCAGATAGTGATCAATATAATTTTCAGCTCCCTTTACCTCTAACATCCTGTATGTCTTTTTTGTAATTTCTGTCTATAGGAATGTACTAGCAGCATATTATTATTGATTTTTCTTGCCATGTGCTCGTAGCACGTGTTTGTTATGATGAAGTTATTTTCCATTCAGAAATGCATAATTATGTCCGCACTTTTATTTTTTAACTCTTCCTTTGCCCGACCTTTCTATTAATATTATTGTTCGTTTTAAAAATAGCGTCTTTACATTAACTCCGCTATGCAATAATATGTCCTCCCTTTAATTTTATTAGATTGTTCATTGAATGTATTTCTTTCTTTCTTATTGTAACATTTATGTACTTTCAATTTCATTGTTCAAGAAAATATATATTATCTGTACCCTCATTTTTCCCTCAGAGCAGTGTTGAAAGGGACCTCACCGAGCCGCACAGGAGATTAATTTTTATTCAGTTTTAATGTTATTCGGCTATTCACCCTTCAAAGAATCTCGTGAACCTCTCAACTGAATTTGACGAATTTAACTATAGCATCTCGTAGACTATATAACATGAAGCCCTAAAACGTGTTGTGTTGCTTAATAAAGTTATCGTATCTAAATATCGTATCAAAAATCGTAATTTCGGATAGGATTTTCAAACGCTGTAATTTACCGCCTCTTGTGATGTTATTTCGGGGAAGCATTCTCATTGGTTCATGCCTCTCTGATTAGTCCGCGCGCCTAGAAACATTTGTTGAATTTTGTCCCGGGTTGACGCAGATAGTTTCTGGAAACGATGTTTTTAAAAATTGTTAACCAAAAATTTGTTGAAAATTATTTTAATAATTTTATTGTGTAAGAGACCATGATTATAAATTATAGTAGGCGGCCCAGCCTGCAAAATGACTGACAGTAAAATTTGAGGTTATGGTAAACATTGTGACGTTTATGTTTATCATGTTAATTTATTTTAATTTAAAGAAAATAAAGCACTAACAAAGAACGTAGGGTTATTGAGAATTAAAAGGTTATAGCGTTGCATGCATTAAAAATTGCCCCTTGCAGTTCTTCAAGATTGTGCGGGTAATTTTTAAATCCGGTGTTTTTGAGATACGGGAAAAAAAATTGTTAGGTCTGGACTTGGAGGTGGTCCGGTACACCACACTAAGACCACGAAATCTTGCCACACATTATTAATAAATGTTTTTGATAAGCTGTAGGAAAATTACGGTAGGCATTTCGAAGAACCTTTAACACAGCGTTCTATAGAATACTTCCATTCACCATTCTGTTTCCTTAAATTACTTTGACATCTAATCTAAATTTCACAGCCTATTCTAATTTATAATTTAAATGATCTCATGGTATACTAAAAATATTTTGAATTTTGAAATAAAAGACTCGTTCCATAAACAAACACAATTTCAAATGTAATCAGGCCATCGTATCTACAAACACAATAACCCATTTTATTATTTAGTATGACAAAGTTTGTGAATCACACAAGAGGTCATGGGAATCATGCTGTATATTACATTTTTAACAAGCAAGTGGCGACGGGTTCCTTTTGATGTCTATCCAAGCGTGATCAGAGACCACAGAAGGGTTAGCACGAGGGCTACTACATCTTCACCCTTTGTTGCATGTACATAGTAATATGGAGGCATACCTAAAAGTTACACGTAACAGAAACAATACGATCCAGTGCCGCAAATCAAGATTTTATTGGATGTTTGAAAGAGAAATAATATGGAAATTAGTTAAAAAAAACTTTGCAAAGTTGTCAAAGAACAAAACTCATACAGCAGGGTTGCCAGCGATTACCTAATTTAAAATTCCCTGACTTTTCCCTGACCTCCCTGACCAAAACCAAGTAATTTCCATACTTTAATTTAGGAATAAACACATCAAAATACAGATCTTCTGGTAGAACAAATATAATCATTAATAATTTCCACAAATAAAAAATATATTGCCGCATGTATAAAAGATCATCACTTGAGAACAGCTTGACCGATTTGGCTGATTTTTTTGTTGTTGTGTTCGTAATTGTCAGGACAAGATTTGTAGAAAAATCCACCGGAAAAGTCGGAAATTCGGGAAATGCTGAAAGTTCTATGGAATTTTGGTATGAACTGAAGATCACAACTCACGATTCGAACGATGGATATGCGTAATTCTTTTTTTCTTTTGTTTGTTATGCTCCCGAGATGGAAATAACTCCATTAAATGTTTTCAATTGGAAAAAATCGGTAAGATCTGGAGAAAATCTGGAAAACACATTTCAGCTCAAAACTACATAATAAAAATGAAATTCTGTTCGTCGTAGGAGAACGGCTGTACTAATTTGGCCATTGTTTTTTAATACATATTCGTAATGGTCAAAATAAAGTTTTTACGGAAAGAAAAAATTAAAAAGTTGTCCGGAAAATTCGGGGAAAACTGAGTTTCTGTTGAGACTAAAATAATGACGAGTGCTTGCACGAGTCATTATTTTCTCAAGCAATAGAACAACAATTGGCGGCAATATTTAGACCTAGAGTCCTATTTGGCTTCTCAATTTAACTTGTAAATTGTAATGTTTGTCAAATAGCTACAAAAAAAAAATTGTCGCTTGAATAAAGCTTGCCACTAAAATAATTGTCCTATTGCCTAATGTCCTACTGCAAGAAGCTGCTTTGAAACCACTTTGAAACTATAATCAAACTATGGCTGTGAACCATCTGTTAACCCAATAAACATAAAGTTTGCTTTGTTTTGTGCGAAATGACAGACGATGGGATGAATACATAAAGGTAGTGCATTAGAAGGTGAATATCACAATTTATCACAATTTTAAATTCAATCAATGAGCAGCCATTAATTACATTAAGTTACTGCTTAAATCAGGTACTAACTATATAAGCAAACAAAGACAGTTAATATCATAACAATTATTATAATTTCAATAAATATAATAATAGTAGTTTATATTGTAAATGCCTCATTGTCAGCGAGCGAGATTCTTGCACATCTCACGAGCTTACAATGACATTTCGGTCACGTGTAAGATACGACGTTTTATGGCCGACTTGTAATTTCTTGTAAAACGTTAAAAATAAAAAAAAGTATGAAAAAAAAACCTTTTTGAATTATTCATGTCTTACCATTGTGTAACCATAGTAATTCACCCCTTTAAACATTATCTCACTTGTGAGTAAACTGCTACATTATATGTTCCATTTGCGTGGCAAAAATAGTCATCTAGATGTTAGTCGGGTATCTATATATTTAATCGTTGAACATGAATCAATTTGGACCAAATAAAACAGTCTGTACTGCAGCGATTTTGATAATTGTTTTTTTAAATGAGAAAAATTCCACATGTTCATTAATTATTTGCAAATCATTTTAGGGGTAAAGCGGTCCATTACAGTAATCGATTTAAATGAGCGTGAATCGTTTTAAGTGAGAAGTTCGACAACTGTAGCTAAATATAGGTATCTTAGCCCCACCCCTGAGCAAATGGTCTAGGAAACTTAAGACATGCTTATTAAGACATTTATAGCTTAGCTCTGATGGATGGATGTTTGGGTGCGGGGTGATAGTAACTTAATATACCATCGGGGCAAACTCTAAAGAAAGAGACCCGCAATAAATTACCATAAAAATAAATTACCGAAAAATACAGTAATAAATTATCATAAAAAATCATTACCGGAAACTATACGGGGACTAACCCACCCACCGACACCCCTTGAACCAGCCAGAAACTGGCCAACTGAAGGCATATATTATTTAGTTTGTTTTTACGGTTCTTAGAGAACATTTCGGTGTTAGGGTGTTTTGCCGAATGTATTGCAACGATTGTGTCTGTAAGTAAACATTTTTATTTCCATTTCGTTCCATTCCTTTGTAACGTTGGATTATTCAGTAATATTTTTATTTTGGGTTCAGGTCGATCCCTATACTTGGACTGCCGATTGCAATTTTCAATTTTACCTTACTGAATTTAATTACATTTTATTATTATTTAATTTCTACACTTTTTTGGGCGCTTTAATTGCTTTCTATAACATTTGTTTTTCTTAAACAAAATGCCTCGCGTTCCCAGACGGAGACAGACACAAAGGGCGCAACGTAGAAATAGGCAACGTGCGAGCCAAATAGATATTTCTCAAAATGTTGAAACGGTTCTTGGTACGAATGCTAATGCAACAGAAACCGTTGACACGCTGTCCCAAACAACTATAACTATAGTGGATTCATTTAAATCGGCCTTGAATAACAATCCGATAAATGTTGATTCATATATTTTTAATAACTCTTACCCGCCTTGGTTTACATCAATAATAAAATCAGAAAGGTCAAAATGAAATGGAAACTATGGTGTGCATATAAAGCCTGCAAAAGCGAATCTGCTTTTCAAAGTTTTAAGACGCTTCGTTCTGAATTAAAAGCTGAAATTAAGATAGCTTATTACAGTTACACTGCCAAACTCGAAACTTCCATCAAAAGTCAGCCTAGAAATTTCTGGGCTCATATTAGTCACTTAACTAAACGATCCGGCATACCCTCTCAAATGAGACACTCAGGCGAAATCCTACAGAAACCCAAGAATATTCTGAATGCATTTGTCGAACACTTCAGCGCCAGCTACTCCAACGATTCTGCCAATGACTTAGACGAATTTATTGACCAATCTCCGAACTGTTTCAACTCATCTATTCATATTTCTTCCATAGATGACTCAGATGTTCTCAAAGCCATACGAAAATTGAAATCTACTCTTTCTTGCGGTCACGATAATATTCCTGCTTTTTTGGTCAAAGACTGTGCAGTTGTTTTCGCCTATCCATTAAAGACTATTTTTAACCTAATTCTGAAATCTTCTTGTTTTCCAGAGATTTGGAAACTGTCGTTAATCTCGCCAATATTTAAAAAAGGCAACAGAGAGTTAATTGAAAATTACCGACCGATCTCTTTACTCTGCAGCTTCTCCAAGGTCTTTGAAATTATCCTTCATAACTTTCTCACGTTTAATCTTCGGAATCATATTAGCAATTTTCAGCACGGATTTATAAATGGACGTTCTACAATCACTAACTTATGTTGCTTCACTCAGTTTGTATCCAACAGCTTTAACGATGGATGCCAAGTTGACGTCGTTTATACAGATTTCTCCAAGGCGTTTGACAAACTTAATCATGCCATTCTCTTGATCAAACTACGCAATCTAGGTGTCTCGACTTCTTTAGAGCGGCTACTACAATCTTATCTATCTAACAGATGGCAATGCGTCAAATATCTCGGACATGAATCTAGAAAAGTTAAAGTAACATCAGGAGTTCCGCAAGGCTCAGTCCTGGGGCCGTTGCTGTTTTGTATTTACATAAACGACGTCACTAAAAATATCGACTCCAGTGTATTAATGTATGCAGACGATCTCAAAATCTTTCGTCGTATTTCCCATGATGGAGACCACGCGGCACTCCAGGATGATATCAACACCTTTTATAACTGGAGTAGACATAATTATTTGCCCATTAACTTTGATAAATGCCGCATTATGTCACTAACTAATAAACATCTTGTTCGGTCTTATACCTACACCATTAACTCCACTCAACTAACTAGAGTTGCTTTGTTCAAGGATTTAGGAGTATTATTTGATTCTCGTCTCTCATTCAGTCCTCACATAAGCGGCATAATTTCAGAATCCTTTAGATCCTTGGGATTTATAATAAGGACTAGTGGCTACTTTCGCGACATCACCACCCTCATTACTTTATTTTTTGCGTTTGTCCGATCGAAATTAGAATATGGAAGCATCATATGGGCTCCATCAGCCAAACTTCACATTGCAAGCATTGAGAGGATCCAGAGACTTTTTCTTAAATTCTTAAGCTATAAGCTGGACGGCGCTTACCCAGCTAGAGGGACTCCTCAGTCCCAGTTGTTGGAGAGATTTGCTGTCGAGGAACTACAATCTAGAAGAATTAGAGCGTCATTAAATTTTCTAAAAAAAATTATTAACAGCGAAATCGATTGCTCTGTTCTCTTACATCAATTCTACTTTTGCTCACCCAGGATGTCATCGCGCTTTCCCCAGTTATTCTACCTTAGTACTCCGCGAATCGATGTACAAAAATACTCTCCTGTCCACGAAATGTGTTCTAATTACCACCGCCATCAACTCACATTCGACTTATTTAACTAGTACTAACAATTTAACTAGTCGGTCTGTAATTGGGCTCAGTCCTGTTGACCGACTTAATAATAATAATAATAATAATAATAATAATAATAATATAGGTGAACTTTCCCTAAGTTGTTCATTTTGTTCGGCGCTTCATTTTAATTCGGAAATTACATCCGGAAATGCCGAAGCATTCACTTTATGTTGTCACAAAGGTAAGGTTCATTTACCACCTTTTACTGCATCTCCGGTTCTACAATCGCTCATCGAAGGTATCACTTCTACAGACTACAATTATAAACAAAAATGCAAAAATTTCGTTGACAACATAAGGTCATAATAATTCAGCTTTTGTTATGGCAAGTTCTGAAGCTGATTTGGATGAATCGGTGTATAATTTCAAAATTCACAATGTTATGTATTATCGCGTTGGTGGATTAGTTTCGACGTTTGGGATGAATCCCCGTTATGCACACATTGGCTTATTATTATTATCCAGACCGTTCTTTATTTAAAATTACTGTTAAACAAAACAAATTAAAAATTGTAATGTGTAACATGGTAACCAGTCTTTATTCAACACTATTTATGTAAGTATTCACTTTTTTTTTTAATTTTTACATTGATTCGATTACCAATCCAATACATACCACTCGAATTTAGATTTTCACTAGTAAATATAATTTTATAATTTATAATATAAAAAACGCAATGTTTTGCTCTTGAACTTGAAGGACATGAAGTTGTATGTATAAAGCCTGTTGGCATTTTCGAATGTAATAAGAAAAATCTTCCTACCTCTCAAGAATTTTTAAATGAAATAATTTAATTTCCAGAGTATAAAAAAAAAATCCCTGACTTTTTGAAATTTATCGTAAATTTCCCTGACTTTTACAAAAATTTCAAATTCCCTGACTTTTCCATATTTTCCAGGTTTTTCAGGTCGCTGGAAACCCTGTACAGGGTGTTATTTATTTGCTATTTATTGCTATCTATTTATTTTCCTACTTACTTGAATGCACCTTTATCTGTTTCTTTGCTTTAATAGTTTATTGTTCATTTTTTTACCATTAGCAATATAAAGTTGGTCATAGACAGTGGCAGGTATAAGTTTTCCTAGTAAGCTGTATCTAAAACCCTTGAAATTATTCCTAGGGACATTATACTGTACAATTCAATTGAAACAGTATGTAACCAAGATGAATATTAAATTACAAAAATTTGTAATGCCTTACAAGGAACTGATTGAAAATACTAATACCGACAAACTACACGCTTAAATTAAAGAGACAACCTTTTCCTTTTGAATATCTGAATATCACTGAAAATCAGTAGAGCCCAAGGTCAGACTTTGCTACTAGACGTAAAACCAAAAACGTAATGTAAAAGGAAACTACACTGTAGGTTATATTGTGAGATTGATGTGGTTTATATTGAAAAGTTTTATTTATTTTTCAACAAAATAGCATTAAAAGTAACATAATATAAATTATTTGGGAACCCTTAACTCTCAACAGAGAGGGACCAGTAGAAATACAATAAGATCTTTAAATTCAATTCTGAGGGACAAAGAAATAACGAAAAAGACCACATTAAAGATCTATAAGAGCATAATTCAAATTAGTGTCACATATGAGGCTGAAATATGAGATATTAGTGAAAAGGTACAAATAAATTACTGACGACGGGGATGGACTACCTGCGACGGAGCTGTAGATAATCTAAACTAGGGAGAATCAGAAATTCGGTCACTAGAGATAAGATACGACAAACATTAATAATAAAATGAAAAAAAAAAGCAATTCTATAACGTGAAAAGAATGGACTAGACCAAGAAGAATATTGGAGTGGGCACCAACCGAAAGAAGAAAGAGAGGTAGACCCAGGGGAAGTTGGAGGGACGATATATTATATGTATAGATGAAGCTATGTATATGTAAGAGAATATCGAAGAGGATAATGTTATGATGGAAAAGCGACTAGGCCATCTCTCCGCCAGCTAAAAATGAAAACAGTTGGTTGGGTTGGAATGGTGCAATAGCATAATCCCGCACGTCTTTATTGATTATTGTAATTTAATGGCCAGTTAGTACTTTTCTATAAACCAGCACAATTTTTTACGGGTTTTATGCGTTTGCTTGCATTTTTCTCTGAAGCACCGCGTCTCATTAAAAAAAATTACGTTCATAATTTGGTACACTCGCTGATGTGGTTAAAATTATTGCAGTTATTTCTCCGACACACTGTATAAGTTTTATTTTTAAACAATCAGTCTCAACTAATCTAAAAATTCACGCGAACGAAAACCTGGGTACGTCTAGTATTCTATATTATCACTAACTTGGCGATATTCGCATTAAAAACAAGCCATTTACGCCATTGTAAATGTTCTTGAAAGCCACCAGTTCTCAAGTGTAAGTGTGCAGGTTAACGATCTACAAGATCCCTCTCATGTACCCGCTGGAAAAGCCCAACTAGGTTATTAGAGAGTTTCGTGTACACACTAACCTGCTCACAATAAATCCAGTTTATGAGAATTTATAAGGTTTCGATTTCAGTACGCACCTTAACAAAAAGCAATATAAGAGTACAATCATGTAGATCAAGCATTCCTAAAATTACCAACTATTTCCTTCCACGTAATTGTAACTTACGGCATAATTTAAGAAAATTACAATCTTTCTCAAGAGCTTGATAAGAAAAAATAGAGAACAATGGATTTTGCAAAAACTGAATGAGAAACGCGCAGTTATAGATAAAAATATAATGAAATAAAATTGTAAGAATGAAGTAATCAATCAAACAGAAGCACATTTTTCACACGTCCGTCAAAAAGTCGGAATTCTCATGTCTTAAATAAAATCAATAAAAAATAATAATAAAAATTTTGGTATAACACCAATAAAAAAACTTTCAAAATAATATCATTATTAATAAAACGACAAAAATATAGACGTAATTAGTACACTATACAGAGTGGTTATCCAAGAGTATACAAATCTGTTTTATATAAAATTAAACATTAACAGAAAGTGTTTCCGAATTTCAAATAAGAAAGAAAAAGACAAATATGAGAACAATAATCAAAAAATCGTGATCACAAAAAGTCTAATTCAGTAGGTTTCAAATACAAATAATTTTCCAGTAACTTTAAATTACAACATTTTTTAAGGTGTTGTTTACAATATTATGTCAAAATACATTTGCTGAAAGGCTGAAACCTTTCGCAGAACAAGTTTAATAAAAATCAAACATTTTAATAGCCAGTGATATTTTTAGTACTTTTTTCGCTTTAATCAGTGTAGAATAAATAGTAATGGATTTAGGTACTACTTTTTTTATTTAAAAATTTTTGGAGCCAATTTTCCTAAATTCCATTTTACACCGTGTATAATTTAATCTAAATTTCTCAACCAATCTACCATAGGGTCTTTTTAGTGACACAACTTTCAATAATAATTAAACAAGAGATTTTTCATAATAGACTTACCATTAGTATATTCATCTTCATTTATAAAGAAATTCGCAAAAAGTGTCAAATGACTGAAAACACTGAGTCGACACAATTTCCTAATTTGTCAAATAGCAAATAATAAAACAATAACGTTAACGTGTTTATTTATAGCAGCTTGCACTAATATAGACACGCGGAAAGTAAATATTTTATCCTATAAAAAGAATTCACAAGTAGTAGAAAATTGAAGTACGTTTACAAAAAGATCAAAGAGCCTCCCTCCACTTAAGATAAAAAGATCTGATGTTCTAATGATAAAACAGAACTTACGAATTGTAACTAAAAATAACTTAATGAAAGAGTGTAGGTTATAATTTTATTTACAGTTTTTGTGGTTTCTTTTACTTTTTTTACATTGTATCTATGTTTGTTTAATCTGAAGTTGAAAAAATAAATTTTTAAAGTTTCCCAAAATAAAGAACAGAGAACCTTTTACTGGATTTTGTCAACCCATTCGCGATTTCTTTGTTTATAGATTGTGCTTGATGAAAAATACCGTTCATTAGGTAAATAATAATTTCAGTTTGTACTTTCGTTTCTATTTTTTTGATATTGATGATGGAGTTTTAATCTTGTCTTGCGGAATATGGCTGGAGGTTTAATGAACAGTTCTTAAAATTAACCAATGTCATTTAAGAGGAAATATACAGTGTGGTGATAAAGTAAGGAACAAAATTTATAATTACGTTATTTAATGTTTTTAAGCAAAATGCTCGGACAGGTGAATTTTATTTTTTAATTAGCCACCTTATGGCATAAATATTTCAATGACAACCCCAATTTGTTTTGGTGTTTTTTATTAGATGGTACCTTAGATAACAATTTTTTTTTTTTTTGAGAAAATAACACTTAAAAATTTAAACTTGCTTTTGCAAATTATTATCACAGATGAAACAGGGGTGGGACTCGTACATAATAAAAAATCGAAGGTACCAACTTTTTTACACCAACATTTAAGTAGTTGGACCAATGATGACGTCATTGTACAAAAATAGATGACGTCATAAGTAAAATTTTTATGTCATAAGGTGGCTAATTAAAAAATAAAATTCACTCGTCCGAGCGTTTTGCTTAAAAACATTAAATAATACAATTATTATAATTTTTTTTCCTTACTTTACCACCACACTGTATTTTGACCGACATTACGTAAAAAAAAACTTAAACTGTACCGCATGTTCACCCTGAAAAGTTCATTAAGGAGACAATGGGAAAATCAAAATAATGAATTTCAAGTGCAATCATTGAAGTCATTGTCAGACAATATTGATAGATCACTGACAGATGAGCTGTCGTTGGCACTAATACCAATTGATCCTTCCATTGAAATTGAGTATTAAGAATACTAGCAAAATTTGCGAATCACTGCTGAAATAAGTATGAATGGAATTATTTAATCCTTGAAGGAGAAACAATACATTTATCATATATTAGAATTAAATAATTATATCAATATTATTGTAAAAATTAAAAAATATTATTGATTTATTCTTAGAAAATACCGATTTTCCAATATTTTTACTAGAAATGAATGCTTTCAACTTTGTTAATGGTGCTACCGATAACAACAGAGTGAAACTGAAGTTGTTAATGAAATATGACAGGTAATTCCTTAAATTATTCATGTGAATTAGTCATGTGTCATGTGCCGTTTGAAATTAGCGAAGGGAAACTCCCATTGCAAAATAACCGTTGAAACCCATGAAATGAGAATCTCGTGTCTACTCACAGGTAGTCCAATGTATCATAAATGAGAGTCCGCAGCAATTTCTACTAGATATGACTCTAATTAAACTTTAATTTAGAACCTAATAGTCACCTGATGCGAAATGTTACCCTCATCCAAGAAATTCAGTGTATGAGTAAATTTAATTTCAATCAAAAACTATTTAGGTAATGTTATCAGTTAAGACTATGATAATAAAATAATTCAACAAACACTTGCTTCTATCATGGAAATCTTGCAATTTAATTTAAACCATCAATCAGAAAGATTCCACAGCTTTCAACACAAATAAAATTAATAACTTGAATCAAAGGATACAAAGACTCTTCTAGAAGCCTACAGTTTTTTTCAGACGTGAGTTAAATTGTGAAAAGCGTCCGTACAAATTAAACCAGTGCCACAACATTCATCATTAAATAAGTGAAAGGAAAAAAACGATGACTTACCTTTTTGCCAGCAAATCCCAGAAAAGACAACTTCCTCAAGTTGGTCTTGGCCGCGTTGTTCATTTTGTAACACTAAACTTTAAAGTACTGTAACACAAACGATCCCTACTGATAATTAAGTAAATCACAATTGTCTAAAATGTAACACCACCCACAAGTGCAATCACGGAACCGAATAGATTTTTTTTCTAGGCGATCGTCCAAGTCGAGTAATTGCAAATAAAACTTGAAAAAACATGGGGTACCCTAAATCCGACGTTTCGACGTCCTTGTCGCCTCCTGCGAAAAAGAACCGCGTAGTATTTTTCGTCCCCGTCTTGTATCACAAGTCAATGACTGGTCCTGCAAAATAAAATAAAAACTTACAATGTATGTCAGGAGTGAAAGTAAATTTAATGATTGAATTACAACGTGTTGACTTGTAACATTGATGAAACGTAAAGCATCATGTGATTTGCGATTTGTTCTTGAATAATGGGTTGTGCTCACTCGTTTAAGCATTATGGCAATAGGTACTTTAATACTGCTACATTGATTACTAATTAGGAAGACGGTGTTGGTGCACATGTTATGAGACATGTTTTAAGTTTTCATCTAAATAAGTCCAATCCACAGTATCATACATTCTTGCACAATAAGCATGATAAAGAATAATAAAATGAGATAATAAGTTATAAATTTATGAAAACAACAGAATGAAAAACCAATAAAATTCTGGTTTTATCTTACATTTCGCGACAATCTTGATGAAATTTTTACTAAGGTACGACAAACAACCAAATCGCATCTATTTCCTCTATTTATTATACGAGTTCCTCTGTTAATTGGGGGCTTTATGGGAGAGCCCCGAGTGCCGGAAAGCGCCCAATCTACACAGAAACGAGTGTACGAACGTTTTATCGTTCGACACAACCCCGACAAACCTTTGCTTAAAATCCATAAAAATAATGTTCATGACAGAGATGTTTACACAAGCGAAAATTTGAAAATTCTGACAGTGTCAAACGATAAAATTTTATTTATGTATTCATTTTTAATTGATTTTATAAAGCATAAAAATTTACATGTTTAACACATTAAAATTAACATGTGAAAGTTGAATGTTAGCGGCTAGAATTTATTTATGTATCTATTCACGGGAAACAAATTACAGTATTCTAAAATATTGAGCCATGTAGTTTACTGTGAGCAATATTAATTGAATGATATACTATATATAGAGCCAACGAAGTTCATCAAAATTTCGTACAGTATTAGTAGTATAGAAGCATACAATACTAGTAGTCTAATTATTTTACAATTAAATGTTTTTAAATAAACTCCAAAAATTTATGTAGAGAAATTCTTGAGCCGTTGCTTCAACGAAAGAGACAAGATAAATGGCATGTATCAAGTTAATAACATTACATTTTCCTATGCAAAAAAGTATCAAAAAAGCTTTTACTTTTAAATGTTAAATAAATATCTAGATACATGTGAAACAGTGATATCTTTAATTTTCAACTTATCTTATAACTTTGCATTTTGTATAAGTCTAAAATAAAAATAACCAAACACTTACAGCAATTTTGGCGATGTATTATATAAAATACACAATAGAATATAATTAACTAGTACAATACTGCAAATTTGCTACCCACTGAGCACAGAAAAAGTGGACTTAACTTTAATATAACTTTTAACGCTAGAGTGTAAACAAGTGAGGTCGTTTAAATTATTGCATGAAGGTGCAATAATTATTTAACATATTTCATTTGTTAAATTCCAATAACCTTGTATGCAGCAGTCTTATCCTAGATATATCAATTTGAACTCGAATTATAGGAAAAAGTGTAAATCTGAAGGTAAACACGTATTGTATTTATTTTCAAAGAATGAAATAAGGTCACAATGCAACTCGATCATCCAATAGAATGTTAACAAGAAAAATGAAAATGAAGCAAAAACGGAAAGTGTGACAATTTATTGTTGAGTGTATCTTCAATAATTTTTTTAGACGACTGCTTATGAAAGTAACCCTATCGACGAACCAACCTACTTGTCGAAAGTTGACATTATCACCACAGTTACAATGTGAAGTACATATTATATTGCAACGCTTCCGGTTCTATATCACAACAGTACAGATTTCAGTCACCTGATAACACCAAGAAAAAACTTTTATAAAGTAAATGTACTTGCGTTGCACATTCAATTAAAATGTGTTCACTTTAGGATAAAAATTCGAGTGGTATATATGTACTGGATTAGTAATCGAATCGAAATAAAAAAAAACGTGAATATGTACTTACGTAAATAGTGTAACCAATAAAGTGTAATTGAATTGAATAAAGTAAAATTCGGGAATTCTTGAACAGAAATCGGTGTTAGCCGGAACCCAAAATAGAAACATTTTTGGATAATCTAACTTTACAAAGAAATCGCACAAGAAGGAAAAAATGTTTATTTACAAATTTAATGTTTGCAATGCATTCGGAAAAACAAATGTCGATGTTTTCTGACACCCTAACGTTCTCCAAAGACCGTCAAAACAAACAAAATAATATGTGCAACACGGTCAGTGCAAGTTGCTCATCTCAAAAAATAAAAAGTAATGTTCAACAAAAAAAGTAAAACGTCAAAATCAGAGCAGTATGAACAGTTTTAATTCGTTGCAATCGTTTAAGAATTCAGCTTTACAATAATAAATACTCAATCAAGGATTTTTTGCAGACCATCATCGGTTTCGTCGCTCCAACTTTTTTCATGTGTGGGACGAATTAATATGATTTTCATCTATGGAGACAATTGTCCAATTTTGTTTACACGAAGCTGACGTTTATCACAGATTTTGTAACATTTTTCAATTTGTTTTTCGCCACCTAAATCGAATTTTCTGCAATTCCTTCCTTAAAGTTTGGCGACATCGCGCGCATATCCTCACAGAATTTTTCTGTGAATTCGCCGTAAAGTTTGAAATCTGTGCGGCGCAGTACCCCTTAGCGATGTATACGAATCGAGAATATTCTACAAACTGAGCTCTGTTCCACTCCACTCTGAACATACCTACACTACCTCGCAACCAAACCTTGTCAAGCTGGCTGTAGAGTTCGCCAGCTCCTTACTCGAAACGAATCACGCTCGTTCAAATCAGTGACTGTAATGGACGGGTTTCCGCCGAAAAAAAAAATGCAAATAATCAACGAACTTTTTGAAAATGAAAAGTAATCTACACCTAGATCTTATCAATGTCTTTCATTTAAAAAAATATATATAAAAATCGGTGCAGTACACTGTTTTATTTGTTACCAATCGATTCATGTTATATGGGGTCTTAAGCTTATATGACAGTGGGGCATGTTAAGCTAAATGTTTTGAACAAAATGTAAGTTGCACACCAAATAAAGCTGACTGTCTCTAATTTACAACCTCAGCAATAAAAGACGTAAATTTTCATAGCAAATTACAAAATATTGCAAAAATATTGACAAAAATCGTTTGACGATTGTGGGGTGCGTGAATTAATTATTATAGTATTATCGCTTTTAGTTATAGTATGTTTCTGCATAATGTCTAAAAAATAGTGTTCGAAAGTGGAAATATCATTGCTCGTGTGGTTTTCCTCATTCGGCTGGGGCTAGTTCGTCCAGCTTCACACTCACATGACATGTCTCGCTTTCGACACTAGTTCCGAAAACTACTATTTAGAAATAAAAATGCATCCATGCTGGAAGCGATAATATTGATATTAACTCAGATATTATTATATCAATTCCTTTGAACAAGTTCATGAGATTAAAAAATTGGTGTTGCAACCAAAGATAAAGGCTACTCATTTTATAAAAGAATGAAATCATTAATTAATAAAATAAATATAAATTGCCACATAAATAATTCTTGTCTGTTTGGCTATATGGTTTCTTATTTTTGCAACTTGTTACAATGGAACTTAAAATTTACCTGCAATCATGTTCACTAGTCACAACGCCTGTCAGGTAAATACCCAACAAATACTAAATTTGAGCGACCATAAATGAGTTTATAAAGAGAATCAATGGTTAAGATTAGATAAGTTCATATGATTATATATTACAACAATAAATTAGTATTGATGTAATTTCTCTGCTATAAACAAAAATAAATTACATCCGAGCTTAATATAGAACAATATTCAATATTCCGATGGAAGTGTTAACGTTGGCGTATGACAGAAAATCATTGAATAGGGGTTCAGTTATTGGAAAGTGAAAACAACAATTTCTGGATAAAATTGGAACACTGTACATTCGATGTGATATTGAGCTGCCAATGGCGGCATAAAAACATTTTGATTGACGATTTATGGCGATCTTTTTGATGTTTTGCAAAAACTAATTTTTGCATTTTTGGGAACTTTATTGTGGTTAATTGGCAAAATCACTTCTTCAATACTGATGATGCTAATTTTTATTTTTCCTGATGATAGCCTACCATCAACATTATCTTAAAAGTAATTAAAGGTGATAAAAAAGTAACAAATAGGAGAGAGTCACAGAGTAAATATGACTGGACAACATGTAAAAACAACAAACTAATAATTTATGAAAATTTGCGATAAAATTATTTTTATTCAACGGATATTTATGTAAACCAGAAGAATGTCGATGAATCAAAGTGGAGTAAATTTAAATTAAAATTTAAATATATTAATTAAGTCAAACTGCACAAACTTTAATAAACGCAAAATTACAATTGGAACATGTTTCGGGAGAACACTACTCCCATCATCAGCCCTTAAAGAATATTACTGTATTACAATACAGAAAAATCGTGAAACTAAAAATAAAGAAAATGTATTTGCATTGATAAGTAGGGCAAAAAATTAATAATAAACCGTTATTACAAATAAATTTTTACGCAAAATTAATCGGTAGTGTTAATGTCACTAGAAAACTAAAAAAACTGGTTTGTTTCTTAAATAATCAGGTAGCAATATAAATATTATTATTGCCACTCTTGTCAAACCTGCATTTCGTCCTTAATATTTCTAAAAATCCATTAACATTTATCAGTAATAAATCTGGGTTGATAACCACTTTGACAGAAAGTTTGCATAAGATTTCTTAGAATAAATTTCTATTACAGACGAATAACATTTGCTTTAAGTTGATTCAACAATCCAAAAGTGTTAAAATGTATACAATCTAATCATAATTATCTGCAACTAAGTTGTTAAGTTAAATGGTCTATTGTTCTTTCCTTATAAACAAATGAATAAAATATTTGCCATTCTTTTAGATTTGGAGAGTCATTATGAATGGCACTGTGCAAAAAATACTGGAGCTTGTTTTTATGATAAGGAATTACAATAATTTACAGTCACTTGTGATATTTATGGTATTACAGTAATTGTTCGTTTATTTTAGTGGAGTTAATTTAATTGCCAATTTACTTCCTTAATCCTTAACTTATCTACCCTTTCGGGTTTAAGCCCTGTTATTTTCAATGTACTCAGTAGTTGAATCCAACATCATTCAAATCCTTGTTTGTAACTAATTCTACTGTTGAAAAGAGAAGTATTCTACTTCGTTTTACGAAACGTTCTCCTTATATTTCTCGGAATTCTAAAATGGTTTTTTAAATTCCCCTTTTGCTTTTTTTAATTTTTGTGTTACAAGTCTGAGAAACTACCTACAATTTTTACAATTTATCCATGTCTGTATCATAATCATTATGTTAAGTACGAGAAATTTACTTATACCATGTCCGAATATAAGAAGGTTTCTAAATAATGTTCTGCAGATATCATTAGATTCCAAGAGATTTGAGCACATAGGTTGCTGTGTAATCACAGCTATATATATTTGTGCCTAAAGCCTTTAATCACATCACAGTGACCTCATCTACAGCTACGCAGTTATACATCAGTATTGTGAGGTTTCTTCTTCCTTCAGATATTCGACACGCGTTATCGTCTTTAAGCCGGTGATGCATATGTGGTTGTTTAGACCACGTGAGAAATGTCACCGAATTCAACCCTTTTGCATCAAAACTCTTATCAACCAGAAGAATGTTGATAAATCCAAGAAGTGTAAATTTAAAATAAAATTTAAATATATCTAAGTCGAACTCCACAAACTTTAATGAGCGTAAAATTGCAAATGTTTCGGCAGAACACTACTGCCATCATCAGCCCTAATTTAACAAGAGATTAATGGTACAATAAATTGGTGAATTACAGAGGGGTTCTTACCTTAAAGAATATTAAAAATTATCACAGATTGTGTAATACCTTTTGACTCTTGTCACCCTGTTTCCCATCAATTTGCAGCTTTTCATTCCTTTTCCCACCGATTATTTTCTTATATACCACTATCGAATTCATCTTTTCAAACAGAACTTAATAACATTAAACAAATTGCTTCAAATAATGGATATTCTTTAAAAACTATAAATAAATTATACTATAGATACTATAATAAATTCAAATACACACACCACTTGGTTAAAAATCCTTCAGAAACAATTTCCTTTTCAAATTCATTAACATACTTTGGTGTCGTCTCAGAGAAATGTTCTAAAATACTTAAGAAAAACGGTTTTAAAGTTTCATTTAAAACAGATAACAACTTATCCAGATTTTTTATTAAAAATAAAGATCCATTAGATTACAAATCCTCATCAGGTGTATACAAATTGAACTGCTCTTCTTGTGAGTCATTCTACATAGGTCAGACAGGTCGCAAAATATCAGACCGTATTAAAGAACATTTCAGGCACATCTATAACAACACAGATCTTGATCCTCCTCCATCAACACCTTCTTCTTTCGCCAATCATATATTAATAACGAAACATAGTTTTTCACCATCAAATTCCAAATTGATTCATAAATGCAATAAAGGCCGGAAATTAGATTTTCTTGAGACTTTGGAAATAAGGAAAGCCTTGAAACTGGAAAACAGATCTTGTTTAAACGAACAGAATAACTTCAATAATCCCATTGTTAATTCACTATTTCAATTTTTTACCACTCAAACAAACTTACCAGATTCTCCTTGATCCATTTTAATCTTTACATTTTATAAAATGTTGTTTTTACGAAATCTTTTAGAAATCATGTATCCTTTTCAAAACGTCAAATTTAATTCAAAATAACGTCAAGGTCATAATTTTTAATATTCTTTAAGGTAAGAACTCCTCTGTAATTCATCAATTGTATCATTAATCTCTTGTTAAATTAGGGCTGATGATGGCAGTAGTGTTCTGCCGAAACATGTTCCATTTGTAATTTTACGCTCATTAAAGTTTGTGGAGTTCGACTTAGATATATTTAAATTATATTTTAAAACTCTTATCAATTCTTTGAATTCTCCCTTACCTTGCCAAATAGGCAGGGTATGTCCTTCCTAAATAAGAATTTCCCTTTAGATTTCGTATTGCAATACTCGGCAAAACAAAACGCAGTGATTTTCCAAAAAGAAAAATATATGAAATCACTTTTCCATTCGGCTATACTGAACTGTTCGTAACTAGTATACCTAGGGACACAAAAATCAACAACATCCTTATAGAACTGGTTTTGTGGTTTTGTTTGTAAAAACCAGTCTATTTGTTATATTCTCCCCTAGACGTCTCGGTATTTCCGAGATATGTGGCAACTTTCTATATTGTTCCCAAATAATACAATACCACGGGGAAGCACATTTTTAACCGCCGCTTCGTTTTTCTGCACGTCAAACTTCCATTTAGAACAGAGGGTTCTCTAGCTGTAAAAGCGATTTTTTGAAATTTTTAAAATTGACTATTTCACTCATATATATTTTAACCAATCATATGTGATCATTCAACAATGGAATCAAAATTTAAATTGAAAAAATCAACTTGTCAAAATTTTATCGGGGGTTACGGACCAATGATCAGTCGCTATTACACAACGTACAGTCACGGCCATGGAATTTTAGCCGTCACTTTAATGTTAATTAAAAGAAACCTGTTGTAGTCCATGCTTTATTGTCACTATGATTGACTTTTTGGAATTGAAATCTAAAAATTTGTCACTGTTAATATTTTCATGCGAATGAGTCAGTGTCAAAATGACAAGTCTTTGAAGTAGCAGAAAGTTAGGTTACGAATACCTAAGGGTCACCTTACATCTTATGACAATCAATGATAAGTGACGGCCAAAATTCCGTGGCCGTAACTGTACCTCATTTTTCAGCGAAAAAATAACAATTGCTGCAGTCACTGTGGCAGCATACTGCATGTCAAATACCTCAATTACCTGTCACCTTCCCATTATCAATAATTTGGGCGTTTTCGAGAAATAGTCTGAGGAATATAATTCGAGTTGAGATTTCGCTGGAAAAATTTACCAATTGTGGACTCGAGTTCTACAATTTTGCTCATGACATTGATCAAAAATCACTCAACTGCGTTTCGTGATTTTAATGACAATGTCATTCACAAAATTGCTAGGCGAACTCTCGTAACAATCGGTAAATTTTTCCGACGAAATCTCAACTCTTATTATATTATAACTGAAAAAAAAACCGGGGAAATGTTTTTTAGAAAAAATCGCTCTGTAGCTGCAAAAATCTATATTTTATCAACACGCCCACAAAATTTCAACGAAAAATCTTCAAAAATAAAAATGTTACATTCAACTCCCGGCAGCAATATGTACATGCCGCTAGAGAACCCTCTTAAGGGGATTCTTACATTTTAAAATCGAAGGGAATTTATATGCATTCCCTTAAGAAAATGTGGCTAAAATAATAAACGAATTTTTCTGAAAAAAAGATGTGCTCGATCCCTTAAATGTTTTTTTTTTCTAAAATAGATAGATTTTGTCAAAAAAAAGAGAAATATTGAGTAAAAAATATTTAGTAGTCTTAATTAGAAAAATTGAAACCTGTAGAAACGTCAAATTTAATTTTTATTCAATACAAAAAAAATATGACACGTCGAAGCTTTTTTGTTAATTTCAATAGTCAAAAACAAAACAATTGTGTGGATCACTTTTGGTGGTAGATAACTACTTTTAATCACTTTCTCCCTAAAACACCAAAAACGATTTTTATTACAAACTCATCAGTTTACTCATCGCCCTGATGATGCCAACATTGTTGGCGAAACGTGCGTTGGCAGTTGTAATAAAAATTGTTTTTGGTGTTTTAGGGAGAGACTGATTAAAAGTAATTTCAATAGTGTGCAGACATAAATTCAGTAAATCGAATTTAGTGTGAAATTGACTTGAACAGCCACTGGCCCCCGTCTAGTTCGGTAATTTATAGTACAATTTCTACCACAATTTTCAAAAGCCGCTTTTTTCTAATTTCCAATTGCGATTCCTAAGTGGGATGAAAAACCCCACTTCCATCATAAAAAAATATATTATATATAATACATTTTGAATAACTGTAGATAACTGAATTTTGCTGACTTCATACACCGGGTGTCCCAGAGGTGTGTGGACCATCATTGAAAGATATCAAAACGGCGTTTTCGGGGGACGATATCCACACCATACCTTCACAATTTAAAATTATTAGAAATCATATACAGTGTCCTAATATTAGTAATATACTAAAGTTATTTTTTTTAATGGAATGCCCTGTATGTTAATTGGGAATTAAAAGAGCAATTAATGCTGAGCAAAATGATATGAGGTACCACGGGTTTATTATCGATGGTTTTGAGTTATAAATAATTTTAGGTCAAAATTAGTCCTTTATTAAAAAATTGCAGAGATCATTCCGACAAATATAATTGAATATTTTTCTGTACCCTACATTCCATTCTACCGTCAAATAGCATTTTTAATAAGCTTTCTGTCAATATATGGTTTGCCTCGGCAAATGTTAGTACTTCAGATAATTTTTCCAAAAAACGTAGAAAACTCTTCCAAATTGATGAAATCGCGTATTAAGATCAGATCGCCTTGGACTTGTTGCCACGGAGATAGACGTTTATTGTATAATTTATTAAATTACTTCAGAAATGACAGCGAGAGGTATAGTAAGCGGCAGAGATATAGTGATATAGGGAAAATAAACAAGTTCAAAATAAAAAAACCTTCTCTCCGATTTGTACAAGTTCGGCCGCCAACAATCAAAGAATGCCGAAGCATGTTTGTCGATAAGCAGGGTTTTTAATTTTTTTTATTTTCGAATTCGATACTCTATCCTTTACATAACCCCGAACGAAGAAATCTAGAGGCGTTAAATCGGATGATCTTGCTGGCCATTTGACAGGACTGCCCCTACCAATCCAACGTCTTGGCAACCAGTCACTTAAATATCTCCTTACATTCCTATAGGATGTAGGTACAGGAGCTCCATTCTGTTGCAACCACATTAAGGACCACTGATTCTGATAATAATCAATCGTCCGGATTTTCAATGCCATAATAGTGCATGTTATGCCTCTTGACATGCCCATTACTCTTAAAGGTCGCCTCATCACTGAACAAAATTCTGTTTAAATATTTCTATTCCTTTCTAGAAGATTGTCCATTATTTGGCAGAATTCCACTCTTTTTGCAAAGTAAGTTTCTTGCAATTCTTGATGTTTTTTGATCACACGGTTTACTGAAGATTTCGAAATATGTATCAGATTGGGCAGCAATTTATTTTGTACTGGAGTGAAGATTTTTTTCTAACATTAGCAAAACTTATAGTTCAGTGTTTTCACCTACTTTTCGACCAATTAATTGTTTTTCGTTGTAGGTCACGTTTCCAGTATTTTCAAAACGTTCTAAATTCTTGTGGCCAAAAAAAAAAATTCTTTCGGCTTCTGCTAACGCATTATACATTATATATTCATAATTTCTTCTTTCGTAAACCGAGTTTGCCGAGGCAAACCATATATTGACAGAAAGCTTATTAAAATGGTATAATGGAATATAGGATGTTCCATTCGCTAATTTTGACCTAAAATTCTTCATAACTCAAGAACCATCCATAATAAACCTGTAGTATTGTTAACTCAAGAGATATATCGTACGAAGGTGGAGTTTCGAGGTACGTAAAAAAGTTGCTCAAAGGTAGCCGCACCGGTTTCGTCGCGTGCCGACATTGGGTCGACAGAGACGAACTCCAGAATTTAAGGTTTCGGTAAAAGACATGCTCGATTCTACTAATAACACTTTCGATTTATGCAGTGCCATTGAACGTTATTTTATTAAGTCTTAATTTGAGCGATACTTAATTTAAAGTGTAAAGGTGTAAAACTGCATATTTGATCAAAATTGTAATAAAACAAAAAATCGAAGACGGGCCTGTTTCCTCTGCAGGTGCGGGACAAGTAAAACAAGTTTTTTTGCGCCTCCTCTCGTACGATATAAGTTTTGAAGGAACTATACCTTATATCATTTTGCTCAGCATTAATTACTCTTTCAATTCACCCACTAATATACAGGGCATTCTTTAAAATAAAATAAATATGGTCCACACACCTCTGGGACACCCGGTATATGTCTCAGGACTATACCAGTGTTTTTTGATGTATCATTTTAAGATGCGCTCAGACATGTAAACGAATCTCGAACCGTAACCCCCTCGCGTCGCGTATCATCAACGCGTAACATTTTGTCGTTCCATCAGTCATAGAGCGCAAAAACGCATAGATTCTTTTCATGTGACGACAGAAGACCGACAACTCATGGAACACTATTGCGATGTTACACTGTTGGGGTGGTCCGCGACTGAGTTGGGATCGGTTGCATGTCTGAACGCACCTATAGCACCAAACTGGAAAACCTCTTTTGAACCTTGAAAAATAAACTATAAAAATTCTAGAAGATCGTTCATGGAAATAATAACTGAACCAAAAAAGAAGACAGGATTCACAAAATTGTACAAAACAAACGAAGGCATAAATCCAATAAAGTTGATTCCGCTTTCATTTAATATAAATTAATATTTTGTAACAAGCACGTATACTTAAATTCGTTAATTCGATGTATTAAAGTAAATGTAAATCTGTATATATTTAGAAAGCGCCAGGGATATAATGATATAGGGAAAACATACGAGTGCAAAATAAAAAAGTGCTTATCGAGAATCATGCGTCGGAATTCTTTGATTGTTGTCGGCCGAACTTTGAATAGCACGTGTACAAATCGGAGAGCAGGTATCTCTGGCGCTTACTATACTTACAACTTACTCTATAATAACAGTAGTTGACTCTAACACCTATTTAATATCTTTTGCTTGCGAGTTTTGAAATTTAACATAGAAAATATTTTACCCAGTTTTCTTGGTTTATATGTGTGTCCAACATTAATTCCACCTTGAAAATTAGTTCCCAGCACATACCACTGTATTTTATTCTAAAAATAACCAACTAATTAGCGTGAATCATTTTTTGACGTTTTATTTAACATTCTACATAATTATTATATAAGGAGTGAGCAATAAAATTCGTGATCGTAGGAGGCTCTGAATCCAAAATTTTGATCAATACGATTGTGTAAAAACTCATCGAGCTATCAAATCTGATTCAAATTTGTGACAGTCAGAGAAAATAGGTTAAAAGTAAAGTCAAAGAACCGATGTACGTTTAGCCAACTGCGATCACGAATTTTGTTGGTCACTCGTTATCATCCGTAATTTGTTTAATCAAATGTGTACGTGTAACTTAACGCCCTATGAGTTACGATTGTGTTTTTAGGGGAGCTTAGAAATTTTTAAAACATCCGAATGCAAAGAACCTCTCTCTTAAAGAGAAATTTTAAGAAAACCAAGTAACTAATTGGTGGTTATTTCATTTTCATATGATGCTACTTTAATAAGAGAATTTTTGATTTTTTTGACCTTATTAGTTTTTTCTTGCTTAAAGATAAATTTCTATTTTGTTTTCAAGTGTTAGTTCATTAGTTCATCGAAAGCAATCTTCCAAAAACTTTGTTCGTTTTGTTTTATCCTTTATACGAGTTCCTGTGTAAATTGGGTGCTTTCCGGCACTCGGGGTTCAAAAGCCCCCATAAAAATAGTGTGACGTTTATCTGGCCTTTTATTATTGCATGACAGAGAGTGTTTACACAAGCGAAACTTTAAAAATTCTGACAGTATGAACTATAAAAGATATTAAGGTCAGAAACAATTTCGTACTTTCAGAATGGGGGAAAGTTCCATTAAAAAGTATAATCATAAAAACACGTTTTAAGAAATTCTTACTATACTTACTACACAACAACAGTGTATACAATGGTGTATAAAATAATCCCACAGTCGATAATAAAAGAATTCGCGAAAAATAAATCTCGCACTGCACCAAAAGATCGCAGGACACCACGCACCCATGTGCAAAAGAGTAAAATAACGGCAAGAAAATAACAGTTTAACAACTTGCGCACACGTGAGATTTAAATCCGGCAGGACTTGGGTGTTTTCTAATTTCTAACACCGACTTAATAAAAGCGCAAATGACAGTGTAACTGTAAATACAAATATTTTTTTAAGTTATTCCCACTGACAATGCCGACAAATTTGTTCAGGCTGATTAGTCATTATGCAAATAAATTGACATATAAAATAAAGAGTGCTTGCACAAATAACAGGGAATTTAACTTGGAATTATTGCATGGGTGTTTAATCAAAAATCGTACGATAATAGCTCTGTTGATAAAAATCCTTTTATGTGCGTTGACATCCTATTGATAAATTGTTATTAATTCAAATTATATTCGATCTATTGCATGTAGCAAATAATTTCTCGTTCTAAACAACATTTTTCTGATGCAAGACCTTTCTAACTTCAACGTCGTGGCTATGAAACAATTATCGATTCCTTTGTTGCAACAGTTGTTTCTAAAACCATGTGCGCTATACTGACAACTTACCAATTAGACACTCGATGTCACACGAATCAATACATTCTACGTGCACCAAGAGTATCCGGTAAAGCTCTTTATTTAATTTAAAAAAATATCCCGGAAAAGATGTACCGAGGAACTAAACTAATTCTCGCATAAAACGAACGCACATGGAAAGCCACATGTCTCTGTCAGTGGCAAAGGTGTACTAAAGTGGACAGTACGATTACATACCAGTTTCGTTTTCACCATAACAGATAGTGGTATCTTCCCATAACAATATATTCGTTGTAAATCTCGTATGAATATGCATCAATGGCCAAGTGAAAAATGCACCTTGAACTTTATGCCTATTTTATTATCGCATTGGGTAGAAACATTCGTGTTAGTGTGTTATTAAAAGAACCTCATTAGGCGATTGTTAATAAATTGAGCTGAATTGCACGTTTGGTCATTCATTGAAGAAAGAATGCTAACATCTCTTTCGTACATGTATGCTTAAATATGGTTTGTACAATACGGAAAACTGAAATAATAATATACAGGGTGGCTGACGAAAAACCTTTGAGGCTGTATCTTGAGTAGTACATCAAAATTAAAATTGGCGTAGAAGCACTACTTCGCTATCCACTTTACATTTTTTGTTTAATTTTTGACAGACAGATCAACTTTGTTTTCTAGAATTGCACTGTGTGTATTACAGAAATAAACATCTAAACTACTTCAAAATTCCTCCATGCTGTTCCAGAGAATGTTAATAAGAGACTTCAAAAATCATGTAGGTTTTATTACCTGCATAATAATTGAATAATTGAAAGTAGTATTCATGGCTCACTTAGTCATTTCATATGGTTGTCTTAGGTAACCGGATTTAAATAAAATCTGTATATTTTTAATTGACCAGAAGGAGATCCTCGTGTTCCTTGCTGGTCAGATGTTTGAATTTATTTTAAGTATTATTTTTATACTTGTTATATATACATATACGTACATATAACGCAATTTGAAAAAATTGTTGACTCATCTATCAAAAAAGAATTTCAAATATATTTATAGTAAACTACATATTTTTATTTGATGTATCACTTGTCGCAACCAGGTTAAAATAAGGAAGGTTTTTTGTTAGTCACCCTGTATAAAAATTAACTAAGTGTGTTGATTTCTTCTCTTACTTAATGCATTGAATGATGTAGGTATTTAGGATAATCATAAGATTTCCCAGTATGCACAGTTATTTTTACGCTCAAGGTTTACTGCTATAAATCTGGTCCAATTAAAAAATTACTTCTAAAGATAAATCTTGGTTACCTAATCAAATATTTGATCCAATTTAAGTTCCGGCCCTGTTGTCTTCAATAAATTATCTAGAGAATATGCAAACGTTTTGCGAATGTAATACATGCAGGAATTTTAGGGGTTAGAAAATTAATTTTACTTTTTCTTCTTGAATCACACTGCACTTTGCTTATGGAGGCAGAAAATACTACGACAACGTGATCCTAGACTCTTCCACAATGCACACAGTTCACTACTGTAAATCAGACTTGTTGGCATGCTGTCCACCAATAACTGTCAACAAAATACTGTTGAATATGAAAAACAAAATTAATAATTTTGACATTCAAAGCCTACTACCATTTCTGACTTGTATTAATAATTGTATTTTTGAAAGCTGCTTAACTTAATAATATATTTCTTTTGACGCCTATCAAAATTTCTAACATGTGTAAAATTGCTAATATATATTATCTAAACATCAAGTTCAGGAGCACGAAAAGTAATTCTTATCATTCAATTAACAATCTTGTGAAGAATAAATAAGTATCAATAAGTTAGATTTAGGATTAGATTGATAGATTACGGCTACTTCAAAGGAAGAAACAAAACATTTTCAGACAGCATTCTTAAGTTTGGAAATATTTCTGGAAAAAAACGGTTCGAGATAAAGAAAAAGTTATTGAAATGGAGCAACCTATGGAGATAAAGAAAATATTGAAATAATTAATTTTTTACTTTAAATTAACCTTAAATTTTACTTTTGTCGGTTCATTTAAATTAGAGACATTGCAGCAGTGGCACTGATAACTAAACCTATATTTTACTTGCTTTCAACTGGCCCTCAATTTAGTAATAAAATAAAACGTTAAAAAATCTCTCCGGCAGAAATTAAGACCGGATTGTTATGCAATAACGAGCAACTCTACATGTGTAACATTTGGGGTATTTGACCTAACCTAACCTGAATTTTCCATACCGCGATCTGAGACAATGAAGTTTACCTTGAGCTTGTCGAGCTTGCCCTAGGCTAATATGCATTATCGCCAAATGTAACCTAATACATAATAATACAACCAATGATTCTGAACGCAATAAACAGCATATCATATAAAGGAATTGAAAGATAACAATTAATTAATACATAATATTTTATCTGTGACGTGCCAAATACAATCCGGTTATGAACGAACTGGTACGCTAAATTTTAAAACAATAGGAGGCTTACTTTTGTAGTAAACAACCTTTGGCAATCGTGGGAAGCCAAATTTTTCCATTGCTATCTGTTGCAAGTCATCGCAGTAAAATTGCAGGAATAACATTTTATGAAATTTAGGTGATCTCGCACACTGATAATGATGCTCATTTTTTTAGTGTCATTACGTAAATCTTGGATCAAAACCAGACATTATGGCAGTTAACAAAAAAAAAAATTAAAAAAAACCCAAAAGAAAGACAATATTCGTTTTTGAATTAAAATCAAAATGCCTCTAAAATAAAATAAACTATGGATTTTTTTCATTGTACACGACGACGGAAGTTCTGTCATGCTCTGACGTTTTAAAATTAGCAGACGAAATTTTTTACGTTCAAAGACGTTACGTTGATTCATGTATTAATCATAAACACCTTGTATAGTCTCCATAAAAGATTCGTACATCTAGTAGGCTCTGCACATCAAAATTGTCAATTTTGTTTTCCACAGGCAACACGATGTAGGAAGACCTGATATAAGCTGACTAGGTATTTAAAATAGCGTGCTTTACTAACAATTTTATGAGCTGCCAAGAAGTTCTAAAAAAGCAAACTTTATTCTAATTTGTGCTTTGGTCCATTAGGTACTCCAAAATGTCCCAAATCTTCCCATCTGCCGGCTGTATCATCGCCATGATTGACCTTTGACACACTCTGTCAACATATGACACCTCAGACTAGAAAGATAAACATATGACTGATCCGTTCACTGATAATGTGGTAATACCGTTATTACTGTTTACAATAGAACAAAACTGACACTCGGGATTACCATTTCTTTATAACCACAAGACCTGTAGTTCACATAAGCAATTAGAAGGGGGAGCCCGCATGTCAAAATCATTAATTATCTGTTTGGTATGACATAACATAGTTGGCCTTTTTCTGTATAAACACAATAATTAACATCAATTCCCCATTTGAAATGTGTCTCATTTTATTGAGTTAAATTTTCAGTTATGGTTAATAAATTTCGGTCCTATATTCTACTCCTGACCAGCAAACGCCCAGTCGGATTTTTTAAAGACTTCATTAAAAAATCTTTGTTAATACGTCTTTAATAAATAATGTAAAGCCTTATTTGACAGTTCCCGTTTTTTCAACAATAATAATCTAATCACAATTATTTCAATTATTGTTCGTTGCACATTATTTGTAATGACATTTAACAATTTGTAATTCGTATGGCCCAACAATGTTATAAAAAGTACAGTCGCGGATAGAAAATCTTGGACGTATTTTTTCTGCCATTTTGAAAATTTTTAAATAGTCTGTTTTGTCTGTCACACTGTCAACATGTTCGAGGGCAAGTATCAAAACTGACAAAACTAATAAATAAAGTTGCAAAACAGTGTTTTACACTACTTTGTAAGAATGGAAGGACTTTGACGTCTAGATATATTATGGGAAACAATAATAATTATGATAATCTATTTTTGTTTCGACTAAAATATTGATAATCAATAAGCAATTATTGTTTCAATTATTAATGGTAGACATTTGGTCTTACATGTGAAATAATATAACACACAAGAAAAAGATAATCAACACAATAGTCGCACCGGAAGCGCAAACCCGATATTTTTTTATAATAAGATAAGAATACTTTATGACACAACTATAAATACAACAAGAATAATACCTATAATTGCCAACAAAATTTTAGCAAGTCATAAAGACCAACCATTTCTATTAAATTTCCTTATAACGTAAATTTCCCAAATATTGGGCTACAAAATTCAAAATGGAACAAAAACTCAAAACCTCACCTGTAACAACTTTCGCAATCGTTATTGGACAGGCTTTTAAAAAATGTTTATTATACGTTTATTCCCTACAATAATTATTATTCCCTATGGTTTTGCAGACAACGAACACACCACACTAAGCCAAAATAACCTAACTTTTGATGTCAACATGTATTCTCTACATTGTGCCACTAGATCATATTTTATCACCACATAATTATAAGCTAAGGGCATTGATTTTTTTTTTAGTTATCACCAAAATTTTAAGTCACTATAACTTGACATTCATAATAAACTTAACCAACGTTGGATAAATGCTAAACTATTGTTGACTTGTAAACACAAGTTTCAAGTTTTGAAAGTTGACTTGAATCAAAGCCGCCTGGCGCCATCTTTTCAGAACCGGTGTAACTTCCGTGCCGGTAAAAAGAAGGCTGTAATGCAGAAGAGCACTGGAGGGGTGATCAAAATAGTTTTTAATTACAGTTGACTTTAAATTGTTGATTAATTAATCAATAAACCATCGCGGCCAGAGCTCTTGTAAATACTTCCAAAATTCAGTTTTCACTAATGTGACTCAGGTTTGTGCGGAACTATCAATCCATTCAGGAATCTATACTCTACTTATTTTGGTGAATAAGGTGAGCCAAAAAGGAGTAATTAATATTAATATTAATATTTTCCTTCTCTCTGAGGTGAGCTATCATTTGTACATCCAACAAAAAAACTTACTTTTTGCGTGTAGATTACACGTTATTTGTGTACTTCTTTTCGGGTTCTCATTCATCGCTTTTAAAACCAATGTCAGCAATCGCAATAATGCATTTGAGTGCTTTCAATGTAAGTAGACAAAGAAGTTTTTTCTGTTTTCTGTATCTGAATGTCTGAAATTATCTACAATTACTGAAGACTAACCCCCCTACAGCAAGGCGCCTTCACGTGGTAGCTCTCCCTTTTCAGCGGCTCGAGTATAGGAGACATAGTGAGGGTATGTTGTCCATTTACGCCAACGGATGTCACGGATCGTTCGCCCAACATAATTCATAAATACACTAATTTCAGAAAATCAAAGATCAAATAGAATTTTCATGAAAAAAATATAATCCATTCGGATGCGCTTTCTCTATCTGTGAAGGTTGATTTCTAGAGGGCGTGGGGAATTGAATAGAATTTATCTCTTGTTTTAATGGAGATGGCCTAATTTGATTAAAAATTATCTTTTGATTTGCGTGGTAGTAATATGAAACAATGGAACACTTTTAGCTCTACAGCTAAAAGTAGTTATATACAACCACGACGTTATATATATTTTTTTTGTGTATGGACAAATAATATGTCCACAGCCTCCTTTACTACTATTGGAGATGAGGACTGTGATGGGTCAAAATATTGGTTGACATCATATTGATCATTCAAGTGATCCTGGGAGCAATCATCACAAGAGACAAGGCAAAAGATATTATCTGAATCGTCTTTGATTATCACTCTATAGTAACCAAAAAATTAAACAACATCTGACAAAGTATGAACAGCGAGATTATCAGTTCTAATTATTCAACGGTGTCAATACTCTAGATTAACATAGGCACATATTACTTTTACCACTTGTAATATGCCATTTTTAGTTGTTCAGAATACAGTTAAAAGGCCAACTTCTAATAGTGGTTGAACAAATATATCTAAGTCGAACTCCACAAACTTAATAAGCGTAAAATTACAAATGGAACATGTTTCGGCAGAACACTTCTGCCATCATCAGCCCTTGAAGACTATAAAAAATTTTAATTTTTAATTTAAATTTACTCCACCTGGATTTAAGAACATTCTTCTGGATTAAAAAAGGTTTTATATGCCTTTCACTTTTGTTTCATCCAAAGCGAACATGAAAATAAATGCGTTATGGATGATCACTCGGAATGATTCCTCTGGACGATACAGTGTAATGTAATGTCTGCACGGCACGTATGAAACGAATCGCATCAAATGAATTTTATTATTCTTTGTAGGAGATCCTACGCAAGTGCGTCCGATGCGTGCGGTCCGGAGGAGTGGACACATTTGCATAATACACCAATGGTATAAAGAATACTAACCCGTTTAATGCGTGCCTTGGGACATGTGGACGCTTACTTTTATAAGTTACCCACGCATTTGTCGTCTGTTTGACATTTAGAAAATGTACAGTTATTCAAATCTTGTCAAAAACAAACCAAATGTCTTATTATCGCCTTCATAGTGCAAATAAATAATAGAACTTGTCAAGAACCATTAAGTCGAGCACTGACACGTTATTAATAATTCGCTTACCGCACTCTGATGGTATTAGGAACTTCCCACTAAACAGTATAAAAAAAGACATTAGAAATCAGCTCAAATGCTATCTTGGCTTTTTTATACCTTGTGGCTGCAAAATGGTTTTTGCAAGGAAAGTTAGTGTATGTTACAGTGGCGGTTAATTCAAGAACAACCAGAGCTTGTTGAACTGAAAATATATAAAAATTCGGCGACATAAAGAATATGTTGTCAGATGAAGAAACACGTCCGAGATGTTATGTGGTCGGCGTGTTGAATAGATTCGTGTAAGAGAATAAACTTACACCCCTATTCTGTAATATCTCGATATTCCAAAGCACCTTCTCTTTTTATTACAAAAAACTTACATTAACTTTATTTTTGTTTCCTAGGTATAATTGCATAGAACATTAAAAAAGAATGTTAGCATTTATGGCAATAAAACAGTTGTTGTAGTGATTAGTAGAGTTTTTCTATCTTGCTGGCTGTTACATCACAAATGCTTGCCGCTGATTGGTCAACATAATACACACATATAAAATTCAACTAATTCCTGTATTCCTTTCAAAACATTTATCCTATATGCTTTTTAGGGTTCCGTACCCAAAGGGTGCTAACGGGACCCTATTACTAAGGCTCCGATGTCCCTCCGTCCGTCTGTCACGGGGCTGCACCCTAATAGATAGACACAGAATCTGTACTACTGTACCGCTATAACAAATAATAAAAATAAAATAAAGTTAAATACGTAGCTTTAATTTTATTCGCTAACGCCTGCCAAATTTTAAATAGGCAACACATAATTCAACCCACAGACTTGCGAATTGTAAGTCTTAGCCGTGAAAGTCAAAAATTTTACTCATCAAAAGGTATGTAGTGTTAAATATTGTACGGTGGTACGGAAGCATTAGTATGCGAGTCCGAGTAGCACTTGACCGATTTTTATTTGTACATATTCAATCTTTAAACCATGTATATGATAAACTAAATTTGTTTTTTGGCAAGAGAAAATAAATTACCTGTTTTTTGGCAATAATTTCAAAAATTACATTTTCTACTATTAAACTAAATTATTGTAAAGTGTTAATTACTTTTTGAATTTAACACAGGAATTTGTAGAGGCCATAAAAATTGGACAACCTTGAAATGACTGCACAATTAATGATGCCCTTACAACCAACAATTACAATTTACTACAAAGGCCACTTGTAATATCTCTTCTGACATGTTCATTCCTTTTCCTGTTGCTTACCACTGAACTATACAATTCTATAGGAATACTATTTTACAAATGAAGAAGGAAATACTTAAACATTAGACAAATTTATTAAAGTAAAATTAATAACAATCAAAAAGATATTCAATAAAATAGATAATAAAAAAAACAAGTTCATTTTTATTCTTTTTTGAATATTAAATATTACATTTATGTAACATAAATACTGGATTTCATATATTGTTTTATACAAAGCTTTAAAAGGTATATACAATATTCATTTCTTAAATCCAAATCATAACTAGAAGTAACAAAGCATAATTTATATTATGTAAAGTCAAAAAATATATTGTGCTTTCTATATTCTATTGTCCCAAATAAAATGCTGAATATCTATATAAATCTTTACACAAGCTACTGTTTACATCTACATCTGTTTAATAATTTTGTCACTTGCTTAGATAATTTCAGACACTACCAAGACAAGATTAGTTGTTGCTGCTAGTTTAAATAAAATATAAAAAATATTGGAGTTATCATTATGTAATAAAACCCCTTTGTCTGCCATTGTCGACTCTTTCTAGCAAGGAAACATCCAAAAAATGGGGTAATATAAAACAAACAATTTCAAAATGTCATGTATGTATATAGATATTGGTTTGATAGTATGTAGTATAACATAAAATCCTGCTACATATGTAAATATGCATTTTTGTTAATTAAAAACGTGTTTATTAAAGGAATATGATTATCTTATGCTAAACCATACTTGTTATGATTGGGATATTTTTTATATTTAAATATGTGCAATCATAAATAATGAGTATTAGTTAATTCAGACTTTTTAAACACTTAACAAACTCTACATGGGCGGCAATGCCCAAAGCGTCGCCGTTTTGTCAGCAGATGTGGACAAAAACGAGAATTCTGATGGATGCCAGCGGCCGGAAATAACTTTATCTTGGTGTTGTGCCACCACTACGCTTGGAAGAGGTAATGTTAGGTCTCCTGGAAAAGAAATGGAATTTCACTATGTTGTAAAATACTGATATTTCACTACTCCTTGTGTGAAATATTGTTATTAATTTAGTTTTGAGAGTTTGGACATTTAGTATTGGTTTTCTAAGACCTATTTGCGACATACAGAAGAAGATCGTAAATGTAACAATTTGTAATTTCTTCTTGGATTTTTAAAACTAGAAGCAATTTTAATTTGTTAGTAAACAAGTACAATATATTTCAAACTCTTTTCCTACTAACCTTGCAGGTCCGTAAGGACCAATTTATTGTCGTATCCTGCCGACAGTAAATAATACGCAGAAGGGGAAAATCTAATAGATCTCACATCCGCTGAATGTGGCTTAAAACATTGTACACTCCTTCCACCCCTGATGTCATACAAAACGCATGAACTATCTTCATGCCCAGAAACAAGTAATCTTCCCGATGGGTCAACACAAAGACTAGCCACTGGGGAACCTTGACGAGTTCCTGGAATCGTACAAGGTGTGACCATATTCACACAGCCTCTGGTACGTAGATCCCAGAATCGCACGCTCTTGTCATGTGATCCACTAACGAACATTGCACCTCCCCACGTGTAGAGCGACAGAATGTGCCCGGTGTGACCGCTGAGTGCTTGGAAGGGCGTTCCTGTAGCACAGTCTGTTACATAAATTTTGCAATCTCCCGCTCCTCCACTAATTAAAAGACTTGATTTATTCGACGTGTCTTCTAAGAAACATATATCTCGAATGGTGCCATCGTGCATCGAGAGTTCTATTTCTTCTCCCTCAAGATTGGAGGTGTCTGCATTAAATCGCATAAGTTTCACGGTTTTGTCGTTTGATCCTGTGGCCATCAAGTCACCGACTGGAGACCAAGCGAGACAGTAAATTGATCCTTTGTGATGTTTTGTTCGCTTGAAAAGTACCATGGGTTGATATGTTTGATGGTCCTCCCTGTAAACAAACGTTACGTTAGTAAGCTATGCAATTGTTTACAAGAAGATCCGCTTAGCCGACTTTAGAAAACATAATTGAACATTTCAAGATCTTCTTGTGAGGAAGCAGTAATCGCGATCGGAAAAATTCGCCCTCGCCCCTGAAAAGTGCGTTGACGACGCACTTGTATCGAAATATAGGTATTAATGTATCATTTAACACGCCTAGCATATTTTTTAATGTGCAGGCATTTATCCTAAGTTTTCTAATTGGCCAATTCTACATACGAGTTACTGCCAATTGAATCTTTTTACTGCCCAATTGGATTTTCAGACATTCAAATATTTATGAAGTTACAGATTTGGTTTTTGTTATTGCTCGTTACCTATTTTTTTTCTGCTCATATTTTATTGGCCGACCTTTTATTCAACATACAATTTGGACTGTTATAGTGTGACCGAAACTGTAATACATATTTTACCACCCATTTAAATGCATGCCAAATTATTATAACTCATATACAGGATGCCCACTTTATCTGTTCACGCCTGAAGATTCAGATATAGGCAACACATTAAACATTTTACAAATCACTGCGTAAACTATTTATTTTTTAAATAAAGAATCATCGTGGAAAACGTGAATTCAAAACAATCTTTTAATCAATAAATATGAAATGGAAATCCTTAAAAAAATCGTTGTTGATGAAATGTTTAATATGTTGCCTACTTCTAAATCTTCAGGGGTGAACAGATAAAATGGGCACACTGTACGATCACACAGTTCGACCGGTAGAGCGATTATTATTATATGGAAGAAGGACCAATTAATTCAGATAACCGTTCTCCTTTCGCGGGTAAAATCATAATAGGTTCCCGGTATACCAGTGGCGTGCGCGATACATCTACATGTAACTGCACTCTAACTTAAGCAAACTAACATGACAACAAAATAATTGAGCGAGTCTACAAAGTCACAATTTTCTCGTTTGTAAAACACGTGCCAACCTTCATCTTTACAGAATGTTACGCCAATGGCCGATACAGATCGTGAAGCAAAATAATGCGCAACCACACCAAGACCAATCCAATAGAAACCCAACTTTCAGCACGTGTTGTATGAAAAGGGTCATAAAAGCTTCTCAACGGGTGCCATCCCTTTTAGAGATATGTTATTCTTAGTTGATCCCCTCATAACGATGATCAGTAAGAACGGTAGAGTCTAAGTGTGAAATAAGGGTAGTCCATAACGTTCATGTTATGTCAAGAGCTTTCAGAGCGGATCGGTGGAGGCACGCCACTGGGCGCGCAGGTTAACCACGGCCCCAGGCTCAACTTTTCAACCGTCCCCTATATAATTCTCCCTTCACAGATTCATTAGACAATCAATGCAACCAACAATACAATTTTCAACAAAATTTAGATTAAAATTTTAATAAAATATATTGAAGTCAAACTCCCTCCACAAACTTTAATATAAAAATTAGTGTTCTTCATTGCGATAAAAAATTATTTCAAACTTATCTCTTTGTCAGTAGAGCTTATGTTTAGATCGTAAACGACGAATGCAGCTTAAGGGACAGTACTGTAGGTAAATTGAGCTCTCAAGTGATCGTAGAAAAAAAGTTGTACGTGACATGTGTAAAAGGTGGCATGGAATTTGACGGGTTGTGGAACTCGGCCTTCGGCTTCGTAGAATAATTTTCTTGGTTGCGTGCAATAAATAGTAACTTTTTACATTTGTGGCATAAATAACACTGCATAACAAAATTCAATTTTTTGCCTGTTATTGCATTAGATGCTTCCATTGATTCGGAATAATTATAGAGGCCAGTTTCGAATTTGTTATTGATTTTCTGCCATCAGTGTTTGAAATATTGTAGCATTATAATTTTTTGAAGGTACATGTTTAGTTAAATTAAGAAAAAAATGTACTTTTTTTATTTAGAATGCATTAATAGCTCTTTATGTAACCAGTTCAGAAATGCAATGTTTTCTGTATCGAATTGAGTTTTTTCGGGATGAGCGAAGCGAGCTCCCGCAATATGACAGGAGTTACACAAAACAGCATTTCATAACGTGTTATATACTTCTTTTTTCTAATTTTGAGGATCAAAAAGTGAATACAATAATAATCTTTGTATAAGGAATACGAAATATTTTAAAAATCATGTAACCTTTTCAAAACGTCAAATTTAATTCAAAATAACGTCATAATTTTAAATATTCTTTAAGGTAAGAACCCCTCTGTAATTCATCAATTGTATCATTAATCTCTTGTTAAATTAGGGCTGATGATGGTAGTAGTGTTCTGCCGAAACATGTTCCAACTGTAATTTTGCGCTTAATAAAGTTTGTGGAGTTCGAATTCGGATGTCGTCTAGCGAAAAGTTTTCTTGCACGTCGTCTTCGAGGAAGTCCGGTGACAGCAAGACGATCATTGGATTTTTCTGACTGATCTGACACGATGTTTTTTTGTCGCCCACTTCTTTTTAAGTTTACCCCAGCCAATGCCACTTTTCGTTGTAATTTTATAACTCAAGAACGGCTTTACCGATTTGAATAATTTTTGTTTTGTTTTGATCGACATAATCCAGGGATGACCGATTTTTCGGCTCGACCGACTCTTATGATTTTTTTTTGTATATTGATAGGTATGAGAATAAGTGGTAAGCTATTTTTCACATGGACATGGGGGCCCTCGGGCTGGACCGATTTTTCGGGTTGACCGATTCTTATGAATTTTTTTTGTATATTTGGTAGGTATGAGAATAGGTGGTAAACTATTTTTCACATAGACATGGGGGCCCTGGGGGTCCCCTTGGGGTGGACCGATTTTTCGGGTCGACCGATTCTTATGATTTTTTTGTTGTATATTTGATAGATATGAGAATAGGTCGTTAAGTATTTTTCACATGGATATGGGAGCCCAGGGGGCCCCCTTGGGCTGATTATTATGATCTTTGATTTGTTGGATTTGCCTCCGCCCCGAATAGCAGAATAACTATTGAAACATGGACAGGGGGCTTAGGGGCCTCCTTTGGTTTATAACTCAAAAACGGCTGGACCGATCTTTAATTTGTTGGATTTGCCTCCGCCCCGAATAGCAAATTAAATATTAAAACATCGGAAAAATTACAGGGGGCGGGGAGCTTGGTACAGGGCAACGACAATAACAAAGCCCCCCTGGCACGACAATAACAAATAACGACGGCCATCAAAATTTGTCGTCCGGGATTTAAAAATGAAAATCGATTCTTAAGGAGTAAACTCCAAAGTTTCACTTCTGTTGCGCGTGGACTCCACATAAATTTTTCTTTTTCTTTTTCTTTTCGGGGGCGAATAACTATTAAAACATCGGAATAGATGGTAGAAACAAAAATGAACATGGCGTTGTATGCTGGTTCCGGCAATGCTAGGAGATGGCGTTGTGTGCATTATGTTTTGATAAAAAAGTGAATTCAGCTAATAAGTTAACACAACATTTATTGATTCTGAGGCGATACAAAGTTCGCCGGGTCAGCTAGTATCAATTAAAATGAAGAAAGTAAATCTAATTTTGTCCACTCTAGTTGTTACCTATTGTAACGGTTCAGCAGAAAATACTCTAATAAAGACAAATTCTAAGTAATTTCCACCGTTACAATTCACCGAAATTCAAGTTTGCTCCAGCAGATGGACGCGTCGCGCTGGATATGGAATTCTCCCAGAAAGGAAGTCGTTTGCTTCTCTCTGCGGTGAAGAGGAGATGCGCTGAGCGTCTCCCAGAAAGGAGGTCGTGGGCTTCCTGTGGTGTGCTCCCTATGACTCTAGTGCTCTAGCGAACCAGTCGTGTTAGACTGAATCTTCGTTTTTCGTTTGTTTATGGAAATATTTTTTTCAGTATGGTATTAAACTGAATTTGTAGTTTCATTAATAAATCTAATTATCTGTCAATTTAAACCGACACATTAGCGTGTCTTTGCTGAAGTGAGATGAACCCTCGTCTTGGCGCCCAAAGGTGAGGTTAAATTTTATTATTCTTTTGACATTCCAAATAAGATCGCAACAGAAGGTGTTTGTTGTTAAGGGGTGGCCTGATAAATTTGACGCCCCATAGCGGGGACTGTTACACTACGTAAAAACTCCTTTGATAAAGAAAACCTTAAGACTAACGACTTTCCTACTGACTTTTACTGGTTAATAAAATGTTATATTGATATTTTGTTAGTCAATCTAATTTTGACCGCTTGTGTATGTTAGTTAATTTTAATACAGATCGATGCCCTTTATGTCCTATTTTATTTTCGTTATTATAGACTATTAATACACAAGACCTTTTATTTAAAGTAGACCTACAGACAAAAATCCATAACACGTTTATTATTGATTAGGCAACGAATATTTCCTCTGAATTGAATAACACGTTAAACTTAATTATTTACAACTGAACTTTACCTTTTTTTTATTGTATCGTTATAATTGGTTCATTTATTTTTATTTACCTTTTTAATTTTTAAAATTATTTTATTCTATTCCAACCAGGTTTAGTTTTCCATTTAATCTGTTTAATTTGAAGTTTAATTTTAACGTGTTTTATTAATTAAGTTAAAAATGCGGAAATGTACCACTCGATGATTCTTGACAATGATAGACGAAACCTTCTTACGCTCCCTTAGTCATAAATTATTGCAAATCCGATTACACGAAACCGGATATACAAAATCCACATTATCCGACGCGTAAGTGACTTAGAAATTCCTCACATTATCTAAAATGGTCACCTTTATGCTGTCTTTGACCTTTAACTCTCCGTGTTAATAAAAATGACTGCAGTCATAATACGATGTGACCCACAAAATTAAACGCCATTTTTATAGTTATCTTATTTGCAGTATCGGTTATTCTTCTCAGAAATTGAAAATATTTACATAAAAATTAATGAAACGGTTTGGAACTCACGCTAGCAAAACCATACTTTTAAATAACAGTTGCCTTTTGTATGAATATCTAATTGTTACCTAGGCAATCTGCTCGCACTTTGTTGTTATATTTCATAATAATGTAAATATATCTAATTATTGAAATCGCAATGCGTAACTTCGCTGATTAGCCCTAACTGTAAAAATAAAACATCCAACATCTTAACAGAAAATGATGATGTTTCTCGCCAACTTGGTATAAAATTCCATGTAGCAAACCACTATTTCATAATACCGAAGGATTGAGAATTGGGAGGGTCAAAAACTTCATCAAGGTTAAACGTTCACACCGAAATGTTCTCAATCAATAAAGGGTTGCGTGTCACATTTTCTCTATAAAATATTTCAGATAGTAGCTCCATAATTTACACACTACAAGTAATATTGCAAAATATTTTCAACAAAAATCGACAACGGAGCAAGTTTTGGAATCTTCAAGTCATGTCTGCATTTAGATCACACGCATGCAATGCTTATTACGGCTAAACAGTGACATGTGGATAGAAGAACGGCAGGAGCCTTCACAAGCTCTGGCTGCAGTGGTACCATGCAGTGGCAATTATTCCATGCCGTTAAAGCGTTACAAATTATACACATTGTGTATATGGTCATGCTGACTTGTCAACAGAAGCAAATTCATATACATTTAATTTCAGATAAACAACTTATACAAACCCACTAGTAACTTTTCTCGGTTTTACTACGAACATTGATCATTTCAAAACAACCGATACAACTTACCTGAGGTCACTAAGTTTCGGATAAGCACATATTCGCAAAGTTTTCGAGTTGGATCCAACAGCATACAGTTGTCCGCTAGGGTGAAATTCTGCACATCTAACAGCCTGAACATCTTCCAAAGACGTGACAGCAACGAACCGAGGTCTAGCACCACCGTTGTCATTATTATCTTGTTCAGTTGGGTTTCTTGGCACAGGCTGCAATGAAAAAATCATTTATTAGCGAATCTGTACTTTAACGCAGGTTTTAACAGTAAAAAGCAGTTATAAAAAATTCTTCCATAAGGCTGATAATAATAAATTGTTTTAAAACGTCTTAGAAGCTTATATGATGGAATGATATGCAGATGTAAATGGATTTTTTAGAAAGGAAAATATGAAATCGGTACCTATACATTCCAAGATTGTGATTTCTTCTAGTTTAGTTAACTTGCATATTACGCTTTCTCTTTGTCCGAGACGCATCATCTACTAATGGATTTATAATGTCAATAAGACTGCTGCCGTTTCCGATTTAATCACTCACAATGATTTATGCGACATCATGGATTCGGCACGGTAACGGTAGATAAAGCATGTAGTTCAATTTAATGGATTACTATTTTCTGTAAAAGAAATATGAACTGGTGCGAAGACAAAATGTGATTTCTCAAATGGGGAAAAACAGACCCAGACTACAGCTCAGAAGAGCAGAAAATGAGGAATGCCGTATCTGTAGGCGCATCTTATTTAAATCATATTAAATGCAACGATGTTTAAAATTAAATATGCAAGAATTTAGATCTTTTGTTGACTAAATACACATTTACTTGACAAGAAAAGTAACAGGTAGAACTCAAAATTAGAACAAATATGAAGGGATAAAAAATATATCTTTTTTAATGTTGACGACTTTGTCGGATTTGAAGTAATTTTTCAGATCCTGAATAAACCGATTCGGCATCAAGATACTCTGGGCTGTAAAAGGAAAGTAAACCATCACTTATCTGACAAGTACATGAAAGATTGACTAAAGAAGTCATTTAAAACTTGATTGAAGAAGTTGTTCTTATTCCGCAGATGTGCCGGTGAACAGAACAAAATCTTTTAATCGTTGTTTTTCAAAATACCACATGATCCAGAAAATTCTGGAAATATTTTAAAGGAAAGTTGGTCTGATTGTGAGTATTAATTCATTGCAAATGTCACAATTAACAAACTTTTTTTTTTAACTGACCGCAGTTTGCAGACGTAACAGTTTACACTCGATGATCCATTTTCTATATCATATGACTAGCAATTACCTGCGGCTTTGCCTGCGTAAATTGGAGTCGGCTTTACTCGCGTGGATATTAAGAATAACAAAAAGTAAAAAAAAAAGAAATTTTGTTTGTAAAATCGTCAGGCACGCGTCCAGTCATTTTTAAAATAGAATCAAGATCCTAATTTTCACGTACTGTTTGTTTCCCTCCCCTTTTCTAGCAGTTGGTAATATTTTTTTTACAAAATCGTTAAACACGGTTCCAGTCTTTTTAAAGGGTAATCTAGATCCCAATTTTCACATTATGTAACACTGTTTGTCTTCCAGTTATGGGAATTATCAGGAAAACTAGCCCCTCCATTTACGCCCACTCTGTGTGTAAATATTTTTTTGCAAAATCATCAAATACGGGTCTAGTTATTTTCAAAGTGCCAATTCTCATGCCTGTAACATTGTCGATTTTCAGGTTATAAGAATTTTGAGAAAAATCACTCCCAAATCCACCCTCCCCTTTTTTCGCAGTTGGTATTTTTGTTTTTTTTGGAAAATCGTCAAACACGGGTCCAGTTTTTTTAAAAGGAGAATCTAGATCCCAATGGGGATGTTTTCACTATCCCCTCTGTGACTCCTATGCACTATTGCGCATGCATATGGACATGACAATACCCAACTGTCGGACAAACAAAAGGTCCCTTTACACTAGCGTTCTATCTATATATAATGGTACCCAAAACACACACCCCCGCTTGACCATTTTGACACTTGTACCTGTCATAACTCTGTAGTTGTCCGACGTTTCTCGCGCATGCGTCCCTTGTCTGAAACCAGTGAAAACATCCGTATTTTTACGACTGTAATATTGTCACTTTTGAAGTTATAGGAATTTTGGTTGAAACTACCCCAAATTTTTTCTCGGTCGGTAAAGAAATTTTTGCAAATTCGTCAAACACGGGTCTAGAGGAACCAATTACCTCATTTTCACCCCCTTAGAAATGGAATTTTCAAAAATCCTTTCTTAGTGTGCCTATACCAAATTTCACCTTTCAAGACTCAACGGTCTGGGCTGTGCGTTGATGAGTGAGAAATCAGTTTCGCATTTATATAATATAGATATGATTTATATTATTATTGTTCATTTATTTTTAGTTGCATAATATATAGAATGAAGAAAAAAATTGGAAAGGTTATATTAAAATTAACTTTACTTTTTAAATTTATTTAAAATTTAATTAATATCAAATTAATTATAATAAGTTAATAATGAGCATACATACAAAGTAATTAGAGACAATGCGACGCAGCTAGTTTTCCAATAATTCTATTTAGATACCATCAAGATTGTATTTTTATTGTATTTGCAAGAATTGCATGTTGAGTTGTTAAAATAATGTTCTAGTGATGAATGAACATTTTATTTTCATTATGCATGTGAATGTTTTTTACATTATCTAGAAATTATCTAGAAAAAAAACTGACGCATGAGAATCAAATTGTTATTATAATTTGAATGACGAGGACGTTCACCGATGTATCATTGGATTCTTTGAGTTCTTATATTGATGAAGTAAAAAAAATGCTAACACAAAAGACAATAATTATGGTATTTTAAGAAGAAAATGAAAAATAAAAATCCCCAACCAATTCAATTAACGTACGAGACTTCGTAATCGGAATGAGTACACCTCATTGTCATGGTAAACCTGACCGGGCCCGGAAAACACGGCTCCAGAGGATTCTTCGTCGGATTGTTCCTCGTTAAAAGTATAACTATTTTCATAAAGCGGCATTTTAAATTTTACATGGAAAATACATAGGCGACTGAAAGAAAATCATTTTGTAACACCTTGTATAAGTTAAGCGTTGTCCGCGCCGATAAAATTTACAGTAATACAAAGTCGTACCAATAGAGGCAAAATGGCCACGAGAGGAACTTGGATCGCGACTTAATGGAAACTGTAATAACGAGACATGAAACTCAAATAACTGTCAACCGTTGTCAAAATAACGTAAATAAAATAAGAACTTCAATAAAATTATCGGTTCTTTGATAAAATTTAATAAAACCAGTGTTCTATATTCCTCCTGGGTGCTCTTTTCCTTTTAGACTGCCGTTCATCAGATGACAGCAATAATAAATAAATAAAACTAGCGACAAAAAATGTTTAATAAAGATGAGGCAAGATTTGCAATAGTATTCTAAATAACAGCTGGTTTGAAAAAAAAAATCACACTGTTAATTTTGAGATTGGAATTAAAGTCCAGTTAGTTGCAACATTTATAACTCAAGAACGACTGGACCGATTTTTACGATCTTATATGTTTGATTTGTCTCCGAACCGAATAGCAGAATAACTATTAAAACATCGGAACATTTACAGGGGGTCCCCTTGAGACAAGGACAATAACAAAGATCACCGGCAACCAAAATTTGTCGTACCGGGCTTTAAAAATGAAAATCGATTCTTAAGCTGCAAACTCCAAAAGTTTCACTTCTGTCGCGCGTGGACTCCACACACAATTTTTTTTATGACATCGAGAACAAATTGACTGATTTCAATGAATTTTTTTTCGGGGGCAAATAAGTATTAAAACATCGAAAAAATTCACGAAAAAAAATTATGAAGAAAATTCATTTTCTCATACATTTTGTATGGAATCCGTATACAACGCTATCTCTAATACATGACAAAAACAAACATGGACTGAATAAACTGAATTTAATTCACCTAATCAGTTAACACAACATTTATCGATTCTGAGGCGGTACGAAGTTTGTCGGGTCAGCTAGTTTAACATAAAAATCGGAAATAATTCCTTACATTATAATTTATAAAATTCAGGTCATAAGGCGATTACTAAGTGTGACAAATATTAATTCCTAAAAAACGAAAGCTTACCTGTAAGCAGTGAAAGTTTGCCAAAAATAATGAATTAATATATAAACTTGGTCAAAAGGTTTAACCCACATAAGTCATAAACAAACAGGTACCAAAAAAATTATGGGAGTTTCCACGAACAAATCTTACATACACTAAATCAATTCACTGTATGACTTCACTTTCATTCGGTAATTTATTTATTAGAGAGAGTTAGATGTATCGTGCGAATTTAACAGCTTTAATAATGGATGATAAGGTTACATAAAAATATGAAAGTTATAGATGAGTAATTAGCTTTTTTGTGCTAGGATCGCTATGAGTTTGCATAAGAAAACAGTTCTATAAAACACAAAAATTGTAATAAAGAAAGTAGCATTCTACAGGTTAATTGGCGCCAAAAATTTGTACCTGTTAGAACCAAAAGTGCCCTAAAGTTTAGTGACAACCAACCCAACTTTGCCCTTTCATTCACTGCAATCAATTGAATCTAGTTTCTTTATGTTCCATTCGTTGTTTTCAAAAATTAAAACATCATACATTCAATTGTGGAATTTTACCTAAACTGAAATAGTAAAACAATGGACAAAAAGTTTTGTAAATAGTAATTAAGAGAATTGCAACAATCACTGCAATAATTGTATAACAGGAGAGATCCCGTCAATACGATAACTTTTTAAATTAAACGTTTAGCAGACTGAAGGTGAAGGCAGTATAAAATGAAAATCCATTTGTACCAGTGATTAACGAATTAGTAAAGTGTGTTAATGCATTTATATATAATAACTGGAGCGTAAACGAGCCAATTTCGGAACATTTATGCATCAAACACGTCTGAAACAAAACTATCTAAGGAAAGTAATCCTCAAGCAAAAAAAAGGTGAAATCACCTGTAGTCTCCCAGCTCGTTTGCTGGGTGGCGAAAAATCCGTGTCCACTAGAAGATTATCCATTGACCTTCGATTTGAAAACCTGGAAAGTCTTTCCTGTTTAGAGAAAATTTTGTTTCCGTTAACATCATTCTCCCAATCGTGATTAACAACGTCCACTCTCACATCCTCCATCGATCTTGATTTACAATGACAGGATTCCTCTTCATTTGATCTCACACCGTAGAACCGTCTTTTGGTAGGGTCAATCATTAGTAATCTATTAGGATTAGGAGGCGGTGGCATAACATTTCTGTAGTACGGGGTCAAAAAATAATGATTCCTTTTTCCATTAGTCTGGTAATTATATAAGGGTGCTTGGTAGGAATAAGGACTTGCTTCCCGCCAAGGTGGAGGATCCGCCGGTCTAAAATTAAACGACTGTTTCGTACTGTTCATCCTCTGCGAGTACGCTGATGGCCATGGCTTCCGCGGTAAGACGTCGATGCTTTGCCAATGGGGCAACCGGGGTGGTTTTTGTTTCAACAATAAATCACCCATTTCACATGTCGTAACACCTATCACTGCACTATCGCGTTTCTAGCACATCGTCTTTGAACACGAAACTGACCATCGGCGGGCATCATCTGCGCGCATTTCTTTCAGCATTAGCCAGCGGTGTACTCAACCTACTTTGAGAGCCCCACCAAAGACGGTATTTCTCTCGTTGTTTCCAAAACAACGGATTTTTCGAAAGGCGTTGTTTAATATGATGAAGACAGATTAGTTTTTAATCGCGGCACTTCACTTTAAACGTACATCCAATTTTCTTCTGACGCCCAATTATAACAATATAAACAAAAACTGGTAAGACTGTGAGCTTGATTTTCCCATTGTTGAAAATTACAACAATTGAGTGCAGATATGGGCATAACTGGAACGCGTCGTTTTGAAGAACGAGTAAAAGTAGCGCAATTTGCAGTGGAAGATTATTTTCATCGAATTCGTTCCAATGAGCACAACTATAAATTGAAAAAAATTAAAAAGTATGCAAACCTCTTATTAAATTTAAGATTTTTACCATTAAAAACCGCCGTACCAATTTTATTATCTTAGCATAAAAATTAACAGTTGGTGAACTGAAGATGTAACAAGTGTCTATTTAATTTTGAAGCAAATAAAGTGGATTGGCACCACTGTATAATTGGCACACTTCGCCGTTGACACCCTGCCCACATTGATTAGGGTAGAATGTGTTTAAATGTGAAATCAAATTATGTTACAATTTTCTTGGAAGTTGATGTCAAATTTACTTGTTCCGACATGATGATTATAGATGGGCATTTCTCTACTAATAGGGTCATTTTGACTGGAAAAGTAATTTTTTTGCTCAAATGATGCAATGAAGTATTATGGGGCTAGTAGCAATTTTCAGTAATATTCAATATATTGTAGATCAAAGAAAGAACGTCACAGGGGACTGGTGCTTATATCAGGGGATAAAGCAGTAAAAAGACTCGCTAGAGGACTGATAAGTTTCGGCGCGGGCTCCCGCCACACACGCGTCACACTAAATATAATGGCGACGACATCCGCTAACTTCTCGTGAACGAACTTCACACCGGTAACGATCTATATCACTCATATCATCGTGTATCGGGCATAGCGAACAGAATGGTAAAATTTCGGGACAAAATTGTAGATCATTAAGATCAGCTATTAATGTATGTAAAATCGATAATTAATAAATTATTTACAATTACCGGTACATTTTCATTCACAGTACCAAAACTGCTTTTTTCGAGTACTAAGCGACAAAACTCGTTCTTTCAAAATTTGGAAAGGCTCTAGTTTTTTTAAGTAAGTAACTTTTTAAAATAAAAAGTAAATACACCTTCAAGTTCTTTTGTAAACAGTTTTTCGCGGTTTGCCAAAAATCGCTTAGAACCGAAAGAACAATTTTTGGAATTAAATGCCTAAAATCATTGTAAAATGTATTTTAAGTTGCGAGACACTAAGTTGCCCAATTAGTGGAGAAATGCCCAGAGATAGAAGCTGTACAAAAGTATAAGATAATTTTTTAAAGTTGATGCTCTTAATCTGATTGTAAAAACTCTCCAATGTCGCAATTTCTTCGGAAAATCTAATCGACACGACTGCACCGACATGATCTTGGGGAGTTGAGGGATTTTCTTGACATTTCAGTTTTTTGAGGCTATGTTAGGAAAGTTTAAAAGGTGGTGTTTTTAAAAAAGAGGTCTTTATCAAATAACTATGATCACTTTGAAGCCTTGCTGAGTTGAAAACTTCCAACCATGGAAAGTTCCTTAAGGAGCATTTCGCAAGGACGAGCAACGACTGGGTCAGTGATCAAAAAGTTCGAAGTGTGACATAAGTAGTAGGACGTCAACAAAAATCCACGCGATACGCAGAAAAAGTACATTCTGTGAAACAATGCTTTCTGTTCAGAAATATTTGCAGCGGCCAGTTGTGAAGCCCAAAGCACAGCCAAAGGGTCATAAACCAAATGCTAGCAGAATACAAATACAATATTCTAAATTCAACCACCACCCGAGACGACATTCGGGATTATAAAAGTATTATTGACCGGAGTCCATAAAATTACTATAAGTCTGGTCGTACTTTGCTTCTGATGAAACAGTCGAATGAGAACGTGACATCGTAATGGGAGAAACAGTTCAACTATTTTTGAGTATTTCACGGGCCATTACATTTAAATATATATTTTTTAAATTTTGGCACAATGTTGTCCCAAAAGGACATAATTATCTTTTTCAATCTGCAAAAGAACATACAAAATAAAATTGCTATGGAATAAATTTTTTGTACTTGTCGACAACAATTCCAATAGATACAATCCATACGACAAAGTAGCAATAATTGTTAGCACCAGTAATTGCCAATTGCCCCTGAACCTGAAAATAATAATTATCATTTTGCTTTAGTATAACGTCCCCATTTTGGTCTATTTTTAAGTTATAATTTTTTTCTTCATTGACCGCTTGTTGGGGATTTTAGTCACGAATGGACCAAGGGCATTTTATTTCCACAATATGATCTTGCTCAATAATTCCATTCGAACTGGCAACGAGAAAACAATTTTCCTTGTCAATAAACAGTCCGCACTCACGCACAAGTACCCCATAGTCTTTTTCAAAGTGCTTTTGCTTCATGTTCTCTTCCCTTCATCAATATAGCTGCGCTCTTTCGAAATTCAGAACAGACAAAATTTCGAGATAGCTTTGACGTATTCCTAATAAATTCGTTTTCATCTAGATGAATTTCTGTCAGACCGTAATTTTCATCGGGTGGAGCAGCAGTCTTTCTTTTTTTACTTCGTAGAAATAACTCTGCGAGTTTTATTATACTCGCGTTTTCTTTTCAGTCCCGCGATTTTAGCGAATTTTCCTGGACTACAAAATTTTCCTGTGCAATAGGACAAAATATTGTTCCTTTTTATTATGTATATGAAACTGTCCCCTATAAATTTACAGAATAATTAGACTATGCACATTTTGAACAAGTCTTTTTCCACACGACTCAATTCTTGGACAAAAATAGCCTCTCAATTTACTACAGTAGTTACGTAGTAAATGGTTTACTATCTTTATTATAGGGAATTTATGGTCGTAGGGCTTCGCAATGCAATTTTTTTTAACACACTGCTGCTTCTTTTGCCAGCGAAGTTTTGTTGCTCTGTTATTAGTGATGTAATTATCTATGTTAATTAAATCGAAAAGAATAGACTCCTCACATTGCAAAATTTTATAAAAATATCAATCAACGAATGAAGTAAGATACCAACCGATCTGTTAAAAAAAATAGGTGTAATTGAAAGCGTAATACTAGGTAGGAATGAATATTTCGGGTTTGGGACATTTTTAATGCTCATTTCTAGTTTTGAGCATTTTATTCGGACACTGTCCAAATTCGTATATTGAGTATACACTGTATTGTACTATTGTAATCATCGCCTAAAAAAAGTCGTGTGCACCTCGACTCACGCCTCGGCCACAAACAGCAGATGCGTCCAAAAAAGCTAACTTTTACGGCCGCGAAGTTCTAAGATAACAGGGGCTCTCCGTCCCGCATAATTTTGTTTAGGTATAGGTCTAAGATTTTACTCGGACTGTACACGGCGAATTTGTAGCATGACTGTATAGGTGGAGCTACTTTCTTGACGTAGAAATCAACAGAACAGGGTTTTATTTAAAACATTATTACATAGTTGTATTTGCGCTTCCATCTTCAATAATGTAGCAAACAATAAGAAAAAACTATAGGCAAGGCGATACGCATGTTTCTTGGTAGGTTTTAAATTCGTAAGTGTCAATAAAATGGTGACAAAAGTTACGTATGTTCAGTTCGACAGTTTTGCATATTTAGCAAAACAGTTTTGGAAAAAATATATGCTTAGGTTCTAAAGCAATCCTATGCATTTTGTGATAACTCTATCAGGGTTTTTGTGAAGTGGCTTGTATTTTGCATATGTGCAACAAGTCAAGAATAAAAAAAGAACTTTCATAGCCACAATAGTTATTTTTAATAGTACTAAACAAATAACGCTACAAAGCAAAAACACTCCCCACAAAGGCTAACCTTAAAAAAAATATATAATTATTTTGTTATAAATATTTATAAAATTGTACCGTGTTTCTCAAAAGTAACTTGTTCTGTTTTGAACGTCTTTTAGATTCAAGTTTCAGTTTCAAGGAGTAATATAAACTTCTTCCTTTGAAGCAATAATCCGATCAAGTCAGAAATATGTAATTAGAATTCTGCTTTTAAAGAACTACATACGCTTTACAATTTTTTGCTTTTATTGCTTCATTTCAATTTCGAACATTTTATTTTAGTGGTGAGGTTCAGCCTTTATAAAACTTCAATTAAAAAAGCAGTCTGATTAAATGAATACAGAACAAGGAATTAGTTCTCATTAAAATCATTAATGTAAACATTGTTCGTTTTCCTTTTACACACTTGTATTATTTAACTTTGACTTCTGTGACACCACTACCGTTAAGAACGTGTTATGACCTTTACGACATAACCATAAAACTAATTGTTCCATTTAAAATGTACATATTTAGGTCAGTGTTTCAAAAATTGTACGATCACAATGAAAATTCACTGAGCGCGGAAACTATTTAGTGTTACTTAGGATTATTTGAATTATTGCGACCTACCGCAACTTCCTGTTCAACCTTTTCTTCAGTCGGTGGGTTTTCAATTTTAAGCTCTTTGTGGAGAGTTTCACACATTAGTTCTGCTTCCGGTGGCGGATCCACGACTTTTTTCTCGCGTTCACCTCGCGAAATTTGGTCTTGGTCATCCATATTAATTGCATTAAACCGGAAGAAATCGATCATGAGAAAATGGAAAGTGTCACAAACTTTTCATATTTAAAACATAAGTGTACAGCGACACAATTAGAAAAGCACCAATTATCAAGACATATGCCGGACAACTAAGCGCAAAGTGTCCAGGTCGCAACAGTCTGTAATAATGAGTAAATAAAAATTACTTTCGACAATTACTGTGAACTGAATGTCGGTTGCGGTAGCAATTTCTTAAACAATTCCGCCAATGATTAGATATACTTTCTAATGCAATGTTACAAATCGATCATTGGAATTGGCAAATTTTACGGGAAAGTCGTGAAAATACCGATCTGGATCACAATTTTCGTTGTCGGTATCATCAATACGGATTTATAATTTTTCCTACACACGGAAAAGGATTATGCAACAACTTCAAGTGTTGCATTAGAGTAATAAACGAATGGGGAGAAATTAATTAGCACTTTGAATCAACAAATGTGCGAAATGTGATGATGATCATCACCTTTCACTTATTACGGGCAATTTAAAATACACTTGTGAAAACAAATTGTTTCGTTCAAGAAGTAACAGTGAAAATGCGGTTTATGTGGCGCTGATATTGAGATTTAAAACTGAATTAGCTCGTGAATTGAAATGTATTCGCAAAATAAAAACTCTTAATTTTATAATTTACTTAAGTTTGTAATCACGAGTGTATATGTGGAAACGAAACGCATAATACAATAAACACTAGTACCAGGTTGAAAAAAGTAGAACTAGAAATCTGTATTTCTAATTACGAGATGTATCGGAAATGGCTACTAATTGCTTTTACAGAAAAAAGATAAATAAACTTTAAGTTCTTTGAATTACCTTATACCACGTAAGGGTCAAACTAAACGTCAACAAATGGTGCGGTGCGATTTCAAGATTAAATAGTCACCTGTTATAATAATATGTACATGTAACGAATTTTCGTTTGTGTGCCCTTATAAGTCTGAAACTGAACTACACTTTTAAAATAAAATATCGGATACAAATACCTCTGTTGAAAGATAAATTTCTAACAAGAAGTGCACTAAATGAAAAAGAAAACTATGGCTTTATTAAAAAGGGATAAGCAAAATCTATGAAAGGGTGTATATTTATGTTCAATACCATTTATGAAAACTAGAATGTATATACAAATGCTGTTCCGTACAATTATAAATGGTAAAAATAAAATGCGTGAACAATGTTAGTTAGATATAAACGGATAAATATTCACAACTAAGACATGTCTGGTAAACCGGTTTAATAAAAATATATATACTTTCCACCCAAATCTATAAACCTATTTTTATTTTAATTAATGGTAATATTTGCACGTTTTATATGTATGTTGTAAAATAGAAAGGAACAGTTTTTACGTTCATTTAAATTATAATTAAAATTAAAAATTTGGTTGTGTATTTGCAACTACTTTACACAAAATTGCCCTAAATGGTGTTTAATTATTATTATTCATTTAATTAAATTCATTGATGATTATTTACCGTACACAGAAGACAATATACAATGGAAAATATGTGTAAAGTTAATATACCTGTATCAAACTGCATAGCAATCTAGAGTATTGTGGGTTGGCATTCCTATTTTTCCGAGTTAGATATTTATAAAAATTCTCTACCTTACTTTGTCTTTACCGTCGTTTGTATTAACTTGTTTCAGTTTTTATTTATCTCTGTAAAATATGTGTTCTGTAACCTTATTATTGATGGTGGTCCCTTCACTTTGGCCGGAGGTTCAACGGTAAATAAAAGTCTAGTTGATGAATGGAGTAGAAAACCCGTTCGTACAGGTGTAATATTTACTGCCTATACCTTCGGCGTAGTACAATCGAGAGCAAAAAATATGTGATCCCTAGACACTTCCCAAATTCACACAATTCACTAGTCTGACTTATGTATGCTGTCAACTGTCTTTAGATTGTTAAAAGTTCGAGTTATTTATAAACAATAAGTTGTCACTTTTGATAGCTGTCGAAAGAACAAATCAATTCCTAGTAATAGTATTTTCTGGAAACGCTGGTACATAGTTTAAAAAAACAATTAATTATTATTTATTATTCATTATCTAGAGGGGTTTCATTTTATTCGCTGCAAAATTTTAAATAGGCAACACATAATTCATACCACAGGCTGATTCAAATTTTCTATACTGAAACATTCTCTTTTTATTTACATAAATAATTTAACTTTCAAATTTACCGTTGCAAAGTATAATGTGTTGCCTATTTAAAATTTGGCAGGCGTTAGCGAATAAAATGAAAGCCCAGTATAGAACCATTTTATTATCATGTTATGACAGTTAATGAACATAATACTCTCTAGTTTTTGAGGCACGCAAACCTTGAAAAGTATGCAATCGCACGAATAGCAAAAAATATTTCTTCAAATCAGTTGCCCCAAGTAAGAACTAAACGATTGATTCTTTTCTAAAAAGCGGCTATTTCATAAATTTACATCTCTCTCCGTTGACACATTGAAAATAGATGTGCCCATGTGAGATTAATAAAATATAACCAACTTAAAAATACAACAATAGTCACGTGGTATACACGAACTGTATTTTCTGGCATTGGAACTTTTAGCCATCTCTAACAGCTACTACTAGGGAAAAATCCCCGAAAAAGGCTTAATCACGAAAACATCCATACATATACCACTGCAAACAGTGCCATCCTCGTAATAAAATGACTGAACAGAAATTTAAAATTTGTCATTACTTCTCCAGATTGCCAGTAGAACGCTATTTGATGGAACACCTGTGAGATAGCGTTGTAGCCTCTTACTGCCTTTAGTGGTATATCAATATGATGATGGTCATGCAATCGGATATTATATTAAAATTGTAAAAAAAAGATATGCTGTATTAATTGCGCGATAAATACTAGATGTGTCTCTATCTCGCATAACGTGCAAAAATGAATCTACATTGTATTGTAATTTTTGACATGCAATAAGCATATTATTATTATTTAAAGTTCAACACGGTCTCCAAAAAATTTAAGAATCCCCTTAATTCAGAGCTAAAATTTCGTCGAATGAATATGAGTTTAAAACATAACTACATTAATGTGTTTACAGGTGGACAACTTATTTAACAAAATGGAAGCTATAAATTTTTTCTAGGAAAGTATGTCACGATGAAGTCGTCAGACCGATAACAATACTTCAAGAAGGTCATACCCAAGAAGAAGTTCATTAATGGCACGGAACACTCGGATACATATATGATAGAAGACCTAGAGAAGGTGGTAGAAGAGTTATTTGTGAGAGAAAAAGACCAAATTTATTTTATACTCGTCAGCTAGACGGGCCCCTGTTTATTGAGTGTATTCAGTGAAAGGCCCTCTAGTACATTTTGGTGGAGGCTTCGTTATGATTTGGAGAGGCATTTCATATAATGAACGCTCAGAGCTTTGTGTAGAAATAAATTCTCATTTTTCACTAGTTTGTCTACAATCTAATTGTTTAATTTGTTGCTTTAAAAGTAAATATATTGTATCTTTGAACTTAAAGTATGTTTTTTCTTAATGCCAAAGATCATTACAACACGATATAGTTGCAAATTCATTTATTATGAAAAGAATTCTACAATTTTTAGCATTATGTGTTAATTGTTTGTGCGGAGTATAGTATATCTTCTTAGTCTTTATAAGTCTGGCCTTTTATGCAACGTGTAACTAATAATTATGACTAAAGTACTAAGTTAAAAATTTAAATATATCTAAGTCGAACTCCACAAACTTTAATGAGCGTAAAATTACAAATGGAACATGTTTCGGCAAAACACTTCTGCCATCATCAGCCCTAATTTAACAAGAGATTAATGATACAATTGATGAATTACAAGAGGGGTACTTAACCTTAAAGAATATAAAAAATTATGACGTTGACGTAATTTTGAATTCAATTTGACGTTTTCAAAGGGTTACATGATTTTTAAAAGATTTCGTAAAAACAACATTTTATAAAATGTAAAAATTAAAAATGGATCAAAGAGGAGAATCTGGTAAGTTTGTTTGAGTGGTGAAAAATTAAAATAGTGAATTAATAATGGGATTATTGAAGTTATTCTGTTCATTTAAACAAGATCTGTTTTCCAGATTCAAGGCTTTCCTTATTTCCAAAGTCTCAAGAAAATCTAATTTCCGGCCTTTATTGCATTTATGAATCAATTTGGAATTTGATGGTGAAAAACTATGTTTCGTTATTAATATATGATTGGCGAAAGAAGAAGGTGTTGATGGTGGAGGATCAAGATCTGTGTTGTTATAGATGTGCCTGAAATGTTCTTTAATACGGTCTGATATTATGCGACCTGTCTGACCTATGTAGAATGACTCACAAGAAGAGCAGTTTAATTTGTATACAACTGATGATGATGATGATGATGTTCCATTTGTAATTTTAGGCTCATTAAAGTTTGTGGAGTTCGATTTAGATATATTTAAATTTTTAATTTAAATTTACTCCACCTGGATTTAAGAACATTCTTCTGGTTTAAAGTACTAAGCACGAAATGTCTAAAGACCAAATTGCAAATCCGTGAAAACTGAAATTACTAAAATTGAAAAGGTTGTATTGTTATCTTACGAAAGGATAAATTGGCATGGAATGTGACATTATAAAATGAAAAATCTACCAGACCCTGAAAATTAAAACGGAATTATGAATCCATAAAACCTGTACACCTAAACAAAATGTATAAACTAATAACAGATATGAAAGACTGCAAAAGTTTTTGTATTACCAAATAAGTCTTTTGAAAACATGTAATTTCCACGTAACCACACTACAAAATAAGTTTTCTTGTTTTCTTTTGTGCCTGAAAATATTATTGTTGATTAGTTACATTAAAAATAACCACAGTACCGTTAGGTGGGTTTACAGAATCACTGGTGTGAATAGGATCAAATCATAAATTCATAATTGGTTTTGGCGGTTGTCTTTTACTACCTATTGTGTTGGTAATTATTTCATTTTAGTATTTTGTGGGCCGTCTTTACTTTTTGGTTTAAAAACACACAACTTATAGTTATCTGCAGGTGATTTTATCATTCATAAAAGAAAAATCATTGAAAAACCCTACAAAATCAAAAACCACAATTCCCGACCAATAGAAAAAAAATTCTTGAAATTCTGGTCTTAAAAGTTACCTGAATGAGAAAGGAAAAGGCCCAACATGCCGAGGCCAGTTAGTTAAAAAAAAGTGTACTAGTATCTTTAGAAATTTAAAGAAAAACCAATTGATCATTTAATTTTTATTTTATAAATTACCATGAAAGCAACCTTACAGTTCTTACCAAAAAAAAAACCTGAAGTATCCTGACAGAACCTTGAATGGTTGGAAACAATAGTATTTCCCGTCAGATTAACAATTTCTTTGAAGAATTGGAATTGAAAAAAAGATGTAACGAATGGCAATCTAAGATCTCGTTTATCAGGCAAATCTACACAATTGTGCATAAAGGATGTTCATTGTGGTTGAGAGAAATAGTCCAGAAAACATATTTCTTCGGCTCCGTCTCAAAATAGTTATTTTCCAATCGTCCAAATCGTCTTGAAAACGATATTTGCCTGTTTAGAATAGAAAATGGAAACCAGGGATTTTCAAGGCAAGCTTTTATCTTCGTTGGATTTGTCAACGCCCCGAATAGCAAAATAACTACTATTAAAACATCGGAAAAATTACAGAGTGGGGCCCTTGGTATATGGTAACGACAATATCAAAGACACTGGATATGAGGGCCCCTTTAGACTTGTGAGGACCCTTGCGACAGGGGGGGCCCAAGGAGGCTCCTTGAGACAAGGGGCACCCTTCCAACAGTGGACAATAAAAATCTTTTGTCGGCCGAAATAGCTTGCTTGCACTTCACAAGTTCACAAGTTTCTGGCTTTGTAATACAATATACTATTTTGTATTCGTTTTTGAAAATACATAATGCAGAAAGTGGTATATAACTAAATATACAGACGGAAGATAGTGGACACATTTAAACACAAATTTTGTTGAACGGTGGAGGCAGAGGATGCCCTATTCGATTGCCACCACGTTCTCCCGATTTGACAAAATTAGACTTCTTTTTATGGGGCCATATAAAGAAGATGGTATATGAAGAATCTCTAACGACAAAAGCATATATGATGGATTGTATTAAATTTTGAAAAAAAAAATAAATAAAAATTAAACGGCACTGGAATAGTGAAACACCAAAAAATATGGCTGGAAATAATAATTTTAGTGGACGCAGCTTTCATTTTAATATAATATGATGACATAATTTTTATTTATTTTTTCATTAGTAAAGCTGTTCCCGCATTATGTATTTAATTTCACAGCTGTCAAACCTAACCTCAAAATTTGATGTTAATTCGTGTTTTTTTTTTATTTTGTATACAAAAAATGTTGTTCAATACTCGTGAGCTGTCATTTTTTAGGAACGTCGAGGATGACGGGGACAGTGCAATTGTATCGAAATATATAATTGCAGCCATTTAACAGATTCAGGAAATAAAGGACACAATAGATCTATCTGTTTATAAATTGTTACGTAAGATGCGAAATGGAGACAAATCTTTTATCAACAATTAATTAACAAATGCGTAATTTAGAAGTTGATAGTTAAATAATCCCACAGCTGCTTCATTATTCGCAATGAAAATAAAATCAACCGTTTTCCAACAGCTTTATGAAATTATGCCAAAAATTTTACAGACATACCTCGTGGTCATTATTATTATTAACCATTTAGTCGTAAAACTGAAACTGTACTACGTTTCCGTTATAAGTCTTTATTTGTTCCTATCAAAGACAAAAGCTATAGTGCTGTATCCGTCACGAACGATAAATTGCAGCTTCAATTTTAAAATACCTTCAAGGCAAAATATTTGACATTTTCAAAACCGCAATTATCTCTAGTCACAAACACAATAAAAACCGAAAAAAAAAAAACAGTGGAAACATGTAAAATCCTTGTAAGTAAACGACCTTACCGTGTTAGGCAAGATCAATGCAAACACGCGTGGGGCGCTTCGACTTATTTAAACATTATCATGCGTCATCGAAATAAATCTCTAAAATACCATATAAATCCAATTGCGCATCGATGGTTCTTACATAAACTTTACCTGTCTAATTCTATCAATATTCGACACAAAACCGATATCATTGTGGAAACGATACCATCGGAGATTTCAATGAGAGATGTGAACGCGAACACAAGAGATTACATGATAATAGCGTTTTTCTTTTTTTTTTACTAATCTTGTTTGACTGCGCAATTATTTGCGAGTTATTGACCTCGTTTAAGTCACGATCAGATCATATGGATTTACATGTTATATTATCGATCACGACCTACCATATCTCAAAAAATGTGTTATTAGTTACCCAGATTTCTCACTTGTGTAAACGTATGAATAATGCGAAGTTGTTTAATTGTCGGATTAAAACATTCCAGATATTGCGATCGACTAATTTGGAGAACCGTGGGCTGCACAGTGAAACAATAATACCAACCAGCAGCTACTCATTTGGTAAACAAATAGTGTGTGGAAGTCTTTATGATGTATAATTGCTATTGACAAACAATAAATTGTAAACATGTAGAATAAATAAGCATGCTGTGAGTTGTTAATTTAATTTTTTTGCATACCCACAGGTGTAATGAAAAAGAAAACAGTAAACATTTCCTTTATAAATCAATCATGTAGAGCAAAACGAGAAAACCATTACCAACAACTGTGTATATGCCAGTATATTCCTTATACCTTTCTACTCTGCCAAACGGGTTCCTCCCAGCACGAACTGCCGGAACTACCTCTACGATTTGGGTCCCAAGAATTCCTACGTCCATCCAGAGAATCCGTCGAGTAGTTTTTAGAATTCCTCCTTATCTGATTTGGCACTTGCAGAAAATTAGACTTTAACGAGGACATTGAACCTCCCAGGGAATCTCTTCTAGCGCCCCAAGAACGAATATTCTCTTTTCGCAATGATCCTGTCGATGATCCCAATGGATCTCTTCGTAAAGTTGAAGCAAACTGACTTGGGTGTTCCATCTCCTTTTTCGGTGGTCCATTAGGAAGACCGAGTGAGTCACGGCGCCTACAATTTTTTCAACAATTTGAAAAAGTCCTCGTTTAAGTAAACCGTAGTTTCATACTACAGCAACTTTCCGTGTTTCAATATTTTCTAGATCAGTGAGTCGCGAAAAAACTAACAAATCTTCACGGAACAGTTCTAAAGTGATTGCACCCGTTCTACATGCAAATATTAGTTTGATTTACCTACAAAATTATTAAGCAAAAACGATTTTAATCCCTCGCAGTATAACGTGTATGCCTAAGCGATTATTTAGTGCTCGCAGACGACACACTTCTCACACGTACAAATTACTCATCTGAAATGAGTAATTATACGTAATTAGTCTGGTGGTAAATAATGCGAACTAGTTCTGGAAATATGATTCTAATTTATCCATACGTGGTATCTCACGATCAAATCGGCAAAATGCTATTATTATTCCACTCATGTCCATTTAAGGTTTTACATACCTGTAGTATGAACTGTAATTATTCAAGGCAGGCATTGATTCTCTCCTTGGTCCAACTCCGTTACCGAAATGACCGGCATAATGAGGATGAAAGTCTTTTTTCTGATTGATTACACTCCCGAGAGAATCTCTGTGATTTGTTATATGAAGAACATTCCCTAAAGAACTTCTTCGTCCATTTTTTCCATGCACGTCACATTTTGTGTTCACCTTGGATTCCACTTCAAGATGTACTTCAGGTGTTGGTTTCGGTTCAATTTTCACATCATTGAAGAGTGCCTCGAGTCTTTTGATTGCAGCTGCGTGATTTATGGAAGTGCCCATTCTGATCAATTTTGCGCTTACACTTATATCATAAAAGTGTTGCTCTTGACATTTAATACGACGTAAACAATAACAATACTGTTTTCACAAATGTTAATGACGTAGAAAATCCTTTTGGACACGACACAGAAGCACCGACAAAATGATGTTTCAGAAAGTATTCACTTAGTAAACACAAGTATTCACACAAAAAACAATGTAATCTTCGAGATGTGAGTGTGTCAGCAGGTTCCCATGACTGAGGCCACATTCCACCCATCCACCATTTACGTTCTGCGGTCGCGGAGGTACTGTCTTGGTAGAGGCCAAATGCGCGGTATTATTACAACAATTCGCAGAGCCACAACCCACTGGCTATTTCCAAAAACATTGCAAAATAAAATAAATTGGCTTTGCCGTATTGGGTTTTAAAATGCCAATTGACTTTTTTGAAAGGTCAAGGAAAAGTAACCAAAAGGTTTAAATGTATTTGTTTGCACATATTAAGATCCAACGGTACAGTAACATTGGATTAGATAATTTCAGAAACTAAGTCGCAAAATGGAGATGTTATGTTCGATGTAAGACTTTCTTATTACATAATACAGGGTCCTTATAAATGATTGTTTCATCATATTACCTCTGGAAAACAAAAAAATATTGACAATTATGTTTTCCAGAGGCAACATGATGTAACAATCATTTATAAGGATCCTGTATTATTTGCAATTAGTATTACAATATTTAGTACAAGAAAATACAAAACTAAAAAAAATCAATCAATATAAATTTAAATTTAAAATTTAATTTAAAAGGAACCAGGTAGCTTAGTAAAATTACACAATTACAATGACCTTTATTTTTATGCCTGAAACATAAATTCGAATTTTGATTTGAATAATGGTTTTTTGTTTTTAGGGGGATAAATAAAGTGGGAATTTTAGTCAATATCTTTTTTTTTGAGAAAAAAATTACAACCTTCCAGACATTTAGGAAAAACAAGATTTCACCTCTCCCTCCCCCTAATAAAAAAAAAACCAGAGTTCAAATTACGGGTACTTTTCAAAACATATGTAACAACAACAAAAAAATCTAGTTAGTCAGAATTTTTATGAAGCTTTTTTGTCTAATTTTCTTGGGCCAAGGACGAAAGAAATAATTATACAATGAAATTAACAAAAAATGTGCATAATATGCATGTTAAGCTCTACGCCATTAAATTAGTTGTTCAATTTAGACGATGCTGATATATTCAGTAGCGGATAGAAAATCTTTGACGTCAATGTGATTCCACTGTCACAAAGTGTAAATAATGTAGATATTCACGATATGTGTATCGTAATGTGAAATTTTATTGTAAAAATTGTACAACGAGACGAAGACGAGTTGGATAATCCATCAAGTATCGTAAAGACATTACGATACAAATATCGTACGTTTTATCTACTTTCAAAATTAATATAAATATTTTTGTGTTTGTAATTCAATTATTAAAATTGCGTTAATGAAAAAATAACAGGGCGGCTAGTCTAATAATAATCATAGTTACGAAGTTGTTTAATTTTTTCGCAAACGTTAATTCCCGTCAGTCAGTGTACGTGTAAAAATGAGTGATCCAGAGAAAAGTTTGACTTCTGATGTAGAACTGGTTGCTCAATCTGCTAAGGACACATTAATTCCTGCGAAATCGAAACACCGTTACGAGCGTACAAATATTTTGAAGAATGGATGGAAGTCAAGAAAATTTAAGAAATCTCTGAAAACCATCCTCCTTATGGTGCTGATATTCTATGTTTAAAAGATTTATATTAGTCAATATCATCAGGTTGTGACTTTTTTGAAGAGGAAATCGGAAAGATATCGACCTAAAACATCGTGAATTTTTCGCAAAGAGATCAATGTGTCAAGGAAATTAATGATAAGGATTATGAAGGCAAATTGGAGTTTAAATAATTAAAAACAATCTCTTTATTATTATGCTTTCAGGTCGCTTTAATAGTTGGTATTTTTGGCGCTCATCGACGCGAGGAGATCACAAATTTGATGCAACAACACGTTCAAGACGAAGGAGAATTTATCAAGATCGCCTTGCCGAATTCAAAAACTAAAATTACGCGGGAATTTGACACACCAGAAGGAAATATTCCAGGAATAACATTTTTAGATTTATTTCGAAAATATAGGGATTTACGTCTCAGTTATACCAAGCACCATCCATTTTTTCTTACCTACAGAGGAGGTAAATGTACCCAGCAACCTGTTGGAGTGAACACATTTGAAGGAATTGTAAAGAAAATCGCTACTGCATTAGGAATATCTGAACCAGCAAAGTATACAGGTCACTGCTTTCGGAGATCCTCAGCATCATTATTGGCAGATGCAGGGACAAAAATGCATACTCTCAAGCGTCATTGTGGCTGGAAGTCTGACAGTGTCGCAGAGGGATATGTGGAAACATAAAACACAAAACCCAGTTTTAATTTGGGAACAGCTACTGTTAATTTTGAAAATCTTCAAATTCAAATTGACCCTCCCCCTGTGTGCTAGTCAACCACGCACTTTATTCACAACGATAACAACAAATCGAGAGGTGCTGCAAAACAGGTGATCCCTGCTCGTGAATGCCCGTCCGTTGCGTCACGTGATCTTCCCTGTACTATACCCGATTTCACCCAAGTGTATGCAACCAACTTAGTGTTTCACAATATCCCGACATATTAATAAATAGGTGGTTCTAAACATTTTTTGCGAAAAGTAAATCTTTACCGCACTAGTGCGGTAATCACACACTTGTGCGGTCATTACAATATTAAAAAAAATGTGTTTTGGCATATGACACAATGAAAGTATATAAACACTCTTAAGTACTGTGAAATGTCATTTTTGACACTTGCCATCGAACATGTTGACGGGTGGTTGACAAATCGTTGACAAATGTCAGTGACAATACAGGGTGTCCCAACTAAAATTTGTACCCCCCAACAATTCCAATTTCGAAAGACTCTGAAGAAAACGCTCGAACAGGTCAATTTTGTTATCAAGAACTACATAAAATACTCTTGGTTTGGAAAATAATAAATTCATGCTCCTTTTTGTAGAAACAAATCGATAAAAGTAGATCTGGATAGAGAATTGAATAAGCTTTAAAATGATGTATCACAAGACCCCCCATGCCATTTAAATTTTTTAAGGGAGTGGCTCCCCTGGCTAAAGGGGTGAAATCTAAGACTTGAAAGTTTGATAAAATTAGGTCCCCCTTGATAACAGAATTGACCTGTTCGAGCGTTTTCTTCTGAGTCTTTCGAAATTGGAATTGTTAGGGAATTTTAGTTGGGACACCCGATATAACTAAACTACCTCAAAATCTCCAAACAGAAAAAAAGAAAAATGACTGTGGATCTAAATTTTGATACTCGACGGCAACTTGAACTTGAACATTTGTAAACACCACATTATGATCCAAATACCACACTAATTGTTTAGATAAAAATCTTGTAAACAAAAAAGTAATGATAAATATCCTTGTTTAGTGAAATGTGGGGGTTTTGGGTGGGTTACTTTAATTTAAAAATTATAATTTTACTTGTATTTGCGTAGTTTGTATTAACTAACGCAATTTGTAAACACTATGTTAATTCTACAACTGTGTGAGTATTCCCCTTACTGTATTGGAAATTTGTAAATATTATGTAATTAAAAAAATACACACAGCGTCAAAACTCTTGTAAAATAAAAGCAAGAAGTTTCATCGGGATTACTTTTTTATATAAGAATAATTACATACATATTATCGTTTCTTATAATGGTGGTAAACAGTTAAAGAAAGCGTTACAGATAAAGTGATATAGAGAAAATAAAAAACCTGCTCTCCGACTTGCACACCTGCCATACCAAGTTCGGCCCACAACAAACAAATAGTGCCGCGCATTAATCTCGATAAGCAAGTTGTTTTTGTATTGCACTTGTTTCTTTCCCTATATCACTATATCTGTGGCGCTTTCTTTAATATTGTTATCGTCCACTGGTAGCACCGGGTTTGTTAAAATTTGTCAATGTGGTGTAAATTACGAAAAAGATCATTTGTCTGCGTTTGTCGAAAAATATCAAATTTTGGTGGGTTGGTCAAATCATAACGAGATTATCCGTTATCAGAATAATGCAATAATTCCAAGAGACTGGAAATCTCTGTTATTTAGAATTTTTATCACAGAATTTGAATGATCTTTTAGAAGTCACGTTCCTCTACAAACACGCCGTGATATGTCGTATTTGCAAGATGGAGCTCCTCCACATTATGCTACGGAGTGGTTAAATGCTATAATTAATATTATCCAAATAAAGGGCTAGGACGTAGTAGACTTGTGCCGTGGCCGCTTCGTACCCCATATTTAAATGCGTGCGATTTTTTTTGTGTGGGGTCATATGAAACAATCAATCTATGCTACTCCTGTTGGCAGAGTGCAGGAAATGAGCTTTCGAGTGGAAAATGCTGGTGTTTTCGGCAGAGCGCAAAGATCCTAATTAACGTCGTGTTCGGCCTTGCATAGACAATGACGGTAGACAATTTGAACGATTTTTATAAATTAGGTCAATGTTAGTTTTTTAAGCTTAGTTTTTGCGTGTAGATTACACGTTATTTGCGGGTTTTCATTCATCGCTTTTAAACCAATGTCAGCAGTTCTCAATAGTGTATCTCAGTTTTTTTTTTAAATACGATTAAAGTTAATTCAGGGGTTGCAGAATGGAGGGTTTTAATTTCACTTGCTGAGACACCCTGTATAATGAATTATAATGAACTAATCTAGTTTTATTCTAATCCAGTGCAGAAAAAAGCTATAAAAATAAAAGGTGTTCAATTGAAAATATATGTCCTACCTAACCTGACAGCTAATGACATTCACAATGACATTTTAATGTGTGTACAGCACAGTGAAGCAAAATGTCATCCAGCGCCTGCTCCACATATATTTTCATTTGACCGCCAGTTAGAATATAGCACCAATTCTTGCGAGATATTTAACCTCTAAAATCACTTACAATTAAAATGGGGTATCCTTGGAATGTGTTGTAAAAATGTAAAGTATGTCTTATGTTTGTCTTTGAGCAAATATTTAGTTATTAGATTACCGCCAATAATAATAATGACTTGATGTCGATTGGTGATCAAATAATGAAAAAACAACCGGCCTTCATCACTCATTACTTACGTATGTAAATGACTCCCAGTTGGAAAGAGCATACGCCCTGTAGCATAATTACTACGTTTCAATGTTAATTTTATCGATCATGAATTTATAAACAGCCACATATCAGCATAATAATTATAATTCCTTCAAATAGGTTGATTAAGTGAGTAATCTCATCTTCTAATTAACATAGATTGACAACATTTATGTTTTTGCACCTCGCAACTATGCAGTAACATGTAAGTCCGCGCTCAAAGTAATGAGACGGCTAATGGGCCGGGTCAATTTTTTTGAATGTAAAAATTATTAGTATTATTTTTTATTATTTATGATAACTGATAATGAAAGAAAGATATATTAAAGACGTAACTAAATCAATCGTGCTCTGGGCAAAATTTAGAATTGAACCTAAATGTAGCTTACCTTAACTGCATCATAAAGACCTTCTTGTAACCCTCTTGGATCCCTTTCATCCGATGTTGGAATTCCCCTAGAAAAAAGTCTTGAAATTATACTAAATAAATTTTAATGTTAATATGTTCTTTGAAACGCAAATAATTAATAAGGCAATACACGTGGACGATAAGAAACTGACTTTACATAACGTATCAATAACACTAACGTATTAGGCAAGATAATCTTGGCAAGTAAATATTAATTAAAATTTATAATTACTTATGTTAAAATTGTAGGTAATTTCAGTGTGGAAACAAATTAAAAATTAATTACCTGTAAATGTCGCCGTTTCCATTAAGATTTGGTTTCGGTGATGGCGTGTTCCTATTGATACCAGATGTTCCATTCACCGGTTTATTAGCATTCTGTTTACTGAAATAAATTACTGATGTCAGATATAAAAAATCGTACATAACATGGAAAGTTAAAATCCGACTGACAATGCAATTACATTTCTGTTTAAATATATTTTGTGATTTATTACTAACAGTAAGATTAGAATTTTTGTTAATACAGTAAGTAAATCCAATGATAGTACACGTGTTCGTACGTATTCTTCGTTGATGATTAAGTTTACTAATTTAATTAGCGTCGGTTACCTGTTCGACTGTTTTGAATGTAAATCACAGGTAGAACTGTCGATATAGGGCACAAATTTTCTTTTTCCATGTTCTCGATACTTGGTTAAAATAGGAGGATGTAAATAACTGTTGTAATACATGATGAATCAACGATCACTGCACCAGAATTTTTAGCACTTATGTGGCAAAAAGTCACAAGTGGTGTAAGCACTGCGCAATTTAAACATTGAGTTTCCTGCATTTATTTTAGTCACTTCGATGATGTTCACATCTTACCGAAGCGAATCAACGCTTACACCAATAAAGAACAATTAAAATTATATAGCTGGCTTTTAAAACTTAATCAATTTTATTAGCTTGTAATTGCGATTATTACCGTTGAGTCAATTACTGTTAAATACCCAAGCTAAAAATTGAATTTATGATTAGCAGCTTTATTAACTATGCGCGAACACTCATAAAATTAACACAGTTCTGATTCTTTAACACCCTTTTCCTCACTAACAACAAATGCACATGCACAATTCTTTTTAAGGAGCATACTCCCACGAATCTTCGTACCAACTAAACGTACAATGTTGATTTGCATTATTAGCATAAAAAAATACAATCTTGTTACGTTCCGGCATGCAATTAGACTGCTTTACGCTACATTTGTGAACTTTGTTCTTCTATTTGATTGAAAGATGAATGTGCTACTCAGTGTTGCGCCTGAAGAAAAAATACGATGAACATGATTTTGATCTCGGATAAAATTGTTTTTCAAAGCATGAGTAAGCAATATCGTCTATGGTATTGTTATCGGCAAAAATCAAAGGATTGTGATTAAATCCTGTAGTGATCACTTATGTATATCACAACGATTAATGCAGAATTTACGCTAATGTTGTTTTTATTAACACAATGGAATTTTTCAAACATAAACAAAACAGATCATCGCAGAACTCGTAACCTTGAATAGATGCATATCTGAATTCATATTACATGACTAGAGCAAAAATTAACTTTTATTGTAATGTGTTTATTTTGTGTTCATAAATATTGATGAGTAATATTCCTTAAAGAATTCACCAAATCTGACAATAACGAAGTTGTCATTTTATAATAATACTCATGAGCAATACATTATCAAAACGATGACGTAGTGTTCTTTGAATGGAAACAGCAAATAAACTATTTAACACAGACGACATTGCAGGCGAAAATATTACGTACAGTATAAAGACGTAACTGGCGTGGTGCAGAAATTTGCATGTTACGGTTGTCGGACTAAAATATTTGTTCCTTTTTTTTTAATGACTAGATTTATTTTTACATTCGTTTTACCATTTTTTAAAACTTTGCATAAACTAGTTCATTAATTTAAACAATTTAATCCGGAAGAAGTGTCATTCTTTGTAATCGTCAGTGCTTTTAATTGGTTCATTAGTTTTTCATCTGTGAAAGAGTAGCCTAAAAATTAAAATCATTTTACAAATTTATTAATTTACATACTGAGCAGCTGTTGAACACCTCTGACTAAAATTAGGCAAGTTTAAAAATTTACTGGGGCATGTCCGACCCCATATCAACAGTTATGGTAATAAACTGAGAAGCAATGTGCGTAATACGCTGCAACAATAGAGAGTAGCATGTGTTTTTTTATTAATTGCAAATACTGTTTATATCTTTTTATCAAACAGCTGCAGCACATCTGCTCTAGAATGATAAACAAAAAATAAAATCTAGTAATAACGCATTTAAGTAGGAAATTCTTCTTTTTCGAATTATGTGAACGTTATGTACAGTCGACAAAAAATAACTCCAACATTCTGTAATTAACAGTTGTTTATTGTCCACCTGTTTCAGGATCACGTCACTGAGAGTCTTTATGTTCCCCGATAAGATACATACTTTAGTTTCTTTGGTCAAATTATTGCTATTAATACCAACGCTTCCATTATCTGTTGGAATCCGAAAAACGTTTAGAAACAACTGTTGAACTAAAAGCGATAGAAAACCAAGTATACACGGGTGAGCAGCATTTACAAACAATTACATTTGAACAAGCTTTCGGTCTTATTAGACCTCATCAGTGTGATATCTCCGAGGATGAAGAGATGGCGCCAGCGATGCGCCTCTCAATCTTTAAATTTTAAATGAAAATTGCCCAACAATAACGAAGCCAATATTTGAATGTGAATATCATTTAGAATCACCATCACAACGTATGCACATACACCAACTAAAATTTGTACCCCCCAACAATTCCAATTTCGAAAGACTCGGAAGAAAACGCTCGAACACTTCGATTTTGTTATCAAGGGGGACCAAATTGTACCAAACTTTCAACTCTTAGATCTCACCCCTTTCGCCAGGGAACCACCCCCTTAAAAAATTTAAATGGCATGGGAGGTCGTGTGATACATCATTTTAAAGCTTATTCAATTCTCTATCCAGATCTACTTTTATCGATTTGTTTCTACAAAAAAAGCATACATTTGTTATTTTCCAAATCAAGAGTATTTTATGTAGTATTTTAAAACAGCGTTTAGCCACTTCAAAGTCTTTCATAATTTTAGGACTGAGGCAGCTAATTAATGTATTCTATAAAATCGTATTGAAAAAAACTTCAAAATTAAAAAAAAAATATATTTTCGTCCTAAATAGTTCATTTTAAAAGATGGCTGTTGATTGTAAAATTCCAGGTGGCTACAAAAATTTCCTGATTTTTTCATATAAACAGCCAAAATTCCCTGATTTTTTTCAAATTTTCAAATTCCCTGATATTTCCAGGTTTTTCATATTTTCCAGGTGGCTGAGAACCCTGTAACAGATCTGAATAGAGAATTGAATAAGCTTTAAAATGATGTATCACGCGACCCCCCATGCTATTTAAATTTTTTAAGGGGGTGGCCCCCCTGGCTAAAGGGGTGAGATCTAAGAGTTGAAAGTTTGGTACAATTTGGTTTCCCTTGATAACAAAATTGACCTGTTCAAGCATTTTCTTCTGAGTCTTTCGAAATTGGAATTGTTGGGGGGTACAAATTTTAGTTGGGACACCCGATATATTAGAAACGCTACTTTATTGCTTTTGCACAAAATTCATTTATTAGCGCTTTGAAATCCAAAATTAATTACTAACAGAAAACACAATTGGCTGGTAGCATTGTTTGCTGTTAATTTTGAATAATTTGAATGCAAATTGGAATTTAATAATGATTAAAGTTAGTGTCTAATCGAACTGAACTAATAATAATCACACGTTGCTATGGTCACAATGCGTAATTAGACCTGATTTCCATTTAATGTTATTTTAAATACGTATTTTTACTTTTGTATTAAACCATACATTTCTGAAGAGACTCTTTTTTTCAACAGAACTGAAAAAATACTCCGGATGTTCCATTAAGAAGTGAAGTATCATAAGTGTCCATCACAAAGGATTAAACATTGAATTGGACGAGTTATGCCAAATCCACTTTAAAGGCAGTTAATTTGAATTCTAAAATAATATTTTACAGCGGACGTTTAGCAAAAGTGGTTAGCTTTCTGAAAATGTTAGATTTGTTACTTTAAAAGAAACAAAAAATCTATTCGAGCCAAAGGTGAACAATAAATAGAAAAAACTGAAACTTTGGACCCGCTGAAATAATAACTACTAATTGGTCCTTATAAATGATTGTTACATCATGTTGCTTTTGGAAAACAAAATATCCGTGCATGTAAGAGAGGTAGCATGATGCAACAATCATCATATATACGGACCCTGTACAATCTTTATCATTCATTTACTACAGCAACCCGAATGTGTCAATTTTGGCTGTTTGTCAGAAAAACAAAAATGTATTATTATACAGAAATTCTCACGTTGTTTTACTTTTAGGGGTGTATTTTATAGCTGTCTTCGAAAGTCCTCAAAATGCAATTTGCTATAAGACTTTTTTGCCTCTTATACTGTATAGTTCCTCCATGTTGAAGGAAGCTAACCTTATACGACACACCCGGTCTAAAAAATTCTATTTATGATTTTACAAAGATCGCCCGTTCATTTCAAAAAAATTGCAACACCCACTAAATCACAAAATATAAATGTTCTCATAAATAGTTAGATACTAATACTTTTTTACTTTTGATATGTTATATCCAGTGTCTTCAGAGCTTCATTTATCATATTTGGATGTGGTTTTTAAATTATGAGTAATTTGCGAACGGTGTACAAGTTCGATCTGAGAGTGGACGTCCTAGAGCTATCAGCTTCCGCGAAAATTGACATCTCCGACAGACACTTCTCGAACCGTTTGGTTGGGGCGCATTAATGGGTGATATGGGTGGATATCCAAGGCCACGATTTATCGCAAAATCAATTCGTTTCGATTTCACTCTTACCATCCTTGAAATCTTCTGACAGATACCCAACGAGCCACCAGATATCAGTGTTGCGTTGAAAGACAAAACTGGAGGAGTTGACTTCAATGATGTCCAAATTTATGATGATCAGATGGTCATACAAGGGTGAGAAAGGCAAAATCCTGAATTTATTCAGTGCGTTACACCGGAATTAGTCCAGGAGTGATGGTGTGGGAAGGCATGGTGCTACGTTCAACTTTGTTACTATACTGTCGGAGATTAAAAAACAGATTTCAACAGGACAACGCGCAATCCCATACGGATTTGAAGACGACATTTATAGAAGAAAACCATATTCACATTTTACCACAGCCGTCAGATTTACAGCGCCGCCAATAACTATTCTGGAAGAATATTGACACCAATTAGAAGTTGCTTGGTGTATTTAATAGATGAGAAGATTATAATTATAATTTGCATTATCATAGTTATTATATGAATTTATAAATAAATTTGGCTGAAACTTTAATCGTTTTGTTGTTGATTGATGGTGTTGCAATTTCTTTAAAGTGATTTTACATCCAGTAGGCTTTGAACGTCAAAATTCTCCATCGAACTACATGTAAATTTTGTCATCCACACGCAACAAAGAGCCTATACTATTAATTTCTTTACTTGCCCCTCCACTTTTTCCTAACCTATCAGAATATGAAATGAAATAATTCATTGCAACCTGTACAAAAAAGTTTGTAATGTTGGATACACATTTGTTAAGTTTTTTTTTCTCTTCTTGATCTTTTCCTTTCCCTTAAAAAAAAAAGTATGATCTTTGGATTCGCAAAAATCCAGTGCAGGTATATTTATATCAAACTTTGGACCTTATACATAGTTCACTTTCTTAGCGGCAACTCGATTAAGTTAAATTAACATTACTACCCTCTAGCATCACATTGCATTAATTTTTTTTGCGTAACCCAATGTAAACCCTTTTTTTCCGGTTATCTCAGCATTGGTGTAGCCAGAGGAGGTGCCAGATCCCCTTCAACACAGAATTTTCTCTTGATTTTTTTGTTCCAGATTTCATTTCCTTTACTAGCGATGTCAATGCCATTAGTTACAACAATGACCCTAGGGAATTGATGCTAAGAAAGTGATTCTATACTCCCAGCTGACTGCAGTTTCTCTTCGTGTTGATAATTTGTTTTCTTTTTATTTACATTTTATTATTTTATAAACATTTTATGTTTAGAGACATTCTTGTAATTGTAATTTTTAAATGAGCATTAAAAAAACCTATGCACTGGGCCTTTAGTTTAGATTATGCAACTTAATTTTTTTTTAACAAGCCATATCAGAACAAACTTCACCCGTTAATATTTACATACATACCATCCATCCAATACTTTATTTTCATGATTCATCTGTCGCAACAACTCTTCTCGTTCTCTTTCTTTAAGCGCCATGGTCTCCTGAAACTTCTGTTTTTGTTTTTGAAACTCTCTAAACAGATCACCATTGTAGCTTCGATCTAAACTTGGATCCACCGCCTCTACCTTTTCTGGTAAAACTGGCTTTTCATTTAAAGAATCTCTCCTCGAGGATCGCGCCGTGCCGACAGACGCGGGAGACTCTCGTCCTTTATGTTCTGGTGTTGACGCATTCGATACTTTTCTCTCGGGACTTTTTGATTTCGTTGTCGCTGAAGTACTCGCAGGTGTGTTTAACTTTGGCGTGCTGGTAGTTTGTTCTTGAATGGAAGGAAGCTGTTGAAATTCTGCGTAACTGTTGCTCAAAAAAACCTCTCCTTCATTTTCGAAAAGTCGATCGACGGAAGTGTTCATGAGTTTGTTGTTTTTCATACCCGTCAAATGAAAACTGGCAAAACTGCTCCGTGACATGGGTCCGTTGGTGTTGATGTCTCCGGTACTCAGAGCCATGAGACGTGGGTTGCCGCTGTGACCGGCGTTTGCACTTCCAGCGAAACCGTACGGCAACCCATCTAACACCGGCATCAGAGAACGTGTCATGATATCAGCTGCGGATCGCGGACGAGTAAATGGCATCGCCGAGTGGGGGAAAGTCTTTGGCTTAATTGGAGTTACTAGCATATGTTCAGTCCACGAAGTTTCCAACGAAGGCCTCTCCAGGCGCTCTACATCTACGTTTAAAGTTCTTTGTTCGAAGGGTACTGAAAATGTTTCTGGAGGCACGCTTTGTAACCAAGATAACAAACTAAGATCCGAATCACTAAAACCGACACTACCGTCAAGCAATCTCGAAAAATTCATCTCATGCGACTGAGATTCGGTTGTTCCCGTCGCCTTAGCTTGACAGTAATTCACACAAGACTCGTACAATATTCCTTTGATTATCAACTGTATAAGTCTATCGTTTTTTGCGGAGTTGTTTGCATTGGCATCTGTCGATTTCCGATCTCCTGGTAAAAATTCAGCTACTAACGGATATACCTCTCGAAAACACTGTACCCGAGCATTGCTGGGATTCCAGTCCTTATATTGCAAATGGTCTGTAAGTCGTGGTAAAGTCAGGAGCAAACACATATTCGAGTAGTCTTCTTTCGTTGGTGCAAACTTTTCCAAATCGTTCAAGACCTTGACGACTTCTTCGACGGCGTTATCAACACTATTTCCTTGCACATTAGCCTCTGATTTGATACATAACAGTTCTATGTATTTGTGTTTAAGAATCGTGTAACTAAATTTGCGCATATTGAACGCTTGAAGTGCTTCCAGCGGTTGGATAAATTCGAGTACATCGTCCCACTGTCCATCCAGTATCAGTTGCCGCAAGAACAGAACGTCGTCCGAATAATTGCCATTTATCACACCGGTTTCACGTTCTAGACTCAACTGGGAAATATGCAGCTCACGATTGTGCAGGAATTCAAGGGACAGTCGAACCACATCCTCCTCTCGGAGGGTGAGCCGCGCCGTCGGCATAACGTAGCGAATTTGAAATCTGAAACAAATTTAAATTGTATTAACAGACTAAAATGTCTCAAAAGAAGAGCCGGTCTAGTTTACACATGACCGCTCTACCAAAAAATTTACATTTTAATCATTATCTTTGGTATAAAGTTAACTGTAGAATCTAAAATTTGTAAGGATTCAAAAACACTTTAAATATCAATGAGGTAATAACAAAAAAATATATAAAAGAACTTACAATTTCATATTTTTTAAGCACGCAACTATAGTTTGTCGACATTGAATCAATGATCACAAATAGTTCCTTGTAACGGTAACACTGAAACGTACCAAATTAAACCGGAAGTAAGTGCGTCGGATATATAAATATAAAGGTGCAGTGTAAAGTCGGACTGAATGAAGGAAGAGTCTGTCTATTTTAACCAACTTATTTTAAAACGCCTATATCAGTTTAACTAAAGATCCGATAGGAGTTTTACTTAATTAATTAATATAATAATTATTATAATTTTTAAGTGTTTTTTAAGCATTTATTTTGGATTCAACGATGCATTTTGCGAGAAAAAAAAAAGAATACATATTAATTTAGTTACCCGGTTCCTATGGGCTTCAAAAAAAAAGTTGCCTGTGAAACACTTCATTTGAACCGACAATTTGAATTATAATATTGGGTGTTCAAATCATAAAGTCATCAAGTTACATATTATTATCTAAAATTATGAGAAGAGGATAGCGACAAAAACGTATGCCCGTGGCTTGTTCCATATTTCATACCAACTTCAAATGTCATTGACATTCAATTTCATATCTAAAGAATTACATTATATTATTATATATTATTATTATATTATGTTGTTCTAACAATGGCGCAGACTGTGGAATACAAAGTGTTTTTAGTTCAAAGTTATTTACGAATTGGATTACAGTTGTGGACACTCAACATTGGACATCCTTTGTGACATTGACATTTAAGATGTAAAGCAGTGTTTATATAATAACCTTATTTTTGGCCATTGTCAGTGTGTCAGTCACAAATCTTAATTGACACGTAACGTCATCAGCATCAGTTGACAATAAAGTATCGATTACAATAATTTTTTGAAGGAATGTCAAAAAATTATGTCCAATGTTGAATGTCCACAATGAGGTAGTATACTAAAAAATAAAGTATTTGGAAAATACAATAATCATAAACTTCATTGAAAAGTGTATGGTTTAGCGCTATTATGGTGAAATTATACTTACTGAAAATGCAAAAAAATTGAATTGAAATTTGTTTAATTTTTTATGAGAGAACTGTACTAGTTTAAAATACGTCATTCGTGGCCGGCATATGAATTAAGTGACCACCTACGCCTTTCCATTTCTCACTCTCACTCATTTTATTAGTAATTCTTTCCTTTTCGCTCTTACTCCCTCTATGCTCGGAAACTAATGACGTAGTTATTCGCCCGCGAAATAGTTTTTAATTTATTTCATGAAAACGGTTATGATTTAAGCAAAACGAAAAAATAGGAGTCCTCTATTTTAAGCAGTTTCATTTATAAAAAGTTTCAAAATTTTGTATACTACCTCATTGTACATGCAGTTCAGACGTGCAGAAGTTGGATATGTCGTAGACATATACTAAAACTAGGATTGTTATAAAACGCCCAGGCTTTTTCAAAATGACTTGGCAAATTGTAAAACAATAATAGCTTTGCAATTAGACTAGATATTTCACGCGTTTTATAAAACGCCGTCATAACAATTTACAATATGCCTAGCTTAAGTCAGGCGTATTAAAGCGCCTACTTGTTGTTTAGGCATATTCCAAAGATCTAAAAATGTAGCATTCAAGCCTTATTCAATATATGTAATAATATTATTGAGTATTGGCAGTAATATTGTATACTGATTCTTTTTCATATTTTTTTTATGTTGTAGTATCGGTTGAATGAAGCCTCCCTGATTTTTTTTAATATTATAATTATAATTAAATATTTATAATTAAAAAAACAAATTGATCCCACCGTTATTCCATTATCGGCCCAGACTTAAAAGTTGCGGAAGAAAATTGATCAGTAGGTGTTTTTTGGAAATCAACATTTTATATTAAAAAGTTGAAAATCTTATAGAAGTACGGTTTTAAAAATTTTTTTGATATATTTTTTCAAGTGTGTTTAAAAAGAAAAAATTTACAAAATAGAACGTCAAAATCGGCCCATTTTTCACAAAGTGATGGGCATTAAAAAAAAAAAACGTTTTTTTTAAGAATCGGAATCTCGGAAACGGCTCGACAAAAAAAAAAAAATCAAGGAGTCATCTCTCCACCGATACTACAACATAAAAAATTTTGAAACAAATCGGAGATGCAAATGGTGTCCGATTTGGCGTAGAAAAATATAAAATAAACAAAAAATAAAATAAAAACTTAAATGCGTTAATATTATGAACGGCTCGGTGGTGCGAACACAAAATTATTTACACTTTCGATTGTATGAACAAATGCATTTACTACGTTTCATTTTGTAGCTTTTCTTTCGTAATTTGGAGTTTGGATGTCAGATTGTCAAGTCTGAGTTGTTCTAATTTTGATTGCGAATAACAATATAAAAGAATGGAAATCAGCCCCTTTACCAAGAAAAATGTAAAATTAATAAAATAAAAGAAATATAAGTATACATAATAGAAAAAAAAAACGCAAACAGGGCTCTAAAGTAAAAAAAACTGTGGCCAAAATATTAGAATAACTATAGTTACTTATTTCTGCAGGGGCCGCTGGAATGACATTTGCGAATGCACTTCATGTGCGCCTTGCAACAATAACATCTGTTTGTTGTTTTAATTTTTTGTCTGAAGTTTCGAGCATTTTGTCAGGGATATAATTAACCTCTGGTTTAACTCCATACCCTGATTTTATTTGAAAGGATATCGTAAAATAAATATTACTACATTATTCATTGTCATCTGCCGGGATTCTAGACACGATTTCTTAACCTCAAAACTAGTAATTTATTCTCCCTTATGTTGTCTGGTGCCACATTAGCTTATGCTTGTTCAAGTATGATGAAAACACCCAAAATTCAGCCAAAATGCTGAACGGTGAATTTTAGAATATGCCTAAACAACAACTAGGCATTTTATAATACGCCTGACTTAAGCTAGGCATATTGTAAAATCACTGTGTTTTTAAGTTATGACGGCGCTTTATAAAGCGCCTGAAATATCTAGTCTAATTGCAAAGCTATTATTATATTGTTTTATAATTTGCCAAGTCATTTTGAAAAAGCCTGGTTTTAGTATATGCCGACGACAGATATACATAAGTATAATAGTTTCTGAAAACCAGGAAGTCGGGCTTCAATAAAGCGAACCGCAGAAGTTGTGCTCACGTCGACATGATGGAAAGCGCACAAAAAAAAAAACATGTACAACTGTACCTATCACATCGTGTGATAGCAGTGCAGAAAAGATTTTCCCAGAAAATTGTGTTAGCTAGGCCCAGATGGAGTATCAATTCCCAGTATACTCGAATGTGGACTGAAAAAAATCTTCAGGCAATTATGGAAAAACCAAATCCAAAAGTGCATTTTTTTAAATGTTCGTTTCCACTGTTGCAATCATTTTGATCAAAGCTGGATTCAATCGATTGAATCAAGCATGATTGATCGTTGACGCTTGAGCCAGCGTTGACGGTGATTGATAGACAGTTTGAATGCTTCAAGCGGTTGGCGAGTGTACTGGACCGCCTAGGTCAATTTTGATCAAGCATTGTGCCAGTTACTCGAATTTTAAACACCAGAGACACTTCACGACAAACTTTCTGAGTCGGAAACAACGGAGAATGAGTTTTGACCAAAAGATTGAAGGTTGGTCAATCGATTGAGTGAACCGTTTGATCAAGCAGCTTGCTCGTGTAGGGCCTACTCAACAAGTAAAGCATTTATTAAAATAAACTAAATACGTTAATTCCAACGAGTGAGGTTATATTTTCAAAATGATAATTTTTTCGCGACGTATCTTGAAGAATGTTTGGGTATCTGGTTATCACTAAATCCATTATTTTTGCTAAAAAAAAAAAAACAGGAAAGAGAAGGAATGTCACAAGTAGAGATTTGCATACCGTGCTCTGCTCGAAAAAAAAGTCAAATGTCAAATGCTCAAGTTTGATGTAGATACGTACAATTGCTGTGAAAAAGGCAAAGCATTCTAGATGAATTTTAGATAAGATATCCAAATTGTCTCGAAAGATATACATATAATAATAATAATGCTTCGTCGGAAAAAAGCACCAAATCGTATAAATTGCAATTTAAATTTTGATTTTGTCGAAAAACATCACACAGAACCAAACTTTTTGGGTGGTCGGTAGGTTTCAATTCCAGCGTTATAGATGAAATTTGTTGCCTTTGAGTATGCGATTTACGGATGCCACACTAACGCCTACTGTTGTAGCAATTTCAATTTCTTCACCCGTAGATCTTCCGGCGGCCAGTCGTTTACAACATTCTAAAAGGGTTTAGCACCGAGCTGGAGCTCTTCTCAGCCAAAGATGCATTTTTGCATTAGCAAAGTTACATTCAACGCCGTACATTGCTGCGATTGTTACATTTCAAATTCTCTGACTTTTCCCTGTTTTCCATGACTCTTTTCCAGATTTTTCCAGGCCTATCTGTTAATAATAAATACAATGTACATCCCTTTTGTCAAGTTAATTTTTATTAATTAAAAAATAACTAACTTTTAAATAAAATATTTCATGTATTAAAAAATAAAATAAATATTCTGATACAGGTCTAAAAAAAATTAAGCCGTCACAGGACGCCCGGCAGATGTGAAACATCAAAATTGATAGTTGATTGATAAATAAATATGGAGTAAAATTAATAAAAACAGTTTCGTTAATAAAATAAATTAATCTATTTTTTCTTCAAACGTCAGAAAAACGTGACATTGTATACGCCAATAGGTAATGACAAATGACTATTTCTCTGCGATGGCAGACAAAGTAGTCTAGCGGCGCATAAAGTAACCTTGACATTACTTACGCTGGTGGTCAGAGTTTGGGCGTTTAAAGAAAAAGTAACATCTTTTATTCGGAGAAAAGTGGCTTTTCGTGGCTCATCTGTATTTGTCAAACCTACAGACTTCCCACGAAAAGCTTCACTTTTGGTACTAACAAAATAAATTATTATTTCTTATTATAATAATACCGGGTGTCCCAGAGGTGTGTGGACCATCAATTACGCCCTTATTTTGAAAGATATCAAAACGGGGTTTTTGGGGGACGATAGCCACTCGATATCTTCACAATTTAAAATTATTATAAATCATATACAAAGTGTCCTAGTATTAGTAATATATCAAAGTTATGTTTTTTTTAAATGGAATGCCCTGTATATTAGTTGGTAAATTGAAAGAGCAGTTAATGCTGAGCAAAATGATATAAGGTGCTACAGGTTTATTACGGATGGTTCTTGAGTTATGAAGAATCTTAGGTCAAAATTAGTGCTTTTTTAAAAAATTGCAGAGACCATTCCAACAGAGATAACAAAATACTTTTCTGTCAATAATTTTTTATAGATACAAACTTTAATACATACCGATTGAAAGTAATCTAAATTGTAATCTAATATTTATAAAAGTAATCTAATAGTTTGCCTCGGCAAATGTTAGTACTTTAGGTAATTTTTACAAAAAACCTAGAAAGTTTCCCGAAATTGCTAAAATCGCGTATTAAGATCAGATCGCCTTGGACTTGTTGCCATGGAGATAGTCTTTTATTGTCTAATTTATTAAATTACTTCAGAAATGACACCGAGAGGTAGACAGGTTTAGGTTTACGTTAGAATTCGATAGACCATATTCTTTACATAACCACAAACAAAAAAAACTAGAGGAGTTAAATCTGGTGATCTTGCGCGCCATTTGACAAGGCCGTCCTTACCAATCCAACGTCTCGGCAACCAGTCATGTAAATATTTTCTTAGATTTCTATAGAAATGTACAGGAGCTCCATCCTTAAGGACCACTGATTCTAATAATCAGTCTAATTTCAGTGGCAAAATAGTGCATGTTATGCCCATTGCTCTTAAAGGTCGCCTCATCAGTGAACAAAATGCTGTTTACAATATTTCTATTCCTTTCTAGAAGATTGTCCATTATTTCGTAGAATTCCACTCTTTTTGCAAAATAGCTTCTTGCAATTTTTGATGGAGTTCAATGTGGTATGGACGAAACCGATATTTTTTGATCACACGGTTTACTAAAGATTTCGAAATATCAGATTGGGCAGCAATTTCTTTTGTACTGGAGTGAATATTTTCTTCTAAGATTAGTAAAACTTCTAGCTCAGTGTTTTCACCTACTCTTCTACTAATTATTTGTTTTTTGTTGTAGGCCACGTTTCCAGTGTTTTCAAAACGTTTTAAATTTTTGTGGAAAAAAGGAGTTTCTTTCGGCTTCTCCTAACGCATTGTACCATAATTATTCATTATTACTTCTTTCGTAAAATTCATTTTGTAAAAAAATCACAAAAGTGAAACTATTTGTTACAGGATAACTTACTGTCAACAAGAACAAAGGGCTCCATGGTAACCAGTCTAAAATGATATCTCCATAGCAACAAGTCCAAGGCGATCTGATCTTAATAAACGATTTCATCAATTTGGGAAAGTTTTCTACGTTTTTTGTAAAAATTATCCAAAGTACTAACATTTGCCGAGGCGAACTATATATTGACAGAAAGCTTATTAAAAATGCTATTTGGTGGTATAATGGAATATAGGGTGTTCCATTTGAAAAAAAAGTTATTATACATTTTGCGAAATCGTACACCCTGTTTAGATATATCAATTTTGATGACTTTCAATCAGTGTGTATTAAAGTTTGGATCTATAAAAAATTATTGACAGAAAAGTATTTTGTTATCTCTGTTGGAATGGTCTCTGCAATTTTTTAAAAAAGCAGTAAATTTGACCTAAGATTCTTCATAACTCAAGAACCATCCATAATAAACCTGTAGTACCTTATATCATTTTGCTCAGCATTAACTGCTCTTTCAATTTACCAACTAATATACAGGGCATTCCATTTAAAAAAACATGACTTTGGTATATTACTAATACTAGGACACTCTGTATATGATTTCTAATAATTTTAAATTGTGAAGGTATCGAGTGACTATCGTCCCCCGAAAACCCCGTTTTGATATATTTCAAAATAAGGGCGTAATTGATGTTCCACACACCTCTGGGACACCCGGTATATACAGAATATAAATATAACAAAAATGAATATTTTTAATACATAGACTTTTTTACAATGGAGTTACAGAATATTATTTGATGTATCTTCTGTGATTTCGGTAATAGTAGCTGTTGAAGGTGTATTCGACGGTATCAATGAAAGGATTGCCCGGTTGATCGTCACTGTCAGAAATATTTAAACTCAATAATACTGTCACTAATTTAAAATCTTTAAGCACTTCAAATAATGTTCTTTTGAACACAATAAAAGATTTCAGAGATTCGGATTCTCACGCACGCACGCTTTAGTTTTCACACAGGAATAGACATATTTTATCAATAATGTCGTCGGGGACTTTTTTATAGGACTTTTTAAGCTCTAGAAAGCATTCGTATATGTATCTCTTATCGTTAAGGCAGCGTTCGTAAAAACCGATTCGCTCAAGAATTTTTTCGTCGACTTACTTTGCAAAAGTGATCTCCACGAAAAGCCCTTTTATTTTAACGGTATAATATACAGCCTATGTCCACCCTGAAAGTCCATTCTAAATATTGGTGGAAATTTTTTTGAAACCGCATAAGTAGAAGTATCGGAGATTACTTAGACACGCGTTCCTCGCACACACATGCGAGGAAAGGGCGCGGGCGGAAAAAGGGCGTGATGCCGTTTTGCGTGACAACATTTTAATCGGTTTTACTCCCATGACGTGGCTAAAGATGTTCCACATCAAAATTCCCGAACTATGGACTAATTTCAGTATAAGGAAAGACAAAATAAATCCTAGACATTGTATTATTACATTTAGGATGCATTTATTCGGCTTCCTAAGTTTAGATAGGATTGAACAGTCATATGGTTTATATTCAGTGTGCGGTGTGCGCGTTATTCCCGCGGGAGCCCAATGTTCTCAATATTAATTTAAAAATTTTTCAAAAAAGTTAAATTCCCTGAGTATTAACTAAAAATGATAATTTCCCTGACTTTTCTCTGTTTTCTCTGACTTTTCCAGGTTCTCCAGGTTTTCCAGGTCGCTGAGCACCCTGTTATATGAAGATTTCTCGTTGAAATTTTGTAAGCGTGTTGATAAAATATAGATCTTTGCAGCCACAGAGCGACTTTTTGAAATTTGTAAATTAAAAAAATATATATTGCGGGAAAATGTACTTCGACCGGCAGAAATGTACATGCCACTAGAGAACCCGCAGATCTTGATTATATTTTTAAGTTAGAGTAGAGTAATAATTATGTATCCAGCATTGACATTTTTTGACGCTTTCGCAGGTCTTCAACAAACCATCTGCTTTTATTTCATCAAAAGAAAACAAAAGCTAAATTTAAAGTAACTAAAGAATAAACTGACGATTCTCTTTCGGTTGAGTTGTTATTCTAAATTTTTAGTGGTTTTAATAGTTGTTTAAGCAACTAAAAGTAACACAAACTAAGTGTATGAACTAAAAATCCAGTAAAGCACAGAATTAATTAAACCCCAACTAGGTAATAGTTATTTAATAAACAAGTGTGTTAATGAAGGCGATTAATAATCGAGGCTGTTTAAAGCACGAGCGACCGTAGGGAGCGAGTTCCTTTAATTGTCGAGATTATTAATAGCACATTAACATACGAGTTGATTACAATATTTTTTCGTTGATCGAAAGCCTTTTAATCTGGGGATAAAAATCCGTTTCTGAAATTTCAATTCATGAAGTAATTGTCACTTATGCCATAAACATAGTTGTCTCTGAAAACAAATGAAGTCGCCATATAAAGAACTGTTAATTTGTGTAAGTTTATAAATGGAGCTAGAAAATCCTGAATTATTGGATGCAGTATTGGATAAAGCATGTTTCAGTTCGTTGTCAACGAAAATTCGGCAATCATGTGTAGCGACTAAGATAAGTAGCGCAATTGCATAAAAACTTACACACGCAAATGGGTGTATGGAGAGAAGCGCGAATTCACAACCTATAGGACGCGGGTTTGAATCCCGTTAAGACAAAAAAAATCTATGAATTAATTATTGCAAAATCGTGCATTAATGAGGTACATTAACTATCGATTTGTTAGTCAAAATCAAACGTTAAATTGGCTATTAATAATCGGTCAACGAAAAATTATTATTATTGACCAGAAAGCTTTCCTTCTTCCAAACTAAAAATAGTCCCCAGCTACCTAGAAATAACTATTAAAACTGTTCGGATTGGGCAGGCTCGACAGTAGGTATATTATTGGAGGTTAGCAATTGTGATATGGGAAGTATTTCTTTCACCGAAAGTTCCGCTCAAAAGTCAATTCCCTTAACTGACATTTTCTTGAAAAATCTTCGGTAAGGTCAATTTTAGCTTTTATCGTTCGACACTGTCAGAATTTTCAAATTTTCGCTTGTGTAAACACTCTCTGTCATGAAATAATGAAACTGACAGATAAACATCACACTATTTTTATGGATTTTAAGCCATTTAAAGGCATTCCGGGGTGGTGTCGAACGATAAAACGTCGTATTACACTCGCTCCTGTGTAGGTTGAACGCTTGCTCGTGCTTTTATAAACCACTTGTAGCTTAAAGCGTCCAATTTACACAGGAACTCGTATAATAATCTACTATTAAAGTGGCACTTTGAGATAACAATGTATTTTTGCAGCCAGTAACGTCATCAACGATTTTTTTAAGTGCAACGCCAACTTTTTCTTTGGGATCCTGGTAGATCTCTTTAGGTATTAGTTATCACAGAATTGTCTGTATTTATTTATACATAATGTAGTACAAATGCGTATATCGCCATGACTTCGTTATTTTTTAGTGCAACGCCAACTTTTTCTTTGGGATCCTGGTAGATCTCTTTAGGTATTAGTTATCACAGAATTGTCTGTATTTATTTATACATAATGTAGTACAAATGCGTATATCGCCATGACTTCGTTATTTTTTATCCAATTCTAGCATTCTAAAAGCTTTTAAAATATTTTCAACACACTTTTATAGCGAATACTGCATTTTCGGAAAAATCTTCAAAGGCATTAAAATCAAGAAGAAATCAAAATATTAAATCTTACTTTTATTAATTTTACTTAAAAATGTTGAAATCTCATAACGTTAAATTGATTTTATGTTTATGTGAAACCAATCACGTAGTATCTAATCAGTTTCTGGTTTTTAAACCTACCTACCTCTAAAAGGTAGAAAAAGCGAAAGTACTTCATACTACATTTCTTGCACTTACAAATATCAATAAGGAAATGGGCTTTTTATATCGTGTGGAAAAAAATAACTCACAATCAGTATCATTAAAAAAATTCACATCGCATCAATGCTTTATCGTGCAGCAACATGAAATGATTACATTAATAATTCATCTTCTCCACAGTGATGCCAACCAGGTCAGTTTACCAAGATCATTTACACAAGGAAGCTCGGCAAACATTGAGGACCGAGTTTTTAATCACACTTTTTGTATGCACGTTGAGAAGAAAGTGTAGCTTGAATAATAGTTATCTTGGTTGACTTTGCAAAGCTTTTCAAAAGTGAAGAAATACCTAAAACTCGACGTACATTATGTACAGTGTGCACAGATTTCTACTAGGCGGACACAACATTTATAATATTACTTTTATTACGTGAAAAATTATTAACACTTACGTGAGAATGTAGATTTAATTTTTCAATGTTTTATCACACAAACTACAATGTTTTTGAGCATCAAAGGAGTCTGAGCTTCACGTAAAAACTGCTATCACAAATTAAGAAGAAGAATCTATTAGAAATCTCTTCACAGAGAAGTGTAATGCGCCTTAACATCTGTCACTCTCTACCTTTCTATACTTAGGAACTTTGGTAGTATTCATGTAATTATATTCTTCCATTAACATGGGTGTTTTTTTTCATTTAAAACTAAATCAAACGATTTTTTAATAAGTAAATTCAGAAGTTGCTAACCAGGCCATAACAATTAATGATCCATAGAAGTAAGATTAATATAAACACAAACCGGTTACAAAAAATTAGGAGTTCGGAATATTCCTAACCGTATTTATTTTATCGAATAGACACAAACAACAGATTGAAATTTGCATTAAGCAGAAACTGTGCCTTTGCACATTATAATTAACGTCAAATAAATTAAAGACACTGGGTCTAATTAAAAAGTAAACAAATTTTCGATATTCTTCGTATAGCACGCATGAGACAATGTTGACCCTCTAGTTGGAAAGGAGGATGCCTGGGTCACTACTCGACATAAACCTATGACCACCTTTTTCAGTCATGAATGTAACCTTTAATTTCTTTACAATCACAATCATTAGAACGGTATATTTATCGAAACAAAATTTTATTTTATTGAAACATTAAATCCAATCTAATAATTTCTATCATTAAATATAAATTTTAACGAGATAGAAAGTAGCACCAAATTTAAAATACAACTGCTGCTTGATACTGTAAATGGTGTCGACAACTGGATAAATTAGAGATGGTATTCGCCAGCAACAAACGATTTTTCTAATAAACTGTAATACACATCTGTGCGATTCAAGATCATGCGGTTCGTTGCTAGACGTTTGTTGCTGCAGTTTCTTGACCTTCCGTGTTCATTCACTTGCACTAAATATTCCAAAGTAAGGTTAAACCAGATTCACTTATGTCCTTTAATATGGAGTTTTGAAAATCGTTCAAAAATACCCTTCTCCAAAAAAAAAAATAAAATAAAATTAAGGCAAGGACAAACTTTAATATGCCCGCCGTAGCCGAAAGCTCTTCGTTAGTTACTCTGAAGTACTTTAGATATTATATCTAAATTATCATAGTATTCGGTTTAATGTTTAATTTTACAATAAAACAATTTATAAAAGTACTAACCTTCCTCGAAAAAAATCCTTATTATAAGTAATAGGTATGCAAATTTCGGTGTGAGTCACAACCACCATGCTTCACCATTGTTTTTGAATCCCATTTTAAGAGAAGTACACACACCACTAACACCGAAACTAGGAGACATGAAATTTGACTTTTCGATGCAGTTACTCAGACGACTGCTGCAAATAAGAAAAGCGGGGTAATCAGCGAAGCAGATTGCCGCAATCGACGCACATGTACCGTAACTTTACCGAAGAGGAACTGCACATCGGACCGGGTAAATACTTTTCAGAATTCGTAACTCACGAGTAATCGGCATAAATGATATACGATTTACAAAAAAAATACCGTTGAGACGTTGTGATTTGACTTCTCCTGAAGATTAAGGCCGAAGAAGGGAAATTTAAGTTGTCTCCAACTTTTATCCTGCTGTAAGGGACCAATGCGCACCCGCACTGAAGGTATTTTCTTAGATACTGAATTATGGAAAAACGTACTGAACTAAAAGGTAGGTCGTTTGTGGCAAAAAATCATTTTGTGTCAGCACAAATTAAGAGAGAAAACTTACAGCTATAGGTCACTCACATCCTATATGACATGTTAATAAGCTATAATTTATCAATATATTGGGCTAGGCAATGATTAAACCAGTTTCAACTTCCAAACACACCTGCAGTGACGTCAAATATTCTAAGCTCTTTAAATTTGTTTCTATTAATTACTTGTATTTCTATATTATTAATATTTACTGTTGCCGTGGAGAATGATCAATATCATTTTTAATTGGAGGTGGCTTTAACGTATTAGAGTAATTTCTGAATTGGCATATACCAAAAGCAATTTCTTGGATATTGAAATAAACAATTTTTATTGGAGGATAAGAGACAACATTACGGACCACCTCTCACCATTTTGTTCTGCATCTGGAAATACCACGTAGTATCCCCGAATTTACTTGGGAAGGCGTTGCTCGTGGACCCCAACAATTATAGTAAACGCCACCTCTTATAGTAATTTAAAGCAGAGAAACGAGGTCTGAAAAATTATGGTAGCAAATGAATCATCATAAATCAACAACGAAACGATTGAAGTTTCAGCCCAATTTTCATTTATTATTTAATAGAGAAAAACAGTTCAGACACAATTATTTTGTACCAATTCAGAACTTGTCAACGTTGTATTGGTATCTCTATGGTTTTTTCTTAAATTCCGATAACATTAGACAGTTCTGTTATTTTTTTGAAATTTTACTAATTTGAAGTTTAGCGCCGTTTCAATTCATTTTTTCCTTATCTAACCTATTAAGTATTTGACAACGTTGAAAACAGAATAAAAAACTCTATTCAGATGTAAAGTAAAAAACAGGTTGCCATTTAAAAAAAAAATTGATGACATCATAACTGTCAAAAAAAATAGTATATAATGCTATAATTATTAGCCCTATCACATGCTTTTTAAGTTCTATTTCTAGTGTAAATACTAACGGAAGTTACTGAATTATTCCCCACTTAATTTCCACACTGTATATTAAGCAAGTTACAGACTTTATTCCAGTTAAAGCTTCCACCCTGTATATTAATTGTAAAAATTACAAGTAAGTTAATACATTTATGTAATTAGGAAATTAATACAATTAAGACATCATTATACTTTGTATTACCAACGGAGCGAAAATTGGGTTACGAATTTAAACGACTTATATACAAATGGTTCTATAATAAAATTATTCCTCTTTCTCATTTTTTTTTGTGAAACTTATTATCCACTTATCCATCATAGTCCATGAACTTGCAACAACAGAAGCCAAAAGTCTTTTATAAATTTAAAACTTTGATCACAGTTAAGCAATAAAGCTACTTAATAAATTACTGCTACTCCAAGATCCATTTTGTTGATCTATTGTGTTGTATGACAACAATAATATACTGTTAGGTAATTACGAATGTTAAATGTTCACTGGTGATTTTTCTGGTAGTCCTTCTGCACCTTTGTTTCGTCATCGTTCGGGTGTCGCTAAACCAAGCGAAATATTCTTCAATTTTAATGGTCAGTGGTTAATGTAACAATTAAAACAGGTTTATATAGCTAACATTCTTTTCTTACGGTTAATTGGTGGTAGTAGCGCATCATAAAGATGCAGGTCGATGGGTTCCGTGTCGATTAAGGCTGAAGTTTAAAAAAAGAAATAAGTAATGTGTTCATAATGACGAATATAACAGCTTGGATATAAATCTTAAAATCATTTTTAAAATAAAATTTTGATGCCATAACTCCAATATGACAAACATGACATTATGCATAAAAATGTTGATGACATCCCTCTAGCATGAATAAATTATTTCATTATTTTAAATTTACAAATTAACATTTTATGATATCACTTCCAACCTATACAGAACAATTTATAGTTTTGTCCCGTTTAACTTTTTTTGTGTTGTTTAAATTTGTCTCATTGTCAATCTAATGAGTTTTCAGTACGTAACTAGTGGAGCAGCGGAACAGAACTCTCATTATTAATATTCCCTGACTCACACCGACTATTACGTCACTTCACATGTATAACTCATGTATTTAACGTGTGTTAAATTTTTTTCAAATTCTAATATTTATTTGTGTTCTCCTCAGCATACTTTCACGATTTGCGTCTATAAGTAATAGAAAGATATTTTAATAGTGCACATAACACCAATAAATACCATTGAAGATGCTGTAGACTAGCGTAAATCAATTCTTCAAAATATGTTATAACAGGTGTTCAAATGAAAATAGATTTGGAGTGGGCGCTGGATGCTTCACTATGCTGTATACACATCAAAATGTCACTCTGAGTGTCATCAGGTTAGCTACGACTTTTAAGCATCGTTCAGTGCACGTAATGACCTAAAGTGCATTTATGACAAAAATAATGTGCATCGTGGCCTCAATATATTTTCAGTTGATCACCATTTATTGATTTTTTTACTAATTCTAACCACAATAATTCCTGGTTATATCACAGTGCTATTATCATATCAGTCTCTTCTTACCGATTTTTTTCAAGTGGCGCATCCACCATTTTTCACACTTTCTACAATAGGCCCCAATAGGCTTCAGGGCGTTATTATCTGTTCAAATTTGACATTGTAATGATGAACGCAGCTCCGAATTTAGACAAATTACGCCCCCAAAGGCAGAATGAATTTTTTACAGATTTTCTTCAAGTGGCGCATCCACCATTTTTCACACTTTCTACAATAGCCCCCAATAGGTTTCAGGGCGTTATTATCTGTTCAAATTTGACATTGTAATGATGAAGACAACTCAGAATTTAGACAAATTACGCCCCCAACGGCAGAATGAATTTTTTACAGATTTTCTTCAAGTGGCGCATCCACCATTTTTCACACTTTTTACAATAGCCCCCAATAGGTTTCAGGGCGTTATTATCTGTTCAAATTTGTCATTTAATGATGAAGACAGCTCCGAATTTAGACAAATTACGCCCCCAAAGGCAGAATAATTTTTTTACATTTTTTCTTCAAGTGGCGCATCCACCATTTTTCACACATTCTACAATAGGTCCCAATAGACTTCAGGGCGTTATTATCTGTTCAAATTTAACATTCTAATGATGAAGACAGCTCCGAAGTTAGACAAATTACGCCCCCAAAGGCAGAATGATTTTTTTACAGATTTTCTTCAAGTGGCGCATCCACCATTTTTCACACTTTTTACAATAGCCCCCAATAGGTTTCAGGGCGTTATTATCTGTTCAAATTTGACATTTAATGATGAAGACAGCTCCGAATTTAGACAAATTACGCCCCCAAAGGCAGAATACATTTTTTACAGATTTTTTCAAGTGGCGCACCCACCATTTTTCACACTTTCTACAATAGCCCTCAATAGGTTTCAGGGCGTTATTATCTGTTCAAATTTGACATTGTAATGATAAAGACAGCTCCGAAGTTAGACAAATTACGCCCCCAAAAGCAAAATAAATTTTTTGCAGATTTTTTTCAAGTGGCGCATCCACCATTTTTCACACTTTCTACAATAGGCCCCAATAGGCTTCAGGGCATTATTATCTGTTCAAATTTGACATTGTAATGATGAACACAGCTCCGAATTTAGACAAATTACGCTCCCAACGGCAGAATGAATTTTTTACAGATTTTCTTCAAGTGGCGCATCCACCATTTTTCACACTTTCTACAATAAGCCCCAATAGGCTTCAGGGCGTTATTATCTGTTCAAATTTGACATTGTAATGATGAAGACATATCCGAATTTAGACAAATTACGCCCCCAAAGGCAGAATGATTTTTTTACAGATTTTCTTCAAGTGGCGCATCCATAATTTTTCACACTTTCTGCAATAGCCTCCAATAGGCTTCAGGGCGTTGTTATCTGTTCAAATTTGACATTTAATGATGAAGACAGCTCCGAATTTAGACAAATTACGCCCCCAAAGGCAGAATAATTTTTTTACAGTTTTTCTTCAAGTGGCGCATCCACCATTTTTCACACATTCTACAATAGGTCCAAATAGGCTTCAGGGCGTTATTATCTGTTCAAATTTGACATTGTAATGATGAACACAACTCCGAAGTTAGACAAATTACGCTCCCAAAGACAGAATGAATTTTTTCCAGATTTTTTCAAGTGGCGCATCCACCATTTTTCACAATTTCTACAATAAGTCCCAATAGGCTTCAGGGCGTTATTATCTGTTCAAATTTGACATTGTAATGATGAACACAGCTCCGAATTTAGACAAATTACGCCCCCAAAGGCAGAATGAATTTTTTACAGATTTTCTTCAAGGCGCGCATCCACCATTTTTCACATTTTCTACAATAGCCCCCAATAGGCTTCAGGGCGTTATTATCTGTTCAAATTTGACATTGTAATGATGAACACAGCTCCGAATTTAGACAAATTATGCCCCCAAAGGCAGAATGAATTTTTTACAGATTTTCTTCAAGTGACGCATTCACCATTTTTCACACTTTCTACAATAGCCCCCAATAGGCTTCAGGGCGTTATTATCTGTTCAAATTTGACATTTAATGATGAAGACAGCTCCGAATTTAGACAAATTACGCCCCCAAAGGCAGAATGAATTTTTTACAGATGTTCTTCAAGTGGCGCATCCACCATTTTTTACACTTTCTACAATAGCCCTCAATAGGTTTCAGGGCGTTATTATCTGTTCAAATTTGACATTGTAATGATGAAGACAGCTTCGAAGTTAGACAAATTACGCCCCCAAAAGCAGAATGAATTTTTTACAGATTTTCTTCAAGGCGCGCATCCACCATTTTTCACATTTTCTACAATAGCCCCCAATAGGCTTCAGGGCGTTATTATCTGTTCAAATTTGACATTGTAATGATGAACGCAGCTCCGAATTTAGACAAATTATGCCCCCAAAGGCAGAATGAATTTTTTACAGATTTTCTTCAAGTGGCGCATCCACCATTTTTCACACGTTTCTATAATAGGCCCCAATAGGCTTCAGGGCGTTATTATTTGTTCAAATTTGACATTTAATGATGAACACAGCTCCGAAGTTATACAAATTACGCCCCCAAAGGCAGAATGAATTTTTTACAGATTTTCTTCAAGTGGCGCATCCACCATTTTTCACACGTTTCTACAATAGGCCCCAATAGGCTTCAGGGCGTTATTATTTGTTCAAATTTGACATTGTAATGATGAACACAGCTCCGAATTTAGACAAATTACGCCCCCAAAGGCAGAATGAATTTTTTACAGATGTTCTTCAAGTGGCGCATCCACCATTTTTCACACATTCTACAATAGGTCCAAATAGGCTTCAGGGCGTTGTTATCTGTTCAAATTTGACATTTAATGATGAAGACAGCTCCGAATTTAGACAAATTACGCCCCCAAAGGCAGAATAAATTTTTTACAGATTTTCTTCAAGTGGCGCATCCACCATTTTTCACACTTTCTACAATAGCCCTCAATAGGTTTCAGGGCGTTATTATCTGTTCAAATTTGACATTTAATGATGAAGACAGCTCCGAAATTAGACAAATTACGCCCCCAAAGGCAGAATGAATTTTTTACAGATTTTCTTCAACGCGCGCATCCACCATTTTTCACACTTTCTACAATAGGCCCCAATAGGCTTCAGGGCGTTATTATCTGTTCAAATTTGACATTTAGTGATGAAGACAGCTCCGAATTTAGACAAATTACGCCCCCAAAGGCAGAATGAATTTTTTACAGATTTTCTTCAAGTGGCGCATCCACCATTTTTCACACGTTTTTACAATAGCCCCCAATAGGCTTCAGGGCGTTATTATCTGTTCAAATTTGACATGTAATGATGAAGACAGCTCCGAAGTTAGACAAATTACGCCCCCAAAGGCAGAATGAATTTTTTACAGATTTTCTTCAAGTGGCGCATCCACCATTTTTCACACTTTTTACAATAGCCCCCAATAGGTTTCAGGGCGTTATTATCTGTTCAAATTTGACATTTAATGATGAACACAGCTCCGAGTTTAGACAAATTACGCCCCCAAAGGCAGAATAAATTTTTTACATTTTTTCTTCAAGTGGCGCATCCACCATTTTTCACACATTCTACAATAGGTCCCAATAGGCTTCAAGGCTTTATTATCTGTTCAAATTTAACATTCTAATGATGAACACAGCTCCGAATTTAGACAAATTACGCCCCCAAAGGCAGAATCAATTTTTTACAGATTTTCTTCAAGTGGCGCATCCACCATTTTTCACATTTTCTACAATAGGCCCCAATAGGCTTCAGGGCGTTATTATCTGTTCAAATTTGACATTGTAATGATGAACACAGCTCCGAATTTAGACAAATTACGCCCCCAAAGGCAGAACGAATTTTTTACAGATGTTCTTCAAGTGGCGCATCCACCATTTTTCACACATTCTACAATAGGTCCAAATAGGCTTCAGGGCGTTGTTATCTGTTCAAATTTGACATTTAATGATGAAGACAGCTCCGAATTTAGACAAATTACGCCCCCAAAGGCAGAATAAATTTTTTACAGATTTTCTTCAAGTGGCGCATCCACCATTTTTCACACTTTCTACAATAGCCCTCAATAGGTTTCAGGGCGTTATTATCTGTTCAAATTTGACATTTAATGATGAAGACAGCTCCGAAATTAGACAAATTACGCCCCCAAAGGCAGAATGAATTTTTTACAGATTTTCTTCAACGCGCGCATCCACCATTTTTCACACTTTCTACAATAGGCCCCAATAGGCTTCAGGGCGTTATTATCTGTTCAAATTTGACATTTAGTGATGAAGACAGCTCCGAATTTAGACAAATTACGCCCCCAAAGGCAGAATGAATTTTTTACAGATTTTCTTCAAGTGGCGCATCCACCATTTTTCACACGTTTTTACAATAGCCCCCAATAGGCTTCAGGGCGTTATTATCTGTTCAAATTTGACATGTAATGATGAAGACAGCTCCGAAGTTAGACAAATTACGCCCCCAAAGGCAGAATGAATTTTTTACAGATTTTCTTCAAGTGGCGCATCCACCATTTTTCACACTTTTTACAATAGCCCCCAATAGGTTTCAGGGCGTTATTATCTGTTCAAATTTGACATTTAATGATGAACACAGCTCCGAGTTTAGACAAATTACGCCCCCAAAGGCAGAATAAATTTTTTACATTTTTTCTTCAAGTGGCGCATCCACCATTTTTCACACATTCTACAATAGGTCCCAATAGGCTTCAAGGCTTTATTATCTGTTCAAATTTAACATTCTAATGATGAACACAGCTCCGAATTTAGACAAATTACGCCCCCAAAGGCAGAATCAATTTTTTACAGATTTTCTTCAAGTGGCGCATCCACCATTTTTCACATTTTCTACAATAGGCCCCAATAGGCTTCAGGGCGTTATTATCTGTTCAAATTTGACATTTAGTGATGAAGACAGCTCCGAATTTAGACAAATTACGCCCCCAAAGGCGGAATAAATTTTTTACATTTTTTCTTCAAGTGGCGCATTCACCATTTTTCACACATTCTACAATAGGTCCAAATAGGCTTCAGGGCGTTGTTATCTGTTCAAATTTGACATTTAATGATGAAGACAGCTCCGAATTTAGACAAATTACGCCCCCAAAGGCAGAATAAATTTTTTACAGTTTTTCTTCAAGTGGCGCATCCACCATTTTTCACATTTTCTACGATAGCCCTCAATAGGCTTCAGGGCGTTATTATCTGTTCAAATTTGACATTGTAATGATGAACACAGCTCCGAATTTAGACAAATTATGCCCCCAAAGGCAGAATGAATTTTTTACAGATTTTCTTCAAGTGGCGCATCCACCATATTTCACACGTTTCTACAATAGGCCCCAATAGGCTTCAAGGCGTTATTATTTGTTCAAATTTGACATTTAATGATGAACACAGCTCCGAAGTTATACAAATTACGCCCCCAAAGGCAGAATGAATTTTTTACAGATTTTCTTCAAGTGGCGCATCCACCATTTTTCACCCGTTTTTACAATAGGCCCCAATAGGCTTCAAGGCGTTATTATCTGTTCAAATTTAACATTCTAATGATGAACACAGCTCCGAATTTAGACAAATTACGCCCCCAAAGGCAGAATCAATTTTTTACAGATTTTCTTCAAGTGGCGCATCCACCATTTTTCACATTTTCTACAATAGGCCCCAATAGGCTTCAGGGCGTTATTATCTGTTCAAATTTGACATTTAGTGATGAAGACAGCTCCGAATTTAGACAAATTACGCCCCCAAAGGCAGAATGAATTTTTTACAGATGTTCTTCAAGTGGCGCATCCACCATTTTTTACACTTTCTACAATAGCCCTCAATAGGTTTCAGGGCGTTATTATCTGTTCAAATTTGACATTTAATGATGAAGACAGCTCCGAATTTAGACAAATTACGCCCCCAAAGGCAGAATAAATTTTTTACATTTTTTCTTCAAGTGGCGCATCCACCATTTTTCACACATTCTACAATAGGTACCAATAGGCTTCAAGGCGTTATTATCTGTTCAAATTTAACATTCTAATGATGAACACAGCTCCGAATTTAGACAAATTACGCCCCCAAAGGCAGAATTAATTTTTTACAGATTTTCTTCAAGTGGCGCATCCACCATTTTTCACACGTTTTTACAATAGCCCCCAATAGGCTTCAGGGCGTTATTATCTGTTCAAATTTGACATGTAATGATGAAGACAGCTCCGAATTTAGACAAATTACGCCCCCAAAGGCAGAATGAATTTTTTACAGATGTTCTTCAAGTGGCGCATCCACCATTTTTTACACTTTCTACAATAGCCCTCAATAGGTTTCAGGGCGTTATTATCTGTTCAAATTTAACATTCTAATGATGAACACAGCTCCGAATTTAGACAAATTACGCCCCCAAAGGCAGAATAAATTTTTTACATTTTTTCTTCAAGTGGCGCATCCACCATTTTTCACACATTCTACAATAGGTCCCAATAGGCTTCAAGGCGTTATTATCTGTTCAAATTTAACATTCTAATGATGAACACAGCTCCGAATTTAGACAAATTACGCCCCCAAAGGCAGAATAAATTTTTTACATTTTTTCATCAAGTGGCGCATCCACCATTTTTCACACATTCTACAATAGGTCCCAATAGGCTTCAAGGCGTTATTATCTGTTCAAATTTAACATTCTAATGATGAACACAGCTCCGAATTTAGACAAATTATGCCCCCAAAGGCAGAATGAATTTTTTACAGTTTTTCTTCAAGTGGCGCATCCACCATTTTTCACACTTTCTACAATAGGCCCCAATAGGCTTCAGGGCGTTATTATCTGTTCAGAGGAAGTAAATATGATTCAGATAGTCGTAGGAAAAGTATAGTATTCCACTCATTCAAATTATCTACACAAAAATGATTTTCTCCACTGATCAAATTCTCATTCTCATGAATAATTGTAATCATTTCACATTTGTGAATAACCACTGAACAAGAACCAGCACAATGGAAGTCTCTAGATTGAAGAAAATGATTGTGCTTGTCGAATAGCAATTATTACATTAGAGGAAACAAGCATAGTTAATAGAAAACCATGATAAGCAAATTTGCAAATTGTGTTTTAAAAACGACCAGTAAAAAGGGGGGCGGGCTAACGCGCGCGGGCCGCAAAAGCCGCTGTTCCCAGAGCGAAATGCGGCCGGGAAGACGTAATTAAATATCTAAGTTATTGTATTCTATAAAACTGGGATATAAGGCCCTCCGATTCTTTGATTAAATAATAATAATCGTATATCGCCAAAGTATAACGAACAATGTGTCCACACTTGAATGTTATTGGAGGTACGAGTATGTACACTGTAAACATTTAAGGTCATCCAAGTTTTTTGAACTTTTTTTTTTTTTATTTTCTAAATTCCCTTATAATTTTCGTCAACAGTTCACCAACACTAATACTGGATATAGACTGATTATTATCGTTCACTGAAACGATTGCAATGAAATTTTGCACTTACTTATTTTACCACGTAGACGCACACTAGAACACGGTTTTTCAAAATTACATTCCAAAGGGGAGTAACGGGGTGGGGAGGTTAATTTCTGGATTCACTGAACCGATTGCAATGAAATTTTGCACACTTACTTATTTTACCACGTAGGCGCACACTAGGAAACGGTTTTTCAAAATTTCATTTTTAAGGAAGATAACGAGGTGGGGGGCTAATCTCCGGATCCACTAAACCGATTGCAATAAAATTTTGCACTTACCACGTAAGCGCTCAATAAGAAACGGTTTTTAAAAAATCCCATTCCTTATTAAATAAAATAATAAAATAAAATCACCTTGTGAAATATTAAATAAAATAAGAAAATTAAATCACCGTGCAGTAATAGTTCATGCAATAAACGAAAAACACGGCAGCTCTAGAATTCTTGCACAATGATGATTCAATTTCATATTTTTTATATGGCCCGCTGTGATAACACGGCATGATGATGACATAACACAATTATTCATAAGAAACAGTTATTTAGAGTGAATAAGCATAAAAATTAAAGTAAATTTTCTACAACTTTCGAATTTGTATACGTTTTTTAGTAAGCGTTTGAAATACAATGTATTTTTCGAAAAGCAATTGCGCTCAAAATATGTGACAGAATGGAATGCGGTTTAGGGGGAAAGACACTGCTATATAATTATGTATTAATATTTATTGACTTTCTAATTAAACAGATCAACATACTCTGCAAATTGAATGAAATGTTAACATAAACAGTAGCGAAGAGTACATGTTAACATATCCATCAAATAAATTAACAATGACGATGTAATTTTTTTTTTATAAAGTTTTTGAAAATCTTGTTGCTGTCTTTGCCTGACGGGGGTCTCACTCATCCGTCATCAACTAGAAATATAGTACATTATATTTATAGTAAATCTTGTGTCATGAGCCCTGTCAGAATTGACCGTTACTTTTTGGTAGATAGACCCGCAAGGTAACTTCTCTTTTCGAGTTTCGAGGCCAAAGTTTCGAGGACGGGGAAAATATTCGAGTTATAGGGAGTTCGAGTTAAGGGAGTCCCACTGTATTAAGTTAACATCAAGTGAACATTTTAACATGGGAATGTAGTCATTTAGAATACACACTGCCTATTTGTATTTATCTAATGCCAATATTGTTAGTAGGTACATATTGAAAAACACGTTGCAGTCCTGTTTACCTCTAACGAGATCAATCCGTGCAGAGAATCTTTGGTAAGGTTATGAACCCGTGGGCGACAAAACTGGACACGACATACCATAAATGGGGAACAATATAAGCGTACCTGATAATAGTTCTTGATTAAACAGTGTCTTAATGAATGTTAGTCACCGCATTACTTAACGCAACTATTATATTTTTAAACTAGAATTTACACTAGATAATATCCATAAATAATTGAAAAGTTGGACGCAGTCCTACAGGAAGCAATTGATGTCAGTCGATTCACTTGCTTATTTATTGCACACCCTTATTTGTTTACGTTATTTAAACAGTTAAAAACCTTCAAATATGCAGTAAAATAAAGATGTAAACCAAATTTTCAGGTCGAGACATAATGACATTTACAAAATGAGTTAAAAGTAGATTTGAAAACTACGTAATAAATACTCACCCAAGTCAGTCAAATAAACTCTGTTGTGTTCAAAAATTTAAAATAACTATCAGGAAAACAACGAATGTAAACACACTTACACCACATCTAAAATAAATTTTGGCAGAAGACAGAAATGAAGGTTGACAGTTTATTGATAATAATGCCAACCAAAGAAAATGTCCCTAGAAAATCAAATCGATTTTTGTTCTTCGTTTATAACATTGTTAATTGACATAATAAAACAAATTCCTTTCGAAAATCAATACACTGCTTTCGTAAACAAAACTTGTTTTCTGTCCTGGTGCATAAGCAATTTAAGATCAATATTATGGAAAGTATGGTGGCGACATTGTAAAATCACCAACAAATCTATCTTACACTTTAGCGCGCCAAATTAATTTTATATCCAATAAAGACATAATTTGTTATAATTGAAATTATCGTGATGATTATAAAACAAACATGTATTTTAATAATTATTGTTTTAAATAATTTTCATAGTTGAAGAGTTCAACAAATCTTTACGCGTGTGTATATTGGGTTGCCTATACTGTTATAATTCGTTTTTATTTTCATAATAATTTTTCTGTTTTTTTTTTATTTACAGTAACAGGTTACCTACATGTTCTAGTTTTTGGGTATTTATCTGGAGTCACAGGTAGTCGAGATAAAACGATAAACACACCTATTAGACAGGAAAAAGTGTAAAAGTGAAAACAGAAGAATCTCTAGGCATGGAAAAACCAGCTCAATTCTGGAATTATATTTTGAGCCCGTGCAGAACAGAATGGAAGAAAATGTTAATCCAATGAACCCACACAGAAAAATAGGAGGTAAACAGGACATCACCTTATATAATTCACCTAAATGAAGCGCTTGAATCCGCAACCAATCCTTCATGTCGCATCTGGTATACATGTTGGCAGGCGCGGCATTTTAGTTGATTCACCCTGTATATATATTTTCATTCTAAATACTAGTATTATGTTAAACATTGAAAGAACCTTTAAAATCTTCTCAAGATTTATTTTCATAAATAATTATTATCAATAAAACAAAATATCGGCGTAAAGTAATATCTAATTACAATTTATTAAATTGATATGTTATTATTACTTGACATAATTATTCAATGCAGTAATTTAAATGCACAATAATAAAATCACAAACGGATTATTGCAAATAGTTATTTTAAAATTTGTGCCACTTATATTATGTTGGAATGTTTTAATATTTTAGCAGTGAATATGTAAGTACGTTGTTATGAAACATAGAGTATCTAAGTTGAAAGTTTAACATGTACAATGAAGCGAAGTCATTATATAGCTAAAATAAATAACAATTTGCTATAGATATTTGAAGCTTATTGGCACATTAAAAAAATATGTAAAAACATAAGTAAACCTGACTCTTAAAATTATTACTTTAGGTACATACATTGTCGAGCATACATTTTCAGCCAGTATAAAAACAATGCGGTAAATCAATTTGTTGGTAACTAGAAATTTTTTATATCTATATAGACACCACTTGTAAAGCACAGGAGCGCGTATTAGTAGAATTCTAATCTCAAAGAAATACAGTTTAGAATGCCTTTTTACAATTTCATAAGCTCCTTTTTGTGACATCATTGAATCGTTGAAAATATTTTACTTATGCGCCTCAATTGACTAGTAAATATAATAATTATATAACACTGATATTACATTTACAATATTATCTATACATTGTCTTCAATTATTGTGCCTTGTGAAATAGTTCATGTAACAAATGGGTAAAGCATGAATAGGTACACATTGTTTGTATTAACAGACTTTAAAAAATAGACTCCACTTAATTATTTGCTACTTTGTTTTTCTTTAGAATTATTTAAACACAATAAAAGATGTTACTCACTTGCACTTCTGATTGGTGTCTGTTCAAGAACAAATCTGTTAATAAAAACGTACGCAGTATAATTAAAAATAGGCCAACAAAAGGTACACATGTTTATGAAAAACACAATGTACAAACGATCAAATAAAAAACAGACGATATCACCCTGTGTTCTATATACATAAATGTTGATCCCTCTATATCTAACCAGTCTTCCTAAACTACGTAGGAGCATATCCTAAGTTTTTTCTTTGCAAGAATATGTGAATTTCTCTAAAACTTGGCCTTTCAACATCTTTCCGTCTCCAGCATTCCAGCATTAAATCATAAATATCTTTGCTAGCAGAAGGTCGAGGTAGATACATATACTGTCCATCATCACAGTGCATGTGTGCTAAGTTTTCCATAACTTCAGGGTCTGATAAAGAATCATAAGGCGATCTTCTACACAGCGATAAAATTTCCCAAAAGGTAACAGCAAAAGCCCATACATCGCTCTTGGTTGTATATTTGGCTTGATACACAGATTCCCAAGCCATCCATCGGATCGGCAGCGGCGTATTTCCATCGACTTTATAATAGTCGTTAATGTAAAGTTCGTTGTAAGTACCGAAATCGCATATCTTTATCTGATATCCTTTTCCAATCAGACAATTCCTCGTCGCCAAATCTCGATGTACAAAGTTAAGGGACTCCAAATATCGCATTCCCGAAGCTATTTGAGCACCCATGTATAAAAGGCAATTAAAAGAAAGTGATTTCACACCATATGGCAAGCTGCTATTGTTATCCGTAACGTGCGTTTTTAGAAACTGGCACAGATCACCATGATCTAAATATTCCATCACCACACAGATCGGCTCCTCTTGACTACATATGCCTAACACGCGAGCAATGTTGGGGTCTTCTAGAGCAGCTAGAATTCTCACATCTCTGTAAAAATCTTTCCTGAAAAACAAAAATACAATACTTATAGAAAAATGAAGATGTAAGTGTTTACTTTTCTTTCTCTGAGGCATCGTCGCCTAAGAACTTTATTGCCACTAATCTTGTTCCTATGGTCATCAGGGAGGAGTATTCCGCGATACCATCTGCTTCAGCAATATATACCTACGGACCCAGGAAATTAGTAACTTAAAAAAAATTACTGAAGACTTACAGTTCCAAATGCTCCTTCCGAAAGTTTCGAAAGCATTCGTAATCGATGTCTTGGAAACTCTACTAACTGAGTGTCTTCTAGCCTTTTTTTCAGTGCAGCAAGAGCCTCTTGTTGCGTCGGAGACTGTAACCATTGAGTTAATTAAAGTGGCAAAGTAAAAAATATATAGTACCCTTTTTCCCTCACTGTGACTATTTCTGGAATTCATCTTTTGACTTCTCAACGAAACACTGCTAACTCTACTACGCGATACTGGCAAAGTGTTGTCTGAGCCGAGTAGCGGGAGAGTACCAGGTTCAGGCACTGCATAATCATAAGCATCTGTAAGAGAAGGTAATATTTTAGATTGTTTTAAAGAAGACGACGTTATATTGTACATGTATTACACAGGGTGATTTTGAACATGTGTCACACCACAATCGAAATTTTAAACTTTTAAATCAATTTTTTAATTCATATTCATAGGAATAGGAACTGTTTTGTAAAAAATATCGTGGCATCAAAATTAATTAATTAAAATTAACGTTCCTAAAGATTGTCTGCTTATGAGGCGCCGTTTGTACCATAATTATAAGCGTTTAAACAGTTTATAACAGTGCTTAAAAATAATATCGCTGTTTAAAAAATAAAATAAAATATAAAAATAAAAATCCAAAAATAATACGTAATATAAAAAAATCATTTTTATTAAAGAAAATTAATATTTTATGTATGAAAAATTTTATTTAATTGAAAAAAATATATTTTCATATTACATTTTTTTTATTGATTTTTTTTATAAATTTCTTGTTGTGACAAAATATATTGCTGGTTGCATATGTAGCGGGCGCTTACTAATGAAGCGTCTTTTAAAGGTTGACGAGTGGAAAATGGTGATCTGACAAGTGACAGCCCTCATAATCATCAGAATATTTCTAATAATATCAAGGCACGATAATACGATAATACGATAATACTAAGTACTAAGTCTGAAGACATAACGGTCGAATCATAGTGTAGCCACTATGGGGTGTTACAAAGGGATTTTAATCTAGTTAACTTTGGAATTTTTCTACATGTAATTTTTTTTATGTCGCTCTATTCTCTTTGCATTTGCTAATTCTGTCAATAACGCATTGGTTGTCAAATGATAAATTTAATTAAATTAATTCAAGGAAGATCGGAATGAGTACACTTCATTGTCACATCATTCGAATAGTAAGAGCCCGCTGCATATGCAACCAACAATATATTATTGCACAACATGAAATTTATAAAAAAACAATCCAAATAATAAAAAAAAATGAAATAGTAATTTACGTTATAAGTCCGGAAAATTCATTTTTACAGTAACGAGTCGAAATGTTTACAGACGAGGCGACGAAGGAGCCGAGTCTGGAATTTTGAGACAAGTTACTGTAAAAGTTTCCGGACGTATGTCGTAATGCGTTTTATTTCATGCTACAGATACTAAATCATTGTTTTCATTTAAAAAAATTAAATTGGAACAGCTTGATTTGTTGGTTGTATTTTTTTTACAGGACTTGTACTGTAAAGTCCCATTTTCCGGACTCAAAACTCTGACGTAAAACTAACAAATATGACACAGTATGAAATAAATATATATATTTTTTAAATTAAATAAAATTTTTAATAAACAATATGTGTATTAATTTTTTTTTATGTGTACAGGGTGTTTCGTAAGTAAACGGCAATACTTAATACACTAACTCGTAGAACCTAAAGAAACGTTATTCTGCATTTCTTTTACTGAAAAATTTCAAAGTTCAATTTTTTCGTAAAACACGACAAGACAAATTTGTAATCGAAGATTGATTGGTAGATTGTATATTATTTTTATATTATATTTTTTTAAGCAGCAATGCTATTTTTAAACAGTGTTCATATAATTATGGCACAAACGGCGCCTCATACCTGCTGATCTAATTTTTAGAGAAAGGCTTTACGGTTTTTTGACAACATTATATTACGTTATAATATACACCGGTTATAAAATCTGAAGAACAAAATATGACACCTCTCCGGAAAGGTATATTTATAATTGCTCCTAATAAATAAATTTGAAGATCCTGTTGGACAGCCGTTCGCTTTTCAAAATGTGAGCTCATATACATTTCAGGGTGTCTGTTATTTTTCCATAATAAAAGTTCAGTGGTATAGATACATACCTATTGGTTGTATAGGACACTTCTTAATACTGTTGGGCATGACATCCTGCATCTCCATCACGACCGAGCTGTAGCTATAATACGGTGCATATTTTAAAGCCTGATATGGTTCTTGATATTCGTTATTCTCGGTCATGTGTGCAGGATGTGGTAAAGGTAAAGTGGACCTTAAGCTTGACTTCAAAGTCCCGTGGCTTCTACGGTAATCTTCGATTTCAGTAACGCCATAGGCCTCAATGGAACTGCCTTTTTCGCTTATTCCCAGCACGGATTCTGGTTGAAGGTGCGGCAGAGTATCGCCCGGAAAACCGATATTCGACGAGTTAGGGCTTCGGAAGAATTTTCTGTTTCGGAAGCGGTGAATAATTAAGTAAATCACACCACACAACAACAGTATAATAAAAGCTAATCCAATCACGATGATTGTCAAGTATGCCGGTTCGTTTATTTTATTGGGAACCGGAATTTCGATTTTGTGCTCATGGTGTCTGTCACCACTTTGTCCTTTTACCGAAGGTACAGTAGTCGGTTCTGTTTCAACGGTGAAATTTCCGTGAGCCACCACCGAGTCGAAGGTTATTTCGCTGACAAGCAACCACTTTGCCGCAAAGTGTAGCTGTATTTTAACGAAACGTCCCACCCTATGGTGAAGTTTAATCGATATATTTCGCGCATTTTCAAATATTTTGTCCTCCATATATTCGTAGGTTATCGGCTCGCCCCGAAATCGTTTTCCTCCTACACTAAACATAACTTTGGCATATGAAAATACTTGAACCTCTTTTGTGAACTGGTTATTGCAATAGATGTGAACCGCGGAAAATTCGCGAACTTTATCGAACTCGAACTTTATTTCCACGGGCTTCAGGCGTGTGTCGTTCTTCCATCCGATCCAGGCCTGGCCGTCGTTGTAGAAATCCGTTTTAAAGTCATCATGACCGAATTTTCCGTCGATCAGTTGACCTAGGCCGTGTTTTAGCTCGTCTCCGTCCCAATGGCCATCATACCCAAAATCGTAGAACTCCCAATTCGATCCCCGTTTGTCTCCCTGAGGCATCGAATAACTGACTATTCCGTCGGTCCATCGACATCCATACAGCTCCACTCTCATGCACACCGTTCTTTTGTGGTAGCTGTATGGATAAAATCGAATTTTGCTTCCCCATATTGGCGGATCCAGATCTTTTTTCGATTCCAAGTACGTGTTGATATTCGCAGTTAACACCTGAAAAGAATACGTAAAATGGATATTAATATAAGGCCTAATAACATTATATTTTTTAGTTGTAACTACCGAAGCGACTGTATTGAAGTTCTTACAAATGAAGAATATTATGCATTCTCATTGTTGCAAATACGAAAGACCTACTAGTTTTCAAAGCATTCATGGGTTGATGGAGACACGACTTTTGTTATCAACCCTCGCCCCCAACAGTTATTATATCTACCTTCAACACGAGACTAATTTTGTTGAGTCACGCAAATGATTGTCGATGTGGCGCCCTTTTCCCTACCGCAGTAAATTGTGTTGGAAAAAGGAGCGTCGTAAAAAGTGCTTTGTAAATGTAAATATGTACGAATACATACGTTTTATACAATTGTTTAATTCTTATCACACTCCGAAAGTTGCTTTTGTTGATTGTTCTCTGTATGTGGCGGCGGTTTTTATGTGGCTTCTTTAGATTTTCCGCCTTTCCTCTTGGTCTCATTATTATATTACGTATAGTGAGAACGTGCTCAGAATACAGAACGAATTTTTACGATGCGAGGTAAAAATTTGTTTATACATATTTTAGGCAGAGCTAAAGTGTTTTTACATCCACCTATGGAAGCTCAATACCATGCGATCATGTAAATTATAAATTAGAGTAGACGGTGAAATTTAAATTAGGTTGGCACCACTAACTTTCGACAATCTGATTTAAAATTTGAATGTCAAAGTGACAAAATGTTTCCAACAAATCCAACAATTTATAAATCCAACAAATTTATAAATGCGTGGCTTCGTGAAGTTGGGACTGTTGGTCGAAAAGCGGGTAGCGGGGCGCCCAGAAAAAGAACTTCTGAAATTGTGGCAGATGTTGCAGCAGTCTACCAATGTCTACCATTTCTAAAATTCACATAATTCGCTAGAGTTAATCAGAAATTTTGTTCTGGTAATGGCAAAAATAGCTATTGAGTGAGCTATTAATTGTTAAACTTGTATGTTTAAACACCGTCATAATCATATTATACGCTTTTTAAAATATAGTTTTTTTTATTCATATATTTTTTCTATTTTTTAGACCCATTTGAAGAAGAACTAAGGACTGTAGAAATTGTTAGAAATAAAATTTGTATCTAGAAAAAGAATATAGCGAATTAATTTAAGGAAAACCCTCGAAGCTGCTAATAAACGTATTTAATGTAAAAATGGGGTATAAACGTTTACATTATGGATGACATTAATAACAGTTAATACGATCCAGGTTTATAGCATCTCTAAAAATAAATTATTGCACACGTATTTATGGACTCATCCAAACTTATTTAGATAATATCTGTACATATGCCAGTCCTTCAACTCTAGATATTACGTGTGGTTCATATGACAAGGATACTTCATACGCTAATGGTTTGTTTCTCCAATAAACACACCTTTAATTTAAAATAAACTCGAAAAACAGTAACCATTTCAGCATTGTTTTATTAGAACTTGGTGCTTCTCCTTTCGGCATGTTATACGACCTCCAGGACCTCTAATTGGACTATCAGAACGTGCTCGGGCGATTCACGTATTTCACCGTTTGTTACCACAAGACGATATTACACATAAAAAATAATGACTCTCCCAGTATCACAATAATTATATTTTAGTGTATTTTCGTGGGGCCACTGAACTTTTACCTTATTTTTTGTGAAGGAGTTTCCCATCTAAAAGCACCTGTTTTTAAAATTTATGGTCCATTACAGCTGTGAGTATTTCGTATTTCAGAACACTTAAAAGTTAACGGCAAATTCTCTTATAACAATTTACGCAAGGCGAGGAAATAAAACAGCTTAGTCGAAGATGCAATAAATAAAAAGTTGGCTCATTTACGACGTTATTCATCTTTCGTATTAGATACATGGCGTTACTTTAATTGAAGTAGACAGTCAAAGTACACATAAATTTAACGACGTAAAGTGTTGATATCTTTTATTATAATAAGTCAAGTAACGGACTTTGGCTTTAAGACCAACTAGTTGGTATCTCACGATAAGTTTCCATTTTTAAAACCTCACCGTATAACGCCAATAAAAGTAGGTGTGGTATTGGACAAACTCGTGGCAACTAATCCACTTGTATATTATGCTGCTAATTTAACACATCTTCTACCCTCTAAGAATAAATTTTGTAGAACATATACATAGCTTGAACATCTTTTTCAAAGTTGAAACATGTCTGCTGGAAATAAAAGTATTACAACGTACACGTTTGGTTTTGCTATAAATTTTGTTATAAAGGAAGATCATGTCATGAATAATATTTTAGATAAAAAAGCAGCATACGTTTACATATTTTTGACCGATCGATCACAAGAGATGTGGTTTTGCGTACATTACATTTTGTTTGGCGTGTAAGCAGATGTCAGTAAGTTTCATATATCCAAACGGTGGTAGAAACGTACGGAAACTTTAACAAAAAACATAAAGAGATGATCCGTATGAAACTGACTAGTGTAGTCCAGGCCAAAAAGACCTCTAGACGCATAAATATTTAAAATTTAAATATATTTAAGTCGAACTTCACAAACTTTAATAATTACAATGGGAACATGTTTCGGCAGAAGACTACTGCCATCATCAGCCCTTAAAGAATATTTAAAATTAAATTAAATTCTGCCGAAACAACAAAATTGTTGTGCAACAAAAGCCACCGTTTCTTAGTAATTTCCAGATATCTAACGACGCTGTCCGCGCTCATTATTAGTCTATGAGCATTCTATATACAGGATGGAAAGTTTAACTGGAATAAATTCAGTATCTTCACTGCAATTGATTTTGAGGAAAATTCTTGAAACACGTCAATTTTTGTTTTTAAATCGCCACTTTTTAGCCTGATCAGCTTTCTTTTGTTTTTACTCAGGGGGTGGTAACGACCCTTAAGTTTTTTTTTCAAACGAGAAGATATGTCAACCGACACATCATTGGAAAGCTTATAAAAAAAGGAGTACAACGATATATTTTTCTTTACTTTTCCAGCTAATAATGTAAGAAGAAATAAATAAAAACAACTTTAATCTATTTCTTTCTTGGTAGGTTTACTGTTTGAAAATTGTAGGACTTGAATTTAAAAAATCTCGTTTTAGGTAAGTATAATGTTTTTTTAATGTAACAGATGTTCAATATGTTCACCAAGTCTTTCTTGACAAAATGCAAGACAATAATAAAACCCATTTCTTACATTTTACAACATTTCTGAAGTGATTTGCTGAATGTCATAGGTAATACGTTGTTGCAAATCTTCAAGATTAACGGGTTTTGTGGTGTAGACTTTACTTTTAAGATACCCCCACAAAAAAAGTCAAGAGGAGTGAGGTCTGGTGGTCTTGCTGGCCATTCTATTGCCCCTCTTCTTCGGATCTACCTATTATGAAAAATGTCGTCCAAATAACACCGAACGGATGCAGCATATTGCAGTGGAGCTCCATCCTGTTGATACCATATTCTCTCATGTGGAAGTTTTGGATCTAATTCATCTCTAAATTGGTCCGCCAGAGCTGGGCGAAGCGTATCTTGAAGAAACGGTAAATATCTTTCTGCATTCAGATTATCAGGAAAGAGGGGTAATTAATCTGCATATTTCAGTATTTGTATAAAGTTAAGTTGTCTTATTCAAATAATAATTGTTTCCTAGGGTGCATTTATAAATTTAAAATGGAAAATACACTCATTTTCTAAGTGAGAAAATCCAAGGATTTTTTGTCTTTTCTCGAACACTGGTCCTATGATCCTAAAAACAGTTTTTAGGGTCTTATTCTCAGATGAGATAGACATACATGAAACGAAACACGTCCTTGTATTTCTTTTTTTATGAGCTTTTCAATGATGTGTCGGTTGACATATCTTCCCATTTGAAAAAAAAAAACTTAAGGGTGGTTACAGCCCCCTGAGTAAAAACAAAAGAAAGCTGATCAGGCTAAAAAGTGGCAATTCAAAAACAAAAATCGACGTGTTTCAGGAATTTTTCTCAAAATCAATGGCAGTGAAGATACTGAATTTATTCCAGTTAAACTTTCCACCCTGTAATATATGCCGTGGCAATAGGACTTCTAATTTTTTTTATTAAAAACTGAAAGTGTAACTACTCAAAACTAAAACTGTCATTTTGGAAAAAACTCGTTTTTTATTCTCTGATCGCTGTATTAAGTTTACGTAAATTAAAATTATCGTTTTTACGGTGAAAAATCCAAGAGATTTAAAAATAAGCAGTTTGTGGTAGAGAGGCATTCAAAACCTTTCAAATGAGGTATCACTCGACCCATAGTGCCCATTTAAGATTTTGGGGTAACAGCCCCCTCGCGAGGGCGAAATGCCGGAACTTGAAAGGAACCTGAAAAGATGTGCCCCTGGCAAACAAAATCGGCCTGTTTCTAGGATTTTTCAATCACAATAATCAATTCGGAGTAATCTGGACTGGGGAGTTTTAAATGGGACACACTGTATAGATGATATTTAGAAAAGTGATAAACCAGAATATACCAATTATTGCAGGGTTCATGGTAAAACAAATCCACTCACGAGAAGCTCTGGGCAAAAACATGTTTATTTATGTTGGCTCGCTTAATATGTATTATCAATTTGATTACAATGATTTAGCAAGATTCTAAGTAGTTTTATATCAAGGACAGAGAACGTTGTTACATGTAGTGCCATAAACGACATGATTTTAGCCACAAAAAGAACTGTGCAATACAAGAAACGGAATGTGGATACAATAGGAAAATGGTTGTCATTCCGAACCAGTTTGTCAACCATTCGGTCAAAAATGTAAATTTGAGTATATATTTTGGTGTAATTCTCAATTTGGATTGATATTCTTTGCTCGTATATTATATGTTTCTTTGTGACTAAACATCGTATGGTTTTGGTACCGTTTGTCCAGTATACTCATCGACTGACTAAATGGTTGACAGACGACAACCATTTATTGTTTTTTTTTTTCATTTAAACCAGAACTCACTCCGCATTTTTAAAGTAAAAAAGTCAGAAGCTTAAAGTCAAAAAATGGTTGTCATTGCAATACCACTAGTCAATCAGTCAGTTGTAGATGCAGTGAACTCTCTTAATATTTGGGGTCTCAAGAAGGCAGTAAATGACATAACCTTCAGTGGCCCGGTATTATGTATTTCAAAGTCTGTATGTGAGAAAAATACGGAGAAAGAAACGACAACCAACAATACAAGACACAGTGTAGAGGGTAACGAACAGGAATGAGACAAAGCGAACACAAAGGAGAAATTCAATAAGAGGGAAATTGACGGAGGTCGAATGACGACACCAGGCGAAAGTAAAAATTTTGAAGGAAAAAGGAAAAACCGAGAAAGAAAATGAAGACGGAACACAAAACGAAATAAGGTATACAATTTAACGGAAAAGCAACAGAAGAAAACAAAAGAATGTATCGGGAATAAGAAACAAAGGAGAAGATTTTTGGAACTATATCTATAAGTGAATTAACATAATTGTAAAGGTGGAAACGTGGGTAAATGAAAATGAATGGAAGAAGATAGAAGAGAGATTTCCGAGAGACTACGTATGTAAAGTAGAAAGCAAGCAGCAGAAAGGAGAAACAACAAAGAAAGAGCGAGAGGACAGGAACAAGGAAAGAAATTGAAGAAGAACTAAGGACGAAACAAGAACTACAGAAAACTGTAATAACAGAGAGGAATCTGAAACTAGGAACAAAAAACAAGTTAAAACAATCACAGTATAAAGTAAAGGATATCGAAGGTTAAAATAGAAAATACAGAAGGAATAAAAATGATCAAATTTATAGAAGGGAGAGAATATGAGATACTAAATGGAAACTGGGAGGACGATGCAGGGGAATTTACGTACGTGGGGCCGAGAAAAGAATCAGTGATTAAATATATGGAATAGTGAACCAGGACGCTTGGGACGAAGTACGAAGTTTTGAAGTGGGAAATAGGGGGTGGAATGAGACCACCAACCGTCAGAAATAGAAATAGTTGAAGGAGAAATAAAAATAATAATGAGAAAGAAATAATAATAAAAACAATCTGGGATGAAGAAATCATACAAAAGTACAGAAGATACCGAAAAAAGAATTAAAGAAGCGATGTTAAAAAAGAAAATAGAAGAATGTAAAGAAATGAAAAAACTAACCACGAAACAAATGAGGAAATGAAGAAATGGGAAAGGATAGAGAGAAGAATACAAAGACATTTGAGAGAATAAAAAGAAGGAAGAAATGAAGAGAGAAAAAGAAGAGGAAATTAGATCAATCAACACAGAAGAAGAAATCTGTAAATACATAAACAGAGAATGAAATGTGAAAAAGAGGGCAGATGGGAAGATAACGATATAACTTCACAGCATCACCCGTTGGGCTAATCTGAAGATTGCCTGAAAATTTCATCAAAATCTGTACAGACGTTTTGAAGTCCATAGGGTACATACATACATACTTAAAGCCCACTGACATCCACTTTACATACGCAACATAACGAAAAAACATAAGACATAAAAAGTTGACCACCATGGAATCAAATGTACGCATTTACATTGACTTTAAAACATACGTAACAAAAGAGTTGATAAAAGTATACTCATATTATTTGTCACACCGGTTTTAACTGTTGATTTATTAAATTGATTTTTATTTATTTAATAATTTATTAACTGTAAAATTATGGTAAGAAATTCTTCAAAAATATATCTTTAATGTATAAATAATTTCTAAATAATTGAATTATTATCCGTTAAACCTAAACGTCGCATTCGAACTTGTTTTTTAACCGACTTCAAAAAAGGAGGAGGTTATCAATTCGGTTGTGTGTGTGTGTTTTTTTTTTAATGTTTGCTACCGCAGAACTCCGTCATTTATAAACCGATTTGTAAAATTCTTCTTTTATTTGAAAGAGTATATTTACAGATTGGTCCCATTGTCACCATTTCAGGATCTGATGAGGGGATCTCATGGAAATCGAGAAAAATCCTCAAATTTTCGCTCCTTTTAATTAACCGACTTCATGTATGTTTACCGATTTCTTCGTCAACTTTATTGAGGACCTCAATATTGGAGAAGCGTCTTTACTAGGTATCACTAACTTATCACTTAAAATTGTAAAAAAATTTGCTTTAAAAAAAAGAGAACCGACTTCAAAAAATGAAAAATAATTGAATACATGTATTATTACATGTACTACCCAATGATCTGTCTGAAGTCGGTGCTAAGCCAAATAGGTAGTAGATAGATAGGCTGCCTGCTCCAGCCACATCAAAGGTCTCCCGGCGAACGCACCGGAATGCGTAAGCGTGGGTGGGGGGCTCGTGCTGAGCAAAACATCCCAACGGCAGACTTCGTTGACGGTCGTCTCGAATGATATGGAATTTTGTATGCGTTATAACGTTGTTGATATTTTTGTATAATTACAGTATGTTACAAATTTGTAACCTATTTGGCTTGGCACCGACTTCAGACAGATCATTGGGAAGTACATGTATTCAATTATTTTTCACTTTTTGAAGTCGGTTCTCTTTTTTTTTTAAAGCAAATTTTATATACATTTGCCTTTCCTTTGCGCTCGTACGTACAGCTGACCCTCAACTATGTCTGGTAGGGGGTTGGAACCTTCGAAACTGTTTGGCTGCTTAAATAGTTATCCAAGTCACATATTATATAAAACTCAGATTTTATAAAATAACGTAAGTACAATTAATTACAATTTTTTATACTATAAGGGGGTCTGGCGGGGGGTTTCCATCATACAAAGTGTCTGGCATATAAAAAATGACGCTTTATAGTATGACGTTTTTGAGCACCAATTCTGCACACCTTTGCCACCTGTTACCTGTCAAGCCCACCGCGACTGACTGTTCAAGTAGCCAATCGTTCTTACCTGTGTCTCCGTAGAAAAAAAAAGTAGTGTCCGACCGAAAGTTCGGTTTCGGCCGAGTTTCGGCCAAAAATCAAGTTTCGGCGGCAGTTTCGTAAACTGATTTCGGAAGTTGTCGTGCACGCAGTAATTATTATTTTTATATAAGAGATACCTAAAAGAGATTGATGATTCTTCTAAGTACAAATACAAACCAAAGTATTAATTAATTGATGATGAAGATTTCAAAATACCAATACTTAGTATTTAATGAAACAGTAACAATTAGTGATTTGATTATTGATAACTGATAAACAGTTTGCTGAGAACTTAATTTGAAAAAATAATATAAATATTATTAATATTTTTTTATATTATATTAAATAAATGATTACAACAAAATTAATATACTGCGTTTCCATTTCATGTCCTAATTAATGCAGAATAATGGGTAAAATGAACCAAATTTCAGTATTTTAGAGTTTCGGTTTCGGCCGGAAAACTAGTTTCGGTCGGACTTAGATTTTATAAAACGACGTAAGTCTGGCGTTAAAAAAGAGGGCAGATGAGAAGATAACGATAGAAGAATGGAGAGAATACTTCAAAGAATTACAGAGAGAAGAAACAAGAGAACGAGAGAAAGCGGAAGTAATTAGGAAGAAAATAATTAAAGGAGTAATAGGAAGAATGAAGAAAGAAAAAGCGGCGGGAGAAGACGAACTACAAAAGGTGGAGAACTACCAAGGAGTAACTTTGCTCATACTAGAAGGGAAATTGAAGGAAGAACAGAAGTGTTACCAGACGGACAAGGAGACTTCAGAAAAGGGAGAAGCACATCGACAACGTGCGTACATCTTGAAACACCTAATAGACAAAGAGCTCAATAAGAAAAAAGATGTGCGCGTTGTTTGTTGAGCAGAATAGAGGAAATCTACCTAGAAACGGAGAACAGCGTAAAATCAAACGGGGGAATGAGCGAAAAATTCTGGACGACAAAAGGGGTAAGACAAGGATGCCCACTCAGGCCCAGTCTATTCGCGGTACCCATACATAAAAGACCTGGAAGAAAAACTAAGACTTGGTCAGGGGGAGTGGTGGTAGGGAGTACGAAATACACGCTGTCATATGCAGATGACAATAGCGAATGAGACCAACAAAATTAAGGGAATGATAAGATGATTAGGAAGATACCTGAAAAGAAAGAGACTACTTACATAGAATTAAATGTGGAGAAAATAAATATTATGATTTTTCAGAAAGGAGGCAGAAGAAAGAAAGAGAAATGGAAGTAGAAGAAAAAATGATAAGGTTACACCTTTAACGAGAGCAATAACGAGAAAAGACTTAAGGAGTTGGAAAGAAAAGCGAATGGGATGGTAGGACAAGTATAGGAAATAGGCGAGAACAAATTCGGTCGCGACATAAGAAGGACAGGACTGACTGAGCACAAAACAAAAAGCTGGAAGCAATCCAAGCTGAATAATGGAGATGGAAACTAAGATTGGATACAGAAACGCCAACAGGGAAGGAAAACAAGGATAAAAGAGTCAAAGTATACAGAGGACCTGGCGCCATACCTGAGAAGGGAGAGCGAGAAGAACGGTAAGAGAGTAATCGCAATGTGGGAACGAAGAAAGGGAAAACAACAACTGGAAAGAGAGAGATATGAGAGATTGGCAGAAACGATAGAGCACATGAAGAGAGAATGTGATGAGATGAGAGAACAAAGAAAAGACTGGAAAGAGCTGTTACGAGAAGAAGGGAAAGGACTAAGTTCGATGAAAAGGGAATTAAGCAGAAGAAAGAACACGAAAGAAAAAGACTAAAGATTAAAATTAATTTAGCTATTGTTATTGTTTTATGTTAGTCTTATTTACTTAATATTGTATGGGCAAAAATGGAATCCTTTTTAAAAACGGAAGGCAAGGAAATAATATAAATCTTGTTATTTGGAAATTTAATTGTAAAGCTGTCCATAATAAAGTTCCTTGAATGCATACTTGTGTTATTATCTAGAAATTATCGTAGGCAATTTATTGACGTTTCCTCTATTCTAAATGGCAGCTTTCTTACAGTATTAATGGTAATTTATCGTCATATTATTGAGCTAAACATTTCGCTACATGTTTAACGTTGTTAGAACGCTTAATCAAACTAGGCGCCGCACAGGAAGAACACAATTGAAGATAAATGTCTACAATTCACGGCGTTTTCCTAATTATGCCACAAATCATCCTGATATGTAAGACTAATGCTTTTTCTTACAAGTGGCATTTCTTTGGCACATGTGCACATTTTTGCCCTTTCAACACAACCCATTAGACAATTAAATGTAATAATATTTGTACACACATATTCAAACCACTTGTGTTGTAATTTCTGCGCTTTAACAATAGTGAAATACCCCACCAAGGTGCGGTAAGTAAGCTTTTAATGCAATAAAAATCAATATGCAGGTTGGTCGCGTGATAAACCTAATAATAACGCGGCACAAAGTAATGAAAACAGTTCGGGTTTTCCAGTCCTTTCTTTGTTCAAGCGGTCGAAACGTAAAAATGATTTTAAAGTAAGAATAAAAATTCACTCAGTCAATTTGCAACATTAGAATAAAATTTAAAACTGGTCAAATAAATAAACGACTTAAAGAGCAGTATCCGGCCTTTGAAAAAGCTTTCAGTGTTATTTTCGTGTAGCTTCTGGCTGCAATTACTAATAATAACATGACGTTCTTTGGATGGGCATGTGGCATACTAAAATAAATACACACATATGATTGCAGTTTTGATAATTGCTTGAGTTTCGTCATAAATTTCTAACACATTTGACACTTGAAAGCAGTAACTGCTTTTGGCACGTGCGTTAAAGTCTACTTTTATGAATTAATCTTTAATTAGGATCTTCCGTTAGTAGAGAGTGGTTTCATTTAGTTTGTCATTGCGGATATTCTTACCTCTTCGCCTTTGGTGTTATGATATCGTATCCATTTCGATAGTCTGGGTCGCCAATATTCCAGCATGTAAGCTTCGGCATATTCAATTCCCACGCCGTTACCGAAACGCCCTTGGGTCCCTGTCGCTGTTATCATGTGAACTGTTTTCAGATCTATTTGGATCCATTCTTCGGGCTCTGTTGTTGCCTGCTTCAGTGGACACCAAGCGCCGCCATTTCTGTCAGTTCGCACCCTTGAAAGAAAATCTCAACTTAGAATATGTCTGCGGAAAAACTTATGAGAAAAGTTCGGCTAAAGTTTAATGCACGAAGCCGAGCCACTGATAATTTAGAGTTTTTGAGACGTTAATTAGAATTACTCGGTATTTTCGTTTCCTGGGGAAATGCATTTTTGCAAGTAGTTTTAACTGTTATTACGACATAATAACTTTGTTGTCAAGAGTGGGTACACTTTACAGTACCATCTAAATGTTTTATCATTTAAATGTCAGTACCGTGTTATGTCCATTAAATGATTCAAACCAATTAACCCATAAATCTTAATGTCTATAATCAAACTTTAAAAAAATGATAAATGTTTTTTCAATATATTTATTGGACATTGAATTCTGGCTTAATAACTTTTGTCCTTAGATTTAAGCGAATTTAACTTGAATTTGTATGACGCGTGCCGTATACGTGGAGATTATTGAAACAACTAGTTAGCCATATTGAAAGTACGTCACCTGAGTAATGTTTACAAAGCTAACGCTGGTGGAATAGTGCAACAAGTTTGTGTCATTTTAAAAGTGAATTTTCAAAAAGGTATGTCATCAATTTACTTGTCAGTACCGTGGTATTGGTAAACTTAATGAATTAATTAATTGTTTTATACTTATTATGTACTAACCTAAATAATATTGTAATTGGATATTATTAAATTCATAACCAAATAATTGCAGTTGCTAATTAAATTTAAAATGTCAGTACCGTGGCTGTCAGTACATATAGTTGAAATGTGTCAGTACCATGGCAAGAAAAATTTGAAATTTAATTCTCATCTCGATATTTTAAAGTTGTAGAAAAATCCTTTCGAACTTCTAGAGTAATATGCATAAAAAAGTAAAAAAAAATCCAATTATAGAATCGAATAATTTTTATTAACAAAAGTAACAGTTAAAAGAGAATCTGGATAGCAAAATACACACTGACAATTTGAGTTGGCAACAATTCAGTTTATATCAAAATTGGTAATCCTGTGATTAGGTTAACATTACTGAGAGCCAGATTTAAATTTAGGCCACACAAACACAACCCTGTATTTAAAAATGACACTGCGCCAACTTAAAGGCAAAAATCTACATTGTTATTTGTGAATTATCGCACGTAATATACTCTATACTCAACTTAACATTGCTAAAGACCTAAACGTCCCTAAAACTTGCCGAAATTCGTATACTCATTACAGCCCTGCCTACATAAATAACTACTATTCCTTCAATGAAACAAATTTTTAAAAAACCTTCCTTAGATAATGATGGCCACGGCATTACACCCATCAACACAATGACTTCTGTCTTATTGGCTCTGACTTTTCAAGTATGACATCACACAAGTATCTATTTAGCGCTCTTTTCGACAATTATGCTCTTGTACCAGAGTTGTGTAAAAACCCATTTGATCACTTAATACTTGTTCGAACATTCCTACTTTTCAACAAAAAGGGAAAAGTGTGCGCCATAAAAGCTCTGAAGTTCCTCTGCCGCTGTACTTAAGAACGGTCTCTGGGGCACTTCTATCCATTATTCATTGATTCCTTCTGTACAAGTCTGGAGAAGGTGGACGGGAGAGTTTTTGCTAAATATTTGCCTATTTAGCTTGTGAGGACCTCCGTAATCTTTAAATGGTAAAATCCCAAAGCCAGTGGGATTAAATAGAGTATACTTGAGAAACGTTATATTATCTTGATGTGTCAATTCATAAAATATGACCAAAAATGTTTCTTCAAACACGTTTCTATTCCCATTTTGGAATAATAGTTTATTATCGAGTCAATTTACTGGCATTCGATGTTTAAATGGATTGCTTTTTTGCATGTGTCGAACATTAACTATATTAGGACGTAGATGTAGTGCTGAATAACAAGTATAACAATGAAATCGTATATTGAATAGAACGTATTTTCAATACCACCTATCAACTCCAAATTGCGTGTAACAAAACGATGAAATTGAAGAATGGTCCAAACTGATGCTACAATTGTCCATAATTACAAAGTAAGAATAATTTGAAAGCTGCTTAATCATGTTTTTCGATTCTACGATTGATTCTGACTATACGAAGAGAAGTCTTCCTTCTCACAAGGCTATTTTATATTCGGCGTCGTTAAACAAAGTTAAACTTCCAAGTAGTTTTATTCGATAAGTGAAAAAGTTTTCAGGATAACCTACTTGAAAGCTTGCTGGCGGATTCTTTAAAAAATGAAATTAAAAAGCTCCTCCAACCTTTACCTTAATCAATAAGTTGGAAGGAAGAAATTAGGTTTGCTTTCCTGCACTTGGAAACTAAATAATTTATTACACTGATATGGAAACTGTAGAATCAAAGGCTCAGAGCTATTCAAATATGTAATTATGAAGCACTAATGAGAATCGGCAGCAAATTGAGTTTGGTGATGGTAAACTGTTACGTATGTAATGATCTACATACATTATTAGTAAAAATATTTATCTAAAAAATACATGAATGAAATAAATTTTTTGTTTTCATTTTGTAAAATACATAATCGAGAAAGTGGTACAGAAATTTTTGTTCAATACTCGTGCGCTGCCATTTTTCAGGGGCTCGGACTCATTTGCAACACTCGCTTCAAAAATTCGCCCTCGCCCCTGAAAAGTGTCTTGACAGCGCACTTGTATCGAAAATAACTACATATTTACAATCACAAAATAATATATAATCAACGATTGGTTTTGAACAAGGTGGTTAACTTTTCCCGTTGAGGTAATTTAAATAATTATTCTGCTGTTTATTTTCAAATTTTCAAAATTCCTAAAGATCAATCAAAAAATAATTGAAAATGTGTTTGAAAAAGTTTGAAAAATAAAAAAATGTTTATCGGTTTTAGACTTTTCTTAATGATGTCGGAAGAAGAAATGACACTAATAACAGCACTGAGACTAGAACGGTATTTACAAAGCATGAGCAAAAAAGTCGAGAAGTGGGTTGAAGAGTTGAAAAAAGAAGTGAAGATAGCAGAGGACAATGCCATAAACGGAGAAGACACGATAGGAGCGAAAATAGAAACATGGGAACAGAAGCAGAACGTCATAAGAAACAAAGAAGAACTGAGAAATAGAGCAGAATCAGAAAACTTCACAGACGATTTAACAAAAGAAAGAGATACAGAAAAAGATAAGAGCGATAGCGAATATAGAAAGGGAAGAAGGAAAGACGGTAAGAATAAGCTATAGAAAACTTCAGATAGAGGGAAATTGGTGGAGATGGGATGATGGGCAAATGGAAAATTTTTGAAGGAAAAACCGAGAAAGAAAAAAAAACAGAACGCAAAATAAAATAAGGTATACGATTTAACGGAAAAGCAACAGAAGGAAACAATATGAAGAATAAGATTGTTATATTGGAATGTATAGCAGGGATAAGAAACAAAGGAGAAGATTTTTGAACGCATATACGACAAATTGGAATGGTGGAAACGTGGGTAGATAGAAGATAGAAGAGAGAATGAAACCAAAAATAAGAAAGGAAGAGCGAAAGGATGCATCATTTATAGGAGGTAGAGGATATGAAGTACTACGTAACATACGTACGTGGCGCCGAGAAGAGAACCAAGACACTTGAGACGTATGAAGTATGAAGATTTGAAGTGGGAGAGAGAAGACTACCAACCATTGGAAATAGAAATAGAAGAGAAAAAATAAAAACAACAAGACACGGGAAATGAATAATCATAAAAACAATCTAGGGAGAAGAAAGCATATAAAAGTACAGAATTGCCCTACAACACATTGAAAGAGAAGAAGGAAAACAAAAAGATACCGAAACAAGAAGGAACTCGAAAGAAGAATTAAAGAAGCGATATCAACAAAGAAAATAGAAGGAGAATTAGGAGAAAGAATCGGAAGAAACAGATGGTGGGATAAAGAATGGTAAAGAAATGAAAAGACTAGCCACAAAGCAAATGAGCAAATGGGAAAGGATCGAGAAAAGAATATCGGGCGCAACTAAAAAATACAAAGCCACTAGGCGGAAAGGAAGAAACGGGAGAAAGATGGAAGAGAGAAGAAACAAGAGAACGAGAGAAAGAAGAACAAATTACGAAGGAAATAATAGACAATGAGGGAAATAGTAAACGACGTCTGGCAAGGCAAGACATCCCAAGTCTATGGAGGATAAGTCTAGTGTGTCCGATACACCAAAACGGAAAAAGAAAAGGGGGAAGAGTAAGACTTACCGAAGAGTAAGACTGTTGAGTACAGCATGAAAGATCTACGCAATGATACTAGAAGAGAATTTGAAGGAAAAACAAGAGGTGAAAAAGGTGTTACCAGATGGACAAGCGGGCTTCTTAAAAGCACCTATAATAGATAAAGAATTCGATAAGAAAGACCCAGAAAAAGAAGAAATCTACCCAGAAACGGAGAACAGAGTAAAAGTAAAAGGGATAATGAGCAAAAGATTCTGGACGAGGGAAGGGGTAAGGCAAGGATGCCCACTCAGCCCCACAATAATTCTAGAGGCGTGTCAAATCGGCAGCTTATATAATTTAGATTTTTTTTAATTTAAGATTATTTCATTCTTTCAGGGAATTTACAGGGAACTTTAGGGAGAAAATAGAATTTCATAAAACTTGTGTATGACGTCTTAGAAAATAATCGGGAAGTTAGTGAGATGTTCACTTTTAGACAGAAATTCATGTGTACATTGAGGTTAGTAAACACTCAGATTTGTATTTCGTCGGTGATTTTCGCCGTTTGAAGAAAAAATAGCATGTTATATTCGGAGAAAAGTGACTTGAACCAATTTGAAAGCACTTGAAATGTCTTGAAGAAACTTCAAACGGCTTCGAAAAGACTTGAAATGTATTGAAGCGAATTGAAGAAACTTGAATCGGCTTTGAAAGACTTTTTGAAGGTACTTGAGGCAACTTGAAGATTTCAAAAGACTTGAAACGACTTGAAAGGACTTTGATGCGACTTGAAATGTCTTGAAGAGTCTTGAAGCGACCTGGGAAGATTTGATATATCTTGAAGGTATTGGAAGCGACTCGAAAAAACTTAAAATGTCCTGAAGCAACCTGAGGAAACTTGAAACAAAATGAAGGAACTCGAAATATTTTGAAACTACTTGAAAGACTTGACGCGACTTGAAACGACATGAACTGTTTCGAAGGGACTTGAGGCGACTTGAAATATTCGAAGAAATATTTGAAGAGTCTTGGAGCGATCTGGGAAGATTTCAAATAATATCTTGAAGGGACTGGAAGCCACTTGAAAAGACTTGAAATACCTTGAAACGACTTGAAGGGATTTGAAACGACTTGAAAAACTTGAAGCGAATTGAAGTGACTTAAAGTGTTTTGAAGAGAATTGAAGCGACTTGAAAAGTCTTGAAGAGTCTTAAAGCGACTTGAAGAGAGATGAAGCGACTTAAAGAAACTTGAAACGACTGGAAAGGATTTGAAATGTTTTGAGACGACTTGAAAGACTTGAAGCGAATTGAAAAGACTTGAAATATTTTGAAAGGTCTTGAATCGACTTGAAGAAACTTGAAGCGATTTAAAAGGAATCGAAATGCCTTGAAGCGACGTGAAATATTTTAAAAGGTCTTGAAACTACTTGAAAAGATTTAGAGCGAATTGAAATGAAATGTTTTGAAGAAACTTGGGGCGACTTGAAAAATTTTGAAAGGAATTGAAGAGACTTGAATAGACTTGAAATGTCTTGAAGAGTCTTGAAGGGACTTGGGAAGATTTGATATATCTTGAAGGGATTGGAAGCGACTTGAAAAAATTTAAAATGTCCTGAAGCAACCTGAGGAAACTTGAAACAAAATGAAGGAACTTGAAATATTTTGAAACTACTTGGAAGACTTGAAGCGAGTTGAAACGACATGAAATGTTTCGAAGGGAATTGAGGCGACTTGAAATATTCGAAGAAATATTTGAATAGTCTTGGAGCGATCTGGGAAGATTTCAAATAGGGACTGGAAGCCACTTGAACACACTTGAAATACCTTGAAGCAATTGAAAGGATTTGAAATGTCTTGAAAGACTTGAAGCGAATTGAAAAGACTTGAGATGTTTTGAAAGGATTTGAGGTGACTTGAAATGTTTTGAAGGAAATTGAAGCGACTTGAAAAGTCTTGAAATGTCTTGAGAGTCTTAAAGCGACTTGAAGAGAGATGAAGCGACTTGAAGAATCTCGAAACGACTGGAAAGGATTTGAAATATTTTGAGACGACTTGAAAGACTTGAAGCGAATTGAAAAAACTTGAAATATTTTGAAAGGTCTTGAAGCGACTTGAAGAAACTTGAAGCGATTTAAAAGGACTCGAAATGCCTTGAAGCGACGTGAACTATTTTAAAAGGTCTTGAAGCGACTTGAAAAGATTTAGAGCGAATTGAAATAAAATGAAATGTTTTGAAGAAACTTGGGGCGACTTGAAAAATTTTGAAAGGAATTGAAGAGACTTGAATAGACTTGAAATGTCTTGAAGAGTCTTGAAGGGACTTGGGAAGATTTGATATATCTTGAAGGGATTGGAAGCGACTTGAAAAAATTTAAAATGTCCTGAAGCAACCTGAGGAAACTTGAAACAAAATGAAGGAACTTGAAATATTTTGAAACTACTTGGAAGACTTGAAGCGAGTTGAAACGACATGAAATGTTTCGAAGGGAATTGAGGCGACTTGAAATATTCGAAGAAATATTTGAATAGTCTTGGAGCGATCTGGGAAGATTTCAAATAGGGACTGGAATCCACTTGAACACACTTGAAATACCTTGAAGCAATTGAAAGGATTTGAAATGTCTTGAAAGACTTGAAGCGAATTGAAAAGACTTGAGATGTTTTGAAAGGATTTGAGGTGACTTGAAATGTTTTGAAGGAAATTGAAGCGACTTGAAAAGTCTTGAAATGTCTTGAGAGTCTTAAAGCGACTTGAAGAGAGATGAAGCGACTTGAAGAATCTCGAAACGACTGGAAAGGATTTGAAATATTTTGAGACGACTTGAAAGACTTGAAGCGAATTGAAAAAACTTGAAATATTTTGAAAGGTCTTGAAGCGACTTGAAGAAACTTGAAGCGATTTAAAAGGACTCGAAATGCCTTGAAGCGACGTGAACTATTTTAAAAGGTCTTGAAGCGACTTGAAAAGATTTAGAGCGAATTGAAATAAAATGAAATATTTTGAAGAAACTTGGGGCGCCTTGAAAAGTTTTGAAAAGAATTGAAGAGACTTGAAAAGACTTGAAATGTCTTGAAGAGTCTTGAAGGGACTTGGGAAGATTTGATATATCTTGAAGAGATTGGAAGCGACTCGAAAAGACTTAAAATGTCCTGAAGCAACCTGAAGAAACTTGAAACAAAATGAAGGAACCTGAAATATTTTGAAACTACTTGAAAGACTTGAAGCGACTTGAAATGACATGAAATGGTTCGAAGGGAATTGAGGCGACTTGAAATATTCGAAGAAATATTTGAAGTCTTGGGGCGATCTGGGAAGATTTCAAATAATGTTTTGAAGGGACTGGAAGCCACTTGAAAAGATTTGAAATAACTTGAAGCGATTGAAAGGATTTGAAATGTCTTGAAACGACTTGAAAGACTTGAAGCGAATTGAAAAGACTTGAGATGTTTTGAAAGTACTTGAGGTGACTTGAAATGTTTTGAAGGAAATTGAAGCGACTTGAAAAGTCTTGAAATGTCTTGAAGAGCTTTAAAGCGACTTGAAGAGAAATGAAGCGACTTGCAGAAACTTGAAACGAGTGGAAAGGATTTGAAATGTTTTGAGACGACTTGAAAGACTTGAAGCGAATTGAAAAGACTTGAAATATTTTGAAAGGTCTTGCAGCGACGCGAAGAAACTTGAAGCGATTTAAAAGGACTCGAAATGCCTTGAAGCGACGTGAAATATTTTAAAAGGTCTTGAAGCGACTTGATAAGATTTAGAGCGAATTGAAATGAAATGAAATGTTTTGAAGAAACTTGGGGCGACTTGAAAATTTTTTGAAAGGAATTGAAGAGACTTGAAAAGACTTGAAATATCTTGAAGAGTCTTGAAGGGAGTTGGGAAGATTTGATATATCTTGAAGGTATTGGAAGCGACTCGAAAAAACTTAAGATGTCCTGAAGCAACCTGAAGAAACTTGAAACAAAATGAAGGAACTTAAAATATTTTGAAACTACTTGGAAGACTTGAAGCGAGTTGAAACGACATGAAATGTTTCGAAGGGAATTGAGGCGACTTGAAATATTCGAAGAAATATTTGAAGAGTCTTGGAGCGATCTGGGAAGATTTCAAATAATGTTTTGAAGGGACTGGAAGCCACTTGAAAAAACTTGAAATACCTTGAAACGACTTGAAAGGATTTGAAATGTCTTGAAACGACTTGAAAGACTTGAAGCGAATTGAAAAAACTTGAGATGTTTTGAAGGGACTTGAGGCGACTTGAAAAGTCTTGAAGAGTCTTAAAGCGACTTGAAGAGAGATGAAGCGACTTGAAGAAACTTGAAACGACTGGAAAGGACTTGAAATGTTTTGAAACGACTTGAAAGACTTGAAGCGAAATGAAAAGAGTTGAAATACCTTGAAGCGACTTGAAAGGATTTGAAATGTCTTGAAACGACTTGAAAGACTTGAAGCGAATTGAAAATACTTGAGATGTTTTGAAAGGACTTGAGGTGACTTGAAATGTTTTGAAGGAAATTGAAGCGACTTGAAAAGTCTTGAAATGTCTTGAAGAGTCTTAAAGCGACTTGAAGAAAGATGAAGCGCGTTGAAGAAACTTGAAACGACTGGAAAGGACTTGAAATGTTTTGAAACGACTTGAAAGACTTGAAGAGACTTGTAAATACTTGAAATGTCTTGAAGAGTCTTGAAGGGACCTAGGAAGATTTGATATATCTTGAAGGGATTGGAAACGTCTTGGAGCGATCTGAGAACACTTGAAATAGTATCTTGAAAGGACTGGAAGTTACATGAAAAGACTTGAAATGCCTTGAAACGACTTGAAAGACTTAAAGCAAATTAAAAAAACTTGAGATGTTTTGAAGGGACTTGAGATGACTTGAAATGTTTTGAAGGAAATTGAAGCGACTTGAAAAGTCTTGAAATGTCTTGAGAGTCTTGAAGCGACCTGGGAAGACTTCAAATATTTTGAAGGGACGGGAGGCTACTTGAAAAGACTTGAAATGTCCTTTAGCGACTCACGTAATTAATGGACGCTCCCTAAGCGACCTGACTAGCGCAGGCAGGGCATATGCAGATAATATGGAACTAATAGCTAAGGAGGTCAAAGAAATGAACGCTTAGATGCTTAGGAAAATACCGAAAAAGAAAGAAGCTAGAATTAAACGCGGAGAAAACAAAAATTATGATTTTTCAAAAAGGAGGCAGTAGAAAGAAAGAGGAATGGAAGTGAAAGAAATAGAGATAGAAAAAGTAAGAGAATTCAAATACCTGAGTTACACCTTTAATGAGAGCAATAAAGAGAAAACACATATAAAGGAGCTAGCCAGAAAGGACAAGCATGGGAAATAAGAAGGAAAGGACTGATGTACGAAAGACTAGTGCAGTGTCATGATTTCTGAAGCAGAAATATGGGGATGGATACTAGAAATGGATAGAGAAGTGCAATCTTATGTCGTGTTGGAAGAAGTAAAGAGAGATAAGATGTGGAAGCAGGAAAAAGATCAGTAAGATTTGAAGAAAGATAAAAAAAGAACGGAAGAGAGTGCTGGAAAGAGATAACGAATGAGAAGGCGGAAAGAGCAGGAAAAGAGAGAAGAAAATACTATGAGAGGTAGTCGAAAAGGACCGAGATGGGGCAAAAGCAGGAAAGGAGAACAAGGATAAAAGAGTCAAGGTATAATGGAAAGTAAGTATTGTACAGTAATTACACAAGACCTGCCGGCATACCTGAGAAGGGAGAGCGAGAAGAACGATAAGGTTTAGATTTAGGAACGAAGAAAGGGAAAACAACTATAGGAAATGGAGAGGAGAAAATGTGCAGAGTGTGCAGAGAAGGAGCAGAAACGATGGAGCACAGAAAGGAGCGAGAAGACTGGAAAGTGCTGTTAGAAGAAGGCAAACGACTGAGCTGGATGAAGGGAGTATTAAACCGAAGGAACACAAAGAAAAAGAAGAAACAGAAATACATAAATTGAAATTAATTTAGCTATTATTATTGTTTTATTTACTTAATAGATATTTATTATTGTATGGGAAAAAATGACTCCTTTTCAAAGCCGGAAGGCAAGAAAATAAATTTTAATGACGTCGGAGTCAGATTTTCTAAAATAGCAATAATTGTTCAAACTTCAATTTATTATTTGATGCACATTATATTTCATTAGAATATAATGCACAGTAGAATTTTTTTTAAGACTTTCTTCCTCAATCAAAATTCTACTTTTATCGATTCGCGCCACAAAACTTATCAAGCTGACTATCCAAGTTATCGAACAGTTGGATAGAAACTATTCTGTTCTTCGTATAAAGGTTCAATGATTGATTATAACATTAATGGATATTGAAATTCTTGGAATATTCGGGATTGGTGAACAATCCAGGTAATAACTACATTGCCTTATTAAAGTTGGCAGCCAAGCCACATAAATTATGTTTCAGAAGTTAGACACAATGGAGTAGTTTAACAATTAAAATGCTGAAGCATTCTAACACCTGAGACAAAGATGTTGTGCTGTAGGGTTAGATCTAAAGAAACAAAGTCATTCCATAAATTTAAATTTGCTTGTTGCACGGTTTTCAGAGAGACTGAAATATACATGAATTGATTTTACAGCTGATATCACGATTCCTAAATATGTAGTATCTTTTTTTTTAAATAACTTTAATTTAAGGTTACAATATTCTGTCCAGTGAGAATTAAACAAATAGGTAAACAATACATAAACCAAAATTCGAAGAATACAGAAAACTGAAAAATACCTACGTGCCAAAATCGAAGCGAAGCGATACGTTTAACAATTTTCTTAGTAACGGTTCGGATTTTGTGTTAGTTGTATCAATTAGCACTGTTCGTGAAGCTTAACAAACTAGACGGAACACCTAGACCAGTATAGTTATTGATCCGGGAGCACGGCAAGGGTTTTAAATTCTCATAAACCTGACAGAATTCGCCGAGGAGAAGATTGAGTGGAGCAACAGACCTGGAGGGTGCTTTCAAATTTTCATATTCCGTCTGTTTGCGTCTAACGCCTTCCGCCATCTGTCAATGTCAGAAACGGAGCGTGCTCTTTAGGTCGGTTGGCCAATTCTATGAATTTCTTTCGGGACCATTCAATTCAGAAACATGAAGGATTGCGAGAGAGTATTCATGGTTAGCTTATTCGATTAGCATAAATATCAACTCACCGGCCGTGATGAGGACCCACATTACCGCTATCGAATGAGGAGCTTGCGGTGATGTCCTCGTCTTTGATTGCCCCATTTTCCATTCCCAGTGGAGCGATACATTGTGCTGTTGGAAAAAACGGACACAATCATGAGAACTGTACGTAGCTAAACTCTTGAAAAGGTCAGGTCAAATGACAAAATATCAAGCGCACGTCGAAACTTTTAAAGCTTCTTTTTAGTTGTTAGAACGGTATCGATTGTTGAAGTCCTATACTCTTTTAATTAACAAAAGAAAAGGAATTTATTTCGTTAACTATGAATTGTCTCAATCGCAACAATTAAGTATAAAATGGACGTTTGCTACCATTTTAAAAAGGCTTAGATACATACACTGGGTCTACAAAATTAATCAGTTTTATATCACAAGAGCATAGAAAATAATCGATTATAGTGGTGGTGTTAATTAGTATAATCGGAATATTTTCGTTAGCTCGAGTGGTATTCGTTACGATCCAAAAACTGCGTTTTTTTTTTCTGACGTATATTAACAAAGTTCACATTGTGGACCCAGCGGAAAAACCGAAATGTGTATATCACGCCGTGAAGGTATAATCACTTATCTATACATAGAACTAGATAAAATCTGTAATTGCTATTGGCCCAATTTATTATGTGTTATATAATAATCGTTAATACACAAAATCCCATTTCTGTTTCCACCCATACAATAAAGCCCAATTTTTAAATTACTTCAATGCATTTATTGAGAAGTTAAGTTGAGGTATTAAAAATATTAAATAATTAATAATAACACTAGTTTACCCTTTGATGCTGCTGAAAATACAATTGATTTTTTTTTCCATGGATTAGTTTTCAATATAGTTTAAAAAATGTCATTTCAGCTAGAGGTAGGTAATATGCATGAAAATCCATGGATAAATAAAAAAGTTATGCGTGATTAACACTTTCTATTTTTGTGTTTTTTTTTGTGTTTTGGTGGATTTGGTTCAAACATTAAAACATTCTGGTACAATATGTGTTTTAGAAATAATTCTAGACCCTTCCCTTCCATGCTTTCCATCTTTCTCAAATATTTTACTCATTTGACGATCTTGATTTTGGTAAAAAAATTCATGACAATTTCTGGAAAGGCTTAAAGAAATCTGACGATTCCAAATATCTGTAACATCCAATTTAATGTACCTCTAGAATTTTGTTAATGCTGTTGCTATAATTCTCGCCATTCGTGTATCTTACACCATTGTGTATACCAAAAATAAAAAGGAGTTCAAAGAACACATTTACTAACCTTGAACAAAAACTAAAGGAAATCCAAGGAAGATGGGTTACGGAAATTAGGTAGTCGGAATACATAACAAGTTATAAGAAAAATAAAAAGTTAGCATAGTAAAAAAGTGGTGAAAAGAAATTACATAATAAGAAACATTAATTGCCCAGTACAGACAAAATAAAAATCATAGGGACAGTAATGCAGTACGTATGTGGAGTACAAAATGTTGACAATAGGCTGGTACGATTTGTGCTCAAACACACCAATTGTAGAACAAGGATATCGACTATAATGTTCACGTGGTTAATACAATACAAAATATAACTGGGGTTGTGAATACGTTTCATTAATTTTAAACATGCACATTAATGCCGTTGCATTGTTCGCCAAAAGCTCTGCCATGAAATAAACAGATTAAGAATACCAAGAAAACTGACAATAATTGTGAAAATAACGCTGAGTAATACAATCAATAAAATTACAATAGAAAGTGTAGCTTTTTTGACGAGCTTACAATGATTAAGGAAGACCTGAGACAAGGTGACCCACTGTCTACTAATTTTTTAAGTTAATGCTTCAGGCTATTATTAGAGAAGTAATAAGTTTACTTTACCGACATGGATGATGTATTATGTACGCAGATGACGTAATGTTATTAAATAAATTAAATAAATGGTTAGAGAAGAATAAGTTTATCAGAGTTAAGGAAGAAAAGAAGAATGGGATTCTGTATGTTTTGAATAGAAAATAAATGTTGCCTTTTAACTACAAAAATGTAAAAAAGGGACAAAACAAATAATTTATAATTTTGGTATTTGACTTTCAACACGTCAATAATTGTTTAAATAGAAATATTGGAGGCTAAATCAAATATACATATATATACATATTATATACAGGGTAATTTTTTGAAAATTGAACACCTTCAATAACCAGAAGAATGTCGATAAATCCAAGTGGAGTAAATTCAAATTAAAATTTAAATATATCTAAGTCGAACTCCACAAACTTTAATAAGTGTAAAATTACACATGGAACATGTTTCGGCAGAACACTACTGCCATCATCAGCCCTTAAAGAATATAAAAAATTATGACATTGACGTAATTTTGAATTAAATTTAATAAAAAAAGTAATAATTCAAAATTACGTCAATGTCATAATTTTTTATATTCTTTAAGGGCTGATGATGGCAGTAGTGTTCTGCCGAAACATGTTCCATGTGTAATTTTACACTTATTAAAGTTTGTGGAGTTCGACTTAGATATATTTAAATTTTAACCTTCAATAACATTTGGAAGCAAAATTTGGAAATTTCGAAAAATATCTTGTGATACATCATTTGAAGGCTTATTTCACGAGGAGTGTTTCCATCTAATTCTTTTTACTATTTACTACTTATTTACAGGATAACAGGTCAATAGAAGCAATGGTGCAATGCGTTGGATATTGCAGACTTTTTGGGGCTAAATCAAACTAATAACCAATAAGAAACAACAAAATAAATAAAAATATAAAGACATTGTCCTCTAAAATGTAGAAAATTCAAAATGTGACAGTTCAAAGAGGTACCTAAAATAATTTGATTTTTTTCACGGTATTACAACAATTGCACAAATTAAATTAGAACACAAAAACATTTTAATTGTAACTATGCAAAAACCGTATGCATAGGTGATAAGGTTACAACAAATGCTCAACATGTCCATTCCATAGAGTAATAAAGGCGATATTCGAACTTTTGCCGCACTTTTTGGAATGTTGCAAGAGTAGTTCTCCTGCACTCGTTAATTATTATTCATTGGCGTAAATCCTCCAAGTTAGCAGGTTGCGTCTTGTAAACCACCGATTTTAAATAACCCCCAGAAAGAAATCCAATCAGGTGATCGTGCCGTATTATAATGTGGTGGGGCTCCGTCCTGTTGAAAAAATATATGTATCAACTAACATTTGATTTTCCTCAGCTGGTTCTCTAATTCTTCTATGGTTAGGAGAAAAATTACGTTTTCTAGCATATCGAAGTAAATTGTGCCATTCGACGTACTTTTATTTTCTGAGGAAGTTGTGTATAACCTTTTCATCGCTCCAGTATCGTACATTGTGTTTATTCACATTGCCATTAAAAGAAATGTGCACTCGTCACTGAAGCAGATATTTTTGACGAAATTTGGGTTCACAATAATTCTTTCGCAGAACTCCAGTCTTCTGCCGTAGTCCTCCTGTTTCCTTCTCTTTTTTTGTTTGACACAGATCCAGTTTCTTGGAATTTTTGTACCAATGTAATAACGTAATTTGCGCCGACATTTTTATTGGGGCGTCTTGCGTTAAACTTCCTTGCAGTAGCACGAGCACAACTACTATTCCACCCTCTCGGCAATCAAATACACCATTTTCATTAATGAGATTACGACGTTGTTATTTTGAAAGCAGACAAATCTCCAACTTTATTAAAATAGGTGTACGAAAAAACCTAATGATAGAATCCGCCCAAAAAGGTGATAACAATTTGCAAACAAAAAGCAAACAATCAGAATGTTCCAAGGGCCAATTTCAATTGTTATAATATGGAGAAACAAGTTTAAATTATTCTTGGACCTCTTTTGACTGTCCCACTTTTCATTTGTTACATTTTAAGAGACAATTTCTTTGTGTTTTTCTGAAAAAATTGTGCCAAAGTGCTAAACACTCTGCAATATCCAACTCTTTGCACCATAGCATTTATTCACCTGCTATCCCGTAAATAAGTAGCAAATAGTAAAAACAATTTATTACAAGTTATTGAAGGTGTTCACTTTTAAAAAAATCACCCCGTATGTTTGTATCGTCCTTTCATTTCTGATCTTAACGGTTTAAGGAGATTACAGTTGTGCCGCGATAAATCTAGACTGTGAAGGATATTTCAGTATTCAGGATTATTTGGATAATTCTAATTCAAAACGTTTTCTGATGTTTCTTAGTCAAAGTCCTGAAATCCACTTTCCCAAAATTATATTCATAATCTCAATAATGTTAATCCTCTTGTTCGCTTGATTTTGTTTTATTTTAGACCAGTGCAAATTTGACAAGAGTATTATTAAAAAATTACTGTTTTCTACTAATTGAAGCCAACGATTACGAATTATTAACATCTCACTATTACTTTATCTAAGGTTAGCAATAATTAAATTGGCAACATACAGCTTAGGGCAACACAATTAGCTGTACAAGATTTTACATAATAGGGAGGATCTTTAGTGTTCCTCTCCAACAGATAAGATCGTCCGAGACAGAAAAGCAAATAAGAACAAATTGTTTAAAAGTATTTCCTAGATAATACCTACATGGATCAACTGCCTCGTTAAGACCAGCATGAAGTAGAAGCAGGATCGTCAAGTGCAGCTTACGGAGTCTCTTCATACTTGTCCACTTGACGAGGAAGACCCTCGTAAGTAAAACGTTTCTCAAGGCATTTTACCTAAAATAAAAAGAAAACAACGTAAGTATTCACAGTAAGCTGACGAAGGATTAATTAATATAGCAAGAATCGACGGAACGTAAAATATTTTCTGGTGATTAAGCTTTTTCGTTCAAATATATTCAATCTTCCTCCGTCTGATAGCCTGGTTACGGTATAGATGTCTGGCGCTAATCACCAGTAATCCTTCGTCTTATTCTTTGAGACTTAATGCGGCTTCTTCGCTGCCTCATTAATATTAACCAGTACCAGTAAGAGAGGGAACATGTCAATAATGTAAGGCAATACCTTCAACAGGATTAGGGAAATACGAAATAACATTTCTGGTGGTTAAAGCAATTGTTGCGTCTGAAAGGAATTACGATGGGTTTGCAAGTTTGAAAGAATAATCGTTGATGAATAAATGACCTCACGTGTGCAAGCTAGAACAGATGACGTGTCACAGTTTTCAATCAATAATTCAATTTATAATGATAAATCAAGCTTCCGCAAGCTAGGATGAATGATTATTGAGAATCGAATTATAAGATATTAATTTCTTATTGCGGCGTAGCACTGCGGTTCGATAACAGTTTGTTGACACCTGTTTGATGTATTGACATCGTCGTTAAATTGTGGACATCAAATACGATAAGTATATTTGGTTCTGACGAAGAGGAAGGACCAAACATTTTACAGAAAACTGAACATTTAGAAATTACATGCAAACGGTCCAAACCGCTCAAATCAACAAAATTGACGGTATAAGTTAAGCTAACGAATTTTCACTTGTAATTGCATGAAACTATAGATTTGTAATACGAAAGTTGATTGGCAACTACGAGTGTCATTTTTGGACTTTTTAATTTCCCGATGCGCAGCAGAGGGAAATTTGTCAAAAAATTACACGAGTATTGCGTTCTAATCAACTTGAGTATTACAACAGATTATTTCAGAAGCACGAAAGATTATTTCATGAATAAAGTTGTTTAAATGTTCCCCAAAACGATTCATGTTGAAATTTGACATGAAAGTAAAAAATGTGATTAGTACCTATATTCAGCGTTGCCCCGGGAATAAAAGCATTTGAAAAAGGAACATAAAGGATTATCGAATTCTTGTCTTACGACTAGTCGAAAACGATGATGAATGAAATAATCTCACAAATTATCTCTCTGGCCTCACAAATGCATATTGTGTATTCGTGACGTAACAACCGGCAAATTTTCTTTCGTGCGGTTAAATTTATTATCGACAATGACATTACCACTGAAAATTTAATGATCAAGGGTCTATCAAGTGAATTTTTCAGTGTAGATTCTGAAAATAAATACTTAATGTTGTGGTATCGATCAATGCTGGGAAATAAGGGTGTTTTCAGAATTGAGCCATATCATATAAAGGTGGATAAAGACAACGACGTTTTCCCCCACTTGAAATTACTTGCATATTTAATTATTTTCTCATTTGAGTTTTTGTTAATTTTGCCATATAGTTAATTAGAAAGATAATGTCGTAATTAAGTGTTAACCTCATAGAATAAAATAACTGTTCTTGTGAATCAATATCTCAAGACAGCGAAAAACACTCAAGACAGATATAGTTTCTGTAAGTCTAACCGTCCAGATAGGAAATTGCATTACACCAACAGAAAATTTAGGTGCACAGTTATATTATACGTATCGAGAAGTTTAGTATATAAATATAATAACAACAAATTTGTATGATTAATTAACTATGTAGTAACAATATTTCTTTTACTTTTTCATAACATTTGATAAAATTATCGCAACAATTTGGAATGACCACCACTTCAGAACAGGTTGTAGCATAGAAGTGTGCTAACAAAACAGAATGCAAATAAAGCATAGAGATTTGTGGCTGTGATGATATGAGCAGTTCATTTTTTCCGCTTTTGGCAACCCGTCCATCCAATATATTCAAAACGTGGTCGACCCCACATGCTCTGACATTTATTGGATTTACAGAAACTCTAGTTTATAAATCAACACTTAGTTCTTGTTGTAACTTCATTGTATCCATGTAGCTGTAATATTAGTATACATTTTTGTAAAACTATTCTGTTTAATTTTTCGGGCTATGAAACATTGATATTGATGGCGGTGTTCCTGTGGTCATAATCCATCATCGTCAAAAGTAAAATTCAAAGTCAAAAGTTAAATCAATAAATTGTATAAATTTAATAACATTTACAGACTCATTTACAGAAAATATGAACATCTCTCTATAATTTTTGGGTTAAGGGGCATTTCGCAAGGACGAGCAACTACTGGGTGAGAGTGATCAAAAAGTTCGAAGTGTGACATAAGTAGTAGGACGTAAACAAAAATCCACGCGAGACACAGAAAAAGTACATTCTGTGAAACAATGCTTTCTGTTCAGAAATATTTGCAGTGGCCAGTTGGGAAACCCAAAGTGTCATAAACCTCTACCTGTCTAACGACCCAAATGCTAGCACAATACAAATACAATATTCTAAATTCAACCACCACCCGAGACGACATTCGGGATTATAAAAGTATTATTGACCGGAGTCCATAAAATTACTATAAGTCTGGTCATACTTTGCTTCTGATGAAATAGTCGAATGAGAACGTGACATCGTAATGGGAGAAACAATTCAACTATTTTTTAGTATTTCACGGGCCATTACATTTAAATATATATTTTTTTAATTTTGGCACAATGTTGTCCCAAAAGGACATAATTATCTTTTTCAATCTGCAAAAGAACATACAAAATAAAATTGCTATGGAGTAAATTTTTTGTACTTGTCGACAACAATAATTCTAATAGATACAATCCATACAACAAAGTAGCAATAATTGTTAGCACCAGTAATTGCCAATTGCCCCTGAACCTGAAAGTAATAATTATCTTTTTGCTTTAGTTTAACGTCCCCATTTTGGTCTATTTTTAAGTAATTATTTTTTTCTTCATTGACCGCTTGTTGGGGATTTAAGTCTCGAATGGACCAAGGGCATTTTATTTGAACAATATGATCTTGATTAATAATTCCATCCAGACTGGCACCGAGAAAACAATTTTCCTTGTCAATAATCAGTCCGCACTCACGCACAAGTACCCCATAGTCTTTTTCAAAGTGCTTTTGCTTCATCTTCTCTAACCCACATCATTATAGCTGCGCTCTTTCGAAATTCAGAACAGACAATATTTCGAGCTAGCTTTGACGTATTCCTAATAAATTCGTTCTCATCTAGATGAATTTCTGTCAGACCGTAATTTTCATCGGGTGGAGCAGCAGTCTTTCTTTTTTTAATTCGTAGAAATAACTCTGCGAGTTTTATTATACTCGCGTTTTCTATATATATATATATATATATATATATATATATATAGGACAAAATATTCTTCCTTTTTATTATATGAAATTGTCCCCTCTAAATTTACAGACGATAGAATTATAAGTTTCTGCTGCATAATTCAAAATTAGACTATGCACATTTTGAACTAGTCTTTTTCCACACGACTCAATGTCGTCAAAAAGGCCAGACTCGATCATGTCTGGTCGATCATGTTCGCCTTCCTTGCTTCCTTGACAAAAATAGCCTCTCAATTTACTACAGTAGTTACGTAGTAAATGGTTTACGCAATCTATCTTTATTATACGGAATTTATGGTCGTAGGGCTTCGCGATGCAAAGTTTTTTTTAATACACTGCTGCTTCTTTTGCTAGCAAAGTTTTGTTGCTCTGTTATTAGTGATGTAACTATCTATGTTAATTAAATCGAAAATAATAGACTTCACATTGCAAAATTTTATAAAAATATCAATCAACGAATCAAGTAAGATACCAACCGATCTGTTAAAAAAATAGGTGTAATTGAAAGCGTAATACTAGGTAGGAATGAATATTTCGGGTTTGGGACAGACATTTTCAATGCTCATTTCTAGTTTTGAGCATTTTATTCGGACAAATTCGTATATTGTGTATATTATATGTAATACTATTGTGATCATCGCCTAACAAACGTCGTGTGCACCTCGACTCACGCCTCTGCCACAAACAGCAGATGCGTCCAAAAAAGCAACTTTTACGGCCGCGAAGTTCTAAGATAACAGGGGCTCTCCGTCCCGCATAATTTTGTTTAGGTATAGGTCTAAGATTTTACTCAGACTGTACACGGCGAATTTGTAGCATGGGTGTCTAGATGGAACTACTTTCTTGACGTAGAAATCAACAGAACAGGGTTTTATTTAAAACATTATTACATAGTTGTATTTGCGCTTCCATCTTCAATAATGTAGCAAACAATAAGAAAAAACTATAGGCAAGGTGATACGCATGTTTCTTGGTAGGTTTTTAATTCGTAAGTGTCAATAAAATCTTGACAAAAGTTACGTATGTTCAGTTCGACATTTTTGCATATTTAGCAAAACAGTTTTGAAAAAAAAAATGCGTAGGTTCTAAAGCAATCCTTTTTCTAAGACTATTCAAAATTTGAAGATTATTGATCAGTAATTAACAATTCAGCGATTTTATAAATGTACACTGCAAACATGGGGTGAGAGAAGCGCCGAGAAGACTATTCAATGTATTGTTGGTTGTCTACCCTTGAAGCTATATTCTCGTGGTTGAATTACTTCTGTTATTTCAACCAAAGACACAAACCATATATGTGAAGTAAAGCAGTAATACGACTGACTTAACTACTGAAAACAAAACTGCGAAGATGGAAAAATTTTTGAACATATTATGTGGTCATTAAAAAACAGGAATGACGTATTAATCCCAGCTACTTTTTAGTATTATATTTTAAAATCAGTAAACAAGAAATGAAACATACCTTGCCATTGGTAAACTTGCCGTTTTCCGCTGCGACATTCATTTATTATACATTGTTTGTGCGATGTAAATAACGTTCTTAATATCACTGCCTGAGTAGTTTCCGAGCACTCTCCTTTATATTTTAAATTATTTACACTCCCAAATAAGGCAGTCGCAGTAAGCCGGAATATAATTTAATACTCTGGTACCGCAACTAATCAATAAAAATTGTATTATCTGGTTAGGTAATATATAATTATCAAATTGTTTCTAGATTACTAAAATGTTCTTGGACATAATAACGCAACAGCTGTGCTATTATTTGATTATTAAGCGAGGACCTATAGATCTTTAATCGATATTGTTGAAAGGCGCGTCTCATTAAACCGATTAGATTTCGAATTTATTTTTTAATATAAAACTCTCTACCAGCGCCGCCGCCGTATCTAATACGGATTACCACACAGCAGCATTTCATCTAATCGAGGAGTTAAAAATTAGAATGCAAAATTAGTGACCCCGTTAAATAAAATACACTCCAACAATTATTAAAGCATAATGTAAAATTACTCATCAAATAATTTGTTGCGGTGTATTGTGAGTCGCGATATTCTCGAAGGACCAATGATTTGATAATATACTTAAATGATGTTTATTTGCGAGTCGTGTACAAGTACAAGTTAGGGTTTGTTACAGGATGAATGTTGAATACCGAATATCAATGCCGAATGAATGAATGGGTACAGAGTGGTCTCAGATAGACCGATGGGGGGAGGAGGGTTGGCACCCCCACTCGTAATAGGCGTGAACATAATTAATGAATAAATTTTGTTTAAAAAACTCTTCAACTAAAAATGAACACAGAATATCAAGAAATGTACAAAGTACAAATTTAGTTAACAAAATAGAAGCTATAAATTATTATTTTTCTGTCTGTATATGTATCACGATAAAGCATCAGTCAGAGCGATATAAGACATACTCAATAATGCTTCAGTATGAACCCCTGAAAGCAGGTGACGTAGTAATTTCTGTATACAAACAATTAAAAATTGACTTAGAGAAAATAGTACCTGCTTCAAGGTTCCTGTTCTTGCCTCACTTCTCACCAGGGAACATTGCCACAAACCCTTCGGAATAGAGGCGGAATTCTGTTAAGGTTTTGTAATCTGACCAGATTTATTTTATACTAGTCAGATAGACTCCGATTCCGGTTGTGTTATGTGGAAGCGTGCGTTTTTAGTGCTCCGCTTTCTACAGATTTTTTTTCTCGGTAAAATTTATGATAAAAATTTCTAACTTGGATTAACGATAAAGTACTGTGTCCTGGCATAAGTTCAATTGGTATAAGTATTTAGTATCTACTTATTTGTGGCAAGTACTTGCCGAAAGCGGTCGTTTAGCCAGAAAAATTTAGCTGCATTCTTGGAAGAAAAGAAAAAAGAATAAGAAAACGAACAGGAGAGGTTGGAACAGGAAGGAAAGAATAAATTCAAAATAAGTAAAATAACAGCAAAATCGCCAGAAGCACATAAGAAAACTTACAGTGAAATGGAGAGAATCATGGATAATTTGGAAGAAATAAAAAGGGAACTTAAAGAAAAAATTAAAGAGATACGAAAAGAGAACAAAGAAATTAAGAGAGAGATTGAAAGGCAAAGCGAGAACCTGAGAACTTCAGGAAGCTCAAAATTTAGAGAATTTCATTTTTTGAAAAACCTGGTAACTTGAGATACTAAATTTGAGAATTGGAAAAATTTGAAGTTTGAGATTTTGGAAGATTTTAGGCTACTAGACCTTGAGAAACTAGTGCGCTTGGATGTGGAGCAACCTCAGAAATTTGGAAAACCTTAGATTTTAGGAAACTTGAGACTTTAAGGAACCTAACAACTTGGGCACTAATGCAAACTTGACAAGTGCAGCAATATAAGATTTAGGGAAATGAGACTTTGAGTACTTTAACAAAAATTTTGGGAGAAGAGAAGAAATTTGACGGAGAGAGAAACAAGTTGAGAGAGAGAGTGACAGAGCTGGAAGGGAAAGTGGAGTATGAGGAAACGAGAAGGAAGAAGAACAATATTGTGATAACAAGATGGGGTGGAGAAAATAAAAGTAAACAACAATATACAGGGGATAGAGGATGTTTTCAGAAAAAAAATTTAGTGATAACTTCCATCTGTGAAAATTTCATCTTGTAACACCGAACCCCCTACAGAATTAATTTTTAAACGACTTTTGTCGCGCCGAGAACTCTATTAGATTACGACGGGGCGGTACTTACTCAACGAGGACGCGATCCTTAAAATTCGGATTTCTAAATTTCGAGGCGACACCTGTTATTAGATAGCGCAAGAACTCAAATGCATTCCTGATGCATATCTGAGATACGCCACAATTTCTTGGTGGCGCCACAACAATTTCGCACCCTTAACAGCTTCACAGTATAAAACTGACATCTTAGTACCTCATGTATAACTTTCACACGGGTCTCATTCGGCAACGCAAAATGCTTTACAATCCGGAAGGCATCATGACATTTTCCATTTCCACTAATTTGTGACTAGAAACTTTTAATTTGTTGCTTTAGAATGAAATATATGAAATAATTGTTGGGCCCTATGTATTTCAATTCATATTCTAGCTCCGGTGAAGTGAGCATATCAGTATTCTATTAAAAAATAAAACGTTTTAAAAGGGTAGAGAAGCGATGTGTAAAGCTGTAAATAGATGCATGAGCGAAATGTCAAGCCCGTCTGCATGGTTTTTTCAGCTAAATTTTATACTGTGAAATCAATAAATATATGTGCAGACCGAGTTTAGATTTAACAAACTGCAGACTAAGAGTTGTGTGCAAACGGTTTTGTGATTTACAAAGGTTTATTCATCTTTCCCGGTGTGGTGTAAACATAAATATTACAAGAAAACTGTCAAACAAACTGATTACACGTTATGTATTGACACTGAGGTTACTGACACAACATAGATTCAGATCACAATGGAAAGTATTGTTTAAATTTCCCTGTTGCAACAACGTTTTATTTCAAACAATAAATTAATGCGTTTAATTAGTCCTTCCTCAACCGGACTTATCTGTGGATCATTTTAACTTAGTTGGCTCAAAGGGATTAGCCACTGAGTACATTGCGCTCAATTTAATTAAACTTAGGCGATTACGCATAAACAACATAACCTGGCGTAGGTGCCTCAGTGCCATTTTTGACGATAAAAGATTGTAATCTAAAAGTATCTGGATAACTGATGTTATTGACGATCCCTATTACTGTAAAATAGCAGTCTCAGCAAACGACTGTTGTCGACGCTACTGAATATTCAACAACACGCTCATGCTTTGTCCCCCCTTTAATCTTAATAAACATGTCGATCATAGCAGACAACAAAAACCACATGTCGGTTCCTTTGTAACCTACAAAGATACAACCGCAAATCTCGTGACCGGAACATCGCAAATAATTCCTCGCATAGTAATGGAAAATTCTTCGAAACATCGCACCAGACGGAGGTTTGAGATGACTTTATAATTTGTCCAAAAACAGACGCCTTCCATCCTGTCGGTTTCGTGTTGGCATGTGATACATTGTTTGCAATTTGGCCAAGATCCCGGTATCGAGATGACCTTTACATGTTGTATTGATGTCTACTCAAAATTTCCTTGTTAGATTCTTGCTTAGTGTTGGTATCCTTCTTCGTGCTTCCAAGATCGTTGGTAGTGGTTTGTTATTTTTTACAACCAAAATAAATACAGGATGTCTCGCATGGTTAGCTGCCTTCAACATGAAGGATCTATACAGTATAAGGAACAAAAGTCTTTGAAGACACCTTAAAATACACCCCTAAAAGTAAAAATTTTGATAACAAAACAACAAAAATTTCAAATTTCATTTTACAAAAGTGCCTTTTATTCTGTTATTGTTCAATTTTGGCCTTGGTAGATTTTTTGTTTGTCTTAAAGTAACGAATCTCACATTTACAGGAAGCTAACTTTTTTGAGACATCCTGTATATCAACACGTCCGGTGATTGTTTATAACAAATTGTTTTTGCGATCAACAATACAATGTTATCTACCATTCGAAGTATGTGATGAATTTTAAGAAAATTTTTCATAAATTGTTTAAACGACCCAAAGTAAAGAGATCTATATAATGTACAGGCTGTTTCCTAAAAACGCCGCAAGTAATAACTACCTCATTTCTTGTCCGATATTAATGGAAAAAAAGCAGAAGAAATTATTTTATAAATACTACAAAATACAACTGATATTGATTTTTTTAAATTTTATATTCAACATCTGACGATGGTCAACTTTTTTTTTTGAATGGTCACTTGTATTTTTTTTATTTAATCTGGAAGGACCTTTTTTGCTATCTAATGATGTAACTGAAGACATAATTTCGCGCACAATTAAAAAAAAAGAGGGAAACCAACAAAAGCACGCAACCTGACAAATGTCATTCAACCGTGAATGTTGACATTTTCGTCTGTAGTTTTTTTTTTTATCTTCTTGTGTTTTATACAGAGGTAAGCAATCTTCAGGAATATTTAATAAGAAAAAAAAATTACCAGATAATGTAAGAACAATAATAACATACAGCAAATATATTGAACAAAACTATGCAAAAAGGACTTAAGTGTATTGCTCAAAATGACCGCCACCGTGTTCAAGACACCTCCTCGTTACTCCAAAAGTCGCATTCCACAGCAAACTCGGAGGTATTTTCCGACAAACATCAACAATTCTCTGCCTGCAGCCAAGTTCATTTTCTGATGGTGTACTGTTCGATTTGATACGCCAATATTCTTAGCAATTTCCCTAGTCGAAATTCGAGGATTTTCTTCTATACTAAGAAGAACATCCAACTCAACTCAACGCTGTTTTCTTTTAGGCTTCTTAAATGCTCCATGCTGTCGTAAATTTTGTTCCAGTCTTCCGAATTTACTGGACAGCCTGGCAGCTATTTTTATTGCACTGGACATAAACTTCAAACATATCAGTCAACTGATTACAGTCCTTCTTGTTTAAAATAAATAGAAATGAAAATTTCAACACTGACATTTGAATGACTTTGCCACATCTATGGATTAAGAAAATCATCTATATATTTAATCGTTGAACATGAATCAATTTTAACCAAATAAAACTGTCTGTACTGCACAGACTTTTATAATTGTTTTTTTTAAATGAAAGACATTGACAAATTCTAGGTCAAGATTACTTTCCATTTTCAAAAATTTCACAAGTTCATTAATTACTTGCAAATCATTTTAGGGGAAAAGCGGTCCATTACAGTCATCAATTTAAATGAGCGTGAATCGTTTTAAGTGAGAAGTTGGAGAACTGTAGCTAAATATATCTTAGTCCCTCCCCTAAGGGTTGGGTGAGCAAGTTGTGTAGGGAACTTAAGACATGCTTACTAAGACATTTATACCTCTGGATAGATGTTTGGGTGCGGAGTGTGAAGAGTGTGAAATAGAGGACGAAAGAAGCTGTGCAAAATACAATTCTTTTATCGCATAGTTTTTCTTGCCGAAAAATTGTTTTGCCAATTCCACGATATTTTCGTTTAACTGACCTGCGACTTTCTCAACAAATCAATCGAGAAGCGGAAGATTTATTGTTTAATCAAATGTATGAAACGGCTAATAATGAACAACGTGCCATTATTGATCATATACTTCAAGAGGTTTTTCAACACAATACTTTTTAAATTTTTGCATTGATTTGATTACCAATCCAATACATACTACTCGAATTTCGAGTGACGGGTGATCACTAGTCATAGTAAAACAAAAAAATACAAGCGGCCATTAAAAAAAAAGTTGAGTATCGATTGAAACTGAAGATGACATTAAAAAAAATCTAAACTCTGACACTCTAATAGTACTTATATAACCATTCCGTTTGCGTTTTAACCATTCCGTTTGCTTTTTTATTCGTTGAAATCGAACAATAAATAAAGGAGTCATGTCCTTCATTACAATTTATTTTTGAAATGTCATGTTATAGTTATGGTTAGGTTTTCTGGTTGACGTTTCAAACTGACAACTATAAGCAGACGAAACAATTCGCCGGGGGACCCACATACGTTCAAATTCCAAGGCTTATCTAGAATGGAAATTTAAAGAATAGCACGATATGTTCCCTATAGACACCAAAACGGCTGTACCGATTTTGATGAAATGCCCAGCGGGTGATCCTGTGAAGTTTGGTCGCGATCGGATTAAAACCAAAAAAAAATTCAGTGATAATTTTAGTTTTGAGCAGTGACAGTTATAGACATAGAACTTTACTTTGGGTATTACGGCGCCGGCGGTTCAGATGGTAGCTTACGCCCCCCTGTCCCAAGGGGGACCCGATGGTAGCTAAGCCCCCTGTCCCAAGGTGGCCTCCGATGGTGGCCACGCCCCCTTGGTGGCCCTTGAAGTACATTAAATTTGTTTTTACTTTTGTTGTTTCGCGAGCTGTCCAAAAACAAATTTATTGAAATTTCGGGTCAACTAGAATTCAATTTTTTGGTTTGAAAAATTTTAAACATTTTTTTTTTGTAGTTTTTACCTGGCTAAAATCAATAATTGTAATAATTGTAAGAATAATAATAATAATATAATTTCATTTTTCTATTTTAAATAAATTATAAACAGTAGAGAATCCTTACATAAATTCGACACGGTCAAATGGTGCGTAAGATTTTATAAGCAAATAAAAACAGTTTGAGAAGGAGCTTGAGTTGTGTATTGTTGGTTTCCGATATATTTGAAATTATAATATCATAAGAGGAGAAAAATGGGAATTAATTCAATTTATTTATTTTCCTGACTTGATCTAGATCTGCTTTACTTTGCCTGTGTTTTCTCTTTCATTTAAAGGGTAGTTAGTTATATGTATATAAATATACATTCATTAAAGTTATTATCGGCGTTACATTATTTAGTTGAAGTAGTGACAATTTTCTGTCACCTTGTGTTAATTTAATTAAAATTTTTGCACCGTGTTGACGACTTTTTGTATTTAAAATTTATTACATGTACGGTAGTACTCACAGTATAAACTATAGCTGATGTTGGAGTTATCTAAAAAAATAACGATAATCTCAAAAAACAAACAAAAACTTTCTAAAGAAAAATCAGAAAGAAACTATTTTGAGAACATCGACACTGACCACCTAGGGAGTGGAAGGAAAGTACCGATCAAAAATGATCTTGGTCCAGGGATGTCATGAAATAAATATAAAACGGTTGTCTTAGCTTAGTTGTCAAAGTTTCTGAAGTTCCGATTCGAGCAGTTGAGCCGAGCGGACGTGGTTTGCGGCGGTCGAGAAGATAAGCGGATAAAAAAGCGTGAAAAAGTGAAAAAGAAATGGAATGAAAAAATTGGTAGTGAGAGCGAGAGAGAAGAAGATTACAAAAGAAAAAGAGAAGAAGGACGAGAGTCGGAAGAGAGGATAAGTAAGAAGTTAGAAAGATCACCGGTTAAAAAGGCAATGGATGAGGAAATGAAAGAGTTGCTGAAAAAAATTATGGAAGATGTAGGGGATAAAGGAAGAGAATCGGAAGATGAGCCGGGGATTGGAACAGTTGGAAATTATGATGCGTGAAAAGGAAAAAAAATGGGAAAAAGAAAAGATGGAACTAAAGGAGAAAATGAAAAAATTGGAGGAGAAAATGGAAGAGCAAGAAAAAAGAGTGAGAAAAAAGAATATTGTAGTAACGGGATTGGACAAAGAGGAATGCGAGAGCGAGAAGAAACTGGAAAAATGGATGAAGGTGGAATTAGAGGTAGAAGTGACTGTATAAAAAAAAATGGAGGAAAAATGATTGTGGCGGAACTTGGGAGCTGGGGGGAAAAGAGGAATGTTATAGAAAATAAAAGAAAAGTAAGAGAAAAAAAAAGAGAGTATACATAGAAGATGATCTGACAAAGAAGGAAAGAGATATACAGAAGGAACTAAGAGCGAGAGCCAAAGAAGAACGACTAAAAAGACAGAGGGTGAAAGTGGGTTATAAAAAGATATGGATAGAGGGAAAATAGCTTAGGTGGGACGAAGAAAAGGGGGGGTTAGATACAGAAAATTTTTGAATAAGAGCACAAGAAAAAGACGACAGGACAGAAAAGGGAAAACGAATACGGAGAGGAATAAAGGAGAAAAGGAGCAAATAAGAATAGTATTCTGTAACGTAGTGGGAATAAAAAACAAAGAGAATGAGGGAGTATTTGAGAGAATTTGACCTAGTGGGAATGGTAGAAACGTGGGTGGAAGAAAAGGGGTGGGAAAAATTGGAAAAGAGAGTGCCGAAAGAGTTTAAGTGGAAATGTCAATATGCAGAGAGTTAAAGCAAGAAAGGGAGAGCTAAAGGTGGGATAATAATGGGGGTGAAAGAAGGACTGGAAGGAGAAAATGGAACTGAAGCAAAAGAAGAAATAGGGATTATGGAAAGAACGGCGAAAAGTAAACAGAGAAAATGGAGAATTGTAACAGTGTACAGCAGAAGTATGAAGGAAACGAAGAGAATAATAGAAGAGCGAGTAGGCGAGCAAGAAGAAGAAACTTTGGTGATTGGGGGGATTTTAATGCAAGAATTGGGGGAAAAGGAAGACGGATAGAAGAGGAACAAGCAACAATAGAAGGAAGATCAACAAAAGATGGAACAGAAAACGCAGAAGGGAGAGTACTGATTAGCTTAGTAGAAGAAAGAGGGTGGGACATACTTAATGGGAACTGCACAGGAGATGAGAAAGGGGAGTACACGTATATTCGATCAAGAGGGGAGACAGTTATTGATTATGTTATGGTAAATGAAGAAGCATGGGATGGAATAGAGAAATTCAAGGTGGGAGAAAGAATGGAGTCGGACCATATGCCTTTAGAAATGAAGACAAAATGAAGAGAGAAAGATAGAGGAAGTGTGAATGAGTTTAGAAGAAAAATTGTGAAGTATATTTGGACGGAAGAAGGAAAAGAAAATTATAGATCAAGAAATAAGATCAACAGAAATAAACGAAAAGGTGAGGGAATTGAGCGATAACATAAGAAACGCAACAGAAAAAAAAGAGATAGAGATAAGAGAGAAGATGGGGCTGTGGAAGAACGAGTGGTGGGATAAAGAATGCAGAGAAAGGAAGCAGGAAGGAAGAAGGAAACGAAGAGATTGGAAAAAAAAGCAACCAGGGAAGAGTACAAGAGAGCACGAAAGAGGTACAATTTAGTATGCAAAGAGAAGAAGCAAAAGAAACTGATGGAAGAGGAGCTAAAGATGAAAGATATAAAGACGGAAGAAGAGGTATGGAGATACATAAATAAGGAAAGAAAGAAAGAGAGAGAGAGTGAGTGATGGAATTACTATGTAGGAATGGAGAGAGTACTTCAGTGAGCTGTTGGGGGGTGATGAAAACAGACAAGAAAAGGAAAACAGACAATAAAGAGTGGAAGAAATAGAAGAGATCACAAGAAAAGAACTAGAGCAATAACTAAGAAAACTGAAAAGAAAAAAGACACCAGGGAGGGATGGTATACAGAATGAAGCGTGAATATATGGAACGGAAAGGGAAGTTGACAGGTTGTTAGAGATAATGAATGGCGTGTGGAAGGGAAAGGGATTCCCCCAAGTGTGGAAGGAGGGGATAATATGCCCCATTTATAAGAAAGAAGAAAAGGATACAGTCAGTAATTATAGGGGGATCACTCTCCTAAATACAGCATAAATAAGGTAGACGCGATGATTGTGGAAGAGAGGCCGATGAAGGAAATGAATGAGAGGGGGGTGTTACCAGACGGACAGGCGGGATTTAGGAAAGGTTGAGGGACCATGGATAATGTATATATCTTGAATCACATAGCAGGAAATGAGATAAAAAGAGGGGTGGCAAGATATTCTTTGTGGACCTGAAGGCGGCTTTTGATAATGTGGAAAGAGATTTACTGTGGGAATGCCTGAGAAAGAGAGGGATAAATGAGCATCTGGTAACGAACATAAAAGAGATATATGAAGAGACGATAAGTAGAGTGAGAGTGGATGGAAGGGTGAGTGAATGAAACTTATAAGGGAGTAAGACAAGGTTGCCCACTAAGCCCCAGCCTGTTAGCAGCTTTTATTGGAGATATAGAGGAGATGTTCAGGAAGGGGCAGGTAGATGGGGTTGTGGTGGGCAAAGAAAAAGTGTGGTCTTTAGTATATGCGGATGATTTGGTGGTGCTAGCAAGAGAGGAGAAATATGATATATGAGGAGGAAAAAGTTGACGGTGAATGTAGAGAAATCCAAGATAATGGTATTCTGAAAAGGGGGTGGTAGGAGAAAAGTAAATGAGTGGAGATGGGAGAAAGAGAAAATTGAAGAAGTGAAAGAATTTAAGTATTTAGGTTATGTGATGAATGAAAGAAACACAGCAACAGCACATGTGAGAGAGTTAGTGAAAAAAGCAAACAAGATAATAGGAGCTGTATGGGGAATAAGAGAGAGAAAATTTGGACATGATTTTAGAAGGAGAGTAATGATGTTTGATAGTTTGGTGAAAAGCGTGATGATGTATGGAGCGGAAATATGGGGATGGATAGAACAAGAAGGATTGGAAGGGGTGTAAGGAAAATATATGAAATAGGTGCTAGGGGTAGAGAGAGAGATACCGGGGTATATAGTGATGGAGGAAACAAAGAGAAATGGAATAAGAATAGATGCAGGAAAAAGAGCAATAAGATTTGAGGAGAAAGTGATAGAGAGAGGAGAGTGCAGAATTTTGCAAGAGTGTTTGAAAGAAAAAAGGAAAGAAATAGGAAAGGGGATATGGAAAGAGAGGGAGGCATATTTCGAAAGAAACGGGTATGCAGGCGCGGAGAAAGAATGTGAGAGAGAGGCAGAGTAATGACAGATGAATTAGTGCAGAGAGATAGAGATGTGCAAGTGCAGGAAAGAAGAACGAGAATTAGAGAGTCTAGGTACAATGGGAAGTACGAAAAAATAATAACGGAAGAAATGCCAAAGTACCTAGGAAGCGAGAGTAGAAAAGAGAGAGTGATAATAGCAAGATTTAGATGTGGAAATGAGGGGAGAGAGAATAAATATTGGAGTGAGGATAATAATAGAGAATGCAGGATGTGTGGAGAAAAAAAGAAGACGATAGAGCTTTCGTTGAAGGAATGCGTAGAATTGAGAGGGAGAGATGAGAGTAGAGAAGAAATTTTGAATGAGGACGGAAGAGGGATCGAATGGATGAGGAAGGTTGAGTGGAGAAGAGGGACAATAAGTGGGAATGGATAAAAGCTGCTAGTTATTGTGTTGAATTATTGATTTATTTGGTTTTATTTATTATACACTGACCGGCAAAATTATCGCATCACTTAAAAGTAACACAATTGCGACTAATCGGTACCATACCTGCTACCACAATTCAAGGGAGAGAATGGCAGGCGTATAAAAGAAACTAAGTAGGTGGTGGTAGGCAATTATGACAGATTTAAAACCAATAGGTTCACATTAACCGTGAAATTGTCGAAATTAGTTACATTTTTGAGAAAATAAAAAATTAAGTTGAATCCTTTTTTTTTTCAAACAATGTAAGTTAGCAGTTGATTTTCAGTTTTGATGAAATTTATTCTAAATACAGTAACTTTTTTAGTCCTTTTGCAAAAAAAACATCAACAGAGAAAGTCGTTATTTAACATCAGAACAGGCCCCAATGGCAATAGCTCTGCTGCGTAACGGCAGAAGCCAACGTGACGTAGGTAGATTTCTTGGGGTAAATCAATCGACGGTTTCCAGAGTTGCCAGTAGGTATCAGGAGACTGGCGAACACAAACGCAGAACCGGCCAGGGCCGGAAAAGGGCCACATCACAAGTTGATGACCGATTTGTCATGCTAAGATCGTTGCGGGATAGGCATCTAACTGCTCCACAGCTTCGAAATGCTCTTCGGAATACCAGAACTGTTGAAGTTAGTGAGAGAACAATAACGAGGCGACTCAGGGAAAGTGAAATAAGTAGTAGAAGGCCAGCGGATGGGCCTCTGCTTCTCCCAGAACACAAAAGAGCTAGATTACAATTTGCTCATGATCATGTCCATTGGACAGCTGAGGATTGGGGAAAAGTATTGTTTACGGATGAGTCACGTTTTGCTCTAAATTCACCTGATGGTCGTTTGAGAGTGTGGAGAAGACCAGGCGAGCGTTACTTAGAATGTACAATGGTGAATCGGAAAAATTTTAGGGGAAGATTCCATATGGTCTGGGGAGAAATTAATATGCAGGCCAAGACAGATCTCGTCCTCGTCGCTGGTGGTGCTCTAAATACACATCGGTATATTACCGAAATTTTAGAACCTCATGTGGTACCATTCGCACCATATGTAAGGAAACCATTTTCTTTTCATGCAGGACAATGCTCGTCCGTAAATCGCTAGGGTCGTGACGGATTACCAGCATGAGGTTGAAATACCAAAATTACTTTGGCCAGCGCGAAGCCCAGACTGCAATCCCATTGAACATCTTTGGGATGAACTTGCACGGAGAATTAAGATACGTCAAAATCGTCCTGAAACGCTAAACGAGCTAATTGGAGCGTTAAATGAAAAATGGGAACAAATCGATCAACACGTTATCCAAAGACTGATTCTCAGTATGCCACGCAGAATGGAGGCAGTTATTCAGGCTCGAGGGGGCAATACTAAATACTGAAACTTGTGTGAGAGTAGAAATGCAGCCAATAAAATTTTTCGAACTTCGAATTTTTCGAATTTCGAACGAAATTAACAGCATAAAATTTTTGTTCTTATGTTACTTTGGAAAGTTATCCTACCCATCCGTTCATTGTTAGGGTATTTGCTTAAATTGATCATCACAGTTTAGTTTTTAATTTATTTATTTACTGTAATAAGCGTTCTATTAATTTTAAATTAAGTTTCTATATGAGATTATCGGATGATGCGATAATTTTGCCGGTCACTGTATTATATTATATTTTATTTGAGTTATGAGAAATGTATCGGATACTTTATAAACCTGTAAAGGTAGTAAATATACATACTACTACTACTACTACTACTAAAGTTGCCTGCCATAGGACGTCACCCATAAGATGATATTAGTTTCGGCAATTATTATAAAATCAATGACTACCCTTGACCAAGATAATTATTGATCTCATGGTAGAACAAATAATGTCAAATTGAATAGGTAACCAGCAAACTCGAACACTGCTTTTTAACGTCACCCTTTAAGTATTAAAAATCATTCACTTATACTGATTAATAATACTGATACTATACTGATTAATAACACTATAGTAATTATTGTACTTATTCCGACGATGATATAGTACGCTCCCCCATTTTTTATTTACGTATAGTTATGAATATTGTTGCGTAAGAACTTTCAAGATTACTTGGGTACTTCACTCGGGAGTACTTTAATTTCAAACACACGGCGCGCCTGCGTAAATTAAAAAAAAGGTAATAATCTTATTAAGTACCTAATATCTGTAAAAACATCGCCACAAAGCGAAATAATTTTGGCAGCTTTATTTTAAACAATTATGTGACTAGAGTAATTCTTAACTTTTTTTGAATTTTTAAATTAATATTTTTTAGTACGAATAAAAATGTTTAACTTTTTAACTGTCGATACGGTGACAGAAATAATCGACGTATCGAGATGAGTCCCGAAAATTAAACCTTTATATTGCAAATTTCCTCTTCTTACAGACCTCTTTTTTTTTCGAAATCTCAATTTGTTTATAACTTTTGCAATTATTAATTTGTTAACTTATTCTGTAACTTTCTCTTGACGTCATTACTTTTAAATTAGACGGTTTTAAAGATGTGAAATAAAGAAATTCCTGTCAGCTTCCCGTCAAAAAATATTCTTTTGAACCTGTTCCAATATCTGGTAAATATCTTAAATTTTTGACTAATGCAAGGTTTACAACATAACGCATTTTTAACTTTCTATTAGCGTGGATTTGAAACGGCGCAACGGAAATAAATAATGTATTGCTATTTACTTCGAAACATAGGTGTGTATTAACATTAATTAGACTGAGTTGTATTTTGATTTACATCTTGCGCTAATTCGTAGTAGAATAGTTTCGTTAATTGAATGAGGAGTTTAATATCACAACTTAACAGCTCTATGGTTGTTAAATGTACAGGAGAGCAAAAAAAGTGATACACCGAAGCCGTTACGAGTTTTACAACTAATTAATACTTGAAACTCCAGCTTATTAAAAGATCCTAAATTTGGATATTGGATATGGAGATCTTTTTCAACATCATATCATAAAAATCACATTTATGAGGAAACTTTTTAAATTGGTTTAAGGAAATCGAGAATTATGAATGCGGAATAATTATTAAATTATTTTCTCTTTATAATCAACACAGTGTCTTTTATTTAAATATGTAAGACCACCTACTACTGGGTGATGATGAGAGCGTAGGTGTAGTAAAATTATACGTCCAGTATTGTGCATTGTAATTAATTAATAACCGACAATTTATAAGGTGTTACAAATGCCAAAAGATCCATTATATAATTAGCTCTGCTCCATGTTTCGACTGAACACAATATTCATTCAAGAAATACGGTGGTCATAAATCAAGGCGCAACCTTTTCACCATTCCATTTGCGTAGAAGAATTTTTGGTCGATTGCCTGAACTGTGTTAGCTTTTTGCTAGTGACACATTAATAACACTTTAGTATCACATTTGCACAATAGCATAATTGTAATGGACGTGCACATTGCAGACAATCGATCCCTGAAATGTATACGACCAGGATTTCGCATTCAATGAGACTTCATTTGAATTTATGGTTTCTGTAGTTCATCGATTTTAGTTTCTAGATAACGTGCATTAGCATATAAGGGCTGGTGTTCTTGTAAAATATTCAGATGGTGCCACACGCAGTGAGGTAGCAGGCTAATAAACTGCACATAAAAAAGTTGGGAACAGTCAAAGCCGTACACTGTTATATTTACGGAAAAATATTTATGTGGGCTTGTCATTGAATAGGCCTAGTTTTCGATCCTGTGGACACCGAAAAGAGCGAGCGGGTAAGATTAGGTTTAGTTTTTTAATACGGCTCTTCAGATTTATAGCTTTGTTTCGAAAGTTTAGGGTAGACTCAAGATCTAACAAATGAAATGGGCAATTACATTAGAGTAATAGTTAACTTGTCTCTATAAACGACATTCGTATCTACTATCAAAAGGTTCTGACGTAAAAACGCAATTAAACGTAACAGATGAGTTCAAATCTTGAAATTCGTATGTTTTTGCTGTAATACATTCACTGCGGAAATAAAGAGAAGAAAACGCAGATATAAAAGTCAATTTCAGCTAGGAGTCAATAACGGTCAGTTTACACGTCTCAATGTAAGGACCCACTAGAGTCCAAAGAAGTAATGAATAGTATCGATCGTCAGATGGCAAGGGTCAGAATGAAAAACTCGAGCATCGACTTTGCTTAACGAAACGGAAAAAACTCCGGTGGAAAGTAATTTTATTACCAAGATTTATTGTGACTTGACGAAAATATCTGGGTTTTAATATTACGTAAGGTATATGTTCCAAGTTCTCGTGTCCCAGTTCGCCTTACGTACCTCCACAAACAAAATTGATTCATAGAATTTTTTCGACCGTACCAAGCGATGCCAACAGAAAGGGTCGTTACACGTCACAAAAACAACCCAGTGATTCTTTTCCAACATGCGATATCTGATATGAAATATATTGTCTGCCTGGAGGAGGACAAGGAGGTATTCACTTTACCGTGAACGCCGGCAATTCTTTTGATTTACGTTATCGTTTGTTTGTTTGGACGCGAGTGCTCGAGTGTCATTTTGACTTATTGTTTTAGGTAATGAGGATGGCTTTCAAGAGAATTGAAAATCTTGACGGGTTGGTTTAGAAGTCGCTGAAATGTAGGTATATTGACTAAATAGTAGTAAGTACGTAAGTAAAGTTTGATCAAGGATTATGAAAATTGGTTGCTCACACAGACTAGAAGACTTCTTTCTACAGAACGTATTAACGTAATTAATAATGGCCAATTTTAAACTGGTAGGTACATTGGGCTCATTGTAACACTCGGCTCGCTCCTCGCTCTCGGCGTTCACGCAGCGCACTTGTATTCAAGTACATATATGTACTATTACTATCCTTAGTAGTCACTAAGGAAGCACAGAAAATTTCAAGAAAAAAAAAAGGTCCCAGTATTTTGCCCCATAAAGGGTTAATCAGTCCAACTTCTTGGTTAATTAACAAAAAATATTAATTTATTTTCGCTCGCTTGTATTCTATTCTCAAAAAACCAAATATATATATGTAGTGTTTTTGACCTCCTGAATTGTAAAATTAGGGGGCGTCCATTAATTAATGGTCGAGCCGAATCTCACACAATCTCACGTGGGGGAGAGGGAGGGTCTGGGCAAAAATCACGTAATTTTTTTCCCGCAAGAAACAGTGTAAAATTGCGAGAAAGCGGTTAAGAGGAATCCCTACCCCGGTGCTGCGAGTTGGTTGGAATTACCCTTAAAATTTACCGTAAATATTAAGGAAAGTTCATGTTTTTGACACCAAATGAAAGAAAAATTGCCAATCTACACATGTCTAGTAATATTTTTTTGAAATTTTACTTATAAGATGCTCTAATAAATGGCGAAAATATATCAATATTACACATTTTGTCATTTTTTTTTTGGCATAACGAAAACTAAATTAAAAATTTTAACACTAGGGATGGGTACATATGGGTTCTTTCTATCATCTGAAAAAATCTTACATTGTTTCGTTAAGATATAGACATTATTTTAAGCCAAACTTGAAACCCTTACGAACATAATTTTAACGAATTTTCTACATTGTGAAATGCTGCCGCCTAGCGCCGAAAGACGGAGAACTTAAAACTCCTCCCATCGAACCTTTAAGGGACACTCCAGTACTCAAGTAGATGAAATTTGGGCTGAATCTCTAAACGAAACGGAAAAAGTGTAGCAATTTGAGATAATACAATCGGTAGGTTTATACACGCTTAAATTGTAAAGGTGGCTATCATGAACCCTTTACACTTATAATTATTTTTTTTTAAGATTTCGAAAAGCAGACTTGCCTTTTTTCACAAAAAAATGTACACTACAGAATAATTCCGAAACCTGCAATAAAGTAAGTTGTTCTGCATCATCTTATAGTTTGAAGATAGTACATCCGACACAGCTGAGTAAATTTTTTTAAGAGACGGCAGGCAGTAATATTAAATTGTGTAATTTAAAAAATTAAAACAAGAGATAGCAAGAATGTGAATAGTAATAAAAAAAATGAAAAGATTTACAACACCGATCTGTGCGAAGAGGTATGATTCATCTGTAATATGTACTACCATTTCAGTAACTTTAATTTTTTATTGATTTCCTCAATCTTCATAAACTATCGCGTTATATACTTTAGAAAAAACAAGGATATTTTTTGTAAATAAACACAAGAGAATTCCGAAAGACAAAAAATTACGAAAAAGATGGAAGAGCAGAAATTAAACAAGGTTATTGAAGCACATACCAAAGGACAAATAAGAGCAAGAAATATACAAGAGGAACAATAACAAGAATATGTATGCTCAAAATGCTAAAGAAGAAAATACTGAAGAAAAAAAACCAAAGAAAATAACAGATAAAAAAGTGTATTCTGATGGACAAATCAAGGATACTAAAGCAAACACAAAAGGACAAAAAATGATATAATAATACACTAGCTAATAGCCAATAGCTAGCATAATACCCGGCGAACTTTGTACCGCCACAGAATCAATTCTTGAGTTATAAACTCAAGGGGGCCTTCTGGTCCCATGTCCCTGTTTGAATGGTTATACTGTTATTCGGGGCGGAGACAAATCCAACAAATCAAATATCATGAAACCCCTTATTGAGTTATAAACCCAAGGGTGTCCCCATGTTCATGCTTTAATAGTTATTTTACTATTTGAGACGGAGACAAATCCAACAAATCAAAGATTATAAAAATCGGTCACACCTAAGGGGGGCCCCATGGAACCCAAGAGAGCCCCCATGTCCATGTTTTAATAGTTATTCTGCTTTTCGGAGCGGAGACAAATCCAACAAATCAAAGATCATAAAAATCGGCCTAGCCCAAGGGAGGCCCTTGGGTCCCCATATCCATGTGAAAAATACTTTACGACCTATTCTCGTACCTACCAACTATACAAAAAAAAATATAATAAAAATCGGTCCAGCCCAAGAGGCTCCCCTGGGACCCCATGTAAATGTGAAAAATAGTTTACCACCTATTCTCATACCTGCCAAATATACAAAAAAAATCATAAAAATCGGTCGCCCACAAACACCGTGACACGACATTTTTATATATTAGACTAGCAGTTACCCGCGGCTTTGCCCGCGTAAGTTGGGGTCGGCTTTACTGGCGCTTATATTTGGAATTAGTACAACTTTATTAAAGCAGTTTTTAATAAAAAAGTGACAAAAAGTTATTTATTTTTTCTTCAATCACGGGCCCAGTCTTTTTAAAACGAGAATCTACATCCGAATTTTCACATATTATAATGCTATACTGTTTGTTTTGGAGTTATAATGGATAATTCTGGGGAAAACTACCCTCCCTATTTACGCCCATTTTTTTTGCGGTTTCTAAATATTTTCTAGTTATTTTTAAAGGAGAGTTCAAGTGCTAATTCTCATGCCTATAACATTGTCGGCCTTCAAGTTATAAGAATTTTGAGAAAAAAACTTCCCAAATCCACCCTCCCCTTTTCTCGCCGCTGGTAATTTTTTTTTTTTTTCAAAATTGTCAAACACTGGTCTAATCATTTTTAAAGGAGAGTCCAAGTGCCATGTCTGTAACATTCTCGATCTTCAAGTTATGGAAATTTTGAGAAAAATGATTCCCAAATTCACCCTCCTCTTTTTTCGCTGTTGATAAATTTTTTTTTTTTGGAAATTCGTCAAACACGGGTCCGGTATTTTCTAAATGATAATCTAGATCCCAATTCCCATTTATAAAAACCGTTTTCCCCTTTCCCCCCTTTTTTCGCCGTCTGTGAATATTTTTTTGGAAAATCGTCAAAAAGGGGTCGAGTTATTTTCAAAAGCCAGTTCGGGTACGAATTTTCACTTCTCTACCGTTTTTGGTTTTCAACTTAGGTGGAGTCTAGAGAAACCAATTGACCCCATTTTCACCCCCTTAGAAGCGGAATTTTCAAAAATCCTTTCTTAGTGCGCCTATACGCCCCAAAAACTACGTTCCTACCAAATTTCACATTTCAACACCCAACGGTCTGGGCTGTGCGGTGATCAGTGAGAAATCAATTTCGCATTTATATATATAGATAGAAGATTATTATTCATATTGTCATCATAATAATATGAAATGTATTTTATAGTTCGACAGTGTCAGAAATTTCAAATTTTCGCTTGTGTTAACACTCTCTGTCATGCAATAATAAAATGTCAGATAAATAGATAGATAAATTGGACGCTTTACGTCACAAGGGGTTTTGTGAGCTCCGAGTGGAGTAAAGCGTTCAAACTACACAGGAACGAGTGTAATACAACATTTTATCTTTCGACACAACCCCGGAAAGCTTTTAAATTGCTTAAAATCCATAAAAATAGTGTGACGTTTATCTGTCATGTTCATTATTACATAACAGAGTGTTTAAAATTAATTTAAAATTTTAAAATTCTGACAATGTCTAACGATAAACGTTGTATTACATTCGTTCCTGTGTACTTTGGGGTCTTTCCGGCACTCGGGGCTTAAAAAAGCACTGGTTTCACTCGGGCTTTTTAAACCCTAATGCCTAAAAGCACCCAATTTATACAGGACCTGGTATAATAATAGTAGATTATATTATTATTATTATTAAGAGCATAAGTTACGCTTTGTGTGCTGAGCCTGGACTGTTGACTGGTTAAGTCTAGGCGAAGCACATAAAGCAACTTATGCCCTGAACTATATATACTATTTTATCCGCAAACCTTGCTCAGAAGCCCCCTTGTTCCGGTCTCCCTTTTGTCGAGGCCCCGCTTGGTCGGGAGCCCCCTTGGTCGAGAGCCTCCTTGGTCGTGAGCCCCCTTGGTCAGGAGCCACGTTATTCGGGTCCCCCCTTGGTCGGGAGCCTTTTTGGTCGGGAGCCCCCTTGGTCGGGAGCCCCCTTGGTAAGGGCCCTTTGGTCGGGAGCCCTTATAAATAAAACAAGGAGGCCCCCAAGGGGGAGGGAGCTACTACGCTAGTCGTTTCATTTACACGCGTCCCCATTCAATACCTCGATAGTTTCACTTTCAATAAATTCGAAAACAACAATTTAGTAAAAATTTGAAAGAATTCATTAACTGATTCAGCACATAAAATAACACCTGTTGTCTACTTTATGAGCCTAATCAGTTGAAGTTCCTATTGGTAGGAAAATAGTCCATTTATTTTATTTAACTTTAACCCATTAATGCTCCCTTCCTTAGCTCCTGTTTGTCCAAATTTTAAAATTGCTTTAGGTGGCACTGCCGCTGGGTTTCTCGTTAGTTTCTCGCCCGAATTTTCTCAGAGTGTACACGACAAGCCAACGTATACCAGGATTTACGACGCTACGTCACAGCTCTAGCTCAGCCCACAGGTCCTACGGACTCTCCTAAAAATTATTCAAAGTGGATTGGTCCACCGAGGAGGGATTCCTCTTAAATTATGTAAGTAAAACATGTTCCTCCATAAAATATGGCTAAATCCTACACAATAATATTTTTCTTCAAACGTCAGAAAAACGTGACATTGTATATGTCAAATGTCCATTTCTCTGCCTAGACACCGAAAGTGATTTGTCTGCCGCCCAATTGATCATTTTTACTGCGTAGACAAAATATTTTGTCTGCTGCTCAATTTTCCAATTGGCAGCGTATATAATTTAGATTTTTTTTTAATTATTTCATTCTTTTAGGAATTTAGCGCTGAAGTTTACATTATATTGAATTTCATAAAATTTTTGTATGACGTCTTAGAAAATAATCGGGAAGTTAGTGAGACTTTGAGACAGAAATTCATGTGTACATTGAGGTTAGTAAACTGTCATATTTGTATTTCGTGGGCAATTTTCGGCGTTTGAAGAAAAATACCATGTTCTATTCGGAGAAAAGTGACTTGAAGCAATTTGAAAGCACTTGAAATGACTTGAAGAAACTTGAATCGGCTTCGAAAAGACTTGACATGTTTTGAAAGGACTTGAGGTGATTTGAAATGTTTTGAAGGGAATTGAAGCGACTTGAATAGTCTTGAAATGTCTTGAAGAGAGATGAAGCGACTTTGAAAAACTTGAAAGGACTTGAAATGTTTTGAAACGACTTGAAAGTTTTTAAGCGAATTGAAAACACTTGAAATATTTTGAAGGGCCTTGAAACGTTATGAAATATTTTGAAAGGTATTGAAGCGACTTGAAGAAACTTGAAGCAATTTAAAAGCGACTTGAAATATGTTAAAAGGACTTGAAGCGACTTGAAAAGATTTAGAGCGACATGAAATGTTTTGAAGAAACTTGGGACGACTTGAAAAGTTTTGAAAGGAATTGAAGAGACTTGAAATGTGTTGAAGAATCTTAAAGCGACCTGGAAAGACTTCAAATATTTTGAAGGGACTGGAAGTGACTTGAAAAAACTTGAAGAGTCTTGAAGCGACCTGGGAAGATTTGAAATATTTTGGATGGAATTGAAGCGACTTGAAAAGACTTGAAATGTCTTGAAGAGTCTTGAAGCGACCTGGGAAGATTTGATATATCCTGAAGGGATTGGAAGCGACTTGAAAAGACTTGAAATGTCTGGAAAATACTTGAAGAGTCTTGAAGCGATCTAGGAACACCTTAAATAATATCTTGAAAGGACTGGAAGCCACCAAAATACCTTGAAGTGACTTAAAAGGATTTGAAATGTCTTGAAAGACTTGAAGCGAATTGAAAAAACTTGAGATGTTTTGAAGGGACTTGAGGTGGCTTGAAATGGTTTGAAGGGAATTGAAGCGACTTAAAAAGTCTTGAAATGTCTTGAAGAGAGATGAAGCGACTTTGAAAAACTTGAAAGGACTTGAAATGTTTTGAAACGACTTGAAAGTTTTTAAGCGAATTGAAAACACTTGAAATATTTTGAAGGGCCTTGAAACGTTATGAAATATTTTGAAAGGTATTGAAGCGACTTGAAGAAACTTGAAGCGATCTAAAAGCGACTTGAAATATGTTAAAAGGACTTGAAGCGACTTGAAAAGATTTAGAGCGACATGAAATGTTTTGAAGAGACTTGAGGCGACTTGAAAAGTTTTGAAAGGAATCGAAGAGACTTGAAATGTGTTGAAGAATCTTAAAGCGACCTTGAAAGACTTCAAATATTTTGAAGGGAGTGGAAGTGACTTGAAAAAACTTGAAGAGTCTTGAAGCGACCTGGGAAGATTTGAAATATTTTGGATGGAATTGAAGCGACTTGAAAAGACTTAAAATGTCTTGAAGAGTCTTGAAGCGACCTGGGAAGATTTGATATATCCTGAAGGAATTGGAAGCGACTTGAAAAGACTTGAAATGTCTGAAAAATACTTGAAGGGTCTTGAAGCGATCTAGGAACACTTCAAATAATATCTTGAAAGGACTGGAAGCCACCAAAATACCTTGAAGTGACTTGAAAGGATTTGAAATGTCTTGAAAGACTTGAAAGCGAATTGAAAAAACTTGAGATGTTTTGAAGGGACTTGAGGTGGCTTGAAATGGTTTGAAGGGAATTGAAGCGACTTAAAAGGTCTTGAAATGTCTTGAAGAGTCTTGAAGCGACATGGGAAGACTTCAAATATTCTGAAGAAACGGGAAGCTGCTTGAAAAGGCTTGAAATGTCCTTTATCGAATTGAAGAGAGATGAAGTGGCTGAAAAACTTGAAACGACTGGAAAGAACTTGAAATGTTTTGAAGCGACTTGAAAGACTTGAAGCGACTTAAAATATTTTGAAGGTACTTGAGGCGCCTTGAAATATTTTGAAAGGACTTGAAGCGACTTGAAGAAACTTGAAGCGATTTGAAATGACTTGTGGGACTTTTCGTGGCCTTTCGCGCTCAGATTTGCCATGAAACGCCACCAAGAATTTTATTGTTCTAAATAAAAGATGAATGGCGTAATATTTTATTACACCTGGTACATAAAGGCATAACCCAACTAAATCAAAAACGTAACCCAAAATACATTTTCAAAGGTATCGTCGTATACCAGGTATTTTGGGTTGCGCTTTCATTCAGATAATAAAATAAATTTTGCTTACGTAGGAGTGTCACATCAACCAAAAATATATGGTTTCGAAAACAAACTAAACCTATCTAAATAACACCCTACAAAATAATCTACAAGTGAAAATGAAGTACTCAGCACGAGTAGATTTATATGGCGCTGTAAACTTAGGGACGATTTTCATTAAAACAATGCATCGGTAGAGAGGACAAGAATGTAACAGCAGACTACAATCAGTAGGGACAGTTGGTTGCCTGCCATCCTTGAAATGCAGAAAGCGAAAACCGTCTTCCTATAATAATTACAGAAGGGAATAACTCAGATTCCATGTGAAAATTGTTCACGACGTGAAAATTAACGCATCAAAGAGACTTCGAGGTCTCTTTTAAGCAATTAGTTGAAACACATTAACGAAACGAAAACTGATGTAGGTGGAGCGGCTTATTTGCATACTTTGTGTAAAATTGAATTGTGACGGAAAAGGGAAAGACTGAACGTATTTATAAATTGTGAAGCACTTGTTCATGCAGACTAGGTTGACTCGTTACACAAAAGAGCAAAATATTCGATTTAATTTTAGCTTTTTACAATTTATTTCGGGTGTTCGGCCACTACTATGACATTTCCCTCATAGATGAGAAGAAATAGATAATCTAAAAAAAAAGATCTACAATTAAAGTACTCTTCCCACCACTATTACTTGGTAATAAAGTCCAATTTTAGATAGAGCGAAAGAGAAAGAAGGGCGTGTAATTCAGCAAACTCTTTGTTAGCGGTTTTAAATTGCAAATTTCAATTCGTCCCCCGGGTAACAGAGTTTTAATACTTGGTGTTAATACTTAAGTAATTTCTTTACGGTACAAACACGAACCCTTTGAAGAAGTTTGTCGTTTGAATCTGGCAAGCTCGATCGAGCACTTAACTTGGAAAATGTTCTATTGAAATTACTTAATGGATCAGACCACTCACACTGTTGATTGTGCTTAAAATGAGTAAATTTAATTTCGAAATCGAAACAAAAACCCAAGGGTAATTCTCACACCCTAACCGGAAGCTTGCTGTTTGATTAATATTTGCTAAGTAGGAGTGCAAAAACCATCGTTAATTTATTTGCCAAATTCACGGGTTCAATGGTTCAGGCCCGGATCTGATGAAGTTACTGCAACGTTATAAATTAATTTTCTCCGCACACAGCGTTAATATATTTTTCAACGAGAATAATGAAACGTGTTTTTCTGGTTGAAAACATGACAGTTTTCATGAAATACATTACATGTTTATATGGAGCAAGAATAATCCAAGACTTGTTTTTATATTAAGTTCTGTAAGATGGTGCGCTAACAACATTCATATAATTGTTAATTAAGGGCCAGTTAATTTTTTATTGATATTCATACAATCCGTCGACTGTTGTTTTCTGCAGAAAATTATTTTTATTTTGGAACATTATGTGACATTATATGTTCAATCAATACTCAATTGATGTCTGTAATCTCGAGCCAGATCACTTTATGATTCTGTTGGTTGAAGCTTGAAATTTCAGAACGTCTGCCACTTTTATGTTCTAAATGCTGCTAAAAATTTTGTTATTGGACAAAAAATAATTGGGATATATAGCCAGTTGTCCATATGCTACGTATGTTACTCACTATGTATAACCGTTAAGTGAAATTTCGCCTTAAACCGTCATAAAATTGACATGTGGGCGAACAATCATCTATAAATATCATGCTGCCAGTCATACATAAATTGGAATTACACACTACTTGTATTTATCTGAAATCGATCTCCTACATCACAGTGTGAACAAACGTTGTGCAGGGAACAAATCAAAAAGAACAAATCGCCATGAATGATGTTCATTAATCACTACACAAAATTAATATTGTCCAGTATGAAGCACGGCCGAAAACTTTTCGTCTTATTAAGTTTTTAGTATGTAATTCTTCCGCATAATGTAACTGCGTTTAGAAAATTATATTCAGATGGATTTGAACTGAAAACGTAAATAAAAATAATAGTCTCATATTTTAGAAAGAACAAAGAGACATGCATCAAACAGAATGGCAGGCTGATGGTGCTTCTTCCGCTCATCCTGCGTAATTTTCGCGCAGTCGGACACGCAGCTTGGTGTGCTAATTGAGCGAATCCCTTCACCTTATTATGTTACCCGAGATTTGGTTTTGCTTAAAGACGTTAATTTATAATTTTACCCTGACGAGAAATAAATTTGAAAACGAAGGGAAAGCCCATATTTGCGTACTTCATTAACTTCGGATGCTGACGGAAGTGTAATTTTAAGATTTCCGTCTTGAATAATTTCAGGGGTATTTCTGATGGATATCTGATATCTTAACGAAATGAGATTTGCTGAAACTGGAAATTAAACACGAACTTGAAATAAAAGGCGTTGATAGGAAATCATATTCTTAGAAATATTTTAACACAACTAAGTAATTACATATTTAGGTATGGAATGTCAACATTTTCTGGGTGTTTATCAAATTCCAATTTTCCTTAATATCCTCCTGTTATCAAATCAGAACACATATCTGCAGCTGGAAATACTTATTACATATTACTTTATGAATCGTTTTTAATTTTGAAATATGCTTTACTTTTCCACTTTTTTTTTTGTTTTTAATTTTTTTCAAATAAGTGAGCAACTGTAATGCTTTAGTTAATATATTTTCAACCTGTGGTCTCCAATAATTATAAAAAAGAAATTTCAACTAATCCAACAAAGTAATTTTATTCTGTAGGCCTTAATTTCTTTATTTATCTGTCAAGAAGAAAACAATAAAAAATTGTGTTATAAAATTGTAAATAATATACATAGTCATTATCCTTGAACTAAGATCAAGTACATGTACTCTGAATAATAAGAATAATAAAAGCAGCAGATAGGACACACAACTTGGAGTATTGTCAGTTCCCTGTATGAACTTGGATGTAAATTGGTTGAATTTTATTTTCATGGATTAAACAAGTCCTTGTCATTTTAACCTGCCAGCTTGTACAGAAAGTTTTACCTCAAACTGTGTGCAGTAGTCTGAATTACCAACTTCTTGGTTGGTAGGTATATATAACTTCGAAAACTTGAGGTAGTTTTGGCTAAAATAATTATCCGACGTAATGTGGCAGAAACACGACGTGACTGGCTACAATTTGAAGTAGGTGTGTACAAAAAAAAAACAGTCCATGCATGTTTCATTTATGTTAATTTTGAAATTACAAATTAGCACTTCAAACGTATATGTCTTTCCTGTTGTAAAAGAACGAATAGTCATTCTAATTTTATAACGAACATATGGGAGAATTTCTATGAAGCAAGCACAGTCAAAGCTCCTTATTCGCGAGGCATAGGTTCCGCAAATACAGAAACCGTGCATATGTAATGGTAAATTGTATAGGTTTATAAAGGATACGTTCCAGAAGAGTTCCATCGCACGGGTTTTATCAAAGTTCATCGCGGATGTGTAACGTGGTGAATTTCCTAAAAAAAAGTGTCTCGAGCAATGAATATATAGAGTAATAAAGAAGGACTACCCAGAAAAAGAAAGAACGAAATTAATTAATTAATATCCTCTGGTAGAAACACGTGTGGACCGTCGCCGCTCTTATCATCGAATTTTGTCCAGGTTAATTTTTTGTTTATATTTGAGCTTTGAAATTTTTAAATCCAACCAAAAACGCTACTCTGGTACTTTCATTTGAGGCACCACTATGCGATAGATCAGACCCCAGTGTTGCCTTATGTCCCGAACGATATTGAGTCCGTTGTGGAGAATGAAAGGTGCCGAATCTACTGGAACTATTCGTTCTCCACCGTCAGGCAGATATCAGAAAACAAGCCTGACGTGGTTCTGCTGGATCACTCCTCCAAGCAGACGTTTGTAATTGAGTTCTCGGTTCCCGCCGAGAATAACATCTGCATCAAGGAGGAGGAAAAATGCACGAAATATCAAGACCTGCTGTTCGAACTAGTTCTGGTAATTGGGTGCATGGGAGGCACCAAGGGCAGAATCTCTTGCGACCGGAATGCAGAAGGCAATTATCTCGGGGTCGTTGCTTTTGCTCAGGGCACATGATTCCCGGTATTCGTAGTTACTCACCCCATGATTTGGGGTATATTTATAAAGTTACTTGCAAAGCAAATCAATCATAGATAATTACATATTTCGATTTAATATTAGTGTTTTTGGTTTTAAAGATTATTCGGTGTCGATATATATATATGTGTCGTTTCAAACATACAAATAAATATGTTAGCTTTCAATGTGGTTTTAATAAGGCCATGGATGGCCTCAAAAAATCAAAAAGCAGGAAAATACAAACCCGGGACAGCAGGACTTATTAGAGATTTTTCTAATAACAAAACAATGTTAGACACGCAGATGTTCATAAAATTGCCCTAGTGCATACATTTTTAACGTGTTTTTATCATGGCCTTATAGTAATACAAGTATCTATTTAGGCCAATTAGACCATACTTTAAAATATAATAATATTTTAGTCTTCTTAATTTTTTTAATTTTATTTTTATTTTTTTTTCGTTATGATATCAAAATCGTTCTTTCATTACGTTAACATCAATAGATACTTCTTTATTTTAATTAAGCATGTCCTTATTGTATGCACTTACTTTAAGGAAATTCGATTGTATAGAATTCGTATCAGAAGTGGGACAACTAATGTGCATCTACTTTTAATAATTTAATTATAACACTTTTATGGTTTAAAATACCTAAGCAAGTACATTTGTCTAAATTTCCCTGTAGATAAATCAACTAGAGCCGACCTCTTCAGTACACCACTAATAAGCACATTTCAAAAGCCCAGACATATTACCACTGTACACAATGGACCACTGCACGTTTCCGCAATATGCAAAGGATTAAGAACCTCATATAAACACGTCAGCACTGTTTTAAAGGACTCCACGGCGATAACGATCGAGGACGGGTCTAGGATGTAACCCATATATGCATCATAAATTGCGGCAGTCGAAGTCCAGGCTTATCTCCGCAAACAGTTCCGGAAAGAGCTGCAGGGTTCTGTTTACACTTCCGGTGGCCATCATTGCGATCGGACGGGTCGGTCGGTAATACAACGCTCTATGCATACTAAACACTTGAGCACCCTATACGCGATAAGAGACTATTCAACGTGTGCTGGTGGAGAGCCCCAAGTATCATGGCCACTTCCATCTTTCTCACAATTTATTACATCCATTCTTCAGAGACTTTTCTGCTTTACGCCATTATTTTATAGGTAGATAAAAGAGTTTGTAACAAATGTTTTACCCACAATCTTTAAAATAATAAATATAAGTTGTCCATGCTGCTGTAATTCTTCTTTGTATTAGTAACTATTTTTCAATAGTACAATACAACTAGTCATATACATATTAACAGCACAAAACCAGCACTTGCTAATTTGTAATTCTATTTAGAAAAAGTACGTCACTTTCGGCTTATTGGATTAATCAGCTTCTCTAATCAATGTAAATCCAATCTGATTTAAGTCGGTTTATTTAAAAGCTCTATTGTGTTTAGAGAAAGGTACGCCTGACGTGGTAAAAATCTGTTCTTTAGAGTTTATAATACAGGCGTATAATAGGAGATCTCTTTAAATTAGATCTCAAAAATAATTTTCCTGTGAGTAAGTGCCTCTTCTGCTACGTGTAAGTTGCTGTGTAACATGCACTAAACCATATTCCCAAGCTGTAAATTAGACGACAATAGCAAAAGCGGCACATTTGTGTTTATACGTTTTATTCGAACGACATGTTTTACGATCCTCTATGACAATTCTATTTTGTATATCCGTAGGAAAGTAATATTTTTACAGTATACAGCAAATATGTACTTGGCAAAAGACGAATTTAGGAGTACACGCAAGCAAGTGATAAAAATCCTATAACTATAAAATTCAGAATAATGTACTAGCCATTGTTTCAGACAAACCTCTGCAAGAATACTAATCGACAATGGGGGTTATAACATGCTTTAGAACCATACTGCATACAAATCTATAAAAATAACCACAGGTTGCATTGCCAATTTTGTAAAGAACTGTAAAATGTAGCTAAAATGTTATTTGACAATTTAACTTGTGTTTTTGAAATGTTTTAATTTCAAAATAAACAACCAATAGAACACCCTTTCTTCAATCTTCCTCTATAGACTTCCGAGTGTCTTTTTCTCTTTAATTGTGAGATTGTAATGATGACAAAAATGTCCAAAGTTCACAAAATACACCTTCAAAGGCAGGCTGAATTTTTAACAATTTTTTTTTTAAGCGACGCAACCACCATTTTTCATCCTTTCTTAATTTACTCCTATAGACTTCCGGGTGTCTATATCTGTTCAAATGTGACATTGTAATGAGGAAAACAATGCCCAAATTCGACAAATTTCAGCCTTCAAAGAAAGGCTGCATTTTTACATTTTTTTTTCATTCCACCATTTTTGACCCTTTTTTCAAACTTCCTCTATAGAGTTCCGAGTGTCTTTTTCTCTTCAATTGTGAGATTGTAATGATAAAAAAATGCCCAAATTTCACAAAATACACCTTCAAAGCCAGGCTGAATTTTTTACAATTTTTTTTAAGCGACGCAACAACCATTTTTCACCCTTTCTTAAATATTCTCCTATAGACTTCAGGGTGTCTATATCTGTTCAAATGTGACATTGTAATGAGGAAAACAATGCCCAAATTCGACAAATTTCAGCCCTCAAAGAAAAGCTGCATGAAAAAAAAAATTCTAGTGGCGCATCTACCATTTTTCACACTTTCTTCAATCTTCCTCCATAGAGTTCCGAGTGTATTTTTCTCTTCAATTGTGAGTTTGTAATGATGAAAAAAATGCCCAAATTTCACAAAATACACCTTCAAAGGCAGGCTGAATTTTTTACAATTTTTTTTAAGCGACGCAACAACCATTTTTCACCCTTTCTTAAATATTCTCCTATAGACTTCAGGGTGTCTATATCTGTTCAAATGTGACATTGTAATGAGGAAAACAATGCCCAAATTCGACAAATTTCAGCCCTCAAAGAAAAGCTGCATTAAAAAAAAAAATTCTAGTGGCGCATCTACCATTTTTCACACTTTCTTCAATCTTCCTCCATAGAGTTTCGAGTGTATTTTTCTCTTCAATTGTGAGTTTGTAATGATGAAAAAAATGACCAAATTTCACAAAATACACCTTCAAAGGCAGGCTGAATTTTTTAAATTTTTTTTTAAGCGACGCATCCACCATTTTTCACCCTTTCCTAAATATACTCCTATAGACTTCCGGGTGTCTATATCTTTTCAAATGTGACATTGTAATGAGGAAAACAATGCCCAAATTCGACAAATTTCAGCCTTCAAAGAAAGGCTGCATTTTTACAATTTTTTTTTCAAGTGGCGCATCCACCATTTTTGACCCTTTTTTCAAACTTCCTCTATAGAGTTCCGACTGTCTTTTTCTCTTCAATTGTGAGATTGTAATGATGAAAAAAATGCCCAAATTTCACAGAATACTCCTTCAAAGCTAGGCTGAATTTTTTACATTTTTTTTTAAGCGACGTATCCACTATTTTTCACCCTTTCCTAAATATACTCCTATAGACTTCCGGGGGTCTATATATTTTCAAATGTGACATTGTAATGAGGAAAACAATGCCCAAATTCGACAAATTTCAGTCCTCAAAGTAAGGCTGAATTTTTATTTTTTTTTTTTTATTCAAGTGGCGCATCTACCATTTTTCACCCTTTCTTCAATCTTCCTCTATAAACTTCCGAGTGTCTTTTTCTCTTCAATTTTTCACCCTTTCCTAAATATACTCCTATACACTTCCGGGTGTCTATATCTGTTCAAATGTGACATTGTAATGAGGAAAACAGTGCCCAAATTCGACAAATTTCAGCCCTCAAAGTAAGGCTAACTTTTTAATTTTTTTTTCAAGTGGCGCACTCACCATTTTTCACCCTTTCTTCAATCTTCCTCTGTAGACTTCCGAGTGTCTTTTTCTCTTTAATTGTGAGATTGTAATGATGAAAAAAATGCCAAAATTTTACAGAATGCACCTTCAAGGCTGAATTTTTTACATTTTTTTAAGCGACGAATCCACCATTTTTCACCCTTTCTTCAATCTTCCTCTGTAGACTTCCGAGTGTATTTTTCTCTTTAATTGTGAGATTGTAATGATGAAAAAAATGTCCAAATTTCACAGAATACACCTTCAAAGCTAGGCTGAATTTTTTAAATTTTTTTTAACCGACGCATCCACCATTTTTCACCCCTTTCCTAAATAAACTCCTATAGACTTCCGGCGGTCTATATCTTTTCAAATGTGACATTGTAATGAGGAAAACAATGCCCAAATTCGACAAATTTCAGTCCTCAAAGTAAGGCTGAATTTTTAATTTTTTTTTATTCAAGTGGCGCATCTACCATTTTTCACCCTTTCTTCAATCTTCCTCTATAAACTTCCGAGTGTCTTTTTCTTTTTAATTGTGAGATTGTAATGATGAAAAAAATGCCCAAATTTCACAAAATACACCTTCAAAGGCAGGCTGAATTTATTACAATTTTCTTTTAAGCGACGCAACCACCATTTTTCACCCTTTCTTAAATATTCTCCTATAGACTTCCGGGTGTCTATATCTGTTCAAATGTGACATTGTAATGAGGAAAACAATGCCCAAATTCGACAAATTTCAGCCTTCAAAGAAAGGCTGCATTTTTACATTTTTTTTTTCAAGTGGCGCATCCACCATTTTTGACCCTTTTTTCAAACTTCCTCTATAGAGTTCCGACTGTCTTTTTCTCTTCAATTGTTAGATTGCAATGATGAAAAAAATGCCCAAATTTCACAGAATACACCTTCAAAGCTAGGCTGAATTTTTTACATTTTTTTTAAGCGACGCATCCACCATTTTTCACCCTTTCCTAAATAAACTCCTATACACTTCCGGCGGTCTATATCTTTTCAAATGTGACATTGTAATGAAGAAAACAATGCCCAAATTCGACAAATTTCAGCCCTCAAAGTAAGGCTAACTTTTTAAATTTTTTTTTTTCAAGTGGCGCACTCACCATTTTTCACCCTTTCTTCAATCTTCCTCTGTAGACTTCCAAGTATCTTTTTCTCTTTAATTGTGAGATTGTAATGATGAAAAAAATGCCAAAATTTTACAGAATGCACCTTCAAGGCTGAATTTTTTACATTATTTTAAGCGACGAATCCACCATTTTTCACCCTTTCTTCAATCGTCCTCTGTAGACTTCCGAGTGTATTTTTCTCTTTAATTGTGAGATTGTAATGATGAAAAAAATGTCCAAGTTTCACAGAATACACCTTCAAAGCTAGGCTGAATTTTTTTATTTTTTTTAAGCGACGCATGAACCATTTTTCACCCCTTTCCTAAAAAAACTCCTATAGACTTCCGGCGGTCTATATCTTTTCAAATGTGACATTGTAATGAGGAAAACAATGCCCAAATTCGACAAATTTCAGTCCTCAAAGTAAGGCTGAATTTTTAATTTTTTTTTTATTCAAGTGGCGCATCTACCATTTTTCACCCTTTCTTCAATCTTCCTCTATAAACTTCCGAGTGTCTTTTTCTTTTTAATTGTGAGATTGTAATGATGAAAAAAATGCAAAATTTCACAAAATACACCTTCAAAGGCAGGCTGAATTTATTACAATTTTCTTTTAAGCGACGCAACCACCATTTTTCACCCTTTCTTAAATATTCTCCTATAGACTTCCGGGTGTCTATATCTGTTCAAATGTGACATTGTAATGAGCAAAACAATGTCCAAATTCGACAAATTTCAGCCTTCAAAGTAAGGCTGATTTTTACATTTTTTTTTCAAGTCGCGCATCTACCATTTTTCACCCTTTCTTCAATCTTCCTCCGTAGACCTCCGAGTGTCTTTTTCTCTTGAATAGTGAAATTGTAATGATGAAAAAAATGCCCAAATTTCACAGAATACACCTTCAAAGGTAGGCTGAATTTTTTTCAATTTTTTTTAAGCGACGCATCCACCATTTTTCACCGTTTCTTAAATACTCTCCTATAGGCTTCCGGGTGTCTATATCTGTTCAAATGTGACATTGTAATGAGGAATACAATGCCCAAATTCGACAACTTTCAGCCCTCAAAGTAAGGCTGAATTTTAACAATTTTTTTTTTCAAGTGGCGCATCTACCATTTTTCACCCTTTCTTCAATCTTCCTCTATAGACTTCCCAGTGTCTTTTTCTCTTTAATTGTGAGATTGTAATGATGAAAAAAAGGCCCAAATTTTACAAAATACACCTTCAAAGGCAGGCTGAAGTTTTTACATTTTTTTTAAGCGACGCATCCACCATTTTTCACCCGTTCTTAATACAAAATATTTGATCAGCAATATGTTATCACAGGCGACAGAACAGGACGATGTTTTTTAAATTGTTGAGCATGGATAAGTATCCCCGTACTTGGGATGTGTTGGGATATTGAAGAGAGATTTAATGCCATAACATCTGGAAATATTTTAGAAAATGTTATGTTGCCGTCAGTAAGACAACACTTTTTCGAAAATCATTTTATATTTTATATTGCATGAAAACTGGCCTATTCATACCACAGGCCTAGTTAATCAATAGTTTGTTGATAATAATATTGAGGTACTGCTTTGGCCTTCAAAAAGTCCAGATATAAACATTATTGAAACAACAAAATAGAAACGAGTTGTTAAATGAAATTAATTTAACAACAAATCTATATGCGTCAATACCTTATAGATTGCAACAAATGTTGGAAAGGAATGGGGCTATGACCAAATATTAACTAAAAGATTGTTTTAAGTTGTGTTAAAAGTTTATAAATGGTTTTATGGTTTATTTATGTTATATATTTAATTTCTATTTAAATGTTTTTGTTCTGTGATTTTGAAAATATTCATTTAGATAGAGCATTATTGGCATTCAGATCATTGCTATGCAACAATCCTTGTACAACACTTTTTTGAACTCGATGAAATCACGGGTAAGTTCACACACAACAAATTCTGTACAACACTTTTTTGAAGATAACTGTACGTGTGCTGTGGGTTCTCAACGTCAAAATTCTCCATCTAGCCACATATTGTGTCTTCCACAGGCAACGTGATGTATGAATCATTTATGATTAGATATAACGAAATTTGCGTCTGTGATTACTACCACGATACTATTAAATTTATTGTTGTATTTTTGTAAGCTTGGTTATATTTTATTAATCTTGCATTGATATGTCAGATACGTCAAATTAAACGTAAAAAAATGACAACTGTCAAATGAACCAGCACTCCACTATAACCTAAAAAGATCTGTCAATAATTTAATTGTGCCAATCTATTTATTTGTTTACTTTGTTTTATTGTTTTGTTGTTTGTAGGGTCCCCAAAGAAAATAAGATTTTAAGAACTTTATTTGTTACACACTTTTTCGCGGCAAAAATTTACAAATGTCTCATTGTATATGTATTGTGTGTTGCCTATATAACGTGTCACAGCCTCCTCTCCTATCTGTATCGTGTATTCCCTATTATACTACACCTGTTAGTTATTTTAACTTTTCACACAATAACAGTCTGGACTAACGAAGGTGCAATCGTTAAGAATGTGTATGTAAATTATACTGAATGCTTTCAATTTGTCCACAACATAAGGACCTTCTTAAATTCTGGATACAAAAATCGGTTTGAAATATCACAACCAATACCACTGTTGTGTTGAATAAATCACTGAATAGCTGAAGGGCTAAAAAGAGTTTCGAACCATATCGCTTGTGCAGAAAATCAATTTCCCTATTATGGCGTACAACGTGATTAAAGTGGTAGCATAAATTGCAAACTTTTCCCTCACAAATAATGCAATATTTACCAATAAACGCAGCGTACTTCCGTTGAATAAATTCGTGCATCATTTATTTCAACACTTTCCGTGTTTCCACTGCTTCTAACAATATTTTCAAACAAAACTACCATCTCTTGTTAACCTTATTATTTTCAGGCTGTTGTTTTAAAATTACAACTCCCTGAAAACATAACAGAATGAAACACGAAAAAAGTTATATTACTTGCAGCCTCACTTAAAATTTATGGGAGAGGAGTGTAGGGTTTTTATATCTACCAATATATTTTAATAAAAACAAGAGTTCTCTTACTTGGCCTAATCGTGATATTTTGTGAACTTATTAAAAAATGTAATTTCAAGGAGTCTTCAAATCCGATTGTACATTCTTATACTGTTCACGCTTCTGTAAATGGAAATATCAACAGGAGGCAATTTGTGCCAAATTGCGCCAGCATATGTAGCTGCAGAAAGAAACTATCAAATAAGGAAGCGCTAATCATATTTTCCATTTAATAATCCCAAACCCCTTCGCCTCAGCTTCGTATATTAAGCTATAAAGGGATCATAAAGCAAATAAAAGTTCTTCCAGCCAAATGCTGCAGCAAGTGTCTTTATTATTGCTGTACATCGCACTGCTTAGACAATCTTTATTCTATTGAACTATCATTCCCACACATTCTTCCGCATCACGTGTGCCAAGAACACTTTTATAATTTTTTGGTCCACAATTAATTGTTAAAGCATGGGTGAGTTGTGTCATCTGCACTATTTTTAAATGCGCGGGATGGTCTCTAAAGTATAAGATTACGTTATTTACATTCTTAAATCTGAATAGCAGGTGCATCCATTGTGGGAGATTGATTTGAGGATGTTTGTGTTTTAAAAATATAGGGCGTATTTAGTGGCACTTTTATCAAACACAGCTTTAAATTACTTTCCAGTGAAGCAAATTTACTATACAGTTTGGGTTTAATGATATATCTACCAATTACACGCAATTCTTAATTTTAGGTTCATTACTAGTTGTACATACTCACAATGTATTTCCTTTAAGACTGGGACAAAAGGAGAGTCGATGGTTGCTGGACCAAATGGATTGTCATGTTGAACGTTCTAAAACAAAAAATGCCAAACTTAATTATTTCAAGATGAAGTCATTTTAAATAAGAATTTTAAAAGACAAATAAAATAGCTATTTATTTTTATGGACGCGATAATACTTTACAGGTCGAGCCGTAGGGCGAGATCTGTATGTTTGGCAAGGCCATAAAATTCTACCGGTCGTATATTGTAGAAGATTTTTTAGGATAATGCAACGATCACTTTCAAAAATTCCTGAAAACACGGCGGGCGGCGCATGAAGTGAAAATCAGCGTATGTCTGATTTACCGGCCGTTGTCAACTACTATACCGGCCTAGGCCGGTAAATTTTATCTACCGGACTCGTTTGTAACTATATAAACACTCGTTTTAAAACAAGTTAGAAATAAGCATTTTACTCTTAGCAATCGCAATTTTTCTAAACTTTTGACATTTATGACAGTAAAAATAAACGAACAGTAGTCAAAATAATAATAATATGTATAGGGTAATAAAAGTAAATATTTTTTTATGTTATTGGTGTTGTGCAAGAACACACCGGACAAGTTCACTTTTTGACCACGTCGTACGCTGTCATCGATTTCGGTCTCCCCATTATGACTTTTCACCCTTACAATATTATGAGCGTATAAGATAATAATATTGTGAGAAGACCGTACCGGTTTTTAACCCGGAAATAATTCCACGCTCATATCGACAAGAATTTTCAGCTTATTTCTGAAAAGAAACACTCCTAGAGTACCATCGACCCAAAATTGAACTTTGCAAAGTAAATATGGGCTGCAAGATCTTCCATCTGGGAGCAATGATCAATGTTTACTGAAACTTTTGCTTTGAAATGTTTGCGTTTGTCACATGTTTTATTTATTTTCGTTTCCCCTTTTTCACTTGCGCCTGTTTTTATTTTTTTATTCTTCGAGGGCGGAATACATAAGCAGTGATCGCAAATCTCTACATTTTCTGACAAATACACTCGATATATTTATTGCTTTTGCTCCCATACTACGCTGTATTCAGCTCTTAAACCGAATAGAGTTTAATCAAGCAAAAAGCAATAACCTCAAACAATTATGCTCCGGTTTTCTGCGGTTGGGAACATTTTTAAATACAGATAAAACTCCCGCATTAAACGGGGGATTAACAGTAATGCGTGGAGCTCATTCCGAACGGAAATTCAATGGATTTGTTTGTAGATTTATATTTTATAATAGAGAGTTTCACCTTACACATACAAGGTGATTCAAAGCTCTAGTAGGTACATCATTTCTGCACCCCAAACTGAGTATAATAATAATCTATAGAATTTGGGGTCATTACCAATGACTCAATTCTGTACTCGGTATTTTTAATGTAGAAATTAATTTGTCATTTATTGTTTATTGTTTATAGTTCTTATTTTGTATAATCAAAAGAAATGAATACGTTTATTGTTATTATGGAACACCTTCTCCACAGTTCTCCATTGTGCTTTTGAACTTTCCATCATTACCAATTTGTGGGCACTATAATGGCAGAGATAAAATTTTATCATTTCTTCGTGCTTTATATGATATTGATTGTAATTGCAATGTGTGCGATGTTACAAGGCGTATTGCCCCGAAAACCCCGACGTTGCTGTCGCCTTGGGGACTATCTTTATTGGCTTTTGGTGTCGGTTTGTTCTGTTCATTTCTTCCGATTCCTCGTCAAATGACATGACGTGAAGCTGCGATTGATTGGCTTCTTTGATAAGAAAGGCGGAAAAGGGCTGGCGCCACATTAAATGGATATCATGTCCTCTGATATATATCTTTATGATGCAAGTTTAATGAACGCATGGCTCATTTCGGCCTTTATTTTATGAAAACTGTCGGATAAATGATTGAGAGGTCCGAATCAGCAAAAATTTCATATCATTTTGTTCCGTAACTTACCAAGATAACGCAGTGGGCAAATAGGTCTACTACAAAATGAAAATGGTGAATTTGATGGCCAACATGTCATCCTAGAGGTTTCACAGGGTATCGGTAGTTGTATTAATTAATTTGTCAAATTAAGAACCACACTGTCGATGTTGTAACTATTTGACTATTACTGCTCTGGTTAATTGAAATCTTGAGGACACTAAAACAAAGAACCCTCTCATTAATGATGAACGACCATCGTAACACTTTACCCTCCAATAAATGTCACTATCAGGTACCAATAGATAACAGCGGTTACTGTTGTTACCAGAAGTAGGAAAATAAAGACAGTGGACAGAAGGCGATAAAATTTAAAACAAACAATGCTTTCTTTGTAGCATAACAAGTGACGACGTAATTATCTTCAAAAGTGAATGACATTGATAATTTAAAAGTTTAAATAAGAAAATACTTTGTGGCGATTTCAGAAAATAATGCAGCACTTATTAGATGTATTTTGTGAATGTGTGATTTAAAATTAATGATAACTTGTGACTTGTTATTTCCTATATTATTTTTATTGATAATGAATAAATGATATATCTAACGATTTACTTAACTTTTGACCTTTGTCACTTAAAACTCTCGATTTGGTCATAATTGCCACTAAAAACTCTAGTTAGATAATATTTAATGAATGTTTGGATTTATGGTTTCCTCAACACATTATTATTTTTAACATCTAAATTTGCGCTTTCGGTTATTATTGTTGTTAATAATAATAATAATCAAATAATGAACGTGTCAGGATATGTCACAATGAAATTAATATGTATGTAACTATATTCTACAGTATGTATATAGCCAGTTACACAGGATTTATGGAAGTGAAGGAAAACATGTTAAACATATAATAAAAAGCTTCTAATATTCTAAAAAAAATATATATATATATATTTTGAAAAGAGTTTTTAAAGCAACCGGAAATTTTCGTTCTTGAAAAAGGAATAATTTTGTTCTCAAAATACGATTACTTGTTTGTGGTACACCATGTATAGTCAAACCAATCATAAATGTGTATGTAATTGTATTTCAGGCACCCAGAGTAAATGTTTAGGCATTGTGCTTATCACTGAAAAATTCAACATTATTTACATTCTTACATATTAGCAGACTGGTGGATATCGATGATAAGTACTAGATTAATTTGTATGTAAGACCATTAATCAACCACATGCATTCGTGGTAGAACAATCTGCTAGAGAAATCAATTGCTGAAAATTGCTCAGACTCCATAAATAAATATGTAGTATGATATTTCATTGCAGATATGAATAATAATAATCAACAAAATCTGAAACAGATTTACCTAGAATATATTTGAATGAAAATGAGGGTACACTTTGAAATGTTATACGATTAGCATTTTGGCGTAGGGCGGTAATCTTCTTATGCGAGCACATTATTGTGTTTCCACGGAATATATTGTATAAGTCAAATTAAAAATTAAAATATTCAGTAGTGTAAAACGTTGTTTGATAATAAATGGAAATCTCATAATATTAATACATGTACGTGCATATTATGGCAATCGTAACTAAAATTGCAATAATACGAAGAAATATTATGGATATGGTAAGCGGCAGAGATATAGTGATATAGGGAAAACAAACAAGTGCAAAATAAAAAACCTCTAAACTTTATTAAATTGTTTCAGAATTTAATTGACTTTCGTTTTCATTTTGATATACTGTTAACCTTTAATTATTTTAAAACAATCTTTTGTTGTTTGCCCCAACTGCCCATAATTCCGTTTGGTAAGGTTTGAGTATGGTAAGTTTGAGGAAGGAGAGGCGAACTGGAGTGGTCTGCCGGTGACCTGTGCCCCCCTTACCCCTAGTCACTCTTACAGATACTATGGCACTAACTACGAATGCAGCAGAAATAGCAGGTAGCACTACATAAAAAAGAAAACCTCCGACAGATGTGATTGATATAAATCTTTTGGATAATGTTTATGCAGACTATTATAGAAACCGCGAGTTTGAGAACAAATTTTGTTTAAAATCTGTATAGTAGATAATTTTGAATCTGCATGTCCCTGGATTTTAAAGAATGGAAGGTAAGGAAACAAATTAGTAAGAAAAATATTAACTTCCTAGTTAGGTAACCCTTGCATTAAAAATATTACACTTTCTTATTTTAGAGTCAACAAATGAACAAATGTAAACCTGAAGAATTTAAAAACTGAAAATTTAAGAAGAACCTGAAAACCTGAAAGGCGGAAAATCTGAAAACCTGAGAAAGTTAAAGCCTTACAAACTAAAAGCCAGGAAATCTGAAAAATCCAGGATCTGAAAAGAAGGAATATTAACAGTTGCAATAAGGCATCAAGAATATGAGTTATAGTGTGAAGACGAAAAAAAATCCTTTTTCTACTTTTTACTAACAATTAAAGGCTATTACGATACGGTTTTGAGTGTCATAGCAGACAAAAACGGTGTTATAATAATTCTACTAACAATAGTATAATTGATTTTTTTAATATTGGCAAACTTGGCAATCCTAGGGTAATCCTAACCTATAATACTTCGCTGTAAAGGTGTCAACTCCAAGTGGTTGGCAGAGGGAACGACAGCAACAGCTGTTGATGGGAATTGGTATTACTATATTGTTAGTACTTGTTTGGGGGGTGCCTTCACGTGCTTTTGGGGCACGCAATTTTGTTGCCTGGTGGTGGCCAAGCTGGTAATACAAACACGTGCACTGATGGCGCTTGCCAAAGACTATGATGACTGAGAGTGTTTGTGTCTCCGGTCAGTGATGACGCGGATAACGGGGTCCACTTGTTTGTGCGGCGAGATTTGATCCTAAACATTTTGTGGATGGGGAGATTTCACAACCTCAAAACGTTAAACTTTTGTGCAGATTTTGTGTTTTAAAATATTTAGAACAAACGGATCCTGTTCATCTGTACCTCAATCTCGCCGTAAAAATTTGTAGAATATTTTGGTAGGATCATTTTTATAGAAAATCTTGTAGTTTTTTGGGTCGTTTATTCGACAGTCACAGAACTCATTTGTTGACGTTTCAAATTAATTCTTTTTCATAGCCGCCGTTAATGCACCTCGCAAACGTGGGTAACCGCCGCGAAATTCCCTGGATTGTGCAATTTGATTATTTTCTATAAAAAGTGGCAAAGTAGAAAAAATTCTGTATGATAACTCTTTTATAAGGCATTTTGTCGCACTTACTCTTTTAGGAAAAAGCGTGCGACAAAATGTTTCTTATAAAACTCGTATCATAATATACTATTATGTAGAGTATAATTATTGACACAATAATTTTTTTATTGAAATTTCTGGAATCAACGCAGGACCTCGTAAGTGTAAAATATTTTTTTACATGAGACGAGAAAAGCTGATTATTAAGCGAGGTAAAATTCAAGAGGTCATGTGTTTCTGTAATATAGACATAAATTATTCTACTTATCGAGTTTAAAGGTCTGCCAACAAATGGAGAAAACAATTACACTGGTCATCCTTTTCTTGATTCAAGTTATTTTATTTTCAGATAAAGTGGTGGCGTTTCGTGTTTGCCGAGTTAAATGGTTTCTAAAAAAATGTGTGTGGAGTCCACGCACGACAGAAGTGAAACTTTTGGAGTTTACTCCTTAAGAATCGATTTTCATTTTTAATGCTCGGTCCGACAAATTTTGGTTGCCGTCGTTCTCTGTTATTGTCGTTACCCTGTACCAAGCCCTCCCCCCTTGGACGCCCTGTCCCAAAAGGGCCATTATTTACCAAGGTGGGGCTCCCTGTACCAAGCCCCCCCTTGCGCCTCCTGTACCAAGGGGGGCCCCCTTATTTGATCGGACATCTGTCGCTATATTAAGCTTACACCGTGCTAAAATTTTACCGTCCACAAGCTTCCGCTTGCGCTCCCCTCCCGGTCTAAAATATCACCCCATTTATATATTGCATTTTCGTGTCGGGTTCGTGTCGGATTGCGGCGCGCTTACCCCATACAAAAATCTTACACCGTGGCACAGAATAATAACAATACAGAAACGACGCAAGAGAAAGATCATCTAAAGGAAGAACCAGATGGAAATCACAACCAGGCGAGGGTACGCGCACACACGAACATTTCCTTTAGGCTACAGGCACACGGCCAACTGTTCATTTCTTTACAACCCATTCAAGGTCACTCAGGCTTGGCGGTGCAACTTTAAAGGAACTTGAAAGAAAAGACCGCTAGTGTCGTTTCTGTAATACTTTCTATTCTGTGACCCTGGGATAAGAAGTTTCACTTCAATAATGACAAGAAATTGTAAAAATGACCCTGACAAGTTTTTTTTAATATTTGTGGTGAAATTACTTTTAAAACTCAACGGAGAAATTTGTCAGCATTAGTGAAAAATTTATTTGAACGTTATTTTGGTTTTCCTGTCGGGCAACAAGACAAAATGTGGGTCCCTCATATCTGTTGTATTACATGTGAGTGGGTTTCTTACTAGTTGGGCAAAAAGAACTCAATAGATACCTTTCAGACTTTCAATGATTTGGTCGGAAACCACAAACCATATTACAGTAAAACTATTCGTACTATAATGGTATCATACCAGGTCTTGTTTTCAGGTAAAAGTTTCCATGTTACACACAAAAAGTGTATTTTTGTTGATCAGTGTTATTGACAGGAATCTGTAAAAACTGTTGGAAACAGAAACGAAAAGTAATAAATTGTGTGATTTACGATGGGAACTACCCTCAGCGTTCAGTCTAGAGTGCTCTGTTATTCAACAGTTCCATTTCACGGATTAACCACACAGCTGCTTTAAATGTTTGTTCCTTTTTTATGTTATAGTTTTAGGATATATACCTGATTATACATTTGACCAAAAACAGTTGTTCACAAGCTCTTGTATGAGAAGCATGTCTGTTTGTCTTACTTCATTAAATCTTTATTATTAATATAAACTTGACAATAATTTATCAACAGGTTATGGGCCCAGTTTGCGTAACACTGTAAGGTCAAAGTTTATTTGAATTGTTATCCGTGTCGTACGAGTTTAAAAAGTGTAGTTGGTTCGGTAAACGCGACGCGATGTCTTCTGTGAAAATAGATGTGAGTCAAATCACAAAATTCGATGGTTCCAACTTCCAGCTGTGGAAGTTCAGCATTTCTATAATATTAAAAGCGGAAAACTTGACGAATGTCGTCGAAGGAAGAGAAGTAAGACCTGTTCCAACAGATGAAAATGAAGCAGCAATCAATACATGGGAAAAGAAAAACTCAAAAGCGCAAGTTCTTCTCCTCGGCTCCATCACACAAGATCAGCTGCAGTACTTAGTAAACTGCAAGAATGCTGCGGAAATGTGGGCAAAACTAATTTCAATCCACGAGCAGAAAACGGAAATATCTCGGGAACTACTGTGGCAGCAATTTTACGACTATCGAATGGCCGATAATGACAAAATTGCCAATCACCTGTCTAAAATAGAATCACTACGAGCACAGTTAACAAATGTCAGTGAAACCTTGAGTGATACCGCAGTTTGTTCGAAAATAATAAATAGTCTTCCTGCAAAGTACAATGCTTTCCGTACCGCTTGGGATTCCGTCGCAACACCTCAACAAACAATCGACAATTTGACTGCTCGATTGCTAAAAGAAGAATCGCGAATGACGAACGACGAGAACGAAAGCTCAAAACTAGCTCTACAAGTCCAAGCACTCGAAGCGAAGTTAGAAAAAGCTCAGATTAGGAAGAAATTTGTCCAAGATTCTGGATTGAAAGAAATAAAGAAGCAGACGAACTGTAACTACTGCAAGAAAAAAGGTCACTGGGCTAGAGAATGCAGAAAGCGCTTAAAAGCAGAAGAATATAGGAAGAGAGAAAAGAGTCACGCAGAAAACTCCAGTTCGGCCTCCGCTTATTTTTGTGACGTTTCAGCAATGTATGCGACCAGCAAAGATGAAGACCAATTTCAGTGGATCTGTGATTCCGGAGCAAGCGTCCACATGACAAATCAATTAAATTGGTTCGATCATCTAAACCCGCTTGAAACACCCCAACACGTCAAAATCGCTGATGACAAAATAATTCCAGCAACAGCAATTGGGATGATCAAAATCCAGGCCGAAGTAAATGGAAATTGGATCGACAGGACTCTCAACAACGTACTGTATGTACCAGCTTTGAAGAGAAGTTTGTTTTCGGTCGGTGTTATGGTGAACCGCGGTTTCTCGCACCACGCGTTTAAAAACCACTGTGAATTTCGAGAAGAATCCGGTAAAATCTCATGTGTCGGTGTTCGCGAAAATAATTTATGGGTGATGAAATTCAAAGTTCCTGCCCAGATTGAGTGTAATCTAACAAAAACTGAATCGCTGCAGCTATGGCATGATCGCCTGGGTCACGTGAATTTTAAATCTATCATCAATACAGCCAAAAATAAGGCAGCCATCGGTTTAGAAGTCAGCGACACTGAAGAATTCTTTTGCGAAAGTTGCAGATTCGGCAAACAAGCGCGAAGTTCACATAAAAGTTCAAACCACGAAAAAGCTTTTGCACCTGGCGAGAAAATTCACACAGATGTCTGCGGGCCAATCAGCGTTGAATCACCAAGAGGCTCAAGATACTTTGTTTTGTTTAAAGACGACAAAACCGGATACAAAAGTGTGTATTTCATGCGTCATAAATCTGAAGTGACTAATAAATTCAAAGAGTTCAAAGCCTTAACTGAAAAACAAACCGGAAATAAAGTAAAAATTGTGAGAAGTGATCAAGGAAAGGGAGAGTACATGAATCGCGAATTTCAAGAAATTATGAAGAAAGAAGGTATTGTGCACGAATGCTCCGCTCCCTACACACCGCAACAAAACGGCAGATCTGAACGCGAAATGCGTACTATTGTGGAAAGTGCTCGATCAATGATGATAAATAAAAATGTATCCAACGAACTTTGGGCAGAAGCTGTAAGTACAGCAGTTTACGTACTAAACAGAACTGTATCAACCCTTTGTGGATCGATTACACCGTTTGAAGGTTGGTTTGGAAGAAAACCAGAATTAAATCACTTAAAAATATTTGGATGCACTGCTTACATGTCCATTCCATCACAATTCAGAAAGAAGTTCGATAAAAAGGCAAAGAAATTAATATTTGTTGGCTACGATGGATATTCGACAAACTACAGACTTTGGGATCCAGAAAAGAAGAAAATAGAAACCAGCTGTAATGTTGTCTTCAACGAAAAAGATGTAGATGAAACAACAACAACTGATGAAGTTAAATTGACTTTAACTTTTGGCAATTATGAAGAAATCCCAGATGTCGAAAACAACGCTGAAGAAAATCAGGAAGTTGTACCTGAAATACCGGTCGAAGTCGAAGCACAACCCGAAATCGAAAGAAGAAATTTGAGAAATCGAGAAACACTCGCGCGTCCCGATTTTTACGGACCGTATGTTTCATACTGTGTCACATTGGAACCACAAACGTATGAACTTGCATTAAAAAGTAGTGAATCTAACCAGTGGAAAGCGGCAATGCAAACTGAAATGAATGCCTTACAAGAAAACCACACCTGGAACTTAGTGCCTTTACCGCGTAATGCAAAACTTGTAGATAATAAGTGGGTGTACCGTTTAAAAACCGATTCTGATGGAAAAATAATTCGTTATAAGGCGCGTCTAGTTGCTCGGGGGTTCACACAAGAAAAAGACATTGACTACAGAGAAACATTTGCCCCGGTAGTGCGATACGATTCAGTTCGTGTGCTTTTAGCTTTAGCTGCTAAAGATCAGTTAAAAATCGCACAATTCGACGTACAAACGGCGTTCCTGTATGGCGAGTTATCGGAGGATATATATATGAACCAACCCCTTCGATTTATTGATGACGAACATCCAGACTTTGTATGTAAGTTAAACAAAAGCATCTATGGTTTAAAACAGGCACCACGGTGTTGGAACTTAAAATTCGTGAAATTTTTAAATGAATTCAACTTCAAGAGTCTCAAAAGTGATCCCTGTGTGTTTATTGGAGTAATAGGACATTGTAAAGTTTATTTAGCTCTCTATGTCGACGATGGCCTTGTCCTTTCGAAATCAGATACGGCCATAAACAGTCTGATGAAGTCTTTAATGCAACATTTTAAAGTCACCGTTGAGGAAAAGAAAAGCGGCTTAAAACGTTTTGTCGGCATGCAAATTGAACAAAATGTACCGGGGGTTGTAACATTACACCAAAAGCCGTACATTTTAAAAATCCTCGAAAGGTTCAATATGAAGGATGCAAATCCAGTGGGAGTTCCAGCTCAACCAGGAGTCTACCTGAGAAAACCGGAAGAAAATAATCAGAAAAATGAAAGTCAACCCTATCGAGAGGCGGTCGGCTCCCTGATTTTTCTAAGTACCGTGAGTCGTCCCGACATCACCTTCGCCGTCAACCAGGTGAGCCGTTTTCTCAACAATTGGACTGACGAACATTGGTTAGCTGTGAAGCGGATTCTTCGATACCTGAAGGGCACCATGGACTACCGAATTACCTACAGCGCCAGTGATGTGGGTGTGTGCGGTTTTACCGATTCCGATTATGCGGGATGTGTTGATAGCAGAAAGTCGACAAGTGGATATGTGTTTATGTGCAGTGGCGGTCCTATTACGTGGGCTAGTCAACGTCAAAGTGTCGTAGCTCAGTCAACAACTGAGGCTGAATTTATTGCTCTAGCTTTAGGAACGAAAGAAGCTTTGTGGGTTAAATTTTTTGTAAACGAACTAGGCTTATCGCAAAAAACTGTAGAAATCAATGTGGATAATCAATCCACAATTAAGCTTTCGAAAAATTCGGAATTTCACAAGAAAACGAAACACATAGATGTACGGTTTCATTTTGTGCGAGATGAATGTAACAGAGGTAACATTTTTGTCAAATATGTATCGTCAGAATATCAAGTTGCTGATATTTTGACTAAACCTTTGGTAAAACCAATTTTTACGAAAGTAGTTAAGCTCCTTAATATAGATAATTAGATAATAATTACGTATTGTTAAGATTTATTCCTTTTAGTGGGAGTGTTGGAAACAGAAACGAAAAGTAATAAATTGTGTGATTTACGATGGGAACTACCCTCAGCGTTCAGTCTAGAGTGCTCTGTTATTCAACAGTTCCATTTCACGGATTAACCACACAGCTGCTTTAAATGTTTGTTCCTTTTTTATGTTATAGTTTTAGGATATATACCTGATTATACATTTGACCAAAAACAGTTGTTCACAAGCTCTTGTATGAGAAGCATGTCTGTTTGTCTTACTTCATTAAATCTTTATTATTAATATAAACTTGACAATAATTTATCAACAAAAACTAAATTTCCATGAAAATGAAACTTGAGGAGGTCCTGCGTTGATACCGTCGATTTCCATAATATTGTTGCGAGTTCGATTTATTTATTTATTTGAACACTATGTACAATTTATTGAAACTTCTAATATTACACTATTTTATACACTAGATAAAAACAACTGTCCGACTCGACCCAATGATCTTCGATGATTCGACTGACTAGCCTCGATGATGCGACTAAATTGGTTTTCGCTGGAACGTCCTCTAATAAATATGCCGGCGCCTAAATGCTGCTCTGCGCCTCCAGATAGTTCCATCGCGCTTTCGATGTGTGCCGAATATTCCAAAAGATGATGTCATACTCGAGTACGTTGTAGTATAATCCAGCACATTCTAGCAATTGACGAACGTCCGTTACAATATTTTAGTTAGACTGAAAATTATTTGTTTTCAATAGTAATAGCAACAGAGGTCAAAATATTGCCGACAATAATTTTTGCCATTCAGATACGAGTTTCTGTTGCGACGAAAATAATGAAGAAGTGCTTGCACGAGTCATTATTTTCTCAAACAACAGAAACGAGTCAATCTGAAGAGCAAAAAATGGCAGCAATGTTTAGACCTCGAGTCTTATTTAACTTGTAAATTGTAATGGCAAATAGTTACAAAAACAATTGTAGCGAGGAATAAAGCTTGTCGAAAAATTGGCACTAAAATAATAATTATTGTCCTATTGGTTGTTTATTTTGAAATTGAAACATCTCATTGGTTGACAAAACACAAGTTAAATTGTCATAAAAAAAAACTTTATTTCCTTGTCAAATATCGTATTACTAAAAAAGATCCATAGTATGACTTAGTTGAAATTGACTTATATAGCAAATCAACACTGACTAGACAAACTCTTCTTTATAAAAAAAAACACGAGAGAAGTTTTTTTACATCATTTTTAGAGAATCCCCTGTGAAAAGGGTTAACATTGTCGGGGTGAATTTAGGAACCAACACTCAATTGCCAGCTGGCAACTGACAGGAGGAGGACCAAATCATTCATATGCAGATAACACACAGTCGCAATTTGATAAAAGGTCCAAATAGACACGTGTTGAAAGTCTGCAGCTGGGGTAAGTTTTGTAGTATTCAGTTCCCAACAAAAGATAGTGTTACAGTTATAATGAGAACAACGTGCGTACATAATTAATCATCATTAACATTACTCCTTCTGTGAATATTAACAAGCATCTAGCATGTCCAACTTAGAAAAAAATATTGGTAAAAGTACAACGTTATTAGTTCCCTTAGTTACTTAATGATTGTTGTTATCTTGTTTGCTGGGTATTTGCTGTGGTGTGTTAGTGGATGTTAAATCGAAATCTTATCTTCGAACGATTCAGTACAATGTTAAAAGTCAGTCTGGCAACGTTAGCAACAACCATATCTCTATAACGAGGGAGTTTAGGGTAACGAGTAAGGGAATTGGTTAATATCCGGCTAGGGTGTTAAGGCGACAAGGGTGCAGAGCTAACGACCTGAGCGGACCAACCACCTACCCTCTTCTTAATTATTACTCTTTCGAAGCTATAAATCATCATTTTAGGTAGTTTAATTACAAGTGATGTGGGTCACTTATTTCAAACTTATGGTTCCATTTCAAAGGAAGTCGTCTCTTGAACTGTTTCTAAAAAGTGTAATTTAATTAAAACAGCAAAAACACTGGAACAAACTTTTTTTTTAAGTGTGAATCCAAATAATCACTACTCAACTGTATGGCCAGTGAGATAACAATCTTTAACTTTTTAGGGGTTTCAGGTGAACATGAGCACGCGTAAAACCGTCAGGGCTAACAAATCAATAAGTCGTATATTTCAAAATGACTTTGGATAAAAGCTTTTCCCAATAAAATCGTATAATTGACGATGAAAATTTATTGTTAGCTGAACTTAAATTCCTCGATTTCCGTTACCACAGAAGCTAGCAGGTGTTGTTTAACATGATGGTTGATGTTAGGGCGTGATTATGCAAATACAATGCTAGCAATACACTGCAGCAGATGCTGAAAATTGCTTACGAGAGCCTAATCAAGAGAACAACCTCAATATATTATTAATACTGGCTAACATTACGCACATTTTTTAACATTTACTGAGTGTGTATGCTCAAGATTTTTTTGCACTAATCTGGCTAAACATCAATATTTCTGGAGATTAGAAAGTTAAGCACGTTAAGTACGCACATTAATTTAACAAAGCCAAAACTTGTTAGTATGAAATTCAATAGACAAATAACAGTTTTACAAGAGCGTCACGAGGGCTTAAATTATTCAAGTTGATTCAAGAGACCGTCATTAGCTCTGTTTAAATGTGTAACATACTTGTCGTTTTCATTACAACCGCAACAAGAAATCAGATTAGACAGTAAAGTGTTTGTTTGGTGCTTGTATGAGTGGTATGTCTACACTGTACTCGGTATTCAGCAACTTGTCTGTTGCCGATTGCCAACAGTCGTTTTGTAAACAAATTAAAGGAAGAAACTGAAGAGTGCTTGCCTGAAGCCGTGGGTGTCAACAGCCAGCGGGGCCACCCAAGTCTGCGTGAATAATCACACCGCCACTCATCAGTTCCACGTAATTATCACAGATTATTTTTTTACCATTTTTTCTTATCGACATTTCCTCGCAAACAGGAATCGTGATTTAAACGATAGTCAATTAAAAATGCAAATTGGATAAGCTGAGAAAATGGTTTTCTTGTTCCGAAGATGGAGCTTTTAATGAGGATGCAACAGGAACAAAAATTTGATTTGATTTGTGTCACACATTAGTACAGTCATACGGGATGGTGGGTTTTGAATTACAAATTCAAAAAGAGTAAAACTCAATACATAATTATACAAGAGGCAAAGGGGGTAAATAAACACATCTCTTGATAAAATATTGTACATAAATAAATAAAATAATAATTAAATAATGTTATATAAATAGTAGTTTATGATATGTATAAGTGTTAAAAGTAAGATTTTATTTTGCGAGTTGGGAAGATTGCGGAACGAGCGCAGCGAGTGGATCAACACCAAGAGCAAAATAAAATCACTTTTAACACGTATATCACACAACATTTTTTCTACAAACGCCTCTATTGATCACATTTTAAAATATAAAGTGTTTCATTAGCCTACTTTGAGGAACATTCGAAAATATGGTAATCTTCTATACTTTGGGCGCATTTTTCAATGATCAAGGCAATGTTAAATGTCAACAGCAATCACGATATCAGTAAATTTTATAAAATGATTGCATTCTTGAAGCGCAAAGGAGAAGGAAATCGTCCAAAAAAATCAAAAATTTTCACGGGAAATATTGACAAATTTATTAGTGAGGCACCAGATAATAAGTATTTAATGTTCAAAGTTGCTGCTGTAATAGGTATAAAGTTCAACCGTTGCTGAAGGATATCTGGAAAACTCCCTTGAAAAAAAAAATTTGCTTCTCAAATTATTCCCGCGCTATTATTCTCCTATCGCTTCAGGGAGTTTTGATGGGCAGTCTAACAACAGTAATAATTTAGCCCCTACTACTTCAAATAATAATCATAATAATTGCAGGTCAACGATATTTCTTCACATGGGCTAACTATTACCAATTGTTACAACTGTACATTCAATTTTTCCAAATAGAATATCCCAAATAATTTGTATCTAGTTGTAGTTAATAAAATCTGACTTCTGAGTTTGAATCTGTTTTGTTGAATTGTCAATAATTAAAGAGATAAAGTGAGGTTAGTTTTACTGAAAGATTGAGAAGAATTGTGTGTTGCCTACAAAACAACTCTCATCATCAGTTAAGAAAATAAATAGAAAAATACTAACTTAATAAGAAAGAAATCAAAATCGATTGCACTAAAATTGTCTTGTTGACAAAGGCTGTCATTTCATTTTTAATGCTAGTGTTAAAAGTAAACCACGTGATTTACTTTTAATACGCCACTTTTTAATATTATATTTTTAAATGCAGTATGCCGTTACGCTAGAAAAAATATATTACTGATATTACATAAATACATTGTTAGGAAGATACTTCATAATTGATAAAATCTTGAACATTAATTTCATCATTATTAAATACGGTGACAATCGTCTTGTGGTAACTAAAATACGATACGTGAACGTCACTTCTTTTCTTCCATACATTACAATATTATTTTATACCTTTATTCACTTCCCTAAAATAATAAAGAAACGCGGCGATCGCACGACAAGTAAATAAACTCGTGACGTATCTCGAAACAATGGACGTTAGATTGAGAACTGGTGTCAAAACATTGTTTGACGTAACTCGAAACGACTTAAGTCGTAACGTCGTAACTCGAGGACTGCCTGTATATTAATTTTTTAAAAAGAACAAGTAATTTTTTTGTACATACTTCTTGTACTATTTTGTACCGTTTGTAAAAAATTGTTCAGTTTGAATGTGTCCTTTAAAAAAATTACTCTCAAATGTATAAACCACATTGTACAGTCAATGTATAAACTGTTGAACCAGAGAAACAGCCCAATTGACTTGAATTCCAGATTTTCGAAAAATTTGTGGGACCAAGAATCAATTTCTTTTTCCACTTACTTTCCTTAGTCACGATATAAATCACCATAAAGATGTCAGATTGCCAATACTTGCAGAAGTAGGTACTCATGATATCGAGCGATCTTTTATTCTTTGATTGACCACTTCTTGGTTTTCTTTCTAAAGTGGGTGTTTCTCGAAACTGGGTAACACAACGATTTAATGTATTAGAGAAATGAGCATAATCGATGATATTCTCGGGAAACTGCTCACGAAATTATGTCCATGCATCTTGAACAGAATACTGCCACACGCCGTCTACTTTCTGCCCATTTCGAAAATACGACTCAAACATAAACGCTTTGTGTTCTAATGAAAATGCAATTTTTAAGCAGTGAACAAATGAAGTTCTTAAAAGAACTGATTTTATAGAGTTGAGAGACTGTACTGACTAGACAAAAATAACACAACAACCAACTTCAACAACGCAAGCGGCAAGATACTGAGATTTGAGGTTGAGTTAGTTCTTCAAAAATTGAAATTGACAATAAAAAAATACGTTGTGGAGGCTACATTTTTTTCGCATCTGTTTAAAAATTTATTTCCTAAATTTTTTGAAACCTCAAAATTATTTTTTAAACTTCTTGAATGTCGTAACTTTAGATGCCACAATAAATTAAGCATATCAATAGCGAAAGACACACGGATTCGAATTCATTGATGACTCGATTACAAATTATCTTGATCGCTGGATATTAAATAAACTCTCAAACAATGATAATGATGTATGAATTTTGATAACAATTAAAGTTACTTCTTTTTTCTTTTTTTGTTCCAATGCAGCAAAATGTTTTCAGTCATGCTTTCTATAATATGAATGAAATAATAACAAAGCACAGGATCTTTTAGTATTGAGGTCTTGGCAGATGAATTACGATCGTACAACCACAAAACTGTCAATCAGGAGTTTGCACAAACCAGGTGGAATCTTACTGTATTTATTTAAGCGTTCTAGAGTGCTAACACTTGACTGATACGATAATTTTTTAGACCTATAAAGTGGGGCCAAGTCGAGTGGGTATGAAGGGTGGTATGTAGGGTATGGAAGTGTGAGCATTGTCTTGATGAAACAGATTTTTCTTTTTCGCTAAATGTTGTACTACAATATTCCCTGCTAATTGCTTTTCCCTTTTGAAAATAGCGAATTATTACAATGGTACGAGAACATGAATTTGTGGGTGGGTATCACTAAAGACACTTACATATTATGCTCTCTACATTTTCTTAATGAAACCTAATGAGGCGCACCCTGATCCAATACCAGTTGCAAAAGAAAATTGTCTTTTGCTTCTGAAACGCAAGAGTTAAAAACTTCTACCTAACCGTACTTTTCAGAAATATGGCAAAGTAACAAGTGAAACTGGAGTGTCAACATCAATAGACAGCACGTTATTCAGTGAACCTGTGGATATTGACCCAGAAGAGTGGAAACTACTCCCTGAATTAACAGCTGGATCACCAACATGTCGTGATAATGTCAAACAATAATTACAATCTTTTGTGTTGATGCTGGTAGACAATCACAGACGTAGATCCATGCGTATGATTTTGTGCAAGGGTGAAGAGAAAGCCTGCTAAACTGAAACCTCAAGATATCACTGTAAATCTACAATAACCACATTGTCAATACTTCCATATATTATGCAACAATTTAATGTAGAAAAATAAATGAGAAAACAGTCAGTACATAGTCAATGATCACCCCCTCAGTTAGATAGTTAGTTGCTTTTCTAGAGATGTGTGGAATGAAACTTTTGTAGAATGTTTTTAATGGGGACAGACAAAGGCTTCGTGTACAAGAACATGGAGAACGCTTTCAACACATTATAAACCCAATGAGCAAGACACGAAGTAAATAAAAATTATTTAAAATATTTTTTGCATGCTAATCACATTTTTCTATGTACCGAGAACAGACTGGCCTCTCTGTTGAAGCCTGTGACGACATCAAAAAAGTATGTACCACTTCTGTTTGTGATTTTTACATACTTTTGACAATGGGTTCCCTAGTTTTTGTGATCTCTTCCTTTGGTCACATATTATAAATTTCATCTACAAAGCACCCATAGCCGATGCAATAAAGAATATGAAACTGAAGATTTTTTGCAAACTGTTTTTAATAATAATACGAAAAAAAAAGTGGGTGGGTGTACTAACGTCCGCACCTCAGAGGTTATACTGAAAATACTGGGACAGCGATCCTGTAGACACTTCTTGTTATTGTGAATCAGACTTTTTGACATTTGTTGACATGCATTCTATCCGAGTTATTATTAGACCACAGCTGTCATTTTGACAGTTCCAAATTTATAAAATTTAGATCAACGAACCAAAAGAGTCCAAAGTGACTAAAAGAATGAAAATATCAAAAAATAGAAAGGCTAAAAAATACTGAAAAGTCAAAACAAAAAACATTCGATTTCGTAAGCGTCTGAAGAAACTCTCGAAGGGCGCAGAAATCTAAAAGAATGAAAGGAACAACAACAGCCGAAAGGAATAAACGGTCCAAAGAGGCGACCAAAAAGACCAAATCAGAAAAAAAAGACGTTTAGAATGAAACTAAAACAAAATTAATAGAATAAATAAAAAAAAATGATTACGAAGGAACAAAATATTTCTAGATGGAAGAAAATTAATAAAACAGGAAAATTCAAAGGAAAATATAGACACGTCAACTGAAAAATAAAATAAATATGTAATACGAAAAAAAAAGTGGGTGCGTGTACTAACGTACGTACGTCAGAGGTTATACTTCTTTAAAAATACTGAGACAGCGTGATACTGTAGACACTTCTTGCTATTGTGAATCAGACTTTTTCACATTTGTTGACTTATGCATTCTGTGATCCGAGTCATTATTAAACAAAAGCTGTCACTTTGACAGTTCCAAATTTATAAAATTTAGATCAACGAACCAAAGGAGTCCAAAGAGACTAAAAGAATGAAAAAATGGAAAGGCTAAAAATACCGAAAAACCAAAACAAAAAAACATTCGATTTCGTAAGATTCTGAAGAAACTCTCGAAGGACGTAGAAATCTAAAGGAATGAAAGGAACTACAACAGCCGAAATGAATAAACGGGACGAAGAGGCGACCAAAAAGACCAAATAAGAAAAAAAAAAACGTTTAAAATAAAACTAAAATAAAATTAATAGAATAAATAAAAAAAATGCTTACGAAGTAATAAAATATTTCTAGATGGAAGAAAATCAATAAAACAGAAAAATTATTAATTGAAAGGAAAATATAAACACGTCAACTGAAAAATAAAATAAATAATACAAAAAAAAAAAAAAATGGGTGCGTGTACTAACGTACGCACGTCAGAGGTTATACTTCTTTGAAAATAATGGGACAGCGTGATCCTGTAGACACTTCTTGCTATTGTGAATCAGACTTTTTGACATTTGTTGAGTACCACAGTAGGAAACTACGAAAATATGAAAATACAAAAGTTCAAAAATACGAAAATACTAAAATACCAAAATACAAAAGTACGAAAATACGAAAGTACCAAAATACAAAAGTATAAAAATACGAAGATGCAAAAGTACGAAAGTAGGAAACTACGAAAATACCAAAATACGAAAATAAAAAAGTACAAAAATAACGAAAATAGAAAAGTACAAAAACACGAAAATACTAAAATATGCAAATACCAAAATACGAAAATATGAAAATACGAAAGTACGAAGCTACGAAAGTAGGAAACTACGAAAATACGAAAACCCAAAAGTTCAAAAATACAAAAATACCAAAATACATACAAAAATATGAAAATACGAAAATGCGAAAGTACCAAAATACCAAATGTACAAAAATACGAAGATGCAAAAGTACGAAAGTACGAAGATACGAAGATATGAAAGTATGAAAGTATGAAAGTACGAAAGTAGGAAACTACGAAAATCCCAAAATAAAAAAGTACAAAAATAACGAAAATAGAAAAGTACAAAAATACGAAAATACTAAAATATGCAAATACCAAAATACGAAAATATGAAAATGCGAAAGTACCAAAATACGAAAACATTTTCACCATTAATTTTTTACCAACTAACGCACACAAATCTTCTTAAATTAATATTGCTAAATACAACATGCTTCTGTCAAAAACCGTTATAGGAATCCTGGAGATACCTGCCGGATATTGCAGCCCAAACCCCCAAATCGTGTCGGTCTATATAAAACCGCTAACTAATACCCTAAATCACTTGTCAACACTTCTTTAAAATGCATAATAATAATTATTAATAATATTGCAGCTTCTCTGAAATTCTGAGGTTATGTTATCTGTTTACAAGTCATGGACAGTTGTTAATCAGTCAAGCTCTACAGTGTAAAACAAAACAAAAACGCAATTTCAAAGCTTGCTCTAACCAGGTTTTTTGGTGACGCTCGTTACAATATTAGCAGCACTGACAAGCCCTTAGAATGTTTCTGGAGACATTGCTACTCATGAAATAAAAACTCTGAAGGAATCATCCATTTAGAAATTCAAGATTTAGCGTCCATCTAGTGCTGATGTGGAAGCATTTACACAACTGGCATTAGAGCTCCTGCATCTATAATAGAAGTCTTCTCCCTGTGGTTGTAGTGCTTACACTCTGGTGCCCAACACACAACCATCTTTTCTGAAGAATGTAGTACAATAATTATATATTAAATGTAATTTCACACTTCTATGTTTACATGATTAAATAAAAACATGTTATACTTTGTCTATAAAATGCGAAGAGATTTTTACCACCGGTTTGGAATTTTAGGTTATGTCAACAATAATCATAAATTAGAGGGAAAACAAAAATTATTCTACGATGTTATGAGTTTAAGTCAATTTACCTTCAAATATTATTCCACACAACACTTCAACAAGTCTGTAACGGTCCAAAATCGACGATTTCAATCACTGTCAATGTATTTAGATAGAAGATTCAAGTTTGCATGGATACAGGTCTATGACCTTCTCAACATTGTGACGTCACGACTAAAGAAAGTGCCAGGGATATAGTGATATAGAAAAAATAAACGAGTGCAAAATAAAGAACCTGCTTATCGAAAATCATGCGTCGCCATGGTTTGATTGTTGGCGACCGATCTTTGACGAGCACGTGTACAAATTGGAGAGCAGGCTTTATTTTTGCTTTTTCTGTAGGTACTGGTTGTTACTTTTTGCCTAAATAAGTATAAAACGAGCTCTTCCAAAACAACTAAATCCCTAATCGAAGGAACCTGATTACAGTAATTGAGTACCGCATAAAACTACGATTAATTTCACTCAAACAATCACAGAGTTTACCCGCTTTACGGTCAACGACTAGTCATTTACGGAATGCAATTGCAACAAACCTCACCGACATAAATGCTTCTTACACTCATTACAAAAACAATGTGGGCATAGTTGAGAAACCAGAAAGACGGGGGCCTTTACGAAAAGCATACCTCCCTGAAATAAGATTGAATTATAATTTAGAGTTCCTGTTACTTGACAACACGTCAGCTACTTACAACATGTTTTTTTATACTATTAGAATGTCCATCCCTTATTAATATTTATTAATTTTTTGGGCGTGCATTAACTAACAAGGTAGGGTTATTTGTAGCCAGGTCACGTATTTTTGAAGGGTTGGGCCACACGAAACTCATCTGTTACTTAGGCGGGAATAGACTTCTAAAGTTAATCGCTGAATATTTATACACCAGAGCTGATAATTACACGAGGAGAGTAAATACAGGCGATTGCTGTGTCTATAAATGGATATTAGAGTTTTTATCTAAACCCGAAGCCACGATCTACATTACTAAGTCGAAGGCTGATATAATGTTTATAGCATGTTATCTTGACATTCTGACCTACAAGTAATGGAAATTTAGGAACAATAGGGCACAGCTTTGGGCTCGGATTATGATTACACAATGCCTTTCCGTGCGGATAATCATGAATTATGAGCAGGTCTCCGGACAAAAAGCTCCTCTACTGTGTGTAGTTACTACATTGTAATTAAGAACGATGCAGTTCCATTGTTATTCCATGAATTAACCAGAGATAAGGAAATTTAACTTTTCAATAAACTAATTAGGCCTGGAAAGAACATGTCATCTGGGGAAAAATAAAAACATCAAAAAGTCGTGTTTCTTCGTTATTAACCCAAAGGTGTGCTATATATTTTTATTTCAGCATGAAAAATTGTAAAAGTACGTTTCTTGTGATTAATATCGGAATTTGGTGAACTGTAGAGCGGAAGTCATTAGTCAGAAGATTAAATTATTAAAACTTTACGAATAAATCGGTGTGCATTTTTTAGGCATGAGTTGTTAATTGTATGTATGTAATGAGTCAAAGCTACAAATTAGTGGCCATTTATGATCGTCGGCTTGATGCTGTAAATTAATTTTACTTTTTCACTAATACAATAAATTTTTATGGGCCATTAGGCATATCATCAGCTCACATAATGTTTAATATAAAAACCCCATAAATTACTTTGACTACCACAACACTAATTTAAGTTAATTTGCTTATTGGGAAACAACACACGTTTGAATATTAAATTAATGTGCATCGCTTGATGCCTTACATAACACTTATAATCTTCCAGATGCAGTAGTGATTTCAGTGTTCCTGTACCTACGCTACATCAAAAACTTAATTACACAAATCTCCGTTAATCTGAAGAATTCCAAACACCCGACTTTCAACAAGAAGGAGAAAATGAGATTGATGCAAGATTTTCCTCAAACAAGTCCTCTGGTATTCAAGACCAGCAGAATGGCTGCAAGCGTTCTATTTCAGTGCGCACCAAGTTATCGAAGTAATTTAAAAGCAGTTCCCCATCCGCTGTTTTCTATACTTTTTTCAGCATTGTTAGACTGTAATGAATAAAATTTCAGGAAAGGCTACCAGACAATTTACGGCTGATTACCAAAAATGAACGTACAGGAAACGCCGTCGCAAATACTCAATATTTTAAAGTAACAGCAGTAACACACAGGAAACGATGGTGCTTGTAGGAATATCTTCGTGCACCTGTAAGCTGTCTGACAATATAATAATCACGTGAAGTGCGAGATGGTTAGGCATGATAATTTTGTCAATTGCAAGACACAACGACAAATAAATTTGAACTGTGCTGGGGTAATCTTAATGCACTGATTAGAAGTATTAATTATTAGTGCTGTCGTCATTGAACATTGATATAATTATTTATACAGTGAATGCATGTCATTGCGTGTTTTATTTATTTAAGCAAACAATGAGATAAATACATATTCAGAAAAATTCCGTAAACTATCCGAAGTCTGAGACAACAGCATTGATTTTTAGATAAAATTTGGACGATCAATTTACTATGTATAGACACAAACTTTGGGCTGAAAAATGTAACAACAATAGACGTCAAGAGTACTTTGATATTCACTTACATCTCTTAGTTCACAAAAAGTTGAGTGCAATTACTGTCAGAAGAAGCAGAGAAAGAGGTGCAAATAGTGATTTAAGATGTTCTTCCTTCACCTTGTGGAAATATTTCTTTCTGCCCATAATTTTGAAACCCGAGTAAAGAAACAACTAAATACATGTAAAAACGTTAAACTGGGCTTGATAATTTTTTTACACATGTGGTAACATTGTCAGTAACAGTAGTGTTATTTGGAGAAAATAACATCCAACACCTCCTAAACGTAAAAATTACAGTGTAAGATGAGTAGTGCAATAATCGTAAAGCAACGTGTACGTTACTTGCCTGTTTTACGAATTTAATTAAGGCTAGATGTTCTTGGCAAATACCTAGTAAACTCCTATAAATTGTAACTAATTACAAGTGATTATTACTATGAAATTCAAAGATCATGTCCACAATGTGCTAAAAAATGGTAGTAAGATGATCTCTATAATTTTCTACACTAAAAAAAAGTTAAGTTAAGTCATACTCATCAAAGCATATAAAAAGTATGGTTGAAAATTCGTTTCAACCTCCATATAAAATAATCTTTATACATCAACGTGAAAGAACAATAAATAGATTCTATGACACAATGCATTCTGCAAGTAATTAGTATTCACACCATGTTTTGCCCTCCTGAGAGAGGAAGTTCACCAACAGTGGTTTAATGAATGAATACACTTTGTACTTGCTGTACATGTTTCATATTGTATTTTAATTTGCGTTTTTCTTTTCATATCGACAGCAACCTTATACCATTCTTATCCCTTTGGCCGCGATTACGAATAACTAAAATTGTAATTAAGGCGCTTCTCTCACCACATGTTTGCAGTGTACATTTATAAAAATCGCTGTATTGTTAATTACTGATCACTAATCTTCAAATTTTGAATAGTTGTACAAAAAGGATTGCTTTAGAACCTACGCATATTTTTTTTTCAAAACTGTTTTGCTAAATATTTAAAAATGTAGAGCTGAACATACGTAACTTTTGTCACCGTTTTATTGACACTTACGAATTTAAAACCTACCAAGAAACATGCGTATCGCCTTGCCTATAGTTTTTTCTTATTGTTTGCTACATTATTGAAGATGGAAGTGCAAATACAACTACGTAATAATGTTTTAAATAAAACCCTGTTCTGTTGATTTCTACGTCAAGAAAGTAGCTCCACCTATACAGCCATGCTACAAATTCGCCGTGTACAGTCCGAGTAAAATCTTAAACCTATACTAAACAAAATTATGCGGGACGGAGAGCTCCTGTTATCTTAGAACTTCGCGGCCGTAAATGTTAGCTTTTTTGGACGCATCTGCTGTTTGTGGCCGAGGCGTGAATCGAGGACACAATGCAGATAAGGCCAGAGGTGCATACGACGTTTTTTAGGCGATGATCACAAAATACACTCAATATACGAATTTGGACAGTGTCCGAATAAAATGCTCAAAACTAGAAATGAGCATTGAAAATGTCCCAAACCCGAAATATTCATTCCTACCTAGTATTACGCTTTCAATTACACATATATTTTTTAAAAAATCGGTTGGTATCTTACTTGATTCGTTGATTGATATTTTTATAAAATTTTGCGTGTAAGAAAACATGTTGTGATTTTAGAGAGGCCCATTTTTCTATGTCAGTTCCCTTTTTATGTCTTCGTGATCATACAGACGGTCTGTCAGGACACCGACGTTGCATTTACCTGATGGAGCTATAATAGGTATCTATACAGATGAGAAAAGTACAAGACTATTTAACGTGTGTGATTCTACACTCAAAACTGTGAAGAAAAATTCCTATATTAACATAAATATGTCGAAAAATGCTTCCTGTTGCAAAATTAACTAAAAAAAGATCAATTTGAAGATCCCTAAAAGACACAGGAAGAATTTTTCCTACGTCTTTGCGGTTTTGGGTGTAGAATCACCACGTAAAATTTCCGGAAACTTTAAATTATCTGCGGCCTGACAGACCGATGCCCACTAGGACATAAAAAGGAAGCCGATATAGAAAAATTACCCTTGCTAAAATCAGATGACGAAAACGTTGCCAGCTCTCGTAATACTAGCTTGTCCGTAAGTATGCTTGGCGATTTGAATTGGCGTTATTTATTTTTCGCTAGAAAGTTATAACGGTATGGGAAATTTCTTCGTGAGCACCTACATGGTAAAATATAAGTAAGTGTGCAAAATTTTAATGCAATCGGTTCAGTGGATCGAGAGATTACCAACTGAAATCTCTTCCGGTTAAGATATTATTCTCGCTATATAATACATCTCTATAATTACTTTCCTTCATAAATTTTTGTCCCATATACAAAATTGTATGCTCCCATTATCTGTAGATCTTCCCAGGTCTTTTTTTCCTTGCTGATAGGTTTTTTGCTTAGTACCCTTTAGGTTCTCCGCACTCCAAGCTTTTGATTATTATTTTTCCCCATCTATTTTTGTATTCATCTCTACATAAATTTAATGGCTTTTAAAACTTTCATCTCCCAACGTTCTGTTGTTTCGTCCTCTACTTTATTTGGAACCCATATTTCGTTTCCGTATGTTATCGTCGTTTGTATTACTATTCTGTAAATTTTTGGTTCTCATAAGGAACCTCAGCAATCCGAGCTTCGATTAGTTATTTGTGTGTTTATTTTTTTGACAATCTTTTCCTTTTTATATAAACTCTTAAATATGTAAACTCTCTCGGCCTTTTGAATCTATACTTGTGTTCCTCGCAGTTATTTTCTTTTAATTTTGTATTGGTGTCCTTTCATGCATTATTCCACCATTTTTATTTTTAGTAGCAAATTAAATACCTACGACGATGAAAATCTCTAAGCTGTTTAAAATATTGGTACACATTTATTATTTCCATGTTTTGTATTGTCTGCAATTGCTTCAATACCATATCTCTGCATATTATTGCGAATCGGAGAGCACCGATTCGGTGCCTTCAAAACTCGCTTTTCGATTATAAATGTTGAGGTGGGTCCAGTTAAAGAAATATTGAAGTGTTGGTGTCAAATTCCAATCTGTTTTGACATATGGTCCTCATTTGTGCATAAGGGGTGGGATTTCGAGGTACAGTGCATAGGGATGGAGATTCATAGCGGCATCAGTCAAACATCTTTAATTGTGACTTATTTAAATATTTATTTATTTCATTCTCTTAAGGCGAATCCGGTCGACCGTCTAGTGTGTTTCTGATCCGTCAGATGGCGCTGAAACTAATTAGCTAATTGTACGAAAACCATTTGGTTAATTTTAGTAATTTTTGTTTTAATAGAACTATGCAATTAATCAAATTCACGCTAACGAAGGTTTTTTTAATTTTCGCCTGATTTCTAAAATTTCCAAAAAAAAAATCAAATTTTGAAAATGAAAATTAGAAAAGTGGCAGCCGTCGTCCAAAGAGACATATTTTCTGAGTACATAGCAATTTTTATTTTTGTTTTTTCTCAAATTTTTGTCCATCAAAACCGAAACATAAACTTTTCTTTGAACTCCTTACATGCCGCTAAGATCTGTGAAATTCAAGTCGGCTACAATCAACTCGGTTCCCATCATGGTCCGAATTCTGTTTTGGTTCCGAAGGTGCGAGAATAAAGTCAGAGAAAACGTTATATTATATAAAATATATGTGATAAATTAAAGTAAAACAAACATCTGTATTAGTGACAAACCAAAACGAAAGTACCCATAAGATGAATATGTTCAATATTAAAGGGGTAATAATTCGTTGTAAACAAAGAAATGGCGGTGCCAATAGTCTACAGTTTTGTCCCCATAATAAAAAAAAAATGCAAAAATATTTCGTCCGTTTATTGTCCTTTCTTCGTATCAAACAGCCTGCAAATCACTGCAATACGGCATGTCGGCTGCTTCTTAAGTCTCGGTTTTGCCGAACACGGTAATATTTTTGCTCTGGATATATTATATTTATCGGTCCGAAAAAGGTGTCGCATGGTCAGAAGCTGACCTGCAAGAAATCATTATTGTAATGATGCCTTTCAGCACATTTGTGCCAAAAAAAAGATGGTAAAAAAAGATTGTATTAAAAACACTTTCATCCTCTTCTCATCCTCGAAAAATGTCAGCAAATTCTGTCGCTGGCTTCACTGTGTTTGACTGTTGTGAATGTGTTGTGATCATGGATTATAGGCATACAACTAAGAGTAAACGCCAACTTCGATTGAACGCAAAAAGGAAAAATCACGATAGAATCAAATTTGTGCAAAGGTAAAGTCCCCAAACTTATGAAAATTAAATAGCATATATTCCTACTTATACATATACAGGGTGAGTCAATAGTCCGAGGACGGAAGATAGCATCTTTACTAATGAAAATAAAAACTATATATAATTATATCGGGTTCAATTAAAAAAAAAAAAAAAAGTTGATTGCCACCCGAAATAGTGAAACAAAATTTTGCTGAAAATAATTTTAGTCGATGCAGATTTGATGGTAATCTATGATGACATCAAAACATTTTTTTAATTTTCTTTAGTAAAGCCATCTTCCATCCTCGCACTATTGATTAGACCTGTATACATGCATACATACATACAGAGTGATCATAAAGTTCCGCACAGAATTAATAATTTAGTTATACATACACTGTTTTTGCGATAAACACTCGAACAAGTCAATTATTGTTTTTAAATTCCCATCTTTTGACGTAAAGATTTTGTTGATGACGTCATCTGTTCTTGAACTATGACACCGTCATCAATTTTTTTAAATGGCAGCCCCCAACTTTTTTTTGGGTTTTAAATACACTTCAATTCTCTATTCAACAAGAGTAAAAAATTGATACTTTGCATAACTTTTTTTTTTTGAAAATATTACGTTTTATTACATCAAAAATAAAAATTTTATTCCTTGAAAAAAAAAAAACAAAAAATTTGGAAAGCAAACAAAGAAAAATGAAAAAACCATTTAATAAAAGTGCTCAAATTGCCACCCGCCAACTATTTGACAAATTCCCAGACGTGTTTTAACGCTTTGAACACTTCGTTCAATCACTTTGGGACTAATCTGCGCCATTTCACCACGGATTCGTAGTGAAATACATAGTATTTTTTCAAGGAATAAAAGAATAAAAATTTAAGTAATTTTTTCAAAAGAAAAAAGACTTATGCAAGGTATCACTTTTTTACTCTTTTTGAATGGAGAATTGAAAAGTGCATCTAAAACGAAAAACAAAAATCGAGCGCTTTTCGCAAAAACATTACATAACTAAATTGTGAATTGTCCGGAACTTTATGATCACTCTGTATTTATAATAAATGTATTATGAATATAGCAAGATGATAATTGAGGCGTCCGAATATAAAACCTGTTTTTCTTTTATTTTATGTTTTGTTTTGTGTTGTGATTCTCCTAATCAAATGGTCCTCCTAATCAAATGGAATAATAGTAGATTATATTACAAGTGACAGAAATGCTTCATTGTCAGCAAGTGCGATCTTTGAATCACGAGTGCGATAGCACGAGTGATACACATCTCACGAGTTTACAATGTCATTTCGGTCACGTGTAAAATACGACGTTTTATGCCCGACGTGTAATTTCTTGTAAAAGTTAAAAATCAAAAAATTAATGAAAGTGTCAAATTGACGTTTAAAAAAATTATTCATGTCTTACCATTGTGTAACCATAGTAATTCACCTCTTTTTATCATTATATCACTTGTGAGAGAAATACTCCATTATACCTTCCTTTTGCCTGGAAAAAATAGTCATCTAGATGTTAGTCGGGTATAAAAATTATTATTACAACGACCTATTTTTTACTATTCATTTAGTTTACATTTATTTATTTATACAATTAGCATTTATTTCGCTAGTGTGCAAATGGGTATAAGTCGATATTTTAGGCAAATCGCATTGTTATAAGGTAAAAGTAACGATATTATTGTTAATTTTTACATTTTTGTAAAAGTAAATACATAATTATACCATAGAAATGTTCATTTCCTGATGGTATTCACACAATCAAAATAACTATACATATATTATATTGCTTACTTTTTTTAATAGAAAAATTAGTGTCAAAGTTTGTCGTAAATAATTTATTAAAAATGCGAATACATAATTACGAATTGTTTTATCGACATACTTTATACCCCTTTGCACACGTACCAGCTATTTTCCATTAGATTTTCCATCTTATTCAGCAAAACAATTCTAAAATAACTGTCACAACTTTATCGTCCTAATAAATTATTACCAGAGATTATGACTTTTTTGGCGGCATTTGAGTTTATCAAAGGAAAGTTTATTTTTCGGTTTTGATAAACCAAAATTGGTGAAAAATTAAAAACAAAAATTGCACAACACTTAGAAAGTACATCTCTTTCGACGACGGCTGCCACTTTTTCAATTTCGATTTCCAAAATTGGATTTTTTTTTCAAAAATTTTGGAGGAGGGCAAAAATTAAAAAAATGCTCCGTTAGCGTAATTTCTAATAGTTTTTCAGATTCTTTAGGCCCTTTTAAAAAAATAAAAAGTCAAAAACGACTTCAAAAACAGCTAATCACTTTTCCGATATATTTGTCTCTCTTGCACACTTGTCCACAATTTCCGGCCGGTTTAGCCTTAATGTTTACCACAGAAATCATTCGAAAACAATGTTTTGAGTATTTTATGATAACAAATGCAAAAAGAGAATTCAAAAATATTTTTGAAAAAATATTTTGCGCATATTCATACATAGAAGTATTTTTGTTTGTTATACATATGTACATCCGGGAGTAGAAAATACTGGGATAGCGTCATACTGTAGACACTTCCAAAATTCACATAAACCCACTACGTGAATCAGAAATGTTGACATACTTGACATGTGCTTGACATATCCAACTGCCAGTTGTACTGTCAAAACCCTATTTCTAAACAAAATTATAAATATCAGCTTTTTGACTTTAATTGGACCAACCTGTATACCTTAACATTCCGATAGCGATTTGAAATGCAAAATGAATATTATAGTAGTGTACATATTAATTTATTGCTAATTTTAGCGAATTTCGGTTGGAATTACAATTTAATAATGGATGCAGCTATTTTAGTCTAGTTATTTTGTCATTTGCATTTTACAGCACTAGACATTTTGCTTCCATTACAATATGACAATCTATGTCAATTATAAAAGCATAAAAACATTCACCATAAACCACAGTCTAACTAATATTCTGGAAAGCTTTAAAACTTTGAGAATACGGTTGTGGGAATAAACAGAAAGCTACGTTTCAATTGCAGGCAGCCGACACTTGTTTGTCGGAATTTTAGTAGCGTAATAATATTAAGCTTTTAACTAAAATCCAAACTTTGTTTTGTTGAAAAACCTTTTAACCAACACAATGCAGACATAATTATTTAAGGATTCGCTGGCAAAAACTGTATGATGAGAGAAAAATTGGATTGGTCTTCAATGTCCTGGGCTTATTTTTAGCGACGATCGATATCAGATAAAATATAATTCTACTCTACATTGTTGGGACTGATCTGTGAAACTGCACTTTTTGGTGACTGATCTGTAAGAATTTGACAGATGTGTAAAAAGTAAAACTTTACGGCTCCAAAGAGGCCATAGAATCACCTTTTTGGTAATCGTCTTGCCTAAAAAAAATATGAGCAAATTCTTCAAACCTTTTGTGATCATCGTTGTGTGCACCTCGGCCAAAAATGCATAAAAGATCACTTTTATGGCCTCGATACACAAATTACTATTTTTTGCGATGCTCGGATAAACAGACAAATTTTTTTAAAAATATTTGAGTACAGATCCATACGACATAACCCAAGTGTTTTTTTTTTTTATATATTTTCAGTGTTGTCACGGCTTCATAAAATTTTTATAATAATAGATATCAGGGTGGTTAACCCATTAATGCCCATTCTTTTCTTTTTTAATATAACGGGCGTAATTGGATCATTATTGACCAAATTTAAGGAATAATAATTTAAGATTAATTTTACACCTTTTACAATTTAAATTCACACGAATTAACACCTTGCATGAAACTATTTAAAACAACATTAAATTTCTCACATACAGAGTGACTGATAAAAAACCTTTGATGCTATATCTTGCTTATCTTTAATCCGATTTGAACGAGTGATACATCAAATGAAGTTGGTTTATAAGAAAGTTTTCATGTCTTTCTTCTTTAAAACATTTTTTGACCGTTAATTTCTGACAGATCACAGTCAAATTTGTTTTTTAAAATTGTATTGTATATATTTTTCTATTCATTCTTATAGACTATTTTTAAAATGTGAAGACATTATAAGAAAATAAAAAGAACTTACATTGAACAAAAAAAAAACAAGTAATAACCAAAGAAGATAATAAAACATCTATTGTGATTCGAAAATTGCGTGTATCACTGTTCAAATTCAAGTTTACAAAAACGAGAAATTACAAGAAAAAAAATTAAGATATCGGGTCAAAATAATTTAAACCTCAAATTATATAGCCCTAAACTTAGTTTTGACGGTATTAAAAAAAGCTTAACCAACGTTGAAAAATCAATGGCAACCAGCGATGCACTCAAAACATTTTGATGGTCACTGGATTTATTTTGGGCAAAAAATTTACTAACGATACAAACTATTGTAAACATCTCGATCTTTATTGATAAACCCTTTCCGACAGACAAAAACCACTTTTGCTTTCAATTGAAAAACATAAAGACTTGCCTAAGCCAAAGTACCATTTATAAAAATTGTTCAAAATGACGACAGCCCTGGGGATTTTCGCAGATGCATACCCACTATCTTTCGGTGGTATAAACAACATGTTATTTAGTGTGCACCGTCAACAGTGAAAGTAAAACTGAAAGTAATTAATTGGCCCGTTCACCGCACTCGTCTCAGCAAAAAAGTCCCTTTTTGGTTAGGGCAAGAGATAAGAGTTTATTAACTAATGGTTCTACAATCATGCTAGCGGTTCTCAATCGGTTTTCGCGTAAATTTTAAAACCAATATATCTTGTTTTTTTTTTACAGTTAGATTGTCTCCTCATAGTCTCCTCATATTAGGGACTGTCACAGTTTTAAATAACTACTATACTTCAATGATGTATTTTTGTATGTGGGGTGTTCCATAAGAGAAAAAATTGTGTGTGGAGTACACGCACGATAGAAGTGAAACTTTTGGAGTGAACTAGGAGTGAACTAACTTTCATCTTTAACGCCCGGTACCACAAATTTTGGTTGCCAGCGATCTGTTATTGTCTTTGCCCTGTACCAAGGGTCCCCCCCTGGGCCGCCCTGTCCTAAGGGGCCATCCTTTACCAAGGGAGCCATTCTTTACCAAAAATAAAATAATAAAATATCCCTCCACTTATATATTGTATTTTCGGGTCGGGTTGCGGCGTATAGGCTTACCCCGTACACAAATCTTATACCGTGGGATAAGAAGTTTCACTTCAAAAATACTTAACACAACACACATTATTTCTTTAACAAAAGGTTAAGAATACTTTCAGTATTAGCGCATGATAATAGTCTGTTAATGAGATACGATTTTTTTTAAATATTTTACATCATTCAGGGATAACACCCCCGTAATTTTGATGCGTTCATTCAGATTCACCCTTTATATCTGTATTGCTATCAGGTAGTATTTGGGTTTAGTGGAGTAAACGTATCTACATACCTTTTTATGTCAACATATATTTTGGTCTGTTTGGATTTAAAGTAAATTGTAATAAAATATTGGAATATTTCATTTGAGGTTTTTTGTATTAATAACACAACTTCTTAGAAATGATACAAACTTTCCAAAAGAACCGTAAAGAGGTGGAAGTTGACGAGTGCCCTAGATGTCCTATCAGGTATATCACCTAATCATGATAACGCCCAAATTATGATTATCTAGGATCGCGTTCGGATTAGTTCCGAATATTGGCCAATATTCATGCCAATAATTGCACCATGATAATGCATCTGTTCAAATTTGGCTGTCTTCGGACCTATTCGACAGACATGCCTCCCTGTGACTTCTTACCAGTTGAAAAGAACCATGAAAGCTCGATGTTTGCCAGCTGAAGAGGTAAAGGCAGAATCGTAGGAGGAAGTACTTTAAAGATTGGGAAAAAATCACTGGCACGAATATTCTATTAGGAGCCTATTCAACGTAAACAAAATTTGCTGACCTCTGAACTATGGCGACCACATAGAATGAATGCTCTATTGAATGATCAAGCTCTAAACAGCCTAGAGTGCTTTTTATATAAAACAACATAATTGATCAAATAAGAAACAAAGTCGCAACGCACATTCCAAAAAGTTTTCTAAATTTTATAGCAGGTATGAAAGTCGTTGGGGATCTGCGCTTAATGAATATTTGAGCTTTAGCATGTAGAGCATTTTCCAGGTAAATTCATAACTGAATAATACAATGTTTTGACTTTATATGCATGTAGCTATAAAAGAAATAAGCATTCAACAGTTTATTAGGAAACCTCAAAGTAAAAATGGACGGTTACAAAAAGGACGGTAGTATGTCTGAAATTACGTTCCAAAAATTCTCTCATTAAACAATAAACAATTCGTGCTCTTCTGCCTGTGAAATTTGATTAACTTTTATGAAAATAGATTGAGCGGAAACAAGTTGCCCGATTGAAGATGAGAACCGGAGTTTCACAAAAAAAGGTGGGAGTTTAATCAAATACCGGTGTTCCCGGAACAAATCAAATTACACATATGGAATGGACATTTGAAAACTCCGAAAAAACTCACCCTAACGTAGCAGAATAATCCAACACGCAATAATAATTTACACAACACTGAACTTGCTTATCCACTGAAACCATTTAGACTTTTCACATAATTAAACAATCCTTTCCTAATTTGCAAAGAACAAACCCAAAGTCTAAATTTGTCTCACACAAGTTCGGTCTAATTTTATCTGCTTTAGAGGTTTAGACACAAATTAGCTCAGTGTTTATCCTGGATCACATTACACATTAACGCGTGTCCAACGTCAGGGACATGTTGACATAAACCTCCTCCTCAGACGCACGAGTTCAGACTGTTATTCGCGCCTGCCCACAGTCCCATCGAGTTTCCCCTTCTTCACTGAAAGACACCCCCCACTCTATAGTATTATAGATATTTTATATATGGCCAATTCCGAGTTTACACCCTGAATTTTTATCAGCTAAGAGGTACGGTGTACAATTTAACATTATATCTACCCCTTTCATCGGAAACGTCATTTTACGGTACAAGTAAAAATTTAGTTACAAAATCGTAATTTTCGAAAGTAATGGTTATTCGGTACTTTTTAAATTTATTATAACGAGCGTTCAAAAATAAACCTGGTTAGAGGAGGCTGGGCATTTTTATAACAGTGTACATTGCGATTGTTACAAAAACTAACTTGTCATTTAATTCAGTTTAGGTTAGGCAACGAGCACTAAATTCGGACAAATGATTGAAATTTATATTTGAAACGTTGTTGCTTTGTCAATGGACGTTCTTTCGTTGTAGTTCGAGTTAAGTATTGCAACTAGCAAGATGGCAAGTGATCAAAAGACACGGAAAGGTGCTGCTACAAAGCACATGGACGTTGCAATGACAGTCGGTACAGCAGCCGTTTCCTAAACCTTGTTTGCAAGTATGAAATGGTACGAAAACATGAATTTAAGACGGTCCCAACATATCAGAAAATGCGTGAGTTGTGCCAAAGCTGACCAGTAGGTGAAAGTGTCATCAAAGAAAGAATGTCCGAAGCATAGAAATATCACTAAGGACACTTACATATTATGCTCTACACTTTCTTAATGAAACTTAGTGAGGCGCACCTTGATGTAATAACACCTGCAAAAGAAAAGGTTTGTCTTTTGCTTCTGAAACTCAAGAGTTAAAACTTCTACCTAACCATACTTTTCAGATTTGGGCATTTAAGAGAACAAGTTTGAGTGTGAAATACGATAAAGTAACAAGCGAAACTGCAAGTGATTTCTTCCTTTGGCCACATTAAAAATTTCATGTATGTACCAAGCATCCATAGCCGATGTAAGAAAAAATATGAAACTGAAGATTTTTTGCACTGTTTTTAATGGGATCAGAAAAAGAGCACAATTCTCTACAAGAAATATCGAAAACATTTTCACCATTAATTTACTGTAACTGTTTTGTGTCCTTCTAAGGGATTGTAAAATTCTCAATAAACATTTGTAGAAATTTGGTTAGAAACTGTCAGTTGGTCATATCCTTCGAAAGAGTTTTAATTTCTACATTTTGAAGAAATAAAGGTGTAAAACCAAATCATAAAGTGTCCGATATCTAAAAATAACTCGATTAACATCACACCCAAAGGTCTGAATGCACTTAACTTTTTACCAACCGTTGTAGGAACCTTGGAGATACCTGCAGGACATTGCAGCCCAAACCCCCAAATCGTGTCGGTCTATATGAAACCGCTAACTAATACCCTAAAACACTTGCCAACACTGCTTTTTAAGATGCATAATATTAATTATTAATAATACTGCAGCTTCTCTGAAATTTTGAGGTTATGTTATCTGTCATGGAGAGTTTCGTGTTAATCAGTCAAGCTCTACACTGTAAAAAAATAAAACAAAAACGCAATTTCAAAGCCTACTCTAACCAGGTTTTTTATTGAACGCTCGTTATTACGTGCAGTAAAATTCCCTTAACTCGAAATTTTTTAAATCCCCGTCTGTTGCCCAAAATTTACATTCAATTTAGCCTTTACTATCAAAAACTCTAAATTTTTAGAAAATTTACTTTGTCTTTTATTCTTAATTTCTTCTTAAACGTGGCCAGAACGCATCAGTGAATGCAATAAATTTAATATACACTACAGGGTTGTGCAAATAATTAAGGTTTTTTAATATAGGTCTCTCATAAATGACTCATATACCTACCTATCATGTTGTCTGGAAAATAAAATTTGCATGAAGTTACATGGAGAATTTTGACGTTCAAAGCCCGCTGGATGTATGAATCATTTATGAAGACCTGTATCGAAAACTGAAAAGTCTTAGAACAGTAAAGCGCGGAAGAATTCTTAATTTAAAATGTAATCGGGATAATAAAGAACAAAAATATAGATGCATAATTTGGTGGAGCTTCACAAATTTTATAATATACTTTGTTTAAATTATATTTTTATTTATTGTTTCGATAACTGGAATTTTCTTTAACTCGATTTTTTTCGGGAAATTTTTCTAGTTCGAGTTAGGGAAGTTATTGTTTTGAGTGATTGCTAAAAATACTTTATTTGTTATAAAAATACATATACACATGTTTATGATATAATGTAGAGTTGAATACTTTCAGTGTGTATCTGAAATAAGTGACTGAAATTTAACCTATTAAATAATGTGAATATTAGTAGTAGTAACGGGATTGGACGAAGAAGATGTATAAAATAAATGGAGGAAAAATGATTGTGGCGGAACTTGGGAGCTGGGGGGAAAAGAGGAATGTTATGGAAAATAAAAGAAAACTAAGAAAAAAAAAGGAAAGAGAGTATACATAGAAGATGATCTGACAAAGAAGGAAAGAGATATACAGAAGGAATTAAGAGCGATAGCCAAAGAAGAGCGACAAAAAGGACAGCGGGTGAAAGTGGGTTATAAAAAGATATGGATAGAGGGAAAAGGACTTAGGTGGGACGAAGAAAAGGGGCAGTTAGATACAGAAAATTTTTGAATAAGAGCAAAAGAAAAAGACGACAGGGCAGAAAAGGGAAAACGAATACGGAGAGGAATAAAGGAGAAAAGGAGCAAATAAGAATAGTATTCTGGAACGTAGCGGGAATAAAAAACAAAGAGACTGAATTTTGGGAGTATTTGAGAGAATTTGACGTAGTGGGAATGGTAGAAACGTGGGTGGAAGAAAAGGGGTGGGAACAATTGGAAAAGGGAATGCCGAAAGAGTTTAAGTGGAAATGTCAATATGCAGAGAGGGAAAGCAAGAAAAAAAGGTGGGATAATAATGGGGGTGAAAGAGGGACTGGAAGGAGAAAATGGAACTGAAGCAAAATAAGAAAGAACGATGAAAAGTAAACAGAGAAAATGGAGAATTGTAACAGTGTACAGCAGAAGTATGAAGGAAACGAAGAGAATAATAGAAGAGCGAGTAAAAGAGCAAGAAGAAGGAACTTTGGTGATTGGGGGGGATTTTAATGCAAGAATTGGGGGAAAAGGAAGACGGATAGAAGAGGAACAAGAAACAATAGAAGGAAGATCAACAAAAGATGGAACAGAAAACGCAGAAGGGAGAGTACTGATTAGCTTACAATTAGTAGAAGAAAGAGGGTGGGACATACTTAATGGGAACTGCACAGGAGATGAGAAAGGGAAGTACACGTATATTGGATCAAGAGGGGATACAGTTATTGATTATGTTATGGTAAATGAAGAAGCATGGGATGAAATAGAAAAATTCAAGGTGGGAGCAAGAATGGAGTCGGACCATATGCCTTTAGAAGTGAAGAAAAGAGGAAGAGAAAAAGATAGAGGAAGTGTGAATGAGTTTAGAAGAAAAGTTGTGAAGAATATTTGGACGGAAGAAGGAAAAGAAAATTATAGAGTAAGACTTAGGGAGGCAAAATACGAAGAAACAGAAATAAACGAAAAGGTGAGGGAACTGAGCGATAATATAAGAAACGCAACAGAAAAAAAAAGAGATAGAGATAAGAGAGAAGATGGTGCTGTGGAAGAACGAGTGGTGGGATAAAAAATGCAGGGAAAGGAAGCAGGAAGCAAGAAGGAAACTAAGAAATTTGAAAAAAGAAAAAGCAACCAAGGAAGAGTACAAGAGTGCACGCAAGAGGTACAATTTAATATACAAAGAGAAGAAGCAAAAGAAACGGATGGAAAAAGAGGTAAAGATAAAGGGTATGAAGACGGAAGAAGAGGTATGGAGATACATAAATAAGGAAAGAAAGAAAAAGAGAGAGAGAGTGAGTGATAGAATTACTATGGAGGAATGGAGAGAGTACTTCAGTGATGAAAACAGACAAGAAAAGGAAAAGAGAGAACAAAGAGTGGAAGAAATAAAAGAGATAACAAGAGAAGAACTAGAGCAACAACTAAGAAAACTGAAAAGAAAAAAAGACACCGGGGAGGGATGGTATACAGAATGAAGCGTGGATATATGGAACGGAAAGGGAAGTTGACAGGTTGTTAGAGATAATGAATGGAGTGTGGAAGGGAGAGGGATTCCCCCAAGAGTGGAAGGAGGGGATAATATGCCCCATATATAAGAAAGGAGGAAAGGATACAGTCAGTAATTATAGGGGGATCACTCTCCTAAATACAGCATATAAGGTATAAGGATGCTTGTGGAAGAGCGACTGATGAAGAAAATTAATGAGAGGGGGGTGTTACCAGACGGACAGGCGGGATTTAGGAAAGGTAGAGGGATCATGGATAATGTATATATCTTGAATCACATAGCAGGAAATGAGATAAAAATGAGGGGTAGCAAGATATATGCATTCTTTGTGGACCTGAAGGCGGCTTTTGATAATGTGGAAAGAGATTTACTGTGGGAATGCTTGAGAAAGAGAGGGATAAATGAGGATCTGGTAACAAAAATAGAAGATATATACAAAGAAAAAGTGTGGTCTTTGGCATATGCGGATGATTTGGTGGTGGTAGCGAGAGAGGAGAAATGTATGAAAGAAATGATAGGAAACATGGAGAAATATATGAGGAGGAAAAAGTTGACGGTGAATGTAGAGAAATTCAAGATGATGGTGTTCAGAAAAGGGGGTGGTAGGAGAAAAGTAAATGAGTGGAGATGGGAGAAAGAGAAAATTGAAGAAGTGAAAGGATTTAAGTATTTAGGTTATGTGATGAATGAAAGAAACACAGCAACAGCACATGTGAGAGAGTTAATGAAAAAAGCAAACAAGATAATAGGAGCTGTATGGGGAATAGGAGAGAGAAAATTTGGACATGATTTTAGAAGGAGAATAATGTTGATGATGATGTTTGATAGTTTGGTGAAAAGCGTGATGATGTATGGAGCGGAAATATGGGGATGGAGAGAGCAAGAAGGATTGGAAGGGGTGCAAGGAAAATATATGAAATGGGTGCTAAGGGTAGAGAGACAGACACCGAGGTATAAGTGATGGAGGAAACAAAGAGAGATGGAATAAGAATAGAAGCAGGAAAAAGAGCAATCAGATTTGAGGAGAGAGTGATAGAGAGAGGAGAGTGCAGAATTTTGCAAGAGTGTTTGAAAGAAAAAAGGAAAGAAATAGGAAAGGGGATATGGAAAGAGAGGGAGGCATATTTCGAAAGAAAAGGGTATGCAGGCGCCGAGATAGAAAGAATGTGAGAGCGAGGCAGAGTAATGACAGATGAATTAGTGCAGAGAGATAGAGATGTGCAAGTGCAGGAAAGAAGAACGAGAATTAGGGAGTCTAGGTACAATGCTGCTACTTATTGTGTTGAATTATTGATTTATTTAGTTTTATTTATTATATTATATTTTATTTTATTTGAGTTATGGGAAATGTATCGGATACTTTATAAACCTGTAAAGGTAATAAATATATATACTACTACTAATGTGAATATTAATTTCGAAACGTTAATTCACATAGAGTAATACGTACAATTTACTTCATTTCACTTCAAGGAGATTACATGACTTGATATTACTTCCATTGTTCTTAATTTCAGGTGCATACATGTACAGTGAGAATTACCTATTCTACTACCCCATTCTTCTCCACCGCGCTCATTGTGTGTCGACTTTGGTCAAAGCAAAATTAGTTCCTTTCCAGTACAGAGAATTAGCTTAATTTTCTCTTTTGCACAACACTCAAATTAGACTCTGGTATAATACGACTTGCATCTGTTCATTTATTCAAATTCGAGGAATACTGAGCATGCACCTCGGAAATAAATTAATTTTAATTCTGTACTCATAGGTGTAAAATTATTTAACTGCCACTCCCAGTAAACTCTATATTTAAAACAGTAATTAACCAACGAGTAATGCTTGTTATGTTTACCCGCCGTTGTTCCACTCATCATCTTTGAAGTGCTCGCGCATCCGGTCAAGTGTGTCTCTTTGCTGATGATTTAACGCTGAAATATGTGGAACTCCACCATTAAATACATAAAGAGGCATTTATAAATCGGTTCTCTTGCAGAGAACAGAGAGACGTCGAATTGAATGAAACTTTTAATTGGCAATTCTGTGAAAACAAAAATAAAGTGGCACACATGCAGTTGAATTTTTAAATGGATTTTATTCGATACAGCAATAAAAAAGGTATTGTTGAAATCAATACCGAATGCTGAATCCTATTTGTGTGCTGTTTTTAAATTCAGTATAAAATTAACAATGAATTTGTGTGAAAATCGGAAGAATTATCACAATCTTTAGCACAAAATTCATAATTCCGACTTGACGTTTTCTTAAAAAGTTTCTAAAATGACACTTTTTAACGTAACAATGTATTTTTTGATTCAGACTGTAAATGACAGATGGATTAATTTAATTGATGTTGAGTGCATGGTGTATACCAATGGGATCCTGGTAAGTGATGTTATATAGTTTTCAATAAAAAGTTTTACTTCTGTCGCGCATGGACTCCACGCAATTTTTATTTAGTTAAATGGTCGTACATTTATTAATAACTAGCAGTTGGGGTCTGGTTTACTCGCGCTTATATTTGGAATACAACCGCTTAAAGCAGTTCTTAATAAAAGAACAACAAAATCCCAATTGTCGCGTATGTAACACAGTTTGTTTTCCACTACCAAAACTACCCTTCCCATTTACGCCTTTTTTTCGCTGTTTGTAAATAATTTTTGGAAAATTAGTTATTTTTAAAGAAAACACCAAGTAGCAATTCTTATGCCTAAAACATTGTCGATCTTTAAGTTATAAGAATTCAGAAAAACATCACTCCAAAATCTACCCTCCCCCTTTTCGCAGTTGGTAAAATTATTTTTGCAAAATCGTCAAACACGGGTTCAGTCTATTTTAAAGGAGAATTTTTAAATTATGTAACACTGTTTGTTTTCCTGTTATGAGAATTCTCAGGAAAACTATACCCTCCCTTTTTATGCCACTGCTCCGCGGTTTGTAAATAATTTTTTGAAAAATCGTCAAATAAGGGTCTAGTTATTGTAAGAGGAGAGTCCAAGTGCCAATTCTCATGCCTGTAACATTCTCGATCTTCAAGGTATAAGAATTTTGAGAAAAGTCAGTCCAAAATTCACCGTACCCTTTTTTTGCAGTTGCCCAGTAAACACATGCACGTTGTTTTAACGTGGAAAAGCCATGTATGTGGTTGATAACACGTTTATGGTTGAAAATATCACGCTATATTTTGGTAATACCTTCAACGTTATTTCAACGTATTTTACGTAACGTAAATTCAACGTTGATTTACAATAAAATAATGACTACGTATCTACAAATTACGACAATTCAACGTTAAAAAATTACGTTATTTTTAAATTTATATATGGCGCAATAAAGACGTTTAGTCAATATTGTTAATCAACGAAAGGTACATAATGTTGATAAAATATAAGTTATTTTCCACGTGCAGTTCTGACGTTGGTTTCTCGTGAAATTTTTACATTAAATACACGTGTTTTTCTAGTGTCATATAGGCGTGTTTGTCGTCGTTTATTTTTCGTGAAATTCTTACATTTTAAGTACACGTGTTTTTCTAATCAAATAAAATTAAAAATACCTAAGGAGTGAAAGAGTTCCAGCAGAATATAAAAAATCATCATCATGGTGTAGCCCTATAGATTTTTGGGTTTAAAAGGAGGTTTTTCAATGTACTTCCCTTATTTTTTTTATTATTGTATTTTACTTTATTTCAATTTACTTTTTTATAAAAAATCGTGTTAAAAAATATATATTTATTATTTAAATCATAACTTAAATCAAATTATATAAGGTGAAGTCCAAATTATTATTTTTGACTATTATTTCTCGTAAAATTTTAACAATAAATACACGTGTTTTTCTAGTCATCTATACTACAAATAAAAACGCATTCGAGGTGTGTTTTGGCGCCGTTTACTTTTCGTGAAATTTTCACGTTGAGTATACGTGTTTTTCTAGGCAAATAAACACTAGAAAGAACGTATTCCAGATCATATTATTAGGCGTGTTTTGTGGTCAAGTTTATAAGTCACTTATGCCCAGTTGCACCGCACATAACTAGGCTTTAAGCGGAACATAACTCCATAGATACCATTCTTGCAACAATAGTTGCTATGATGTTAATCTCTACTTAAAGTTAAATTTTGTGCGGTGCAACTGCCCATAAGGGGTTTCAAAGATAAAAATAATGATTTTAAAATACATAATATATAATAATCCTACTTAATTTATATTTTTTATATGAATTACGATTAAAATCAAATATAGAAGCATAGAAAGGAATTAATGTAGGTAAAATATAAGTAATTTTTGACGTTCGATTCTGACATTAATTTCTCGTGAAATTTTTAGAATAAATTCACTTGTTTATATAGTCATATAATTATATAGTACATTTATGTACTACAAAGGAAAGCTTTCTATTGGCGTCTTTTACAGATTCCATATGGGCGGTTTTTGCGCCAAGTTTAGAAGCCACTGTAAATTGTTTGTTGCGAGTTATAAAACATATGTACATTTTTTATTTGAATCACATGTTAAATAAAATAGAATGGTTATAGAATTTAAAAGTAGAATCAATAGAAATATTTAGTAAGGCTAGCATTTCTTTCATAATTTTTACGAAACATGGTAACAACTAAGTTAGCTCTTGTAAACATTTGGCAGCCCGAATTTTACCCAAACAACCTTGAAAGTTTGACGTTTTCTGGTGGTTGAAATGTTTTAGGATCATCTCGCCCGCCTAGTTCGCAATGGGGATGAACTGAACAATCGCTCTTTGAGAATTCATATAATTATTCAAAAACAAAACAATTGTCTGGATCACTTTTGGTGGTAGATAGCTACTTTTAATCAGTTTTCCGATTCACTCATCACCCTGATGATGCCAACATTGTTGACGAAACGTGCGTCGGTATTTATAATAAAAATTGTTTTTGGTGTTTCAGGGAAAACTGATTAAAAGTAGTCATATAATTATTATTAAATTAAAATTTAAAAATAAAATTGACATTTCCTATTCTATTATGGTGTTAATGTTATAAAAAAATTACTAAAGCTCTTTAACCCAACGGCAAAGAAATAATTCAATGTAGGTAGCTATATTTACTTACGTAGATAGGTACTTACAAATATTAATTTAAACGTATTTGTTAAAGTTGAAAACAAAAATTAAGATCTTTAATTATTACGGTTAATCAACGAAATTAATAAATATTGGTAATGTCTGGTAATGTGAAACGCTGTGAAGTAAGTGAAGGTGTCAAAAGACCAGTGAAAATATAAAAAATAAAAGAACGAATCTCTTTTGATAGCCGTGTCGCAAAATTTGAGTGTTTGACAGGAGAAGAGTTTAGTGTTGGTTAGGAAATGAATAGTTTTTAAAAACGAAATTGAAAGCAGGTATAATTAAGGGACAATTTGAAACATACGTTGAGAAGTTTTACCGTGTCGTGGCGCTGGAATTTTGAAAAGAACGGATATTGGTTTATGATGGGGGTTGAAGGTTGAGGAACCGACGAGGCGAGCGTAATTTTATTGTCGAAAATAAATAATAACCAAACATATAGATCAGTACTATAATTGAATATCAATACTCTAGTTAGAGTAGTTAGAGTATTGATATATACTCTAGTTAGAGTAGTTAGAGTATTGATATTCAATGGTACTATCACTACCATTAATGAAAATTTCTGCCTTATCGAATTTGTTTTGGCGACAACAAACATGCTGCTTCCAAGACACAAAACTTTCAAAATGTACGTGATTTACAGCTTTTTTATTGCGCCTTGCACCCCGAACGAAACGAAACCAAAGAACTCTTTCCAGATGTGTCATCTGTGCTTGGCCATTGCTTCGTTGGATTTTGTTCATTTTCATTTTTCGTCTGAGATCGTGCAGTTCGTTTCGTTTTCGTTTGCCTTACTAAGTTTTGAGATTTTTGTAGCTTCCAAAAGTCCTAAAGGTAAGTAGTACAGTATTTTATTTACAAGTAGTAACTAAATATACATTTTTTATGCATATTACTAACTAGAATTTAAATTTATTCCGCAAGTGTACCGATTTTATGACTTCTAGGCCTTCTTACAATTTTTTTAAGATTCATTGTATCACAGGTATATACATATATGATATTATATTTATGATTCTTCTAATTATATATATATTTTTAACTTTTGATCTTCTTTGCAGAGGATTATGACACAGACCATAAAAAGGCCAACAACCTCATCAAGGAGATTAGGAAAACTGCAGAGGAAACAACTCATCTGTGGAAAGTCTCTCAAGAAAGCAAGTTTTTGGTGATGAGTCTCTTTTTGATAGTAAGCGTTGTCAAACTGTAAACCTTGGAGACGAATTTTGCTGTACCCCGACGACGTCTTATGCATCGCCAATGTCAGCATTTTCTCCAGCTTCAACATATCCTGGTAAATTATGTCATTTTCTATCATTTACGACAATCATAATTATACCTAGTAAGGATTTTTTATTTTTGCAATAGTTACTTATAGTTATTTCTTATAGATTTTGAGGCAACTGTACTGCAAACATTGGCAAAACTGACCCAGCACGTCGAGCAACACACAATCCGAGTCATGAAAAAAATGATTTAATTTAATTAGGACAATAATTAGCCCATAATAATTATTTTAGTTTTTTTTTTTTATAATAATAATTATAGTTATAGTTATATAGTTTATAATATTAGTAGTACATAGTTGATATTATAGTTTTTAGTAATTATTTTCATATTTTCTATTCATCTTTATACAATTTATAATAGATTTGAACTTTTGTAAAACATTTTTTTTGTTTGTTTTATAATAAATGTTTGTCATGAAAATCAACACTTTTTTAATATACTTATTTCCTAAAATCACCTAAAAAAGACGTATTTTATAATATCTTTAACATACAGAACGTTTTGTTAAGACATTGAAAATGACGTTTAATTCAAAAAATCAATACGTATTTTCAACCTGGTAAAAACACCTGAAAGAGACGTGTTTTATCAGACGTTTGTAACACGTTATTTTTACACGTCAAAAGTAACGTTGTTTTCTGCGACATCGTAACGTCTATTCAACGGTTGGTAGGTACTCGTTTATTTTACATTTTTTTCACGTTGTTTTGTTTACGGAAAATCAGTACGTCTTAACAACGTAAAAAAAAAACGTGTTTTACTAGACGTTATAAACACGTCATATTTACACGACGAAAGTAACGTTGAAGTCAGCCACATCATAACGTCTATACAACCGTTGGTACTCGTCTTTTTTCTACGTTTTTCTCACGTGGTTGTGTTTAGTGGGTGTTCTTTTTTGAAATTTGTTAAACACGGGTCCGGTCTTTTTTAAGGGAGAATCTAGATCCCAATTTTCACGTATGTAACACATTTGTTTTACAGTTATGAAAATTCTCAGGAAAACTACCCTTCCCATTTACGCCCCTTTTTTGGGGTTTGTAAATATATTTTTAAAAAATCGTGAAACACGAGTCTAGTTATTTTTAAAGGAGACTCCAAGTGCCAATTCTTATGCCTAAAACATTGTCGATCTTTAAGTTATAAGAATTCAGAAAAACATCACTCCAAAATCTACCCTCCCCCTTTTCGCAGTTGGTAAAATTATTTTTGCAAAATTGTCAAACACGGGTTCAGACTTTTTTAAAGGAGAATCTATATTCCAATTTATACATTATGTAACACCGTTTGTTTTTCTGTTATAAGAATTCTCAGGAAAATTATACCCTCCCCTTTTATGCCACTGTTCCGCGGTTTGTAAATAGGTAAGTTAGAAGGTGTTTACCTCGTTCGACAAAAACGTTCTGATGCGTTCAAGTTCATGTAGTCACAGGCGGACGGTCATTGCGGATTTCAGCAAAGTGGCAAATAGAAAAAATGTGACTAGACTTCATTGTCTGTTTTTGAGTCAAGCACCAGAAAACAATATTGTTAGTCAGACTTTTTAAATCAGGGAGTATGCAGTGTCTCAAATCTCCAAGTCACCGCAACCCTGTGGGGGAAAACCAAGCGACCCACGGTAGCACTGTCAACATGTGGAAGGACGACATAGTTCCCACTTTCATCGAAGTAAATAATCAATCAAAGGCTCTGGTACGAATAAACAAGCAAGTTTTATGGAGGTAGGGCCATAAGATAAAAAGGTGGCGGCTACGTTTAAGACACGACGCCTATGGAATATTTACAGTATTTATAGAATGAACTAGAAGAATGTTCTTAAATCCAAGTGGAGTAAATTTAAATTAAAAAATTTAAATATATCTAAGTCGAACTCCACAAACTTTAATCAGCGTAAAATTATAAATGGAACATGTTTCGGCAGAACACTTCTGCCATCATCAGCCCTTAAAGAATATAAAAAAATTCATGTTCTGCCGAAACATGTTCCATTTATAATTTTACGCTGATTAAAGTTTGTGGAGTTCGACTTAGATATATTTAAATTTTTTAATTTATAGAATGGTTTAAAACCAATGGTAAAAATTCAATGATATAAGTTTCTAAGCATTTCCTGTACGAAGAGAAAAACAATCATCAACAGTTTACATTTACGTGTAGTGACCATAGATTTGGCAAAAATATTAATATAAAGAGGTTGAACACACGCAACTTTAAACAAAATGAAAAACTTCTGGTGCGAATAAAATCAGATTTAACACATTAAAAACAAATGATAAGAGCTTATATTACTGTGGGGAGAGTTGTTGATGGTTCGAGGCTTCAATAGAGATATTTAAGTAATAAAATCGGTAACGCAAATTTTGTAGCATAAGTTGGGCTGTTACCGGAAGTATAACCTATGAAATTGTATTTCATACTACTACGACATAGATAATAAGAATAATTCGATATTTTAAAATAATTTTTCACTCTACTAAATTGAGCAGTTCTTCGTTGTAGTTCAAACCTTCCATGTGTGAATGGGAAGTTTAGATAAAGGATAAAATAAATAGTTATTTACGAAATATCTATGGTGTTTTTACAAGAGTTCGTGCTTTAACTTATGTGCTGGTGTTGAGAGAAAAATGTGTGAATCAATCAAGGAAAAAGCCAGAAGCTGCACAAATAAAAGTAATTCCTAGTCAGTGGAAAAATACTTAAACGAAATGGAATTTTGGATACTGGTTTCAGACAACTGAGATTACTAAAAGGTACTAAAATCGATACACAAAAATCTTTATAAAATCTTTATTCTCTATAGATGAATATAATACATAATTAATAATATGTTTTTATATACATATAAAACCTTTATTCACAATCGACCAATTCCCGACCTCCAATTCCATTACTCACCTGATAATGCCAGGCAACCCGAATTTAAATTATTATTAATAGTATGATTGGTAATAAAGGCAATCACACAAGTGTTGCTGCAGCTTCGCGGCAACTCGTGAACAGTTGACAAATACAAAATTACGATTACAAATTATCCTTAGTGTGATTTACTAATTTGTGTAATAGTACAAATTCCAAAAAAACCTTTGTTATTTATCTGACAAATAATATCAATTGTTGCAGTGCTTACTAAGTGCAAACATTTGACTGAAATTAAATTAATTATTAAATTTCGAATACCTAATTGTGAATAAAATTAATATAATATACAAACTTCGGCAAAAGTCCCATTCCTATGTCTCGAGAACTAGTTCACTCTACAGGAATTAAATACTTTCCGCCTTAGTCTGTAATATAAATTATAACCAGCATTAACATTTTAAAATAATTAATCACATTATTAAAAGTTTTTCCATTTGCAGCTCAACATTAATCTTATTGCATGAACGTTATCAAATATAGGGTTTTAAATATTTTTGTAAGTTTAGCATGAGAAAAATGTGCTCAGTATTCAAGGTGAGTGAGTCCAGTTTACTAAAGAAGCATTATAATTTTTAATAAAAATTAATTTTTTTACAGACACTATTTTTAACCTAGAATTTCCAGTTTCCTAAGAGATAGCAACATTACTTATTTATTACTGTTATATTTCTATAAGTGCATACATACAACTTTTTTGCCTCGAAAGCGAGATTTTACGCACTCGGTTGACAATCGGAAACACTTCCTTCCCGATCTACTAAACTGGGAAACACGCTGAAAAGCACTGTAAAAAATGTTTAAAATTAATCAGTAGCTATTAATTAATGCAATTAAACCTATTGGCAACATTTCAAATACGATTTGGTACACCCACGAATCATTTAAATATTGAAAGGTAAATAATTTGACGATTATAATGGACTGTGCTACATTAACGGTGTCGAATGTGCAGTTTCCAACTTGCTTTGATGTGGAAGGTCCAGGTCTTGGTTGCATTAATTTTTCTGCTACATTAATTTGACTTTGTAGAGAATCGTCTGCGCAACCTTCGCTGACGCTTGATGACTTCCAGTTAATTGGTCAATTGTTATAGAAGCCGTGGCTTGATTTGTTTCGTATTTTCATGTCTAATTGCATAAAAAATTGTCGTAATGTTCGTTCCAAAAAATATTGTACAATACTCATGCGGGAACAAACTTCCCGCGTTCACGCAAATGAAGGCACTCGTTCTTTCGTCGTTCGTGCTTCAAAACTGCGTTCACGCGGGAAGATTGTGTTTGTAAATTACTGCAATATTGTTAGATGTAAGTTGTGTAAATCCCCCCCCCCCCCCCCCGAAAGTTTACTTTTCAGTATTAAACTATATATATTTACAAGAAAAATAGACTTTCAAAGTCACTGTAACTTCTTTCAAAGTATTGCACATTTTAAAATAAAAGTCTATGTAAAGGTAGAACCGTTAAAACAAAAAAACTTATTATGCATTTTTGTTTCGTTTCTAACAATGATAAAACTTAAGATGTTTTGCTTTCTAAACCACCCTAATACTTACCTTTAATGGGCACGCATAGGACACACTTTTATTACAGAATAGGCCTCATTCATCATTACCGACAAGCGCTTTAACTGTCCTCGTCACATGTGTGAATTTGTGCTTGCAAAAACCAATTTGGTTCAGTTGAATGGGGCTCATATGTCGGTGGGAGAATAATGAGAAAGCAATGGGCGTCGGACAAAGTTTCGGATTATTTTAGTACCTCCAATTATCACAATGGGAAAATGACTGTAATTTTAAACTTTTAGAGTCTGACAAAAAAGCTTTATTGTACGTTTTTTTAACAGAACTGTAGCATAGTGCAAAGCATAAAAGACTGAATGCCGGTTATCACCTGGATCTCTTAGAACGTTCGTTGTCGCGGTACTTTATAATTGACATCAAAGTCGGATTATTTAACATGATGTAGTTAGTAAGGTATTAATTGAATATTCTTGGAAGACTGGTTAATAAGCGGAAATCTTTTGAAGAAACAAGCTGGTGGTGGTCCTTTCCATTAGTGGTTACTTTAACCTTGTCTGCATTGACCAAAGGACAGCTAAGTAAAGGACAAAGTAACCGCACGAATGAACGCATAGCTGAATAATTTCATTTGTGGCTTTTCTACCATCGGATGTAAATGACGACGGATCCTTTGTAGTTGCATTTTACGTCTTCACGATTCTTTTACTGCAGCGAGGAAATTCTCTTAAAGTCGTCTGTAATTGAAATAAAATTACCTAAACCTAAAAGTAGGTGAAAAATGCACTTCACTCCAAGTTTATTCTCCTTCGATCAGGGATTTGTTCCCTCTCTCGGGATTTAGCTTTTTATGCTTCCTTGTCATGGCAAAGCTTTGATTTTGGGATTATACACAGCGTAACAAAATCCTACGTGTACCTGACAAGTCCATCGAGTTGTTACAGTGGGGAATCGATTGGTTATTCTGACTGTGGTATTGGTTTTCAATTTGGAACCATTTAATCATTGGACGTGCACGTGGCACCCCCACTTGACATATTTGCATAGCTCAAAGTGATTAATGGTATAGTTAATACAGAATATTAAAATTGGTAATGATTTCGCCATATTTTAATGTCACCACAAAAAATTGCAGGAATAATATATTACGACACCAAAGGGCGATAACAATGACAATTAATTAGAAACTGTGCTCTTTTATGACTTGTCCCACTCTACAAATATAAAATGAAAAATGTCCCAATATATACATATGTAGAACCAACTCGAATTGAGCAGCTGAGTCTTGTTTTGTGTAATGGCTTTTATTGGCGCGAGTTTTGTATATTATAATGATGTCATAAAATGGGTTAACGCATCTCAAAATATTTCATTACATGCGTATACTGTAACCAACCCTAACTTTAATTTTAAGTTGCCCATTATATTTTTTGTAGTGAGTTTTTGCATGATTTTACCAGCAAATTAATGTCACCATAAATTTGTATTTTTTGAGGCAAATTTTGTTACATAGTACATCCGTACATAACTCGACGAATAATTGAGACTATGACGGTTTTGTCGAAGCAATGATGACTAATCGGTGGTAAATAGTAAAATGGTAATTTTAATCGACACGATAAATTGGTAAAACACTTATTTATGATAGAAACAGATCTCGATATATTTTCATATTATGTATAGTAAAAAATCTACAGGGTGTCTCAAAATTACGGCATTCCGTGTTGTGGAAGACCTTATCAGAAGGAAGAGAACATGGAGGTATAATATAAGAGGAGAAAACAAATCCACGCTATTGGTATTATTTGTTTTGAAGCCGAATAAGAGCGGAGAGTGGGGACAGTGTTGTTATTTTTCCCCAAGCAGGCCGCCAGTGGCGTAGCATAATAAACTGTACTTTCGGTTTCTTCGGCATATAAGATTAAAAAGAAAATCTCAAACCAGATCTTTACTCTATTTAAATTATTTGCAAGACTGGAAAACGTATTTACAAATAATCCAGTGCTCACTTATATTTTTAATTGTAATTTATTTATTATGTTTTACAACTCCACCAAGTCACGTACCGACGCCACTGCGTGAAATCAAACTCCCACCGGTTCCCATATTGAATGTTTATACCCAAGCATTTACAGAGTTGTCAGCTTGTGCTATATCGCACTATTTGGTATGAAAATTATGCTAAAATTTAGGTGTAAACGTTTTGATATCCTTATATACAGTTAATAATTCATACATGGTTTAATATGCATTATTTGAAAAGGATTTTCAAAACCCTGATGAGGCAATTTCAACAAATTACTTTTTCGATCTGACAATATTGGTCATTCTTCCGTTTGGTTAAATGGCTTCACAACAAAAACGCCAATGTAGTTTCCTCTTCTATCTTAGTTCCATGTAAGAGAAAAATTGCTGAAAATTCGGCGACCTCGCCTCGACAAAGAATTAGAGGTCTGACGATGCAGACTTTACATCAAGTTATCTTCAAATAATAAAGGCTATGAAAAAAATTCTTGAAAAAGTGGATTTAACGCGGAGTAAAAAAATATTTTGAAGAGGTGCGAAATGCAGTTTGTGCAATGTTGCCGTACTGAACAAGTTAAAAGAATATCTTGTAGAGGGTAATTTAAAAAAAAATTACATTTTTACTATCTACTCCAAAGGGTACACCCTACAACACTCCGAACTCGGAATGCCTTAATTTTGAGACACCCTGTATATTATCATTATTTTCTATTATTTTGGGGGTGAACTCTTTGAAAAACAGCATAATACCATGATCTACAAAATTGTTTATCAAAAAAGTTTATAAAAATTATTTCGTCAAGAAGAATAGATTATTAATATCACCGACGTGATACGGTGATTTTATTTTATTATTTTATTTAATACTTCACACGGTGTTTTTACAAAATTTCATTGCAATCTGTTCAGTAGGTCCAGAGATTAACCCTTCCAACCCGTTACCTCCCTTAGGAATGGAATTTTGAAAACCGTTTCTTAGTGAGTGCTTACGTGGTAAAATAAGTAAGTGTACAAAATTTAATTGCAATCGATTCAGTGGATCCAGAGATTAACCCCACACTCTTTTACCCCCCTTTGAGATGGAATTTTGAAAAATTGTCTCTTAGTGAGCGACTACGTGGTAAAATAAGTAATTGTGTAAAACTTCATTGCAATCGGTTTAGTGGATCCGGAGAGAAAACAATTTTTACATTCAATAAAGCACTGAAATACACTATTTAGAACCGCTGACATTGGTTTTAAAAGCGTTGAAAGAAAACCCAAAAAAATTTTTTTTTTTTATGTACACTTAATTTTAAATTTTCCCGTACGCCTATTTTTTGATATAATGATTGTTTCAACTGTCAGTAACGTCAAAATATTTTGGCTCCTGGAGAACGACAAGTGTTGTCCCTTTCAAAATTGGAGCTGGTCTAGAAGAATTAGGGCAATTATGGGTTAAAAAAGGTAGGAAGAACCGTGAGTAGGAAACCATACCGAGGAGGCCGTGTAAAGGGTCTAGGATTTATAGACCAGGGAAACTATGTCAGTGTCATATAAAATTAACCTATATTCAAAACTATCGGTTCACACAACTAAAAATGAGCAAAATCAACGATTTTCACGAAGTACGGGAAAATTTTGAAATGTACAAATGATAAGCTCACCTCACTTTTTCTCAAAAAAAGTTCTTACCGTTATTAACATTGACCTAATTTTAGAAATTGTTCAGAATGTTTACCGTCATTGTCTATGCAAACATAAACACGACGTAACCAGGATTCGTGCACTTTGCTGATGGCAAAAAAAAAAAATCGCACGGATTTAAATCTGGAAACCGAGGAGGCCACGGCACAGGTCCACTACGTCCAAATCATTTATTTGGATAATTCAGCACGGCTCTTTTTGACAAAGTGAGCATCGTCGTCGATTTGATGTTACAACCAGTCACAAAATTGAACACGACGAGGCAAATTTACCGGTTCCAAAGTCTGATTTTATAACGTGATATGAATGTAGGCCTTGTTCATGTAAAATATGCCAAATCATGAATCGCAAAAGACCTGTTTGCACTGTCAAGTGTCGCGGATCTACTACAGGTTTAAACATCTACTACACTTCGTGAGACATCGTGAGACATTTAACACTGAGTGATTGGGAATAACTTAAATTAATTAAGTGTGCGTTACAAATTGAACGTAGAGCGTACATTACCCAGTAAACACATGCACGTTGTTTTAACGTGGAAAAGCCGTGTATGTGGTTGATAACACGTATATGGGTGAAAATATCACGTTATATTTTGGTAATACCTTCAACGTTATTTCAACGTATTTTACATAACGTAAATTCAACGTTGATTTACAATAAAATATTGACTACGTATCTACATATTACGACAATTCAACGTTAAAAAATTACGTTATTTTTAAATATTATATATGACGCAATAAAGACGTTTAATCAATATTGTTAATCAACAAAATGTACATAATGTTGATAAAATATAAGTTATTTTCCATGTGTAGTTCCACGTTTGTTTCTCGTGAAATTTTTACATTAAATACACGTGTTTTTCTAGTGTCATATAGGCGTGTTTGTCGTCGTTTATTTTTCGTGAAATTCTTACATTAAGTACACGTGTTTTTCTAATCAAATAAAAAATAAAAATACCCAAGGAGTGAAAGAGTTCCAGCAGAGTATAAAAAATCATCATCATGGTGTAGCCCTATAGGTTTTTGGGTTTAACAGGAGGTTTTTCAATTTACTTCCCTTATTTTTTTATTATTGTATTTTACTTTACCTCAATACTTTTTTTTTATAAAAAATCATATTAAAAGATATATATTTATTCTTTAAATCGTAACTTAAATCAAAATATATAAAATAGAAAAGAACGAATGGCGCTAAATTATTATTTTTGACTATTATTTCTCGTAAAATTTTAATATTAAATACACGTGTTTTTCTAGTCATCTATACTACAAATAAAAACGCATTCGAGGCGTGTTTTGGAGCCGTTTACTTTTCCAGAAATTTTCACTTTAAGTATACATGTTCTTCTAGGCAAATAAACACTAGAAAGAACGTATTCCATATCTATGCATATATTATTAGGCGTGTTTTGTGGTCAAGTTTATAAATCACTAAAGGGTTTCAAAGATAAAAATGATGATTTTAAAATACATAATGTATAAATAATCCTACTTAATTTATATTTTTTATTTGAATTACGATTAAAATAGAAGCATAGAAAAGAATTAATGTGGGTAAAATATTTATAAGTAATTTTTGACGTTCAGTTCTGACGTTAATTTCTCGTGAAATTTTTACAATAAATTCACGTGTTTATATACTCATATAATTATATTTAATTTATGTACTACAAAGGAACGCATTCCATTGGCGTCTTTTACAGATTCCATATGGGCGGTTTTTGCGCCAAGTTTAGAAGCCACTGTAAATTGTTTGTTGCGGGTTATAAAACATATGTACATTTTTTATTCGAATCACACTTTAAATAAAATAGAATGGTTATAAAATTTAAAAGTAGAAACAATAGAAATATTTAGTCAGGCTAGCATTTCTTTAATAATTTTTACGAAACATGGTAACAACTAAGTTAGCTCTTGTAAACATTTGGAAGCCCAAACTTTACCCAAACAACCTTGAAATTTTGACGTTTTCTTGTGGTTGAAATGTTTTAGGATCATCTCGCCCGCCTAGTTCGCGATAGAGATGATGAACAATCGCTCTTTGAAAATTTATATAATTATTCAAAAACAAAACAATTGTCTGGATCACTTTTGGTGGTAGATAACTACTTTTAATCAGTTTTCCGATTCACTCATCACCCTGATGATGCAAACATTGTTGGCGAAACGTGCGTCGGTATTTATAATAAAAATTGTTTTTGGTGTTTTAGGGAAAACTGATTAAAAGTAGTCATATAATTATTATTATTAAATTAAAATTTAAAAATAAAATTGGCATTCCCTATTCTATTATGGTCTTAATGTTATAAAAAATTACAAAGGCTCTTTAACCCAACGGTTAAACGTTAACGTCAATGTCATAATTTTTTATATTCTTTAAGGGCTGATGATGGCAGAGGTGTAGATATATTTAAATTTTAATTTAAATTTACTCCACCTGGATTTAAGAACATTCTTCTGGTTTATAAATAATTTAATGTATAGGTAGCTATATTTACTTACGTAGATAGGTACTTACAAATATTAATTTAAATGTGTTTGTTAAAGTTGAAAACAAAAATTAAGATCTTTAATTATTACTTTTAACCAACGAAATTAATAAATATTGGTAATGTCTGGTAATGTGAAACGCTGTGAAGTAAGTGAAGGTGTCAAAACACCAGCGAAAAGATTAAAAATAAAACAACGAATCTCTTTTGAGAGTTTAGTGTTGGTCAGGGAATGAATAGTTTTTAAAAACGGAATTGAAAGCAGGTATAATTAATGGGCAATTTGAAACATACGTTGAGAAGTTTTACCGTTTAGGGGCTGGAATTTTGAGAAGAACGGATATTGGTTTATGATGGGGGCTGAAGGTTGAGGAACCGACAACGCGAGCGTAATTTTATTGTCGAAAATAAAGAATAACCAAACGTATAGATCAGTACTATCATTGAATATCAATACTCTAGTTAGAGTAGTTAAAGTATTGATATTCAATGGTACTATCAATGAAAATTTCTGCCATATCGAATTTGTTTTGGCGTCTAACAAACATGCTGCTTCCAAGACAGAAAAGTGTACGTGATTTACAGCATTTTTATTGCGCTTTGCACCCCGAACGAAACGAAACCAAGGAATTCATTCCAGATGTGTCATCTGTGCTTGGCCATTGCTTCGTTCGATTTTGTTCATTTTCATTTTTTGTCTGAGATCGTGCAGTTCGTATCGTTTTCGTTTGCCTTACCAAGTTTTGAGATTTGTGTAGCTTCCGAAAGTCCTAAAGGTAAGTAGTACAGTATTTTATTTAAAAGTAGTAACTAAATATACATTTTTTATGCATATTACTAACCAGAATTTAAATTTATTCCGCAAGTGTACCGATTTTATGACTTTCGTCAAAAGTGGTACTCCATGTAAGATCTGGCCTTCTTACAAGGTTTTTAAGACTCATTTTAAAACAGTTATATACATATATGATATTATATTTATGATTTTTCTAATTAAATATATTTTTTAATTTTTGAGCTTCTTTGCAAAGGATTATGACACAGACGATAAAAAGGCCAACAACCTCATTAAGGAGATTGGAGAAACTGGAGAGGAAACAACTCATCAGTGGAAAGTCTCTCAAGAAAGCAAGTTTTTGGTGATGAGTCTCTTTTTGATAGTAAGCGGCGTCGAACTGTAAACCTTGGAGAGGATTTTTGCTGTACCCCGACGACGTCTTATACATCGCCAATGTCAGCATTTTCTCCAGCTTTAACATATCCTGGTAAATTGTGTCATTTTATATCATTAATTTACGACAATCGTATACCTAGTAAGGATTTTTTTATTTTTGCAATAGTTACTTAGGTATAGTTATTTCTTATAGATTTTGAGACAACTGTACTGCAAACATTGGCAAAACTGACCCAGCACGTCGAGCAACACACAATCCGAGTCATGAAAAAAATGATTTAATTTAATTAGGACAATTAGCCCATAATGATTGTTTTAGTTTTTTTTTTATAATAATAACACTGATCTACAAAATTTAAACTTTTTTTTGTCACACGAAAACTTATATCAAATTTTGAATGTATCATGTCCGTTAAACAGGTTTCTTTGTGACATCAAAACATATATTTTCTTAAAAGTACAAGTCACCCACACTTATGACTTGATGTACAATAAATAGTTATGATTTTCGTGAATGTTTGGTTTCTGGTAGGTCCCTTTTAGGTCTCCAACAGTAATCTGCTAGCATTTCTGGACTCCATTTCCCTTGATAGCGCTTCTATGTATATTAAGAAAATGTCCTGATGAAATCTCTCGCCTTGTTCATCACTCACAGCACCCAAATTTCCGGGAAAGAAATCCAGATGAGAGTCCAGCATATGTATTTTTAAGGACACATTACACCCCAAAGCTTTGTATGAGATTATAAGTTCATTAATTAAATCTTTGTAATTTTCCGCTTTATGGTTTGCTAGAAAATTTTGGGCAAGATTCACAAAACATTTCTAGGCAAGTCTTTCCTGATAATTCAGTTTTCCTTCAAAGTTCCTATGCTTCATTAATTCCCGTATTTGTAAACCAACAAATTAATATTCCCTCTTTAATTTTTTGTTTTATTTTTGTAAATTTTTGACGCTGAGATACAAAAGTTAATACTCCACACACATAACAAAAACTGTCCGGGTAGTTATAGCACTTTCGTGGCATTTTTACAATGTAGCAAACGTCAATTAAATATAACTTGTTTGAATACAATAGTTATATAGTCGCCTAAATAACGTTATTATAACAAAAATACGTAAATTATATCAGAAATGAATATATAGCTATCACACAAATACTGGATGTGACAGAAACAAAACAATATTTTTTTTTAAATTAGGGAACACCAAAGTAAACAAAAATCATCACAAAGTTCGTGTGACAAAAACAGTGTTTACCAGTGTAATTATAGTTATAGTTATATAGTTTATAATATTAGTAGCAACGTGGTAAAATCACGTAAAAAAAACGTGTTTTACTAGACGTTGTAAACACGTCATATTTACACGTCGAAAGTAACGTTGAAGTCAGCGACATCGTAACGTCTATACAATCGTTGGTACTCGTCTTATTTTTTACGTTTTTCTAACGTGGTTATGTTTACTGGGTATAGGTAAGTGTTAATGTGAGTATCAATATTTTTTTAAGTAAAGATACAAGAATAGCTTGAAAAATAGTTGTGGCTTTATAATTGAAAAATAACGAGTGAGCAACAAAATTCGTCATCGTAGGAGCCTCTGAATCCAAAATTTTGAGTCGATTCTTGATCGATACGATTGTGTAAAAAGTCATCGAGTTGTCAATTCTGATTTGAAATAAAAATCTGTTCTTTTACAAAAGTTCACTTGAGCGGGACCCGTACAATCTTATTTTCACAATGCAACAAAAGTAAACGGGATTTGGAAACATTCTATTCCGCATATTTGGGAAGAATTTCGAGCTGAATATCGTGATATTGTTATAAGCTACAGTAATTTCTGCAACGTTCTAAATCGATGCTTCTGGAAGTGTTAACCGTCGTATATAAACTGTTGTTTGTGACGCACATTTTTTTTTCATCTGTGTCTTATAAAATTATCTAAATTATTAAATAATTATCTAAATTATTTCTGCCGCACATTCTTTTACATCTGTTTTGTCTTATAAAATTATCTAAATTATTAGGTAAATTGCATAATCTTTGCTATCACACATTTTTAAATTATTAGGGAGATTAGGTAAATTGCATAATCTTTGCTATCACACATTTTTAAATTATTAGGATTAATTGCACAATCTCTGCTGCCGCACATGTTTTTACATCTGATTTTTCTTATAAAAAAATAAAGACATTTTTAGATTATTGAACAGATTTTATTTATAAAATGTTCCCAGTTTGTTATTTTATATTGATGACCTTTTTCCAAACCTTTAAGTGATGTTTGTTCATGTTGGGGTGGATTTATTAATGCTTCCATTTATTAATAAATATATTTTTTAAAATATAGTAGTAGAATATAATATTAGAAGAGTAATAACATTTTCTTGTTTATAAATTTTTTCAATTGAGATTCTCAGAAATATAGTTTGATTCAACGTTTCAGAATACCTAATAATTTAAAAATGATTGTGCAATTGTGTAATTTGTGCAAAATGTGGCGTAGTAAAATCTGTTCAATAATCTAAAAATGTCTTAATTTTTTTTATAAGAAAAATCAGATGTAAAAAAATGTGCGGCAGCAGAGATTGTGCAATTAATCCTAATAATTTAAAAATGTGCGGTAGCAAAGATTATGCAATGTACCTAATAATTTAGATAATTTTATAAGACAAAACAGATGTAAAAAAATGTGCGGCAGAAATAATTTAGATAATTTAATAATTTAGATAATTTTATAAGATAAACAGATGAAAAAAAAATGTTCGGCAGAAACAACAGTAATGGTAGATATCGGGATGTTCGAATACCTGAAACGGTTGAAAGAGTGAGACAAGTTATGTAAGAAGTCCCTAAGACTTGCACGATGACGAACTAACGATGGTTTATTTTAAGCAGGATGAAGCTACAGTGCACACAACAAGAGCTGCCATCAACTTATTAAGAGAATTTTTTGATAACCGAATTATTAGCAGAATATTAAAGATTTGCCTCTAAAACCAGGCAACCATAATCACCCCATGGCCCCGTTCTAACCTCACTCTTTCAGTGCTTTTGCACACAATCAAGCTACGAGCATTTCCATTATAAAAATGTTTTACATAATCGGCGACTGCAAAGACATCACAGTCAAAGGTTTGGAAATTATAAAACGTTGCGACAAAGTCTATCTGGTCGATCCTAACCTGTGGAAACGAAGGGCTTGTAAGTCCCAATATTTCAAATTTAGTTATTATAATGACTCTTGGAAAGCCAGGAGGACTTCTACGGCCGCAAACTCATGGTAGCAGACCGGGACTTACCGATATAAAGGTCAAGCAGCCCACATTAGAGAGTTTAACAAAGAAGAAGAAGAAGGAGTACATGACACCTAAATTAATGTCTGTGAGTGAGGCTTCGCAGCAACTGCTGGAGATATTGAAGAACAAGGGACAGTATAATAATTGTAAGGGGGAATACATTTGAATTAGTCACTTGTTATTTACATATTCTAACTTTCTTCTCTGAAGCCTCGTTTTCACTGAAGAAAAAGTGAGCAACTTTTGTGTTTTTGTTGATTGTTTACGAAAATATCTCTAAAAATTTCCAAATGTTTCTGAATCTTCCTCATTGGAAAAATCAACACACGATAATAACACGTCTTCCTCCTCCATTTTGTTGCAACTTTTCACATCAGTGATAACACTGACTTGTGCTTTCTCAAGCCACAAGTAGGCGGTTTTCAGTTGCTCAGATGGAAACACAAAGTTTATATATGTTGCCAATTTCTTAGTGGTTGCCAAACATTTCCGCGACAAAGGGAAACACAAAGTTCCTCAATGTTTCTTCAGTGGAAACGGGGCTTGAAGAAAGTTTTGACGCAGAAATTCAAATTTTTGACAGTCAGAGAAAATAGGTTAAAAGTTTGGCAATTAATGTAAACAGTAAAGTGAAAAAACCGATATACGTTTAGCCAACTGCGATCACGAATTTTGTTGCTCACTCGTTATGTATAAAATAAATGCCTGACGTCTGCCAACTGTCAAATGTGAACGGACAGATGCAGTTGTTTGTGGACTGCCTTAAATTTATAGATGTAGAAAATTGTATCTCACCGGTAAAGAATATAGGTTCTTAGATATTGTAAAATATTAGTGTCGAAATGAAATGAAGCAAGATCATGGGGAATGTAAAAAAAAGGTATGGGGTGAACATCGATAATTCGTTCAGTTTCCAAAAAGGTAAATGATTGAAGCATAAAAAAATAAGGTGCTTAGGTGTTATTACATATATTGAAACACTAGTTTTGTAAAACTTATATTAAGATACGAGTTCAGGTTTGCAGCACGACTGCCGTAGGTCTGTAAAGAGTGTGTGTAAAGAACAAATGCTCTTAAGTTTTACAAAACGAGATATTCATGTTAATTTTTCTGATTGGCAGATTAATTTCATTTTTTTACAAATAAAATAAATTTTGGTAATTTAGGGAGTTTTGTTAAATTTTGATTTTTCTGTACCTGACGTATACTTGACATGGAACCATAACTTCAAAATCACACTGATATTTCGTTGAGTGCAGGATTCAGTGTGTGTTACCAATGGAAACAAAAATTCTAAATTTTGGGTGCGTTAATGGCTTATTAAATGAATGTGTTAAAACTTTGTTACAACAGCAAATTAGAAAAATATATTTACGTAAAGGTCTGGAAAATCTATTTTAAAGCTCCAAGTCAAGTAAGAGATTTTACTGACGTGCTTTGTATTAAATTTTTCCGGAAATCGTAAAAAAAGACGAAATTTACAAATTTTAGAATGTTTTTTTTACAAATTCGACAAAAATCAAGTTTGTCAATTTTGTTGGCAACTATAGTTACAAGTAAACATCAAAAAATTTCATCAATTTTGTGCGTGTTGTGAAAACAGTGTTAATTAATGAACTAATGGGAAAGAAGATTTTGCTTCTTGTCTGTACAGTACTAGTTCGAAAAATTCAATTTTCCTGCGCGTAAATAAGCAGGAAAATGTTGTTTCCATGACGATTTCCGGAAAAGTTTATTTCATGGTGCTTTATTACAAGCAGTCTCCATTTATTTCCACAATGTGATCGCATTGACATTTTTTGGAGAAAAAGAACCACTATATTATTAAATTTACAGATATCAAATGAACTAACAAAATGTAGTTCACATCAGACGATTCTAATTAATTATATTTCTGTTTAAACGAATCACTAATTAGAGATAACAGTTTGTGTTACAATATTGTTTATTAAAACAAATTAATTCACTGTAGACTCTATTAGAAAAGTTTTAATAAGGAAAATTTTCTCATAAAACAAAAAAAACTAATTAAATCAGCAAAGATGCAGACAACCTGCAGAGCGAAAAATAACTAGTTTTCTTTATGCACTGTCACTGTTCTGGCGGAATAATGAAGAATTCTCGACGGGGCATTGGAAAGGGGAAACTAAAGCCCCCTTAATTAGAAAGGCCGAGATGCAGCGGGTATAATAACATGTATTTGTACTTCGACTTAATTCTTCTAATTTGAGTTTCAAACAGTTACGAAACGCAGATTCTACGATTATTACTGTTCTGGCTCCGAAATTAAAGAAGTTGTGCAGTTCCGTGCAAGCAACAGATTTTCACATGCTTGTGTGAAAAGTAATATAACCATATAATTTGATAAGATAAAGAACTAATAAATTCTGCTTGTGTTTGATGTCATGGGGTGCTAAAGTAAAGATCGTTGCCTTAACATGTTTGGACTGACAACTTGTCCGCTTTGATAAATGTTCTTATTACCCATCATACCTTGAAGGTTTTGTTATCAGCACAATACAATATGCCTACCATTATTCTTGAGAACTTGCACATGTTATGATAAGGTTCTAAGGGGAAACACTTCGTGTGCGTGAAGCGAGTTAACCCTTGGCCATTTATTCCTGTCAAGATATACGCTGTCTTTTTGATTTTTATGAAAAATGTTCTGTATATTTTTTATTGAGGACTTAAAACACTAAGTAGTTGTGCTAAATTCCAAGATTTCGCAACTTTCTTCTGTCATTTGAATGTTAAGTTGTAAACCTGTGAACGATATTTATTGCCTTAGTCAACGGAAATGAGTAAATGCGTTTTATTTTTACTAAACCTGTTTAAATTTTCACTTATTCTGAAGGAATTTATTATTAAGTGTATAAATATTTACGCCTAAGGTGACTAACCTTATCTTCTGCGTCGCATATGTCAGTAACGCAAAATAATGTTATTTTAAAATTGATGATATCAACAAATCATCAATACAGTTATATATCGACTGATTTGAAAAGTTGTGTACATTACACTGTACTCGTGTAATAATTTAAAATTTTAATGGCCAACATAAATTATTATTAAGTATTTTTTAGCAATTTATTCTACATCACAAATGGTATTAAATATTTGCTCTCCTGCGGATGTTCATCAACAGTGATACAGCGTAACGACAAAAAATAGAGTAGATATTGGTAACCATATTGATTTCCGGGGTAGGTATATGTCAAACATGTAACAAAACCACATGTAAGCTCAAAGTGTCATGTAGTTTTTGATAAATTTGTTGGAAGAAACGCGCTAAATAATCCGATTAAAAAACCCAGCAGACATGGCTACATATTTGTAATGGTACACTTCTCGGAAGTGAAAAAATACACGTGTTTTTCTTGTCTCGTGATTTTAGGTTGTTACCGTGAGGTGACAGTTGACACATGTAGGAAAGTTTTTTATTACACCAACTATGGAAATTGTAACTTAATACGTATTTTTAAAGCAAACACATCTGCATACGTGTTGTCAAGTTATTAACAAATGCAGCTTATGTAAATTTACTATCATAAAAAACCAAGTCAAATAAGGCAACTTGTAAATTAAACCGAAATAATGACAAAGTAGGTGTCTCAACAGTTGAATTCACACAGAACGAGTAATTAAATAAACATGAGGTATTTTATACAAAGCTCGCTTGTCTAATTTTAGTTTTTGACAAATTAGTGATAATTGCTTAGCTACAAATGTCATAACAAGCTTTAGACATTTTGATGAGATCGGTTGTTATTAATTAATCTCGTCGTAATTATTTTACATGAGAGAGCTATGTCGGATATGTATTTTTTGTTGGGACAAAATTTAATCTGACAATTTGTTACGTCTAAAAATACTCAGTATGCATCTGCTTTCCAGTGATTGATGAATTTCGCAAAGATGACTAATCTGTGTGCATGCTAATATTAATATCCGAGTATTTTGGCTTCTGCAGTCATTTAGGGGGCAAGATAGAGCAAACAGACTGCACGTTGGTGATATCTAGCTTTAGGGCGTGTACTAAAAGCCAAATTACCACCCTTGTAAATATTTGCTTTTTGAACTGAGAATTGCCCAACTCGCCACATGTGGAATCTAAATGAGAAAAAACTGACAGTTCATTATTTTAAACTGCCATTAAACGTGCTTCACCGCATTAGTGGTAAGCAAAATTAATTTTCACCCTTAAAAACGCTACTTGACTGCGTTTGCGGATTTGGCTATCGCACATGTAAAGGGTGGATTTTTTCAGTTAATAAATCTCTGCAGTTTTATGTTAAAAACATATCCACATTTGTCATTTCCTAATGCTTATTAGTAGTATTGTATTGTGGAATCAGTGCGATGTTTTTATGAAACTTATAAAAGTAAAACTTATATACGCGGGACCGTAAATCGGTGAATGTGTTACGAAATTTGTGGCACTCTCTACGCGTATCTAAGGCGGATACCATTGCCGGCGGCGCCACTCGGAACTTGGATACCTCACGCTCGTTTATTTTATTTTTTGTCAAGCTTCTGTCAAGTTAAATAATTTAATTTTTTAAACAATTTTTTTTAATAAATTTTACCATCAATTAGTGATACATATTAAGTATGACGAGGAGCGATACAGAATCTGAGTATGTACGAGTGTAACGAACCTTCACTTCCACCGAGACAAATTATAGAGTTTATTTAATAATTGTATATTATGGGACGGACGGTGGTCTATATCGATTTAAGATCTTATAGCTATGCCAATAGTCTTATTATTTTTTTCTATGAAATTACACTGATGGTGGTACCTTGCTGTGTACCAAATTTTTTGTACTTTATTTTTTTCGGCTATCTTCTGAAACTGGGAAGATAAGACCCAGTAAACATAACCACGTGAGAAAAACCTAAAAAAAAAAACGAGTACCAACGGTTGTATAGACGTTACGATGTCGCCGAAATCAACGTTACTTCTGACGTGTAAAAATGACGTGTTACAAACGTCTGATAAAACACGTCTCTTTCAGGTGTTTTTACCAGATTGAAAAGACGTGTTGATTTTCTGAATTAATAAGTAATATTAAAAAAGTGTTGATTTACATGACAAATATTTATTATAAAACCAACAAAAAAAATTGTTTTACAAAAGTTCAAATCTATTATAATGTATTAAGGTGAATAGAAAATATGAAAATAATTACTAAAAACTATAATATCAACTATGTACTACTAACATTATAAACTATATAACTATAACTATAATTATTATTATAAAAAAAAAACTAAAATAATTATTCTGGGCTAATTGTCCTAATTAAATTAAATCATTTTTTTCATGACTCGGATTGTGTGTTGCTCGACGAGCTGGGTCAGTTTTGCCAATGTTTGCAGTACAGTTGGCTCAAAATCTATAAGAAATAACTATAAGTAACTATTGCAAAAATAAAAAAATCCTTAATACATAGGTATATGATTGTCGTAAATGATATAAAATGATACAATTTACCAGAATATATTGAAGCTGGAGAAAATGCTGACATTGGCGATGCATAAGACGTCGTCGGGGTACAGCAAATATCCTCTCCAAGGTTTACAGTTCGACGCCGCTTACTATCAAAAAGAGACTCATCACGAAAAACTTGCTTTCGTGAGAGACTTTCCACTGATGAGTTGTTTCCTCTGCAGTTTCCCCAATTTCCTTAATGAGCTTGTTGGCCTTTTTATCGTCTGTGTTATAATTCCCTGCAAAGAAGCTCAAAAGTTAAAAAAATATATTTAATTAGAAAAATCATAAAAATAATATCATATATGTATATACCTGTCTTAAAATTAATCTTAAAAACCTTGTAAGAAGGAGTACCACTTTTGACGAAAGTCATAAAATCGGTACACTTGCGGAATAAATTTAAATTAAACTGGTTAGTAATATGCATAAAAAATGTATATTTAGTTACTACTTTTAAATAAAATACTGTACTACTTACCTTTAGGACTTTTGGAAGCTACATAAATCTCAAAACTTGGTAAGGAAAACGAACACGAAACGAACTGCACGATCTTAGACGAAAAATGAAAATGAACAAAATCGATCGAAGCAGTGACCAAGCACAGATGACACATCTGGAAAGAGTTCCTTGGTTTCGTTTCGTTCGGGGTGCAAGGCGCAATAAAAAAAAGCTGTAAATCACGTACATTTTGAAAGTTTTATGTCTTGGAAGCAGCATGTATTTTTGTCGCCAAAACAAATTCGATAAGGCAGAAATTTTTAGACTAACTCTAGTTAGAGTAGTTAGAGTATTGATATTCAATGGTACTATCAATGAAAATTTCTGCCTTATCGAATTTGTTTTGGCGACAAACAAACATGCTGTACTGATATATACGTTTGTTTATTATTTATTTTCGACAATAAAATTTTGCTCGCGGCGTCGGTTCCTCAACCTTCAGCCCCCATCATAAACGAATATCCGTTCTTCTCAAAATTCCAGCGCCTAAACGGTAAAACTTCTCAACGTATGTTTCAAATTGTCCCTTAATTATACCTGCTTTCAATTTCGTTTTTAAAAACTCTTCATTCCCTGACCAACACCAAACTCTTCTCCGGTCAAAGACACACTCAATCTTCGCGAAACGACTCTCAAAAGAGATTCGTTGTTTTATTTTTAATTTTTCACTGGTCTTTTGACACCTTGACTTACTTCACAGCGTTTCACATTATCAGACATTACCAATATTTATTAATTTCGTTGATTAACCGTAATAATTAAAGATCTTAATTTTTGTTTTCAACTTTAACCAACACATTTAAATTAATATTTGTAAGTACCTATCTACGTAAGTAAATATAGCTACCTACATTGAATTATTTCTTTGCCGTTGGGCTAAAGAGCTTTTGTAATTTTTTATAACATTGACACCATAATAGAATAGGGATTGTCAATTTTATTTTTAAATTTTAATTTAATAATAATTATATGACTACTTTTAATCAGTTTTCCCTAAAACACCAAAAACAATTTTTATTATAAATACCGACGCACGTTTCGCCAACAATGTTGGCATCATCAGGGTGATGAGTTATTCGGAAAACTGATTAAAAGTAGCTATCTACCACCAAAAGTGATCTAGACAATTGTTTTGTTTTTGAATAATTATATGAATTCTCAAAGAGCGATTGTTCATCTCTATGCGAACTGGGCGGGCGAGATGATCCTAAAACATTTCAACCACGAGAAAACGTCAAACTTTCAAGGTTTCGGGGTGCCAAATGTTTACAAGAGCTAACTTAGTTGTTACCATGTTTCGTATAAATTATGAAAGAAATGCTAGCCTTACTAAATATTTCTATTGTTTCTACTTTTAAGTTTTATAACCATTCTTTTTTATTTAAAATGTGATTCAAATAAAAAATGTACATATGTTTTATAACCCGCAACAAACAATTTACAGTGGCTTCTAAACTTGGCGCAAAAACCGCCCATATGGAATCTGTAAAAGACGCCACTGGAGTGCGTTCCTTTGTACTACATAATTATTATATGACTATATAAACACGTGAATTTATTGTAAAAATTTCACGAGAAATTAATGTCAGAACTGAACGTCAAATTTATTTATATTTTACCCACATTAATTCTTTCCTATGCTTCTATATTTGATTTTAATCGTAATTCAAATAAAAAATATAAATAAGTAGGATTATTATACATTATGTATTTTAAAATCATCATTTTTATTTTTGAAACCCTTTAGTGACTTATAAACTTGACCACAAAACACACCTAATAATATGATCTGGAATACGTTCTTATTTGCCTAGAAAAACACAAAACAGAAAACACAAAAAATTTCAGGAAAAGTAAACGGCGCCAAAACACGCCTCGAATGCGTTTTTATTTGCAGTATAGATATAGACTAGAAAAACACGTGTATTTAATGTTAAAATTTTACGAGAAATAATAGTAAAAAATAATAATTTAGACTTCACCGCCATTCGTTCGTTTCTATTTTATATAATTTGATTTAAGTTATGATTTAAATAATAAATATATATTTTTTAACATGATTTTTTATAAAGAAAGTAAATTGGGGTAAAGTAAAATACAATAATAGAAAAATAAGGGAAGTAAAAATAAGTAAGTAAACCACCTTTTAAACCCAAAAACCTATAGGGCTACACCATGATGATGATTTTCTATACTCTGCTGGAACTCTTTCACTCCTTAGGTATTTTTATTTTTGATTTGATTAAAAAAAATAATAAACGACGACAACCACGCCTATATGACACTAGAAAAACACGTGTATTTAATGTAAAAATTTCACGAGAAACAAACGTCAGAACTGCACGTGGAAGATAACTTATATTTTATTCGTTGATTAACAATATTGATTAAACGTCTTTATTGCGTCATATATAATATTTAAAAATAACGTAATTTTTTATCGTTGAATTGTCGTATTTTGTAGATACGTAGTCAATATTTTATTGTAAATCAACGTTGAATTTACGTTACGTAAAATACGTTGAAATAACGTTGAAGGTATTACGAAAATATAACGTAATATTTTCAACCATAAACGTGATATCAACCACATACACGGCTTTTTCACGTTAAAACGACCTGCATGTGTTTACTGGGGAACTATTATCAGCGATTATGATTTGAGGCACTCCAAAGGTAGAAAAACGTTATTTTCAAGAAATTGCAATTTTTAGGGACACAAATGAGAATATTTACTAAACGAATCGCTCACTACGAGGAGTTAGTTCATACACCAAGAATAAGGAATAGCGCCTAACGCCGAAGGAATAACAGCCTGATTTCATGTTGAGTTGCGACTTGTCTTACGTCTTATCTAAAGACCAGGGAGTATAGTAAGGATTAATTTCATGTTTCATTTCACATTAAATTGAGCCTTACTGTCTGGTCTTTCCATAGCAACCGGCACTTGCGACCAGTCGCAAATCAACTTGAAATCAACAAGAAGAATGTTCTTAAATCCAAGTGGAGTAAATTTAAATTAAAATTTAAATATATCTAAGTCGAACTCCACAAACTTTAATAACTGTAAAATTACTAATGGAACATGTTTCGGCAGAACAATTCTGCCATCATCAATTTTTTATATTCTTTAAGGGCTGATGATGGCAGAAGTGTTCTGCCGAAACATGTTCCATTAGTAATTTTACAGTTATTAAAGTTTGTGGAGTTCGACTTAGATATATTTAAATTTTAACTTGAAATCAAGCTGTAAGATAATAGTTCAGGTAATTTATAAACTTATATCCGCTCACAGACGGCTAAGGAATAACGGCTAACATACCTGTCAAGATTATGATAATCCACTTTTACATTACCGCCACTTTTTGAATGTGAACATGAAATGAAATGTCAATGACGTCAACAAACGTCAAATTTAGAAAATTTGAAACAAACCGCGAACTTTAAAAGGTTAGCCAGTGATCTTCAGACAATGAAAAAATAAGCGGAACCCTACGTTGTGTTATTTTTTTTGACAAGACAAAGCAGTGGCGGAAGATTCAAACTTACCCAAAAAAAAACCTTAGGTTCTTTGGATATATGGCGAGAACTAATCAGGAGTGGAGCGTAAATTAATAACACAAAAATTATGGTTTTAAATCGTTATTAGTTTTAATCATTTTGTGAATTTGAGTTTTTGTGATTTCGTACTGCGATTAACAAGTTTTAGTGGCTTTGTGTTCGGTTGGTAACAATTCAATGTAACAAATATAACAACAATTTGAGCGCTAAATTACAATTGACAATTTACAATGATTTCAACAGGTTAACAATTTAGTTCTTCAAGAAATAGCAAACAATAATACAATTAAACAATTTTAACAGATACAATGAAATATCTGTGTCCAAAGCGTGCATATTCGCCCCTGAGAGGGAAAGCAAGAATATTGATAATATTGAGATTATCTAATGTGGAAACATTTGTGTCGGAGGACTGATGGAAATTATGTAGATCTGGTGAAACGGATAAGGCAAATGTTTTTAAATGGGGCACGATTGTAGAGACTTCACTACCATGGAAAAATTTTACACAACCAAAGGGACCAGGAGAAATGAGTTTGTTACTGACAGTTTATTTTACTGGGGTAGAATTGTTCTAGTCCTGCTTAGTTTCTTGTTTTTCTTTAAGGCTTGTCAAACCAAGTCCAAGTTAACAAAGCTGATCTTGGCGACTCAGTACGTGTGAAGCAAGAAATAAGTAGCCCGAAAACAACGTTCCAAACTCCAACCTAGTTTTGGCTCAGAAGTTAACAGTAACTCCAACTCGGAATAGCGCTGCAGCCCGGGAGGAATTTCAAGCGGGTTCGAAAATGACCCCAGAGTACAAGTTATCCAGATTAAGACCGTATAACCTCTCAACAGCAGCATGCATCACGAAGCACGAAATTAATGCTATTTGGTCTATCTGTTGATTTCATACATGTATGGACAAACATAATAAAATAAAATATACAGCAACGAAATGTAATGACGGAGACAAGTGTTTTAGGAAGGCATTTCGAAACGAGCACGACGCAACGATATCTAGATAGTGTAAACCGCAAACCAAACTAGGCGCGACTAAACCTAAGCCACAACATGCACAAAAAAACAACTAGATACAGAAATTTGGCTTCCCGGTAACTAAACTAGCTAGATATCGTTTACGTGCAAACGGTGGTATCGAAAATCGCGGGCCGGCGCAACACAGCATAAAAAAACAAACACACAAACAAGAACTACAACATTGGGTATGGCGCTGTGCCACTTTTTCCCCTTTTGTTGTATTAAGTTTTTGGTGGTTAAGCTGTCGACCTCATACAGAAAAACCGGTACTTATTTAATGATAGATAGATAAATCTTTATTTGCCCTACGGGCTTTCTGATTCCTATACATATACAAGTAACTTAACAATTATAATAATAAAAAAAAACTAAATAAAAGTCTCTATTTCTTCCTTTTCCCTCCCCTTTCCTCTTCTTCCTTCTTCCTCCTCTTCCATACCTCTTTCATCCATTTAATTTCCCTTCCATCTACATTCAGTATTTCCTCTCTTTCTTTCCTCTCTCTTTGTTTCATCTCACTGCACTCGTTCCACATATGCTCAATCGTCTCTCTTTCCTCATAGCACATTCTACACATTCTTCCTCCATCTTCTGCCCAATACCTATTTTCCCTTTCTTCATTTCCGCACCTAAACCTCGCCATCATCATCTTCTTATCTCTTTCACTTAGTTCTACATTCATCCACACGCCTCTTTCTCTCAGTCTCTCTATTTCTTTGCTTGCATACCCATTCCTCCTGTAGTAATTCTCCCTATCATTCTATTCTGAATTCTTCTTTTTTTTTTCTCTCCTGCACTCCTTTAGTATCCTACATTCTTTCCTCCCTTCCATCCTGTCTTCGAACTTGACCGCTCTTTATCCCGCTTTCACTCTCAACCTATTCCTCTTGCATTACTTATTTAATGATTTATCAGGGTTTGAATATCAATGGTGGATATTATTTAAATAAAGGCTAGTGATTTATCAAGACCGGGCCAAACAAAGGCCGGACAGCGGTAAAATTGAAAGGATTGTATCTAAGAATTTCTGATATGCACGTAGAACAATCGACGGTCAATTTCATGGGCATCTCCTTACGGTGGGTCGGACAAAAAAATAGATATAATCAAAAACGTTACCTGTAAATACTTCCGGCGGCACAACACACGAGATTTTTAATTTAAATTCAACTGGTCCTTCTGGTAACTTGAATTTTCGACAATGAAATTTATACATAGAACGCACTCAACAAAAACAGGAAAACTCGTAATAAAATCAACTTGTTGCTCCTACCTGCTCCTCCTCCAAATGGGACGACAACCCCAACCCCTTCTTTAGCCACGGCCAACTAACTTCAAGGGGTTGCCAACCACTGCAGGATGCGCCAGGCAGGGCAGGGTAGGCAAGACAAAGTTTTCCTGTGCATTACGAGTATATTTTGGGGGTTTCTCAACATTCTAAAAAAACAATACAAGACCTATATAAATATACAAGCACTGAGGTGCAAGTGGGTAATAGAACAAAAGACAAAACATGTACAAATGGAATACGACAAGGAGACTAACTAAGCTCAGCACTTTTCAATTTGATAATAATGGATAAATTAATTGACAGTACTAAAACAGTCCCCCCCGTAGAGCCGTGAGACCTTGTCGTTGGTGGGGGGGCTCAGGAGCCTCCTCCTACACAAGCGAACGGGCTTGTGGAGTGGTAGGCTCCTGCAAAGGACGGCTTAGAGGCAGGCAGGTGGTGCAGGGTCGCGGTGACAGGTTTCCTAGATCCCTTCCTTGCCCTTCCCCCTTCCTCCCCCCAGGGATCTGTCAGTTAGGCTGGCAGATCGGGAAATGGCGAACCCGGGGTTACCGAGCTACGAAAGGAGGTGCGTGTCCTAACGTTAAGACCGTAAATCGGCTTAACTCCACTTCAAAAACCCCCAGCTGAGCGCGACTGGGGGTACGTTGTGGATTTTCCCGAAGCGGGAGGCTTGCCTTAGATGGCCGTCCTGCGGGGAGAAAAACTCTTATAAAATAACCGAGAGTAAAGTCGTTAAAACCGGCCTTTGGGCTCCCCTGATGTATTGGGTCCCACGGAATCTTAAGGTGTTATACCGTGCCAAAGAGATGAATGGCTCCACGTTAGAGAGTCGCGAACGTTAACCATTCGGGACTGGAGGCCCCCCGGATGGAAGATAAGTCCTCTTCCCTGGAGGATGGGCGTCACCTCCAAGGTGACCGATTTTCGTCCCACATTCGTGGGAATTAATATGGATGAATTTATCGAACAAACAAATAACATGGAGACATCAGGGAAGCAGACTGTGCAAGGAAGAAGGAATAGCTTAGTAATAGATTTTGTATATGAAGAACCGGAAAGCCCGCCTAGGCGAAGTCGGATGAACCTGGCGGAGCACGAAAGCCTCAAGCGGTGCAGCTCGGTTAGCGGTGTTAAGAGGAAAAGATGGGATGAAGTCTCTGAGATCGAGACCACCAATAAAGTGGAGGACCCGGTGGCATTCGTAGTATTCCAAACCATGGAGCAGGTAACGAAGTGTGTGAAAGAGCTGACCAAGCGGATGGAGGAAAATCCGAATACCAAAATGGAAATTATTAAGGAGGAAATCATGAGGCTGCAAAGGAGCGTGGAGGTCTTTGGGAGAAGCGCTACCAAGGAGTGGTGTGAGGAACACCGATAGCAGAGGATTCGGGTGCCTTGCTACGAAGCTGAGACTCAGGTATCCCTTGAGGAGTTGGAGACAGAGAGATTTAGGAATGAAATTAGAGCAGTAAAGACGGTTGAGCAAAAAGCTCTGATGGTAAGGAGAGAACGGGCCCAGAGCCAGTACAGATGAACGGAGGTCAGCAAGGAAAATCCCTGGCTAAACCCCGGGACTGTCTGCTGACAATTTGCAAGGACGGCGACCCCCCAACGGGAATAGCAAAAGTTATTAGGGATCGCTACCCGGAACTGGAGGAATCCTCAATGATAGATGGAGTGTCCCGGCTGACCCAAATCACCAGGATCTCGAAGGGCGACGAGGAACACATTGCCACCCTCTATGTAAAAGAAGAAAGGGAGATGTTAGAAGAAGTTCTAAAACGTCTCCAGCAAGTTAAAGGGGAGATTTTAGAAAGCAGCTGCAGAACGGTTAGTATCCCTAAAATAAATGGGGTCCATTGGACGACGCTGTGGAAGGCGGCTGAGATTACGTTTTTTGACACACAAATTAGAGTGAGTATTCACATAGAGGGTGGGGATAATCTAAAGCCAAATATCAAAAATCAAAAGTTAGACAGAAGGACAACCGTGGTGATAGAAACTGGCCGGGATGCTGCATCTTATGCTAGCACACTCAAGACACTTAAAAACGATATCGACTTGGACAACCTGGGAGTAAACGTTAAAACAGTGGGCAAGACCAGGGAAGGCCACATCAAGGTGGTACTGGCACTAGGAGGGGCTGAAGCGGCAGCCAAGCTGGAGGAGGGCGTGACCAGGGTCCTCAAAGGGCAGGCGAAAGTGAGAGTAGACACGGGCAGGGCTGTCATCGCTGTTAATAATCTCGACACCGCGGTATCGGAGAACGAGATTAAAGAAGCATTGATGAAAAGTGGAGCGATCAAAAGAGAGAGTCTAGGGGACATTAGGGTGGCTATCAAATCGAACCAGGAGAGACAGTGGGCCACGTTGACGATGGGAGAGCACGTGGCCAGGCAGTTACTTCCACTGAGAAGTCTCAGAGTGGGGTGGACAAGTTGTCCTCTCAGGCCCTGCTTGACCCCAGAGAAGTGTTTCAACTGTCTGGGCTACGGGCACGTGGCCCGCAAATGCAAAGAGAAGAGGTTGGACTTGGGGAGCAAGTGCCTTAAGTGCTGTGGAGAGGGCCATAGAGTGGCTGAGTTCATGAAGGATCCGAGATGCTATCTCTGCAATTTGGACGGGCACAGAGCTGGGTCTATGGCCTGCCCGGCATACAGCAAGGCGGTCAAGGAGCTCCGGGGGTCTGTGGGTAATGATGGCAGTCAGAATCCTTCAGATTAACCTGGGGCGTAGAACGCTTGCCCATGATATGCTAGAGAAGGTTTCCTTGGAGATGGGTGTTGACCACATCTTGGCCCAGGAACCAAATCTAGCAAGGGCGGGCGTTCGGGGTTGGATAAGGGATCTGGAGGGAGCGGTCGCTGTACGGTCCAGGGGCAGGATTGCTGCAAGGGGCATCGGTAGGGGATACGTCTGGATGAGGGTTGACGGATTGGTACTTGTCAGCTGCTACGTGTCTCCGAATTGTACAGTGGAGCAGTTTGGAAGATACGTGGCCGAGCTGACGAACGCGTTGAGGTGCCATACGGAAAACCTGGTTGTTGCCGGCGACTTCAACGTGAAATCGATCCAGGGTGTTGTACGCGGCAGTCGTTCAAAACGGCCTGTTGTATGCAGCACCCACGTGGGAGAGTGTCGCAAAAACCAAGACCGGGCTGGCCGCACTTGAAAGGGTCCAGAGGAGGGTAGCGTTGCGGGTGGCTTCCGCGTATCGGACGGTGTCGACCGATGCGGTGGGGGTGATATCTGGGATGCCGCCTTCTGACCTGCTGATACTGGAGAGGAAGCAGCGAAGGGAGGGACAGACGTCTACTGAAGCCAGGAGGACACTCCTGGATTCGTGGCAGGCCAGGTGGGAGGCCGGGATGAAAGGTGCCTGGACAAGGCGGCTTATTCCCGACGTCCGGCTGTGGGTCGGCCGGGGTCATGGTTGGGTTAATTTCCACCTGACCCAAGTGCTGACCGAACACGGATGTTTTGGAAGCTACCTTGTCCGCATAGGCAAGGAAGCATCGGCGTCCTGCTGGTTCTGCAAACATGACGTGGATGATCCGGAACATACCTTGTTCCGCTGCGAGGCCTGGGATGGTGAGCGGCTGGGGGTGTTGAAAGCCCTGGGTTGGTGGTCGGACGAGGAGAACCTCATTGAGGGGATGCTTGCCGGCCAGTCCGAGTGGGACGTGGTGGACCGCATGGTGAAAAACATCATGCGGAAGAAGGAAGAGGTCTAAAGGGAGAGGGAGCGCCTCGGTATGAGGTAGGGGGGAGTACCACCCCTGAAGTAATGCCTAACGGCGGTTTCGGGGGTGGAGTAATACTCTACAGAGAGGGGTTTTTTGGTGGGTAGGACTGGACGACTATCCGCCAGTGAGTCCCACACTCTCCAGGCCCTCCTGAGCGTGGGCTTGGAGGTACGCAACTGTATTTTCCCCCTCTCATACACAAAAAAAAAGTACTAAAACAGTGGATTGCTACAAAATGGGCAATCACCAGATGCGAATAGTGTGCTACGCAGATGACGCTGTGTTAATTGCGAACTCGGAGGATAATCTGCAAAGACTTCTTCAAAAAGTTGTAACAACTGTCAAACAATACAACAGGAAAGTCTCAACAGAAAAGGCAAAATCCATGGGAATATCAAAAGAGCCCAAAAATTATTGAACAGGTGATGGATTTTCAAAACCTGAGGATATATGTATCCAGCGATAGAAACGTGTATAAAGAAGCAAGATGGCAAGTCATGAAAGGAGCTCTGATTTCTCGATATTTACGAGATATCATGGAGAAATAAATACCTTAGCCTGGAAGGCAAAGTCAAAATATACAAGACGATGCGATGGTCAGACCAGTGTTGACATATGGTGCTGACACCAGGGTCGATACAAGCAAAACTAAGCGAAGCGAACACTTAGAACAATTGCTGGAAAAACAAGAAGAGATCCAGTAAGAAACAGTGACATAAGGCACCAGTGTAAGATCGCTAATATAGTAAAATTTGTAAGAGGACGAAGAAAATAAAGGAGTAACCATGTAGACAGAGCAAGAAACGATAGAATAATAAAAGTAGTCAAAGCTTCCAAACCAGCTGGCAAACGAAATCCTGGATAGCCAATAAAAAGATGGGAAGAAAACATATGAGGTCGACATCTAGCAAATCCCCGCGAAGCGTGAAGAAAAACAGGCTATAAGCCTAAATAAGAGAAGAAGAAGAAGAAAGAAACTATTTTGTACCCACTGTCTTAACTTTAAAGGTTGCGCGTTGCGGGTGTCGATACACGAAGTTTTATTTGTCAAGCCTAATCTAGCTAAAAGTCTATAATATCCGCGGCACGTTCACGTTGGTCGGGCGTTAAAGTTGGCGAATTTTTCTGCGTTTGGTGGTAGGGACAAGGCGGGGTGAGCGGCGCAAATTTAAGTGCCAGCAAGTGGCCTTCTCTAGCGGCAAGTAGCGGAAACTTGAGTAGCGTTTCTCAGAAAGGAAGATTTCAATGTCAGATCAGCATTGGATCAGCACTACCACTTCGAGTGCGTCTAATAAACAAGAACCTGTTTCAATGTTTCATGCATGTTGTGCTAAATTCAGAGCACAATCAATATTATCGAATGGAGAATTGAAGATAATAATGATACATTTCAATTAAAAGATAGAGATAGTGTAATAACAGTAGAAGATATATTTTCTGAAGAAATAAATTATCAATCCCCTTTTTGCCCCCATGGTTCGGCTTGTTTGGGACACAGGTGAAGATAAGCAACATCGTGAATCTACTAACACACTGGAAAAGGAATAAAAGGAAGAAACGTAAGATTGAGTTGACTGATAGAAATTTGAGAGGACTCGGCAAGAACCGGACGGAAAAGCATAATGTGAAAATATTGGCCAGAGGAATGATCTACCCATACAGGAGATTTAGAAATCTGTGAAGTCTCCATGTGGATTCATAAGTCACCTATATATTGGCCAGAGGAATGATCTACCCATACAGGAGATTTAGAAATCTGTGAAGTCTCCATGTGGATTCATAAGTCACCTATATATTTAATTGTTGAACATGAATCTATTCAGATCAAATAAAACAGTGTACTGCACAGATTTTTATAATTGTTTTTTTTTTAATGAAAGACTGATAGATCTAGGCCTCGGTTACTTTTCAGTTTCAAAAATTTGACAGGTTTATTGATTATTTGCATTTACTATCGGGACAAACTCAAAAGAAAGAGATTAGTAATAAATTATCATTTTGTATAGTGGTATTGCTTCTACATTATTGCCTGGAGAGAAAACTTTACATAATGTTTTTAAAATTCCAATACGGTTTCAAATATCTAAGCCAACAGTAACCACGCTATTGATATTAATGCTGCATCATTAATTATCATCGACGAAGTGTCAATGTGCCTACTTATTGTTTTAAAGTTAATAGATACATTATTACGAGATAGAGAAACATCTTTTGGTGGGAAAACCATTTTATTACCTTTAGTCTTTATAAATGATTCATACGTCTGGACTTTGAACATCAAAATTCGCTGTCTAAGTAGATCACGCTACAGTCAACATGATGGGATAATGATTATAAAATTATAAATGATATAATAATTATAAATGATAATGATTTATCATTTCTCACTTAACACCCGAAATAAGCTTATAATTTAATACAACACATCTTTGTGTGTAAAAATGGGTTTTCAGATATAGGATTGATTTTTTCACAGCTCAATGAAAATTATGACAAAGAAGTAATATGTACTTACATAAATAAAATTTTTATGACTTAAAATATAACACTTACCTCTTCTTACCACCCTTACCGCTCCCACTTGATTTGCTATTACGGAAAACAGCCCTATTGTTTACTGATATCTAAGCAAATTGAACAATACTTGCCGCTCCAATCATCTATTTAGAAAATGATAACTGAAAGTTTGAACTGAAACAATTATAAACGTTTCCAGCTCTTTTGTGATATTGGCGCGTAGATATGTCGTTCAATTAATGAGAACAAAAGAACAGACCCTGTAAATGGCGGGCGCCAACATGATCGTATGACTGAAGAGAATAGGTACAATGGTCGTTTAACGCTTCGTTTATATCGTAGTACTTTTCTCCTTCCGCATTTTCATTCACGTATAATGAAACCATTCCTATTTGCACGACATAAAGCACTTCAATTTGTATTAAATACACAATGTTTTGTTATTTAAATAAGACATGGAATAATTGCGGAGGGGACACAACCAATTAAAGGTAGTCAAGATAGAAGCCGTTTGTTTTTATTGAGCAATAATTTTGTTGACAGGCCAGATGAAATCGGGAGTACAACGATGGTGCTTTTGAATTCAATACATTTTGAATTAAAATTTAGTAGGTAGTAGACTGTAGTAAACTGTAATTTTTACCCAAACGTTTTTAATTTTGATTATCAAATACTAACTCTTAATTTAAAACATTCTAACTTTAGTTGAACTAAAAATAAAGATAAAACTTTAACTAAAAAATTGCAGATATGTTTGTTGGTATTAAATTTTGTAACGACACTTCCCTATTCACGGTTTTGTGAAATCATGCTTCGATTTTATAACATTTTAAATTATGTATTGTTTAAAAATACACCACACCGATCCTGAAATTTGTCAACCCAAAATATCAAGTGCGTTCTATAGCCGAGACGAAAAAACCGATTTAATTTTCGTTCCAGGTGTCGCGCCATCTATTACCAAAAAAGCTTATAGCATTTCGAGGGGAAATTGTTTCTTTTCATTTTTCGCTTGACACCCCATCTTACGGACATCCACAAACTCCCGAATAGTCACGTGACGGGGATGGCAAAATCCCGTATAGTTGAGCATTCTGTTAAAGTATTGATATTCAATGATAAAGGCATAGCTTTGACTTTGCAGACCATCCTGTCCGTATAAACAATCAATTTAGTGCTCCGAGTAAAACAAGATTACTCAGTTTGGTGTTCCAATTAAGAATTCAATTGAAATGAAATTAAACGAATCCAGTAAATCATACTATATATTTTATTCGTGCTTATAATACTGGTAGGTAGAACAAAAGCAGAATAGTTTGTTTAATTTGTGTTAATGGAAAAATATTTAGTCTTCTACAGCTGACAAAATAAGGGACGTCATTTTAAATTTATTATAATTTTCTTGAAGCAGGTAAGTCGAGTGCCAATTTAAATCTTATCGGTCGGGCTCGAACGTATGCAACTAGGATGGTTTAAAGAGTTTATGCCCTATTAAAATTTTTGCCTCAAATTTTCAGATATGTGCACCTTATGATGCACCAGTTAAAATTTTTACATATATTTCAATTTCACCCCGTATACATAAACCAGATCAGGTTTTTCTAAATGATTTATACAGCATGTTCCCTGTGGATAACAGAATTTACAAGTAGGAGAACTTTGACGTTCAAAGCCTTCTGGATATACGAATAATTTATAATGACCCTGTACAAGAATTTACGTAATTGCTTTAAGACAATAATATCACTGAACCTTAGCCGTAGACCAATACTTTCGGCTCCCAGATGCGCGAGCAGTCATGATGTAGGGGAGACTTAAATTTTATTTATTTTTCCACTAGCTTTATAATTTCCTGAACGGTGACAATGAAAAGTAATCTTCTGCAGACAATTTGCCAACCTCTTTGTACCACTAGTTTTAATAAAAGCTGTGGCTGATTCTTCTTGCAGTGTATTTTTCCATGTAAGAAAATCTTTATACATTGCAAAACTTAGTTTCTTCATGGAAACTTGCAGGTCATGTTTCGTTTTTAAATGTTCTTCAAACTCGACTTTTAAACTACGACAGACATTTTATCTGCACACTTTATTTGCGAAGGTTACACACAATCGGATTCACTTCTGTGTTTTTTATTAAGGCGACTGGCCCATTTTTGTTTACTTTACTTTTTTGTTATCTTTCTAAGAACGAGCTGCGGCACACACAAAATATATTACGGTCAGCCGTCGACACGTCTGCCTGCCGCTGAGGGGCGGCGCCTGTGTTACCTTGAGCCACGCCAACATTGCTGAAACACCTTGCATTTACCGAATACAGAGATCAGTAAAAATCAAGCACTAACACGTTTGTTAAAAAAAAAAAAATTTTGCTTCTCATTTTGGCAATAATTTTTTTTTCTGAACAAACAACGTTTTGCCGTGATGAAGGTTTTAGCTTTGTTGTGTCGAAAAATGTCTGATGCACTGATCCTTTCGGTACTCTTGTGGTTTCTTACAATACTACTTTCTAGCACTAAAATTACATCTTATATCTGCGAAAATTATATTTCGGTGAATTTTTCAAAATGTGTGAAAAATAAACGGCGAATTATTGTTTTCAGAAATTGTTATACCAGCCTTAACAAAAGCTTACGATAAACTTTTGCCAATTACATTTAAAAACTATCAGCATTAATTTTCAAGATTTATTTAAACATATTCCTACCCAATATCGGTGATTTTTTTCGGAATTACCTTATACAAAAAATCTAGACTAGTATGTGGGCGCGCGGCAAGCGCCACAGCAAGTGCGCGCATCTGGGAGCCGAAAGTATTGGTCTACGGCTAAGGTTCAGTCCAGTAATAATATCCACCAAAATGCGGAAGAACTTTGAATTTATTTTGATCATAGTTTACCCATTACGGTTAAATCAATTTAATAAATAACCGAAAATATGCAAACATTTCTTAACTGGTATTATACGAAACTGAATTAAGCCCGCACATTTTTATTTGTACCAAATTTCCTTGTGTTACCAGTCCGCTATCTTATCATTTTATGGATTTAGTTTAAAAGCCTTATAAATTTCAGCACTTAATCTACACCCTGCTGATTACTTTAGGAATTAAAGAGTCTGCAGGAGATGCCAAAAAAATGGATTTCTTAAATGATCTCGTTTGGTAGTAATATCAGATGCGAAACGTTTAGCTGAGTTAATAACACTGCGCTCCACTCGGAAACTTGGCGGCAACGACTTTCTAGATATTATGATAAACTGATTTAATATCTTGCATTTAATAAATAAGGGCAAGGGGCTTTTTTACCTCAGGTCGCGTATATTATGCTTTTGCTAAGGACGTAAACGTCAAAAAAATGAAAAAATATGGCTTCCGCTAATTGTTTGGAGTAATAAATTTGCCGATTTTAATACGGCAGAGAAAAATTCCAAACAACGAAAAATACCAACGAAACATTTGTAATGCTTTTCAGGTTGCGGAGCTAAGATGATTAACAAGCAAATTAAGGTGGTTAATTTTAATTTTGATGGAAGATTTTGTTAAAAATTGTCTTAGATGTTTCCGGCCGGTTGCACGACCGTCCGTTAAAAATAAGAAGGTTGGAATCACGAGGATTTCTTTTTGTACAATTAAAAAAATTCAAAATCATACAAAAACATTTGAAAAAATATTTTGTGTTCTTGATGTATATGAGATTGTTTTTCCACTTTTATGGTCGGTTGCATGGAGTTAACAAAAATTACTCATTAATTAATGAACTGTTATTTACATTACCTTTGTGGGTGAAGCAGTGTCATCAAGGATTAGTGGTGGATTACCATTTGCACAAGCAGCCGCAATGATCCGTCAAACGTCAATAACAAAAATTGAATATGATCACAGACAATGGATTAATCATTCTTTACATTTGTAATTATTCACGTAAGTTGTGGAATATTGTACGTACCACCATACATATTGCAATATAATTTCTAATTAAATTGTTTGACCGACCCTCTTAATTTTCTATTTTCAAGAGGATTTTCAAGTTTAGTATAATTGCAAATCGTGATATTTAACTCCAATATTACTATGGTTACATAATTGCAATAAATTGTTTATTAAATAACCAGATTTTAATAGAACTATTCATTGCATATTATACGTACATATTATGTTTCTCTTCATGAATGATTTAAACATCATATTACCGCTGGAAATCTAAATTGTGGTTAGATGAAGAATTTGGTATGCAAAGCCTACTGGAACTATAATATTCAACAAAATTTTCCATTGTCACATCACACATAGCAGAGTTAAGATTTTAATTTTTCTTTAATGAACAATGGCGACTAAAAATGAGACAATTGAAATGTCTCCATAATTAATTATGACCTTTTTACAAGTTGCCACAAATATTACTATAATATCTTTAGTGATATGTACTGGGTGATTCAGATTAACCTCAAGTGTGCTCTACAAATATGCACGTACTATCCATTTTTATGACTTCCGCATTGTCAAACTGACAGTATGTTGGCGACACTGCTAATTATCCCTTGTAGTAGTAGTATGTATATTTATTACCTTTACAGGTTTATAAAGTACATTTCCCATATCTCTGATAAAATAAAATATAATACAATAAATAATAAATAAATAAAACTAAATAAATCAATAATTCAACACAATAACTAGCAGCTTTTATCCCTTTCCACTTATTATCTTTCTTCCCCACTCAACCTTCCTCATCCATTCGATCCCTCTTCCGTCCTCATTCAAAATTGCTTCTCTACTCTCATCACTCCCTCTCAATTCTACGCATTCCTTCAACAAATGCTCTATCGTCTCCCTTTTTTCTCCACACATCCTGAATACTCTATTATTATCCTCACTCCAATATTGATTCTCTCTCTCCTCATTTCCACATCTAAATCTTGCTATTATCACTCTCTTTTTTCTACTCTCTATTCCTAGGTACTTTGGCATTTCTTCCGTTATTATTTTTTCATACTTCCCATTGTACCTAGACTCCCTAATTCTCGTTCTTCTTTCTGCACTTGCACATCTCTATCTCTCGGCACTAATTCATCTGTCATTACTCTGCCTCTCTCTCGCATTCTTTCCGCGCCTGCATACCCGTTTCTTTCGAAATATGCCTCCCTCTCTTTCCATATCCCCTTTCCGATTTCTTTCCTTTTTTCTTTCAAACACTCTTGCAAAATTCTGCACTCTCCTCTCTCTATCACTCTCTCATCAAATCATATTGCTCTTTTTCCTGCTTCTATTCTTATTCCATCTCTCTTTGTTTCCTCCATCACTATATACCCCAGTGTCTCTCTCTACCCCTAGCACCCATTTCATATATTTTCCTTGCACCCAATCCAATCCTTCTTGCTCTCTCCATCCCCATATAATCAACTCCTTCCACTCTTGGGGAAATCCCTCTCCTTTCCACACTCCATTCATTATCTCTAACAACCTGTCAACTTCCCTTTCCGTTCCATATATCCACGCTTCATTCTGTATACCATCCCTCCCCGGTGTCTTTTTTCTTTTCAGTTTTCTTAGTTGTTGCTCTAGTTTTTCTCCTGTTATCTCTTCTATTTCTTCCACTTTTTGTTGTCTCTTTTCCTGTTCTTGTCTGTTTTCATCACCCCCCAGCAGCTCACTGAAGTACTCTCTCCATTCCTCCATAGTAACTCCATCACTCAATCTCTCTGTCTTTTTCTTTCTTTCCATATTTATGTATCTCCGTACCTCTACTTCCGTCTTTATACCCTTCATCTTTAGCTTTTCTTCCATCCGTTTCTTTTGCTTCTTCTCTTTGCATACTAAACTGTACCTCTTGCGTACTCTTCCTTGGTTGCTTTTTCTTTTTTCCAATTTCTTAGTTTCCTTCTTCCTTTCCCTGCATTCTTTATCCCACCACACGTTCTTCTCTTTCTCTTTTTTATCTGTTGCGTTTCTTGTGTTATCGCTCAGTTCCCTCACCTTTTCGTTTATTTCCGTTTCTTCGTATTTTACTTCTAGTCTTGCTCTATAAGTTTCTTTTCCTTCTTCCGTCCAAATATTCTTCACAATTTCTCTTCTAAACTCATTCACACTTCCTCTATCTTTCTCTCTTCCTTTTGTCTTCACTTCTAAAGGCATATGGTCCGACTCCATTCTTTCTCCCACCTTGAATTTCTCGATTTCATCCCATGCTTCTTCATTTACTCAATAACTGTCTTTCCTCTTGATCCAATATACGTGTACTCCCCTTTCTCATCTCCTGTGCAGTTCCCATTAAGTATGTCCCACCCTCGTTCTTCTACTAAGCTAATCAGTACTCTCTCTTCTGCGTTTTCTGTTCCATCCTTTGTTGATCTTCCTTTTATTGTTTCTTGTTCCTCTTCTATCCGTCTTCGTTTTCCCCCAATTCTTGCATTAAAATCCCCCCCAATCACCAAAGTTCCTTCTTCTTGCTCTTTTACTCGCTCTTCTATTATTCTCTTCGTTTCGTTTATACTTCTGCTGTACACTGTTACAATTCTCCATTTTCTCTGTTTACTTTTCACCGTTCTTTCCATAATCTCTCTTTCTTCTTTTGCTTCAGTTCCATTTTCTCGTTCCAGTCCCTCTTTCACCCCCATTATTATCCCAACTTTAGCTCTCCCTTTCTTGCTTTTCCTCTCTGCATATTGACATTTCCACTTAAACGCTTTCGGCATTCTCTTTTCCAATTTTTTCCACCCCTTTTCTTCCACCCACGTTTCTACCATTCCCACTACGTCAAATTCTCTCAAATACTCCCAAAATTCATTCTCTTTGTTTTTTATTCCCGCTACGTTCCAGAATACTATTCTTGTTTGCTCCTCTTCTTCTTTATTCCTCTCCGTATTCGTTTTCCCTTTTCTGCCCTGTCGTCTTTTTCTTGTGCTCTTATTCAAAAATTTTCTGTATCTAACTCCCCCTTTTCTTCGTCCTACCTAAGCCCTTTTCCCTCTATCCATATCTTTTTATAACCCACTTTCACCCGCTGTCCTTTTTGTCGCTCTTCTTTGGCTATCGCTCTTAATTCCTTCTGTATATCTCTTTCCTTCTTTGTCAGATCATCTTCTATGTATACTCTCTTTCCTTTTTTTTTCTTAGTTTTCTTTTATTTTCCATAACTGTCCTCTTTTCCCCCCAGCTCCCATGTTGCGCCAGAATCATTTTTCCTCCATATATTTTATACATCTCTCTCACAGTCACTTCTACCTCTAATTCCACCTTCATCCATTTGTCCAGTTTCTTCTCGCTCTCGCATTCCTCATCGTCCAATCCCGTTGCTACAATATTCTTTTTTTTCTCACTCTTTTTTCCTGCTCTTCCATTTTCTCCTCCAATTTTTTCATTTTTTCTTTTAGTTCCATCTTTTCTCTTTCCCATTTTTCTTCCTTTTCACGCATCATAATTTTCAACTGTTCCAGTTTCTGGCTCATCTTCCGATTCTCTTCCTTTATCTCCCCTACATCCTCCATAATTTTTTTCAGCATATCTTTCATTTCCTCATCCATTTTAACCGGTGATCTTTCTAACTTCTTACTTTGCTAAAGGGGTTAATCCTCTCTTCCGCCTCTCGTCCTTCTTCTCTTTTTCTTTTGTAATCTTCTTCTCTCTCGCTCTCACTACCACTTTTTTTCATTCTATTTCTTTTTTACTTTTTCACGCTTTTTTATCCGTTTAGCTTCTCGAGTGCCGCAAAACACGTCCGCTCGGCTCAACTACTCGAATCGGAATCCTTATCCTTTGTAGTAGTTTTTGTGTAGTGTTTTGGTACCTCATACTAATCATTTAAAGTTCAAAAATTGACACTGAGATTGCATTTTTTTTTTCATTTCATTCTCACGCGAATTAAGTTAGGAGTATTTCATAATGGAAAAAGCAGAAAGATGTGTGAAAAGAGAACGGAAGAAAATTCTTTTAACAAGTAGACAGAAGAAAGCAGTTGTAAACTATTGGTTAGAACGAAAAGAATTCATTTAGCGACAGCTCATACTGTGATGATATTCGACTCGGATTGGAACCCGCAAAACGACCTTCAAGCTCAAGCCAGAGCCCACAGGATCGGACAGAAGAACCAAGTGAACATCTACAGATTGGTCTCTGCGAGGTCGGTAGAGGAGGAAATCGTAGAACAATGCCAAACAGAAAATGGTACTGGACCATTTGATGGTCGAGAGGATGGACACCAGCGGGCGTACCGTCCTGGACCGGAAGGGATTCTTCAAATAACCCATAAATAACCACCCTTTCAACAAGGAGGGCCTCATAGCTATTCTCAAGTTTGGGGCTGAGGAGTTGTTCAAAGCCCAATGCAGAGAGTAAATTATCTCTGCCCAATGTAAGTTTTAATCTTTTTTCCCGTTACTTAACCTTACTTTCTTGATTTGACACATTTATAACTAAACTGGTGACACACGTGCTACAAGTACAGTTTCGCCAAAAGTTTTTTTGAAATTTTGACAATGTGGAAGTCATAAAAAGGGATAGTAGATCTACACCATTTCCTTACTTATTGAAGATTTAATATCCTACGGAGTACTGGCGTCAAATTTAAGCATTACAGAAGGCGCCATTGTACTAAGGCGCAGAAAGGACACATAACTTTTGTTTTCCATTATTTCGACTTTAATCCCCCTTGGAACAGGGGTAGGACGATGGTAGGAATCGAGTTTATTTCATTATTTTTTTATACAAATGTTAGGCGACCGCTACGAACGAAACGACAAATTTTCTATAAAAATTTCTACTCAGAGAGGCTTTTTATGAGTTAAAATGAAATAAAAAAAAGCAGATGAAAAAGAAATGAGAGAAAAAAATTATTTAAATGTTCTTTATGCAGGATAGCCTGTTCTGAAGTTGCCGTCTGTGAAAATTTGTTTTTCCTGGATCATTGAAATTGGTGCCCCGCGCTTCGCGCTCGATACTCCAAGAAGGTCGTATTTCCCTATACGTAAAACTCGAAATGTGTTAATAGGTGTGTGTGCGCATAATTTCGAGTTTAAAGTCTAAATAATGAAATTGTCAATAATGCAAAATTTAATCTACTCGTTAGTTAATCGACCTTACATTTGTCGTTCAAAAAAATTAAAAATTTATTCTCATTATCAATATCACTGTCTTAAAATAACCACTCCACAGTTTGAAGCCTAGAACATCCTAGAGCCTGGAAAGACTTTTACTCCAAAGATTAAATTCTAATATAGCAGAGGATGATAGCCATTCCGCATTTTAAGAAACCCACCGAATATCGTAAGTAATAATAATATGCTCTAAGTAAACATCTGATAAGAAACTGATAAGTGATTAAAATGAAAAACATTAATCCCAATAAATAAATATGGAGTAAAACAAATAAAAAAATTGATAGTTTTGTTAATAAAATCAAAATATTTTTTCTTCAAACGTCAGACAAAGTAATCTGGCCGTGCATAAAGCAACCTTGAAATTACTTTATGCGCCGCTGGTGGTCAGCCAAGTTTTATAAAATCAAAGAAATTGTCAGATTTTCGGCCTATAAAGAAAAAATAGTATGTTTTATTCGGAGAAAAGTGGCGTTTCATGGCTGGTCTGTATTTGTCAAACCTACAGATTGCCACGGAAAGCCTCACTTTTGCTCCTAATAAAACAATTTACTATTTCTTATTATTCTTATTATAATAATACAGTGATCATAATGTTCCGCACAAAATTCATAATTTAGTTATGTAATGTTTTTGCGAAAGAGCTCGAACAGGTCGATTTTTGTTTTCAAGTTGCTATCTATTGACATACAAATTTTGTTGAGGACGTCATCTGTTTTTGAACTATGACACTGACATCAATGTTTTTAAATGGCAACCCCCAACTATTTTTTGGGTTTTAGATCCACCTTTCAATTCTCTATTAAACAATAGTAAAAAAGTGCTACCTTGGATAACTTTTGTTTTGAAGAAATTACAAGGTTTACTCCAAAAATAAAATAAAATATTCCTTGAACAAAATTCTATTTCACTACGAATTCGTGGTGAAATGGCGCAGATTAGTCCCGAAGTGATTGAACGAAGTGTTTAAAGCGTTAATACACGTCTGGGAATGTGTCAAATATAGTTGACGGGTGGCAATTTGGGCACTTGTCTTTAATTTTATCATCTTTTGTTGTTTTTTTTTTGCAAATTTATTGTTTTTTTTAAGTATTTTTTTTTTAATTCTTTATAACGGGTAAGTAATTAAAAAAAGTTATGCAAGTTATCACTTTTTACTCTTGTTGTATAGAGAATTGAAAAGTGTATGTAAAACCCAAAAAAAAGTTGGAGGATGCCATTTCCAAAAATTTGATGACAGTGTCATAGTTCAAAAAGAGATGGCGGCAACAATAAAATTTGTATGTCAAAAGATGGCAAAAGACGACCTGTGCGGAACTTTATGATCACTCTGTATATACAGAATATAAATACAAGACAAATAAATATTTTTAAAATAGGATACACACTCTCACTCATATTTAAACTCAATAATACTGTCAGTGATTTAAAATCTTTAAGCACTTCAAACAATGTTCTTTTGAAAACAATACTAGAAGATTTCGAAGATTCGGCTTCTCACGCAGTCTGTATCCGTTTTCACACAGGAATAGTCATATTTTATCAATTTGTGAATTAACCTTTACATAATTATGGATACATATATGTTGTCGCGGACTTTTTTATAGTCCTTCTATAGAAAGCATTCCTATATCTCTTATCGTTAAGGCAGCGGTCGTAAAAAACGGTTTCGCTCAAAGTTTTTTTGTCGAATTACTTTGCAAAAGAGATCTCCACGAAAAGGGATAATATACAGCCTATGTACACCTTGAAGGTTCATTCTAAATATTTCTTTCGCATCGGATAAGTAGAAGTTTTGGAGATTACTTAGACACGAGCGCCTTACATACACACTTCCATGTCGCCGCTATAAGTATGTTCCACATCAAAAATATGTATTGGTTAAGATCTTAATGAAGGGATCTGAAAGTTTTCAAAGTTCATCTGAATCATGTGGAGTTATAGACAATTCCTTTTAATATGACGACATATTTAAGTTATTTTTTTTAAAATGCTTTCCAGTAGTATTGTCAGTTTCGTTCATGATGATTGTTCATTACTCACCATTAATACTACTCTGTAAAAAATGTAATACTTCCTAGCAGAGAGTTATATATGTAAACGGAATTAACAATCAAATTAAAAAGTTTAATTCACTTAAATAAAAACGACATAAACTCTTCGTTTCCCTACAAATTGATGATACGATGTAATAGATGGGAACTGGTAGCTTGGCTTTATTAGACGTACGAGTAATGACTGTAATGAGCGGGAAACCAAAGCTCGTTTCCACCTTCTGATATCAGCTCTGATATTAAAGTCGATTCATCAGGTCTTAATCGCCAAAGTATTTGGCAAGTTAGCTGCAGGGTGACGTTTACCCATTGTCAAGGAAGGGTAAATATGTTTAGAGTTGAACCGGAGATAACGTGAACTTCCAAGTTCTGGGCCGTGACTGTGACAGATCAGTGCCATGATCCCGCATTTCCAGCTGGTGTTAAATGGTTAACGGAAATGCGGCGAACAAAGCTCCGTGCCGTCCGATCTGGATAAACATGTAATCTATCAGACTTTAAGTGTCTATTTTTTTTTGACTGGCAATCGGTTTACAGGAAAAGCTAAGAACTCGCGTCAGACAGATTCTAGGTAGATCTTGCCGTAATCTTCCGTCCGACCTTAAAGCTTCATTTAAAAGTGAAGAAACTCTTAGACTTTGCGTGAATTATTAATTCACTACCAACCTTGACTATACACAGTACTACTTTAATAATATATTTATTAGGTTATTATTTTGTTGGTTTATGTTATTTATAAGATTGTCATTATCTTCTACGAGGTGTTACAAAATGATTTTAGTTAACAAAATGACATCTAGTTTTTTTTTGTTGTATGTACAAATGATAAGCTCTTGTCAGTCACCAAAGTAAAAAAGGAGGAGCATAGACTTGTGTAGATGGCCCCATACAAAAAAATCGCACGGATTTAAATCTGGGAAGTGAGGCGGTCACGGCACAGTTCCACTACGTTCTGTCCATTTCTTTGTTAGTAACCCATGAAAGGGTTAACATCATCAAAATTTCCATGTCTTCGTCAGGGTGGTATTCCCAGTGGGCCGCAACTCAATTCCTCTAGCAAATACCACGACAGGAGTTGAATTATAAAGACAAAACTAGGATACCATCATAGTAAGATACTGGAGACTGCCTTTGATGTGTTAAGATCTCATTTGGGCGGTATATCCGAAAGTATAATTGACACATAGTCAAGTTAGGTCAGAATACATTAATTTCTTTCGCATTCCTATAATATTTAAAAAATTGTACATACCAATTTCTCATCATGTATGGTGCTGCTAAGGCTTAGTGGCCTTTTCAACAAATTAGAAACGAGAGGCAGAAAGTGATATCTTGATCAGTTGGTTATCTCTTCGGATATACATGCCGTAATTTAATTATGTAATTGGCTTATGGATTGTAGTTTCAGTTTAGTCAGATTTTATGCTTGTAGTATTTTTAATTTTTATAGCGAGTTACAGACTTCAATTTTGAAATGCCATAAAAGCATAGTAAAATCAATATTTTTAATATAATGATGGATAGTGTGGTTTATCCAGCCACCACTTTGATTGAAAGATGATATATGAGACGAACATTATCTGGTAAGTGGATTAATTATTCAGGCAAACTGGGCACTCAGTCGATGTTGCATCATTAGCGCACGTGAGATAATCTCTCAATAGTCGACCCGTCTAATTACTAAATTCTATTTAATTGAAATGTTATCGAATAATTTATTGATTTCACGACATTAGCTATTAGATTGTGTACCAACTTCACCAGTAGTAATAATTTTGCCTGTCCGAACCGGCAGTTATTTACTAACAACTAATGCACATGTAGGTATACCCATGCCTATTAGAATCTGATTGATTGTTAACGGAATTTAGTTGTAAATACGAACGCAGTTGCATAGAATGGGTCAATTTATAGGGATTATTCTGGTCTAGTAGCAATGTTTGGGAAAATGCACCTGAGTCCAGGATTTATGTAAGTTCACTCGCGTTATTGATTGTAGAGGTCGTTAGCGTACTCTTATTTGTGGCCAAGGGTAGGAAGGAACAGACGTGGGGGAGCCTTGATGTGTTTTATTACAGAAACGAAGGGGAACTTATAAAAAGATATATCAAAAGTTTACCAATAAATGCTTTTTCTGCGCTCATTATGAATAAAAATACATGTAACAGCTTTTAAAAAACAAAACTTTTGTGAAGTTTGGTTTCTCTTGTGCCCTTTGAAGCAGAACCAAACTGTATTAATGAGCTGTCTTTTAGTTCAGTTTTGTTGAAATCGATTTTATTTCATTTTCAAATAAATTTAAAATAACTTAAACAACGTAAAGCTCAGTGTCACTTGAGACAAAATCCCGGGAGAAAGTCTCGATACAAGTCTCATGGTGCTGTCTCTTTGAGAACACTTTCGCTCTCGCGACAGCTTCCTGAGACTCAACAGTCACTATTATATTTTGAAAAATGTGGGTACAACGTTTTGTAATAAACATGATTATCCACAGCAATAAGAACTTCACCACTAAAAACTAGCTGGTACCCGGCGCACGTTTCTACGCCCTAAAAATAAAGTAAAAATCATCTCATCCTATTTGACCGGTGCAACAAACAGATAAACCACGACAGGTAAAAAGTGGATGTCTAAAGCTGTCGCTGTGATATTTTTATCTGACAGAGCACTCAAGTTCGCCAGGTTTGAACTTTAAATATATTTTTTTACGCTCTATATATCAGATCCACTAATTACTATAATCTTATAAGAGCGTTGAAGAGTTCAGCGGAGCGAGGGTTAAGGTGAATAAATAGAAAATAACATTTTCAAAAAGAAGTTATATAGTATTACGGACGGACTAAGATACCAACCGAAAGAAGAGCAAGACAAAATATAAAAATCACTCCATACTTCTCGCGGATCTAGAGATGGAACAGAAGAGCTACAGATTTAATAGGAGTTAATAGGTTGATAAAATTATAGAAGTGTTCACGCCTATTACGAGTGGGGGCGCCAACTCTCCTCCCCCCATCGGTCTATCTGAGACCACTCTGTATCCATTCATTCATTCGGCATTCATATTCGGTATTCAACATTCATCCTGTAACAAACACTATCACTTGTACTTGTACACGACTCGCAAATAAACATCATTTAAGTATATTATCAAATCATTGGTCCTTCGAGAATATCGCAACTCACAATACACCGCAACAAGAAGTTAGTATCAAGGATATAGAAGTTAATATGCACGAATGTGTAATACATACAGGGTGTTATTGAAATGCATGTCAAAAATAAAATCGGCAATTGGTCACGATGAGAGGAAGTCGATGGCAATTTTTTTTGTAATAGAAGTCTTTTCCTTTTCGAGATAAAATTCATTAAAAATTTGGTCAAAATCCCCCGTCCGCTACTGCGCTAAAGGTGATTAAAAATGTCCTCTCACTCGTTTAGCAACAATACTAACAGGTAAATTTGAGTTTTTTGAAGTGTCACAGTTTGCTGTCATAATTATTGTTCTACATGGAAGCTATACAAATGCTGAGATGACCGACATGGTCTTGTTGTATGGAAGAGCCTTAGAAAATGCTCGGAATGCGGAACGTAGGATTTTGGACGCTGAGCCAGACCTCATTGAAGAGGAACCAGAAAGTAGCATAAGAAGGTTGTTTTATCGTGTGTGTGATTCGCCGTTTGTCGTGTGGCGAACATTAAATGAACAGGGCATCCACCCCAAACAGGTCCAAAAAGTGCAGACATTGAAACCTGAGGTCCTCCCTCGAAGAATAAGATTTTGTGAGTGGTTACTCCAAAGAAAGGAAGAAGATCCTCGTTTTGTTGATAAAATCTTATAAACCGGCGAGGCAACGTTTATGGGACGGTTGGCAACAATTTGATAGGTCTATACATTTTGCCCCCTCGTTTAACTGGCGCGGCGTATTTGAGTTTTTTAAATGAGGAGCCAGGAAACTTATCAGAAGATGTACCTTTGACTACTCGGCGTGATTTGTGGTATCTTCATGGTGGAGCCCCTTCTCATCACGCTCGCGAGGTGCCGACCTGGCTTGATCAAAATTTCCCGGGGAGATGGATAGGAAGAATAGTGATTTTTTTTTTTGTGGGGTCCCATGAGACAATTGATTTATGCAATGAATGTAAATACCGTTGAAGATTTAAGAAACCGCGTTCAAAATACTGCCGAAGGAATTAGAAGAAACCCAGAAGTAATTGCCAGAACGCAACAGTCGTTGCTTCGGGGTGCTGAGAAACGGTTAGCGTCATTTTGACCATCTATTGTAGTTTTCCGGTTTTAGTTTATTTGTTTATTTTCATTGTTCTTTAATCATTTTTGCACGTTTAAATACAATAAATTTCTCTTCTTCGACTAATGTGTTTGCAATTAACAATAAATCTGAAATAAAATTAATTTTGATATTACACTTGTGAATCATTAATTGACAATTAACTATTGGTTGTCACTTTATGTTGCCAGGATTCAACTGCCAAAATGTAATTATTGCATCCGCCTTGAAAATGCAATCGACAGTGGCGTGGACTATGCGTGGAAATGGCTAATTTATCCCCATTGTTTTGGACAAGAAAAAATGGACTATCGGGTTTCATTGAACCTCTAGATGGTCTAGATTTTTTATTGACATGCATTTCAAAAACACCCTGTATATCAAGATATGTTACAAAAATGGTAGTTTCAACCAGTCTGTGTAAGTAGTCACGTTCAAAGTGTTAATAAATTATTGTATTAAAGTAAACCCGTTATATACACCACTCACAAAAATTAAGGGAGCAAAAAAAAATTCTAAATTTTTCGGTAATTTTTGTCGGGCTGTATTTAAGTGAAAAATGGTCGTATCGAGGATTAAAAAAAGGCATTTTAAAGCTCCAAGATTCTAGTTTTCCGATCTTTTGGTCAAAAATTTTTAGGAGCCATGTTTTCTACGCAATCCAAAGAAATATTTTTTCAATTTTTTTTTACTCCACAGTCTTGGAAAAATTATTTGGGGTAAACCATTCTATGGACCGGATAGCCAGTTTATTCAGCTTCAATTTCTTTTTTTTAGATTGTGTCCACGACCATTTTTCGCGGAGATATCCGATATTAAACGAGAAAGGATACTTTTGCCTTCAACCATCGATATCTCAGCAACCAATGATTGTACAGGAAATCTAAGGGTAGTTTCGGAAACTGGAACGAATTTGCTATGAAATCCTATCAAAACATTTAAGAAAAAAAAATTTCCCCCACAATATCGACTTGAAAACAGTTGAAAAAAAACGGCTTTTTCCCTTGTTTTGGTAAATCGACCGCATTTTCACAAATAGTGATGAGGAGGCTAAGGACCTTAGGGATTTTTACATCTCAATGTACCCCCAATATCTCTGTGAAACGGAAAATCGATCCATAGAGCGGTTTCTTTTTCCCGATTGATCAAAGTTTAGGAAAAAATTAAGATTTTTGTTTTTAAAAATCGTGTAATTTTCATAAAAATGGAAAAATTATTTTTTTTTCAACTTTTTTCACAATTGTGGATCTGCTAGTAGAGAAATTTAAAAAAAAATTAAAAGAAAAAATTTTTTTTGCAAAAATTTTGATCTTGAATTTGGATATCAACCGCCGGCATTCGCGTTCCCCAAAGCATACCACGTTGCACGGTCGGACTTATGCTTGTCATGTGCTTACGCACATGTGTGTTGTGTGTGGATGTATACTTCTTTAAGACAAATGAGACCCTGTGGTTCGTCAACTCCACAGTATTTTATGACTCCAAACTCATTCTTTATAAATTGCAATTTCGAATCATTGCCTGCGGAATTGGTCGCCAAATTTCAAGTAACGCGCGCTCTAGTGCACCTAAGTGGCGTAAAAGGGGTTTTGGCGCAATCGACGTCCCATCATATCCCAGACGTGCCCAATGGTGTTGAGATCGGGACTCATCGCTGGATGTCTCAACAACGTTATGTGGTGTCTCTCGAAAAATCGACGGGTTACATTCGCTGTGTGAGGGCGAGCATTGTCTTGCATGAAAATGAATCCCCTCGTATTTTGTCGTCGAGGCAACACAACCGGTCGCAAAATTTCGATTTTTTTTTAATTTTCCCAGTGTAGCAGATCCAAAATTGTGAAAAAAGTTGAAGAAAAATTGGTTTTTCCATTTTTATGAAGATTACACGATTTTTAAAAATAAAAATATTGCTCCTTTAATTTTTTCCTAAACTTTTCCGCCGATTTTTTCAACTGTTTTCGATATTGTGGTCGTATTTTTTTTCTTAAATGTTTTGATAGGATTTCATAGCAAATTTGTTCTGTACGATCATTGGTTGCTGAGATATCGATGGTTGAAAGCAAGACGATCCTTTTTCGTTTAATATCGGATATCTCCGCGGAAAGTGGTCGTAGACACAAAAAAGAAATTGAAGCTGAATAAAAATGCTATCCGGTCCATATGATGGTTCAACCCGAAATAATTTTTACGACTCCGTGGAGTAAAATAAAGAAGGCCAAATATTAGGGAAAAAAAAATCCGCGCTATTTCTTTAGATTGCATGGAAAACATGGCTCCTACAGATTTTTGGCCAAAAGATCGGAAAATTAGAATGCTTTTTTTAAATCCTCCATACGACCATTTTTCAGTTAAACACTGGCCGTCAAAAATCACCTAAAAATTTGGAAAGTTTTTTTGCTCCCTTAATTTTTATGAGTAGTGTACCTAGTATAACAATAAATAAACAAAATAAACAAAAAAATTAAACAAAATAAACAAAAAAATACTCCATTTTCGACAAGCTATTTAGCAATATGTATTCTAGGCAAGAGCAATCAAATTAGACTAATATTCCGTTAGATTTAAAATTCAGGCCAAACAGGTCAGTTGTTAAATGTCAATCAATGAACTTGTATTTCATAAAGAACAATGTTCCTACATGTGACGTTTTAAACAAATTAGCCAAATAAGCGGGACGAAATAAAAAAAAATGTTCTATAATGTGTACAATATTCAATACCTACGTCCCAATTTGTCGCCTCTTGTTTGCTGCTTAAAATAATACGTTTTACCTCTACGAGTAAGTCAGAAACGTCTTGTATCTTCCATACAACCTGATTAATATATTACCTTAAATTAAAGTGTAAAATTGCAGGTTTTTTTAGTAACAATAAATTAATCTTCATTGGATAGTTAATTTGTAAGTTTATTAAAATTTATTAGCAAAGACTAACTAACTTCCAAGTAGGTATTCCCAGTAAAAATAAACAAGCTATTATACTATGTATTTGTAATTTCGAAATAATTAGGGCAATAAAAGTAAGTAAGTTTTTAAGTAAGTTTTCCACACGCCGCGCCGGACTCTCACTTACGCTGCGGTCGATTTTGGTCACCAAACCATGGGTTTGCACGCTGCCAATAAGATTCGCCAGGTAAATTTTTCAAAAAATCATCAACTTTTTGGTTGGTAGCTTTTAAAAAATGCTAGTAGTTACCCGCGTAAATTGAGGTCGGCTTCAAATTTCTCGCGTGGATATTTGAGGTTAAAAAAAACAAATTTTAACTAAACTAAACAAAAGTAAATTTACAATAGAATAAATAAATAAAAAACTAACAAAATAATACTATTTCATTTTTTTGTTCACAAAATTTGCAGTACTTTAAAAATTTGCACCACCGTTGGAATACTTTTCATATCAATTGAGTATATTCAGTAATAATAGTCATAAGAGCGCTTCCGAATATGTATTCGTATAAATACTTTTTTCGATTTTTTTTCGAAATTGATGTTACATTCGGTTTTATTACCTTTTGCATTAAATTAGCTTCTAAATAGCCTTAAAATCCTGTGGTTGTTTTTTTAATTTTTATCTAATATTAAGTTATAATTTCTGCAAAACTATAAGAGCAATAAAATTAGGTATTTGGCATTAAATTAGCCTTTAAATAGCCTTTAATGTCCATGGGGTTATTTTTTGATTAGTTCATATTTTAAAGTCATGGTTCTGCTAGCTTGACGTCAAGCTAGCAGAGCCATCGTTTCCATGAAAACCATAAGAGCAATAAAATTAAATCTTTGGCATTAAATCAGCCTTTAAATAAATAACCTTAAGATCCTATGTGGTTATTTTTAAATTTAAGAAAACTATGAGAGCAATAAAAATAAATATAAATAATAAAGCTATGGTATTAAATTAATCTTTAAATAGCCTTAAATTATGATTAGGTTAATTTTTGTTTTTTCGACTTTGGTCCTGGTAGCTTTACCGAGGTCAGGTAGAATAGTAATAATTTATATTAAGCTGCGGTGCTTTCTACGGTCGGGTTGCTTCGAGCACCAGTTTTTTTACGTGGTATGCTCCACGGGACCACAGGTACCTAAATCGGAGCAAGGGTCAGCTGTCTAATTTGGCGACAGCGGAGTAAATCAAAGACAGTGTCGATGGTTGAACTTTATTTATATTATATACAGGGGTTCCGGATTTAACTTGATTTCTATACAGAGGGGTCAATATGTACAGAGGAAGTATTTACAATGTTTGTTCATACACAATTACGGGGAATCGAGGTTAGGGCGTCGGCGGAGGTTTCAAAAGGGAACACCGCTAAGAAGAGATCGGCTATATCGGTGCTCGAACTGCGGTTGAAGTCGATCGTCGACCGAGGAGTTACTGGAATTCCTCATTGTGAATCGGCTTCCCCGCACGACCGTCAGAAACTACGTCGGCTGGGGTGTAGCTAAGACTCCCCGGCTTCGACCTTCCCTGGACCAAGTCGACACCGAAAGTACCTGGACGGATTCCGCCTTGTTGGTGACGGGAATGGGGTGGTAGGTGGCTGGAGCTTTTACCTTGTTTTCGTCGAATGTGAACTTCCATTCCGTACAGAACTCCATGAATTGCTTCCACACGAACTTATGGGTCTTCACAGTATTTCTTGGTTTATTTTCATATATTTTTTTGGTCAAGTTGTTGTTGAGAATCGATTTTTGAGAGATAATTTTTGTTGCTAGTGCCTAATATGACATTAAAGGAAAAAACACCTGTTGCTATTTATTGTTGCTAAGGTATCATCATACCCCTGGGACAGCCAATACGATAGCTAAACTCCAAATCGAAGATACCGCTTTGGAAAAATGTAATTCGTCAGTTTCAAATAAACAGGCATGTATATTTAAGAAACACCATCCTAGTTGGTTATTTTTTTTTTAAATTCGTAGCTGTTTATTAAATGTGAGTGATATAATGAGTAAAATGAACACACTCGTGACATTATAACTGCATGTTAGTGCGGTGGCAGTTGATATATCGCGCACGCCTGAGCTGGTCAAGAGTGGGGATTAGGGCAGATAGCAGCGCAATCCTCCGGGCAGACAGAGACACGACGCCTTGAGCACTAGTCAGGTTATGTTGTTGCCTATTCATAGTTTGTTAATGGTGTTAAAGATAAATTAGTATTATGGAGTCTTAGAATCTGTTATGCATATACATAATATGTTATGTTTGTTTGGTAGATGGGGGTGGGTGCAGTGTTGTTGCCAAGTGGGCTGCATTCCCTTGCCATAATCTAATCCAAGTGCACCTCCACAACGAAAAGTAAAAAAGAAAATGATTATCTTTTTCAAGTATACCAATTTACATGCCTGTATAAAATTATCGGTGGTCAAGTTATAAGAATTTTGAGAAAAAGCACTCCCAAAACCATGCTCCCTTTTGTCATTAGGACCATAAATTCGTCGTCGCCTAAGAAGCATTTTAACCATTTTGACGAAAATCCCGTTTGTACTTATTCTTGTTCGAATTCTTACGCCGCATAGGCTGATTAGCATAAAATTGTTCATACTAGTATAGAAAACATGTTTTCTAGTGATAGAAAATCACACCAGAAGAGGTGATGAGTTCTAGACCTTGATTAGGATTGAATTTTTTCCTTGTCCTGAAAAGTTTGTAAATGGTTGATAGGTGGTGTTGCTTTTAGGCTACGATTTGCTGCTTATTATAATTAATTATAATTACTCTTCCTGAGAAAAAGAAAAAACTGCACTTCTTGGTGGGCGATTTTTTGAGTTTCAGTGGTGGTTGTGAAGAAAAGTTTGAATTGAACTGTCCATCATAACTTTTAATTAAATGTAGTTAATATTTCTAAACGAAGAATATTTATAAACATTATTCTTATTGTAACTATTATTATAGTCACCTGTACATCATCTGATGTGTTCTGGTCACCTACTATTTCTGCGTGTGGTAGACTGCAAAGAAAATCGATTTTAGCGCTCTTATATTATGGTAATGCTGCTTTTCCGCGTGAATCATATATAACTAATGGAAGTTTGAGACCTTTGTGATCTATAAACTTCATTATATTACAGCACATTTGTAAAATACTCATTACACTTTTTAAAACTAAATTGTACATTAAAATGCATGATACGTGGTAACAATATTTCATTGTCATGGTTTTCAATAGTTTTGTGAACAATCGGTTGATAACTATAAATATTAATGGTAATTTCTATTAGAAAAAGTAGAAAGCACACTTATCAATGCATTTATCTGCATCCGAGGCTTAATGCATGTGGTGACTGTCGTGTGTGGTACTATTCATTCAAAACTTTTATTAACATGCTTTTTAAAATATAGTACCTAGTTTATTAGACATCTTGTTAATGTAATTTCTTTAGAATTGGATTAAAACTTAATGACAAACTCTTTTAACTAGATGTAATCATCCCGATCAATGGCCAAATAAAAACCCACAAAGAAAACAAGGTGGCTCTGTCATCAAAGAACGAAAGCCCTAACGAGGCCGCATTAAACATTTATCATAAAAGTATTTTTAGACTAAAGACCACAATAATCCCTAATAAGCTACTGAGTTTGAAAGAAATAAAGACGGGGTTCTTTAAAAGCATTAACAATTTCCTGCAACCCGTTTAGAACGTTTAAAAAATCTTTTATATTGGTGCCTGAATAATTAAGGATCTTCACTGTCTTGTTTGAGCTGTTAGAGTGATGTGATTTAATAAATTATGTAGCAAATGAAGCAAAAGCAACAAAGTTGTGTGTACACTATAATCCATCAACACCAGCAAGCACATGTTATTTCAAGTACGGTAGAGTTAAAAGGAGACTGAAAGACGTGTAATATGTCGCGGTCCTTATTAACCTGTAAATGTCATTAAAACAGTAAGTTCCTTGACTTGAAGATTTTATTTTAAGTCGTTCGTTAGGCGGATATAAAAAGTCTCCAAGTGCAAGGTAACTTCGTTTAATCTTTTCCTCTCAAGGGATCGCGTGGTGGATATTGCTAGATCTTGGTTATAAATATCATTGAATGATGTAGGTAAATCGTACTTTAGTATTACAGTTGTACTAAGAAACGGTTTTGAAAGTTGGGTTGAATTACATTTTAACCAAAAATTGATTTTTGATTAAACGAATTGTAACAAATCGATGAATTAAGTCAAAATAGATTCCTTAGCTATGTTAATCGGAAAAAAGGTTATATTACAGAAAGCAAAGTTTCGACACAAAAAAGGAATTTATCGATTCCAGCTGTAAACATTTCAGGTCCTCCGAGTGTTGCAAAGTTTCTTTAATTACTTTTCTTGTCATTTTTGGTTCGGGCTAAGAGCTTATTTTGAATCTGAAAGCCCCATTCAATCTGCCAGTTGAGCAAATTTCAGTTTTCATTTAAAAATTCATGCCATTATGCATGTATTATTCAATATTAAAACAGTCAATCAGGCCTGTGTAGAAATGCGTGCGACGAATAATAAAACTTAAAAAGCTTTCCGTGTTTTGTCACGACGTGCGCTTGATGGGTGCGTGACTGCCACCGACTGATCAGCAAACATAATATAAAAAATATTTTCAGATCAAACAAAAAATATTGACATAATTATTTACGTTTCACGAACATGCACCCTGTTTCCATTTTTAACAGATAGCCCCAAAAGTGGGATGTTGTTCGGATATAATAGGATTTACGACACTTGGATTCTTGTGTATACACTCGGTAACAATTTTACTTTTTTCGTTTTTACACGAAATTGCAATCACTCTTTGTACTGTTGACAAATCGAATGTGCGTTTTGGGGTCCGAGCTAATAGAAATTATAATTTCGTGTGGTTAAAAATTTGGACAAATCAGAACAGTGTGGAAATGAGCTGAAGAATAAAACCGCATTTACAATTACCTCCCGCCATCAGTAAATGTTAAATTTTAATGAACGATCCCTTTAGTTTTTTGTTCACTTTCTAATCAACTTTTTAATTACAGCTGCGAGCTAGAGAGAAGCGCCGTGATGTCAGGTGAAAAATATTTCAATTTTCCCATAATAATAATAATAATACTGGTGCCAATGAATTGTGAAAATTAATAGTAAAAAAATATTTTTAAAAACAAGCTTTTATTTAAATGCACGAAAAGAAAAAAACTTTGAAATAAATATGATATAAAAGCTTGTCGCTAGAATTTATATAAATATCTTGAAAGTAATGGGGTCGTCCCCCTCAATTGAATTTGACCAATTCACCTATAGCATCTCGTAGACTATATAACATGAAGCCCTAAAACGTATTCTGTTGTTTAATAATGTTGTTTTGTGAGATAACAGAGCGTATCAAAAATCCCAATTTTGGCTAGCATTTTCAAACGCAGTACATCTACCGCATCATCTTGTGACGTCATTTCGGGAGAGCCTTCTCATTGGTTCGGGCGCTTCTATTAGTCCACCCCTCTAGCAACTTTGAATAACACTGAAAGGCGCGCGTTTCAAATAATACAGATTTTTCGATTTTTTTTTACCTAATAAACGCGTGATGTCGAATAAACAAAAAAATAGGAGTATAATATTTTTTCCTCTAGTTTCTAGAAAAGCTGTTTTGGAAAATTGTGGGACAACCCCATTCTAAGTAGAAATTGTATTTTTCTATAAAAGAAATTCCTGTATTACCGAGCTGAAGATAAACACGTGGTAGAGAGGTTATGTAGCGAAAAGTAGAGAAATAGAAGGTGATATAAAGAAAAAAATAGAGAAGATATTGAGAAAAGCGAGAAGAGATATTAGAGAAAGATAGGAAGAAAGAATTGGGCAGGGAAGAGGAGAAATAGTCAGGAAAAAGAATAAATCGGCGAAGCCGGAAGATAACGACATCTAGGAGGCGCCACAGGAAGCGGATGAACAAAGACGATTGAAACCGCTCGCTCAGTCAGGGAAGCCTGGACTCTTACCTGGAGGAAAGGAAAAGAAAGAGAAAAGGGGAGGGTAGAACAGAAAGACAAGAAGAGGAGGAAGAGAAATTTTTTTCAAAAAGTCTCCTGGAGTAAAGAAAACACAGAAGACATCAGAGAAAGAGAAGGAAACGGACACAGAGATCGAGAAAAAAATATTGAAGCTGTTGCAAGAGATGAAGGAGGAGATGAAAGAAATAAGACGAGAAAACAAGGAACTCAAGAGAGAGATAGAGAGGCAGAGAGAAGAATTTAAAGAGAAGGAGAAGAGATAGGAAGGAGAGAGAGACTGGTGGAAGGAGAGAGTGGAAAAGCTGGAAGAGAGAATGGGAATCGAAAAGAGAAGAAAGAGGAAGAACAACATCGTGATAACAGGATGGGACGGAGAAAGAAAAAGTCATGTAAAAAAAGAGGATGTAGAGAAGTTTTTGAAGGAAAATGTAGAGGATAGTAAAGTAAAAGATTGTTACAGGATTAACAAGGATCAAGTATTGGTGGAGATGGAGGGATGGGGTGAGATGGAAAAAATAATGAAGCACAAAGGAAAATTGAGGGAGAAGAGGGAAACAAGGGGGATATACATAGACAACGACCTCACAAAGAAAGAAAGAGATTTACAAAAGAAACTAAGAAGTATGGCGAGGGAAGAAGGGAAAGAAGTAAGAGTGGGATACAGGAAATTAATAGTGGACGGGGAGCAATGGAGATGGAATGAAAAGAGAAAGAGACTAGAGGTTTTCCAATAAGAAGAAGAAGGGGAGGAGGGAAAAAGGGAAACAACGGCAAAGTAAAAAGGACAATGAAACGGGAAAAAAGAAACAAAGAAGGAAGTAGGAGGGAAACTAAGGAAGGAAGGGGAAAATCAAAGAAGGTAACGAGAAAAACAGGGGTGAGGGCACTATTTGGAATGTAGCGGTACTAGGGAAAAAAGAAAAAGATTTTTGGGACTATGTGAAGGAGTTCGATATTGTTGGATTAACAGAAACATGGTCAGAAAGCTGGGAAAAAATAGAAAAACTGTTATCAAAAGAGTTCAAGTGGGAATGGCAAGGGGCGAGACGGGAAAAGAAAAAAGGAAGAGCAGCAGGGGGAACAATAACAGGGGTAAAAAAAGGAATAAAAAAGAATACTAAATAGAAGGGAGAAGAGGAAGGTCACATGGTGAGAAACGTTAAAATAGACAGTAAATGGTGGAAAATAGTGACAGTGTACAGCAAAGAGATGAAAGAAACAATAAGCAAGATAGAAGAATCATTAAAAGACAACAGGGAAGAATGTCTGGGTAAAGAGGAGCCAGGGATTGGGAAGAAGAGACAGGAGAGGGAAAAAGAAAATCCAAAGACAAGAAAGAAAACCCGGAAGGGAAGAAGTTGATGGAATGGATAGAAGAAAAAGGATGGGAAGTGCTGAATGGAAATAAACAAGGGGACGAAGAAGGAGAATGGACCTACATAGGCGGTAGAGGAGAGACGGTGATAGACTACGGAATAGTAAACGAAGAAGCATGGGAAGAAGTCGAAGAATTCAGAATAGGGGAAAGAGTAGAGTCAGACCATCTGTCTATAGAGATAAGTATAGGAAGGGGGAGAGAGAAGAGATGAGGAGAAGAAAAAATAGCGGAAATGCGGAAGGTGATAATTAAAGTATGGGACGAGCAAGGGGTGGAAGAGTATAAGAGAAGACTGGAAAAAGCAAGATTCAAAGAACAAGAAGTAGGGAAAATGAAGAAAGAATTGGTAGAAATATTGGTAGCGACAAAAATAGAAATAACAGTAAGAGGCGGAGGAACAAAAAGAAAGAATAAATGGTGGGACAAAGAATGTGAGCAACATAAAAAGGAAGCAATAAAAGAACTAAGAAAGTGGAGAAAGACTAAAGGGAACAGAAGTGGCTTTTTAGAAGCGAAAAGAAGATACAGAGAGACATGCAGGGAGAAGAAGAGGCAGAAGAAGGAGAGAGAGGAGGAAGAGATAAAAGCAATAAGAACAGAGAAGGAGGTATGGAACTATATTAATAGAGAGAAAAAGAAAAAAGAAAATGGGAGCGAGGAGATAACGATGAATGAGTGGGAGGAGTACTTCATGAGGCTGCTGGAGGGAGAAAAGGAAAAAAAGAAAACGGAAATAGAGACCAAGAGAAACCGAGTAGAACCTGAAGGAGAAGAAATTACAATGGAAGAGGTGGAGAGGCATGTGAAGAAACTGAAGAAAGGGAAGGCACCAGGGAGGGATAGAATACAGAATGAGTCGTGGATGTATGGGACGAGAAGAGTGCTAGTGGAGGTAATGAATGGGGTGTGGAGAGGAGAAGGATTCCCGGTAGGGTGGAGAGAGGGGGTAATTTACTCCATTTTCAAAAAAGGGGAGAAAAATAAAGTAGAAAATTACCGAGGGATAACTCTCCTAAACACAGGGTACAAGTTGTACGCATCAATTCTGAATGAAACGGTGAGCAGAGTGATAGAGGAAAAGGAAGCATTACCAGACAGCCAAGCAGGATTTAGAGAGGGGAGGGGAACTATGGATAATGTATACATCCTGGACCATTTGACGAAAAGTGAGTTAAAGAAGAAAGGGGGGAGGGTGTATGCATTATTCGTAGACTTCAAGGCAGCTTTTGACAAGGTGGACAGAGAGAGGATGTTTGAGTGCCTGAGGGAGAAAGGGGTAAATGAATGGCTGGTAAGAAAGGTGGAGGAGATATATGAGAAGACAAAAAGTAAAGTGAAGATAGGGGAGAGGGAAAGTGAATGGTTTGTGACAACAAAGGGAGTGAGGCAAGGGTGCCCGCTCAGCCCCTTGTTGTTCACGCTGTATGTGGCAGATATGGACGGAATGTTAGAGAGAGCACAAGCGGGGGGGTGTGTGGTAGGTAGAAAAAAAGTGTGGAGCCTGGCGTTTGCGGATGATGTGGTAATGGCGACAAAGAGTGAAAGAGAAATAAAGGAAATGATAAAGAGTTTAGGAAAATATGTGAAGAAGAAAAGACTAGAAGTGAATGTAGAGAAAACAAAAATGCTGGTGTTCAATAAGAGAAAGAGGAAGAACGAAGAGAGTGATTGGAGGTGGGAGGGAGAAGTAATAGAACAAGTATAAGAATTCAAATACTTGGGGTATGTGTTCAATAAAAGAGCCACAGATAAGGCACATATTAAAGAACTGGCAAGTAAAGCGAACAAGGTGATAGGATGTGTATGGGGAATAGGAGAGAGAAGGTCGGGAGGCGATTTTAAGAGGAGAATGATGATGTTTGAAAGTCTTATTGAAAGCGTGTTGTTGTACGGAGCAGAGGTCTGGGGATGGAAAGAACAATAGGAGATAGAGAGGGTGCAAGAGAAATATGTGAGGTGGGTGCTAGGGGTGGAGAGAGAAACGCCAGGATACATAGTGAGAGAAGAATGCAAGAGGAATAGGTTGAGAGTGAAAGCGGGAAAAAGAGCGGTCAAGTTCGAAGACAGGATGGAAGGGAGGAAAGAATGTAGGATACTAAAAGAGTGCTGGAGAGAAAAAAAAGAAGAATTCAGAGGAGAATGATAGGGAGAATTACTACAGGAGGAATGGGTATGCAAGCAAAGAAATAGAGAGACTGAGAGAAAGAGGCGTGTGGATGAATGTAGAACTAAGTGAAAGAGATAAGGATACGGATAGACAAGAGAGGAGAGAAAGAATTAGAGAATCCAGATACAACGGGAAGTACGGAAGATGCATGATCGAGGAAGTACCGAAGTATTTGGAGAGGGAGAGCGAGAAAGAAAGAAAGATGATGGCGAGGTTTAGGTGCGGTAATGAAGAGAGGGAAAATAGGTATTGGTTAGAAGATGGAGGAAGAATGTGTAGAATGTGCTATGAGGAAAGAGAGACGATTGAGCATATGTGGAACGAGTGCAGTGAGATGAAACAAAGAGAGAGGAAAAAAGAGAGGAAATACTGAATGTAGATGGAAGGGAAATTAAATGGATGAAAGAGGTATGGAAGAGGAGGGAGAAGGGAGAAGAGGAAAGGGGAGAAGAAATAGAGAATTTTATTTAGTTTTTTTTTTTATTATTATAATTGTTAAGTTTACTTGTATATGTATAGGAATCAGAAAGCCCGTAGGGCAAATAAAGATTTATTATATAAAAGAAATTTACACACGAAAATCTCGCGACAAGCTTTTATATCATATGTAATTCTATGATGCAACAAAATTATGGGTTTGCTTTGGTTTGATTTATTTCAAGGTTTATTTTCTTGTTGTCCGTTTTTAAAAATGTTTTTATTATAATTTTTTTTAATGTTTCCATTCTTAATGCTTCAATTCGCAGCAGTAGCATCCGTGATCTTGGGACGGCGGCCATAATGATTTTAGTGTGATGTCACAAACTTTATCGTTTTCTATTCTTCAATCCCTTTTATTTGATACCCATATTAAGGGGGATGAAAAGACAATATAATCCACCATATTGGAGAGGCGGCCATATTAAATTTACTAACTAACATACTAACAGGGCCAGTTAAATAAAAGCTTGTAAAATAAACTTAACTCATTTAATAAGGACAGTAAGTTATCATGAAAAGTATGACGTCTGCACAAAAGCACAAAGATCACTGCAATATAAATTGCATTTTAAAGAAACGTTTTATTTTATTTGACACAGCACATAAATAACCATATCGGAGTCGCTGCATATCGCAATATTCCGCACATTTTGCTGAAATAAAGAGAAACGCGGAAATTTAATCTTCCTAAATTTGAGCATGCGGCTCTGTGTTAACTAACCAAGCAGAACGCAATCCAAAAATGTTACAACAAAAACGCTCCAGTGGAATATTAACGAAGTTGCAGAGTTTCTTCCCAAGCAAACAACTCTTGTTCTGACATTTTCTCAATTGGTTTAATTTTGGATAACGAATATGTGGGTGGTAGGCGCACAAATTAAACGTAAATGCAAATATGGTAGTATTCGGTTTTTCTTTTCGTGTTCTCTCATTAAGAGACAGTTAATATAAAGAAAAAAACAGAGACGGCACGTATACACTTACATTAATATCTGTCGCGGCTGTTAAGTCGGATGACTCCGGTCACAATTTATGATGATAGCTAACAAGAGCATGTTCCTTGTTTCTTCAGAGGTTTGTAATTCTTTCGTATTTGTATGATGAACGATTTCCTGCCTACACTCAACGGGATTGCAATTTTCTCTAGAATCTTTGATTCCTAAATCAGAATTGCAAATTTATTATTAGTAGACGTCAAAGTTCTAACCTGTTACATCTTAGTGTAAAATTTAATTAAGGCGAAATTGCTTTTGGGTTTTTTCCATCAACTAGTTGATTTGTGGTGACTACTGTGTAAATACTAGTAGCAGACGTAAATTTATGTATGATGATTGTATCTGTAATAAAATATTACTCTCATAAAATAACATAGTGTTCACTTTCGAACGATGTAAGTAACCAAGTCCAGGGAACTACCAGAAGTCGAAAAATACGTTTTTCCTACTAGTTTTTTTACGAAGACAAAAAAGTACGTGCATACATCAAAAGAAGACCGACTTCTTTTTTACAGATCACTTGACATTTCTGTGAGTTTGAACTGAGATAATTAACACATAAATAGTATTTAAAAAAAAAGTATCTGGATCTATACTTGAACTCTTACTTTTAATTTTTTACTTTGTTATTGAAAAATAAAGATTGATGTCTTAATTCCAATTCCAGATTTTGTTTTGCAATGTTTAACATATTTTATTAATTAATTACATTACGTTACATAATTATGAAGAAACAATTATGTCGATGTAGTTTTTTTGTATGCTGCAGTTGTAGCGACCGCAGAAGATGACTTTACCACGATAAACCTCTTCTATTAAAGCTGCAGCTTTAATATAATGATAAGGGTGTGGAACCTTACTTCCTTTTATATTCTGTGAATAAGAGTGTTATTGATATGTAGATGACATTAGCATCTGCAACAGACCTGTTGGGGTATTGTGGAGCACGTAGAGTGTTGTGCAGGATGTCGAAACCCTCTGGAGGGGAATATACGAAGAGACACTCCAGTCCTCGCACAATTTGAGTTTTTCGTAAGAACTTTGCACTTCAATTCTCCAAAATAACAACAAATAACCATTTTATTGTTCGGAATTCATATTAAAATCAAATTCCCTGACTAGACGCCGGGTACGAAGGATGACAAAATTTGGAGTCTTTTCTAGAAATATATCCAGCGTATAATTTCCAGCAATTCTAATTTTATTGTGCTAAAATCACTTTCGCCGGTAACATTCAGGGCGTCATGCAAATACCTGCAATAATAATTTTAACCACAACATCAGAAAGCAGACTCAATTATAAAAATGATATTTTTGCAAAATGCGCTCAAAAAGAAAGGTGAATTTTAAACAAAGCATTCCATTTGCAAATTACAGTAAATGAACAATGCACGTATCACAACGGCATACATAATGTGCTATTTCGCACACTAGAAATACAAAACGTTGTTGAATGTGCCTCATCATACAATTGCACCATTCTGATCTATCTAAATGCTTTCAGTAAGCCACTGAGCCATTTTTGCGGTATTTCTGCAAACTAGAACTGCCATTAAAAAGTATCATATTTGTATTTTTGAAAAATCAGCGATCTTTTTATTCAAACCGACGCGAACAGACTGACAGATCTGTGTGTTCAACAAATTTTTGCGTGTTAACTATAATTTTTTGTGCACTGGAGTTCCTGGATTTTAGCAATCATGAAATATTCTAGTTTAGAACACTGACGTTTGCGGTAAATGGGGTTAAATTTCAAATATATACTGCCTAAGTTTATTGGTAGGTGTATCCATGAGACCCTGTATTTTTTATTGTCGAGTCACGTGAGGCCTTCGAAACGAGCCGCGTACTTGGACCTAATGGCCCATTGGGCGCCATCCCCAGTGATACAGGATCTTTGATAAAACTCAACAAACTGCTAATAGGTACCCTTCGAATATCATGAGACTGCATAATTTTAGCATCCAAGTTGTGACGGTTTAAATTTTTGGGTGAATCATTTTGATTTAAATTATTTTTGTTCTTCTTTATTTCCTCGCGCGATGTGAGTTTGCGATGGATTTTTCAAAGGGTCGGCCATTTTGTCTCGGATCTAGTACATCGTTAGCTCTTATACGTATTTTCCTTTTGCGTTTTCGCTAAGTGCTTGAATTTGTGAAGTTGGGGAATTGCAGCACTTGTTTTCACTGGTTTCAGTCAATTGACGCATGCGTAAAAAACGTCGCACAACTACAGAGTTGTGACAGGTACAAGTGTCAAAATGGTCAAGTGGCTTGTGTTTAGGTACCACGCAGTCTTTCGACACGCCAAGAGTGCGTCGTTCCTTAAATGTTCTTACGGACTCGTCTGAAAATTGTGTGATCACACGGCACTTAATTCACACGCTTTCGCAAGTGTTTGGAACGGGACACTCCAAACACGTACGATAGAACGCTAGTGTAAAGGGAGCTTTTGTTTCTTAGACCGTTGGGTATTGGCTTGTTGATACGCATGCGCAATAGTGCGTAGGGGCCAAAAGAGGGGATAGTGAAAACATCCCTATTGAATTAAAAGTGGCTCGTGCTAAGAAAAAGAGATGTACGCTAAATGCCCGGTAAATTTTTTTCCTTTATTATTCTATTGTAATTCGTGCTAGTTAGGTACACATTACGAATTACAGGGCAATTAGCTATTGGTAGTCACAAATCCGAGTTGGAAATTGGATTTATGTGCCGGAGGAGATTACGAGAGTGAGTGAGTCTGTACGAGTTGAGTAAACGCGTTATTTGACGAGTTGTCACCGTGCGGATGGAGCACTATTATTTACTTTTTCAGTGTCCTTCTGGAGAGCGTTGGGAATCGGAGAAGTCAGTTCTGCTCCAATAAGTCACTCTTTAGAACCCATTCTTGCCAACAGATTAGCCCTTTCATTACTCTCATGACCGGAGTGTGCAGGTATATAGGTAAATACAACCTTGTATTGCATTATGGCACTTCCAAACAAGCTTCGATGAGTGCCTGTCCATAAGCAAAGTGAAGATGCCGTTTTGAAAAAGCTTTTTTCATGCATCCAGTAACGCATTGCAAAATGGGGAACAATTTCGAAGACAAGACAGAGAAGTCGGCCTCGTGAACGAACGCCCCACAGCCCAATACTTTACTGGAGAGCAAGCCATCTGCGCTTGTCATTAAGGTTCAAGGCCCTTGTCTGATTCATGCACTGATCCCGTGGAGCCGCAGGGATTATGCAGTCATCCCTCATGAGAAAGATGTGATCGGTGTCCATCACTTTTTGGGCGATTGTCCCGTGAAATTATTCACTTATTTTACTACTTGCTGGTTTTTGACGTCGCTGATTGCATGGAACTGTGGATTTCAATCTCACCAAATCTTCAAAGCCGCTCAAACTATCAAACCCCTCAACCACCTTGGTCCCCTTTACTCTACAAACAACAGGAAGACTTCGTTGCGTATGCAACAAAGTGTAACCTTCCACAGAGCGCAGTTTGGAAGCTAAGTCATTTGAGAGAACCTTCTGCTTGAGGAAAATCACTTGTCCTCTCACTGCAGTTTCTCGAGATCTATCTTTTTCTACGAAGAATCGCATTTCCCAATTCCCTTTGTGTTCTTTTATAGAACTCCCAAATGTCAGAAAATTTTAATTTTTAGCCCTATTAAATAGCTTTCTTGCTTTTGTTCTCATCCTTTATGATAATGAAGCGATACTTTCTGAATACAGGTCATGGTGATATCGATAACCTCTTCTCTCACTTTCTTGACACAAGTAAGTTTGTTTTCCCTGTTTAGTATAATAATTATCTAATCCAGGAAAAACAGAATAACACAGAAAGGCCTCTCCTCTCGGGTTCGTGTCGGAACTCCCCAAATCATTGGTGTAAATTCACGTCCCAACCAAATGACAAGAGGCCATCCCTCAACCTTGCACTTCTCAATTACGGCTACCAACTTCGTTTGGCAAGTCGAAAGGGGAATGGACCGAGCACACTACAAGTGTCCTTAATCTTCCTTGCGTCCTTATGTGAACCCGAAGACCTAAACCCTGCTAGAGATATAGAAGAAAGTTCTTGGTTTGCCTCTACTTGGACCGGCAATTACAGTCCTACTGGTTGGACGTAGGCCCTTTATCAAGCTCCCGATAGCTAGGGTTCTTGCAATGTTATGGTGTATAAGCACCTCCTAGATCTGTTAGCCTCTGGTCGGTCATCATTCGAATTCCTTGGTCTGGTGTCAGAGGTTTCTGGCAAGTTGTGATGGATACCAACTGCTGCCTGGTCTCTGGTGAACTTCTTTAAACGGGCCCTTTAAGACCTTCTCTTAGGTTGTGAGCCCTGGAAACGGCAAGGGCCTTGCAAGAAAGATTGTACACAGAGTTTATCAAAAAGTATTTTCTATAACACGATAAAAGAAGCTGCCTAACTGTTTCTAAATACTCTCTCAAGAGAAGCTCATGAAGGACTTTCTTAGAGCTAAACGGCCTTTCTAACGGGTGTTAAATTTTGATATTTTGTCCGTTACCAAGAATAATAAACAATTTTTGCTATGATCACTGAAAAACATAAGTCGACGCAAATGTGTTTTTGCCTGTTCAAAAGTAAAATATCTTGCCCATCTTATTAAACCAATCAATCTGATGTTAAACGGTCGTGGCTCCAAACGAACCAGCATTATTTGAAACATTGAAACAATACTTAAATACTTTACCTACCCTAGGCAATACTCCAAAGGGAGTTACCTTATCAAGATCGTTGCAAGGTAGTCGGTACCAATTACCGAGAAAAAGGTTGAATCGATAATGTGAATTAGGAAAAGAGGAACACCGCAGAAATTAGAAGCTGTGGCGGGAGCCAAAAAGGAGAGTGTAAAAAATACAGTTGAGCAATACATTGTACCCTCTCTCAACGGAGTCAAGCTGAAACTTTCGAAACCTGTGAAGTAAAGCGAGCCTCGCCCTGTGGCAGTGTAGGAGAACGATGAGGAGGTCGTGGGGTGTAACACCCAGGATTACCTTTTGGCTCTACACGGCCGTCGTCAGACCGATGTTAACGGATGGCATGTGTCGCTGTGACGGGTGCCATGAGAACCACCCCCACCGCAACTCTGGAGGCTATCCTGTGTTTGCCTCCCATCGATCTCTTCGTGGAAAGCATGGCACTTGCCTCCGCTCGCAGGCCGCGGGAAGGTAACCTTTGGAATCCTGAGCGAGGGACTTCACAGAGACCTCTCTTGGGTGCGGGGTCGGACCGTCTCTATCCTCAATATGCTTTCAACAAATCCTGTGTAGTACATACGGATACAGGAGAGCATCCAAAGGTTGACATTTCAATCTTCACAGATGGATCAAAAACAAGAGCAGCCTCTGGAGCGGGAATTCACATTCCCGAATTGAACTGCAATCTCAGCGCAACTCTAAAGGAATGTGCTAATATCTTCCAGACGCAGATCGCGGGCATTCTACGGGGTGCCACAGGAATCACTAGACGCAATGTCAGTAATAAAACGCTGTGCTTTTTCAGTGACAGCCGAGCAGATCTGCGGGCTCTGTCCAGTGGCAGCATTACGTCTCAAGTTGTGCTGGTACTGTCGAGAATACCACTAAACAATGTCGTTGAGCTAAGGTGGGTTCGAGGACATAACGTTAATGTGGGGAATGAGAGGGCCGACAAGCTGGCTCAACAGGGTGCGACGGGAACACCGATCGGACAACCGCTACTTCTAAAACTATCAAAACTCACACCCATTCTAGACATTGCGCTAGATGGGAAACGACAGCAGGTACAGACAAAGCAAGATTTTTATCATCAGCCTATTGGAATGCGAACTGTGTATCGCCGGATCAGTGTTGGACTTTTTTCCTACCGTACTCATTTTGTGTCACCTCTCACTCCCGGACACCGATGTGATCGCCTGGCGTGTTGCAAAGAACCGATACAATGGGATCTAGAATGGAATACGGTTGTCTTTAGTGATGAATCCAGATTTTTGCATGATGGCCGTGCAAGGGTGAGAAGGCGACGTGGTAACTATTTTAACAGAAATTTTCTAGCAATATGTTTAAGTTGAGATGACAAACGATCAATTTTTCAGCCATATTGATCAACTGCTTTTTGTATTATGGTATATTTTCAAAAGAAATCCAGTATGGGATAATTGTCTTTTGTAGCTACAATTGTCATTTGGGTGTCGTGCAGTACATTTTGAGGAGCTTCTTTATTTTGTTCATTATGCCTATAGAAATTTTCGCCAACTCAGTGAGTTTGATAGAGGGCGAATAGTGAGCTTTTGAGAGGCTGAGTTGTCGTTTAGAGAAATAACCACTAGGATGAAAAGAAGTTTATTGTCCGGCATGAAACCAAGAAGATCGTATACGAAGAGTGAAAGGTACAGGACGTGTCAGAAAAACCACACAACGGGAAGATCGCCGCCTTAGACTTTTGGCTCTACGGGACCGCTTCACTTCCACAAGGGCGATTGCAGACCAGTGGTTTGAAGAACAAGGCTTGTTGGAATGCGAACCGTTTTTTGCCGAATCAGAAGTTTTGGACTTTTTTCCTACTCATTTTGTGTTACCTCACTACCGGACACCGATGTGATCGCCTGGCGTGTTGCAAAGAACGGATAAACTGGGATCTAGAATGGAATACGGTTGTCTTTAGTGATGAACCTAGATTCTTGCATGATGGTCGTGCAAGGGTGAGAAGGCGACGTGGTAACAGACGAGATCCTCAATTTTCTGTGAAACGGCACGTGCACCACATCGTTGAATTTATGGTATAGGGAGGTATTGCAACATGACCGGTGCGTTACATCCAGGAGGTGGTAGAACCACATGTTCTACCCTACATTCGGAAGCTACCAACCTTTTTCAACAAGATAATGCGCGACCGCATGTAGCCAGAGTTACGTTGAATCATTTCGAAGACAACCAAGTCGATTTGTTGCCTTGGCCACCAAGATCTCCCGATCTTTCACCTACTGAACACGTCTGGGAAGAATATTATTCTATTTACACCATCCTCCACAAAGTTTGGCGGCACTTCAGCATGAGTTACAGGTAGCCTGGGATGAGATACATCATGAGGAAATTGATCACCTCTTTAGGAGTATGCCCAGACGTGTTAATGCGTGCATAAAAAATTGTGGAGGCACAACATATTATTAAATTTTCTCTTGATCTAACTGTTTGATTTTTCTCAAATATTCATCGATTACTTAGTTAACCCTAATGCACATGTATACCAAAAATTGCTGTAAAATATTCAGTATTACTGGTATTACTAGTATTACATACATACATTGTATAATGGCAATACTGCGTAAGTCAGAACAGGGCAGAAGAAATTACCAATTTTTAGCACATACAATGATAAAATTCTGTTAAATTTTTAAGGTAGAGTTCCGAAATCGAAAAACTCGATGAACGAGTAACAATTAAAAGAAGCGCTGCTTTGAGATAGAAAGAAGTACGGAGTTAGTTAAAATTCTTAATGAATTGCTATAATTAAATATTGTTGTAACCAAATCATTTACTTATTAATCCGATAAACTTTTCGTTCCGAATGGATTTCTTGGAACTTTAATTTAGTTAATCGCCTAAGAAAACTCAGACGAAGCCAAAAACAGCAGTAATAATAATGATATTAAGTGGAGATTTACGCCTTTTCCAAATTGAAATTTCAGACCGGCCTCGTTCGTTTTCAATTATGCCGTAGTTTGTTTCGGGACTTAAATAGTTAGAACTGCGGCTGAAGGTTTAGCAACTGTAATTAATTCTCGACATAGCCTCCCGTTTTTAGGAAAAATCCAATTTGTTCCCTACATTTTTTCAGATTACTCCCGCGCAGGGAGAATATTAATTCAACACGGTGACAATTTCATTACAAAAAATACTTTTTAACACACTTACATTTTTTATCGTTAGCGTCAAGAGTCCAATTTATTAATACACGGAGAAAAAAATACATAGGCTAAAGCAAATTTATTGCGACGTAAACGACTTCAGGGAAACTAGAATATTGTTGAAATTTGTAGTAGTTGGAACGGAGTCACAAGTTTCGCAATAAATTTATATTGCACATTGTTATAGGAAATAGCTTTCATTGTAAGAGAAACTCAGCCGTACTCGTTTCACAGCTGTACTGCTATTATTGACACCTACTGGTTTAGGAATTAAATCGGTTTTTCGATAAAAAATTCTTGGATAAGGAAATTTCTGATACGGTGGGTACATACGTTCCTCTAACTCTCTTGTGACTGACGAGTTGACCTAAACCGGCCAAACCGATACTTGGTGGTGGTGTTTCTACGACACATATATGGTTAACAAATTTTATCACAATTGAGTAGTAAAACTAATTAATTATTATTATATTTATAGTACCAATTACCTGTTAACAATGAAAATATTGTATTGTAAATTATCATTATGACCTATTTGTTTAATTTTATTTCATTTGATTTTACGAGATAAAAGTGTCAAATATAATTTGCAGCAGGTTTTGGATGTTTTTGGTACATTTAGCAAATTAAAGCAACAAGAAAAGTTGGTAACCAGGAAGAAAAGAATGGCGTTTGTTACCACATAACTACGTCATAACATACAAGTACCTATTAAGATAAGCGTTTATTACAGCCGCACGCATCAGCAAGCAGCTCCATCAGATGTTTCAGAATACTAATTTATTTCATAGCTCTTTTCGTGTACACTAAAACTAAAAAACTAAAATTCGTCTTCATAAGTCAGACTAAAATAAAACCGGATTTAACACGCTAAATTGCAGTAAAAAATAATTAGTAAAAAGAGAATATAAATACTATACTAACTCGTTCGTAAAATTTTATGAATTTTACCAAAAGGAAAATAATACAATATGTCTAGAAATGAGAATTAAACAAGAATCCAAATAGACGGGGATAACTTATTATTTAGTTTTTATTTATACATCTTCTCTTGGCAATAATTTAGTTGTTGTAGTAGTAGTCGATAATAATCATCAATGCAATAAATCAAATAACTCACATTCGACATAATGTATCAAAAATTAACATTATTTGAATGATCAAAATCATAAAAATGAAATATGGATGCAGCACATACTTAATTGGTGGAGAATTTGATGTGGACCGGCGCATCCACCATTTTTGCTTTATTTTTTAATCTGCTTTACAATTTTTTTTATTGATATCTGGTAAAATATTTAATGTCAAAACTAACAGAAGTAATTGTTCATCTACTTCGAATTCAATAAATATAATTGATATATGAATTATTGATTGTTGAAGTTATTAAAATAATTAAAAGATGATTTTCCTTTGTGAGAAGGAGACGAAACGAATCAAGTTGAAAATGCAGCTCCAATTTTACTTTCACTTCTGAATCTGCGGCAGCAGTGCAACAAAAAGAATTATATGATGCTAGGCATTGAACACTGCTTTATGATAATACATCGAAATTGCGACTAACTTTATTGCGCATTTTTTTAACAACCATTGAAATGTTTTACCCATCTTTGCGTTCTACAATATTGGAATAGGAATAAAGTTACCCGCCCCCACGCAAGTTTGCGGATGTTCCTAAAATAATGAACATGATGTAAATAAATTGTAAATGTTATATTTGCCCGTTGGAATGATGAGAACCGCACCCCAGTTTGAGGCAATCCGATTTATCAATCAATATTTACATTTATACTGATGTTGAAGACAGGCTCATCTTTTTGGATAAGTTTAGCATTTAGAGTTGCAAATGAGCGTCTTCCATTATGACATTAGCCACTGATGACACGCCAAAGTCGCTTACAGAAGAATTATGCGAGGTATTATTGGAAAACGCCGCGATACTTAAAACCGCGAAATTTGAGACACCCCACTAATGGTTTGAAGCCCACAAGGGGCTTTTGCGTTGTAACTGTACTCATGTTATTTGTTCGAGGAAGGTCTTGCAAATTATCGTAGAGAGGGTGAAGGGAAGGTTGATGCAATTCGTACGGCAACCTACAGCGCTTCAAATTGAAAATTCATAAGGGGTAACTGTAAACATTTTGTGTGAAAAATATTTTCTTACAGTCACACTTAAGAATATTTCATTATTTCGTTGTCCATACTGCATGGTATGTCACATTATTTATTTCAAGTTAATTTCGAGTTGGTCGGACCCGAACTATGCGATCTAAAGTTCGCTTCATTAGTTTCACTTTACTCCGAGAAATCTCTCGGATTTTAAAACCGTCTGTACCCCGGTCGTTGAAAATAAATAAAACGTAAGGTGGTCAACTCTCTGCTTTTTACTTTGACATATAAATCCCGATGCTTTCACAAGCGCATCTGCTCTGGCGCCGCTTCTGTCTTGCTGGGAGTCTCCTAATACATGGAGATTTCCCAGGGGATGGTCAAGCCGCAAAAAACAACATAAGAAAAAATCTGTAGCTTGATTTCAACACATGACTTGTTTGGAAAAATAAGCTCCCTGGGGATCTTGAGCCGTAAACGTGCTCTTCACGGATCCCCAAAATACTTTTTATGTAGCCACTCTTCTGCTTTAATTATGTTGACCCGGAATTTAACGCCCTTATTTAACTGATCGTACACCCTTGTTTTGTTTTTTAATCTACGGGAACACATTGTCGCACTTTTGCGGATTAAAGAAGATGAAGGATGATCCATCAACAAAAACCCTTACGGCTAAATATGAAAATGTGTGAGCCACGGTCTTAATTTCGGCTTCTACTAATCGCTTTCATACATGCATAAGATGATCTTTTTATATTTTTAACGGAGATTTAAAACGACGAATTTTAATATTGGAGATATTACAAAATAGTGAAATACAAGGTGAATAGCACTTTTTTTTCCTATTTACTTACATACCACCCATTTTGTCTATATTAATATGACTATAAAAATCTGTATAAAAACCAAATGTCACCATTTTAAAATGTAACGAGCGTTCAAAAATAAACCTGGCGTTTGTCTTTTGCTTCTGAAACGTTAAACACTTTTACCTAACCGTACTTTTCAGATTTCCGCATTTAAGAGAACAAGTTTGTGTGAAATATGGCAAAGTAACAAGTGAAACTGGAGTGTCAACATCAGCACGTTATTCAGTGAACCTATGGATATTTACCCAGAAGAGAGGAAACTACTCCCTGAATTAACAACTCGATCACCAACATGTCGTGAGAATGTCAAACAATTCCTATCTTTTGTTTTGATGTTGGTGAAGTGAAAAGAAAGCCCGCCAAACTGAAACCTAAAGATATCAGTGTATATCTACACTAACCACATTGTCAATATTTCCATATATTATGTAACAGTTAAATGAGAAAAATAAATGAGAAAACAGTCAGTACATAATCAATGATCACCCTTTCAGCTACGTTGTTTACGTAACATTAAGGTTATGTTGTTTTTCTATATTTTTCAACACTTGTTGTAAATACATACCTACTATAAACCCAATGAGCAAGACACGTCGGATAAAAATTAAAGGTAAGTAAATATTATTTAAAATATTTTTTGCATGCTAATCATATTTTTCTATATACTGAGAACAGACTGGCCTTACTGTTGGAGCCTGTAACGACATCAAAAAAGGATTTACGTATATCTGTACCACTTCTGTTTGTGATGTTTACATATTTTTGACAATGGGTTCCCTAGTTCTTGTGATTTCTTTCTTTGGCCACATATTGAAAATTTCATGTACACAGCACCCATAGCCGATGCAAGAAAGAATATTGAAGATTTTTTGCAAACTGTTTTTAATGGGATCAGAAAATGAGCACAACTCTGTACAAAAAACATCGAAAACATTTTTACCATTAATTAGCTGTAACTGTTTTCTGTCCTTCTAAGCGATTGTAAAATTCTCAATAAACATTTGTAAAAATTTGGTTAGAGACAGTCATATTCTTTGAAAGAGTTAATTTCTACATTTTAAAGAAATAAAGGTCTAAAACCAAATAATAAAGTGTCGATATCAAAAAATATTAATTCAATTAACATCAAACCCAAAGGTTTTCTTTTTTTTTACGTGTTCTCTTCTAATATGTCTTATAAAAATATTGTCTCGTCTGATTCTTTTTCTTTCTCTACTGATATTACTCTTTTCCATTCCATTTCTTTTTTTAAATTGCACTGCAAGTTTATCTTATCTGTTCTAGTCCATAGTCTGTGTTGGATATTCTGTTGCGTCAGTACATTCTCAAAATTTTTCTCATCAATTTATTTACAAAAATTTGTAATCTAATGTTAATCCCATTGATTGTTTCCAAAATTTCATTGATTTCTCAAACTCTTTTTAATGAATAATGCGTGTTTTGAATGTATTTTTATTATCCATTTCTGGATATCCGTTTTACTTCCCCCGTTTTTATATGTCCACTTTTTCACTTCCTCCAATTTTCTTCAGTACAACATTATTTTAGCATTTAGTTTTTTATTTATCTTTAGTATCTTCATTTTCTTTATATTAATTTTTAGCTCTACTATGTCAAAGTAGTGAGAACTAACTTATCAATTTATAATTATGTTGTAGCCAAGCTTCATAAAGTATTTGTGTAGAAGATCGAATGCCCTTTCAAAATCTTTGAATTAAACTCATGGTTAGGTAGGAGCATCTCTTCGGAGCCGTTTCCTCCAGGGGTAATTTCCATTAATTGTTCATGGCTAATTTCGTTTTGATTTTGGCTTTGATATGTATATGATGTGTCATATCTGCTACTCTCATATTTCTAACATCTTGAAGCCAACTTCTCGATGCTGTTGTTTTAATTAATATTATATTTTATCTGCTTCTAAAATTTACCTCCTGCGTGCAGAACTCGGTCAATTGGCTTCCATTGCTATTTTTCTCTTCGAATCCTTCCTTTCTCATTGTTATTTCATGACTTGTGTTGTCGTTTTTATGATTTCTTTTGTGTCTACTATTTATACTAAATAAATCCTTGCATAAACTTAAAGTGGGCATGTTGTGATTATTGGTGAAATTAAATCGATATATTAATATGCAAACATATAACTACATATTGCTACACCTGCAACTAAACAATATTTGCACCGTTGCATTGGAAAGATGTGTTTAAAAAAAAACTACACGGATATGTGTGTTGGGGTGTGCGTCATGCTGTTCGATGTTTTACCGATCCAATACATACCACTCCAATTTCCAGTGACGGGCGATCACTAGTTATATTAAATTGGGATCGAAATTTATTAATTTAGTTTTACCAATAGTAATCTACTATTTATGTTCTTATACATTTTTTTTTTATGTAGCTTCTCGTTCCATTCTGTGATTCCTTGTTCTGTCAGTTTTTGGTTTTATTAACCCGCTTGGATTCCGTTCCACATTTTTTGTATTTTTCCATCCACTTACTATACTTATCGAACTTAATTTTAACATGTTTTTGAAGTTAATATTTTTTTCGCACTATGTAAGATTTTTTGCACGGGGTAAACCTAATTCGCGCCCGACACGAAATAACATGCCACACAAAAATGCGTCGCGTCACAAAATGGTCCGATACGAAAGCGCGTCGCGACACTAAAGTGCTTAGCGTTCAATAATAGTGGGAGGATATTTTATATTGTACCTCTTCTCTTCGTTGGCAGCTGCGTCACGTATCCCTAATTCGCTTCCGACACGAAAATGCGTTTTCGCGACACAAAAACGCAAGATCGGACCGTAGAAAATTTTAGACCGGGAGGGGAGCACAAGCAGCAGCTAGTGGACAGTAAGATTTTGGTACGGGGTAAGCCTAATTCGCGTCTGACACTAAAATACGTCGCGACACGAAAATCCCTCGCATCTCCGCTCAAATAACTAGCAAAATAATTTGTACACTTTTATCGGACGATTTTTGGATTAATAGTGTGACGGACGTGGACCAGAGATGACACATAGCTGTAGCGGCGTCATCAATTACTGGACTGTACTGGAATTTACTACAACGTACTCGAAGTAGTATGACTCATCTTTTAGAATATCCAGTACAGATCGAGAGCGCCATGGAATATCTGGAGCCTCTAGAAGCATTTAGGCGCCGGTATATTTATTAGAGGACGTTCCAGCAAAAACTAGTCTAGTCTAGTGTAGTGGCATCATTGAGTGAGTCAGTCGTTTCATCGAAGATCAGTGGGTCTAGTCGGACAGTTACTTTTATCTATCCGGAGTGCCGCGTGATGTGTAAATAAATAATACGAGACGTGCCCGTGAAGTAGTAAATTGTAAATAGTGTAAATAATGTAAAATAGTGTAATATTAAAAGTATAAATAAATTGTAAATAGTGTGCTTATTTCGACGGGATTTTTGTTCCTTTTAAATTGATTGTGATCTAAATCAAGCAGGTAGATGATTCAGACTGTAAATGCCAGATGGATTAATTTAATGAGTGTTGAGTACATGGACGGTGTACAACTTCTATCGCGCGTGGATACAGAATTTAATTTGTTCAATTCCTCATATGCTATTTGCCTTAAGTTTTCTGAATTTATAATTACTATACTTGAGCCGTTGAAAAGGTAGAGCTTTTCGTCGCAAACCGAAACCAAGTTTACACGCAACGATAAGAGGAAGGGAGAACGCATTCTGTGTTGGGTGGAATTGGGTTATCTTCGCTGCACTCTAGCATACTCTAGTGTGCAAGAGGTCATTCCCACCCCACTTTTCTAATACTTTATTCATTTCTCAAACCGATAGCAAACGATCACGTGCCGATCACGCGTCTTTACAACTCTCTCTCTTGAACGGCCCGAGTATAGTGATCGCACGTCACTCGAAATTCGAGTGCTATGTATTGGAATGGTAATCGAATCAGTGTAAACGTTGAAAGTCCCGAAATAAAATGAATATTAAAAGAATGATGCAAATTCAGCATTCTAATCCAATCCGATTTTGTGAGGCATCAGTTCGATAGTTTCTTACTTAGACGACCCATGCTGGTTCAAGTCTGGGACTGTAATGGATTAGTGTACGCCGAACAGAAAAGCAAATAGTAATAATAATAATCAAGGAACCTGTCAATCATTTCTTTTCGTTATTTTTCCAATTTGACAAAGTATGTTTGCGCATCAAATTTTCTATTACTTCTTGTATGTCAATTGGCAGGCCTTGTATTTTTTGACTTTTCTTTCTCTAGTCTCTTTTGTCGATTATTTGTATTAATTTACTCTTTTTATTTCAGCCTTTTATTTTTAAAATCTTATATCTCCTCTCAGCTCTGCCAGTTTCATCAAAATTTCAGAAATAATTCTATTAAACTAATCCTTATTATTTAATGATAATAGCTAGATTGGTATCACCTACTATCGCGTTCTATTAAAAGTAATCCGAAGTAGCCACTCAAGAAGAAATGACGGTTTTGTATATAGTCTGATAGTTCCACCACGAACGTCATCTATTAACAATAATCTGAAGTAGCGATTCCCATACAAAATTACCTATTTTTAATTTTTTGATTTTTTATCTGAACTTTGGGGTTGCAACCCAAGAGGGTGCCCCTGGGTCCCCATGTCCATGTTTTAATAGTTATTCTGCTATTTGGGGCGAAGACAAATCCTACAAATCAAATATCATAAAAGCCCTTCTTGAGTTATGAACTCAAGGGAGCCCCCTGGGTCCCCATGTCCATGTTTCAATAGTTATTCTGCTATTCGAGGCTGAGACAAATCCAGAAAATCAAAAATCATAAAAATCGGTCCAGCCCAAGGGGGGCTCCTGAACCTCCATGGTCATGTAAAAAATAGTTTACCATCTATTCTCATACCTACTAAATATAAAAAAAAATTATAAAAATTGGTCGACCCAAAAAATCGGTTCAGCCCAAGGGGGCTCTCTGGGCCCCATGTCCATGTGAAAAATAGTTTTAAACCATCTGTATTATAACAAACAACACAAAAAAAAATCAAATCGGTAAAGCCGTAAACGAACGGCGATTCATTTTTATATAGTGTGGAAACTACTTATGGAATAAATTCAGTATTTTCAAAACAATAACATTTGTCGAAAACGCTAAAACAGGTCAATTTTTGTTCTTAATAATGCTTGTTTTAAGTTACGTCATGTGTTCATGGCGTCATCCATTTTTGAGCTATGACGTCACACTCACTTTCTTTTAATGGAACGCCAAAATTTTTGTTTTAGTTTTGGGTAGTACTCTTAAGAACATTTTTGTAGTAGACCTTACATGATAAATTTATCTGCAGTAGTTTTTAGAATAACATTTTGCTTTACCAAAGAATACTGAATGTAAACATTATAAAAATGGCAAAAAATGTAATAAATAAAGGCACATAGTGAGCTGGTGCTCTGTCTTGCTGAAGCCATAGTGTGTCCCGCGGAATATCCGGATCAACAAAAATAAGACCTAGTACATGATCATTGACTATGCCTGCCCAGTATCTACAATTTTGACGGTTCACTTTCTCATTTAGAGTAAATGTAGATTCGTCAGAAATCATTATGGTGTCCAAACTAATTTCACATCTATCCAATAAATTCATAATTTGCTCACAAAATTGAAGACGGCAGTCCGGATCATCTTCTGCTAACTCTTCTTATGAACGTATTGAAGTTTATAAGGCTGAAGCTTCTTTTTTCTAAAACACTAATACGGTTGTATGACTAATGTCATTTTCTAAAGCAATTTGGCGTAACGTAGATGTCAGATTTTCTTCAATACTTAGGAGAACGTTTATTTTTCTGTCGACAGGCACAAAGTAGCTTGTCCAAATTCTCGAAACTGTGCCGCAATATTGGATACAGTTCCTTCTGAAATGGGGAGTAAATCGGGATGCAGTTCCTGGAACAGTTGCACAACCTCTAATTATTATTGATTCCGACATCTGTCTCCATGCCCGATCATCATAAAAATCTCAATTCTAAGAGATTCCGTTAAGTATTTCATATTTGTTGCATAATTTCAATTAAAAAATGGCTTTTTATGAAATCAAAGGTTGTCACTGATGACATCGAATTACTAACTTACTAATAGCGGCTTTAATGTATCTTGATAGATAAATAAATAGGAGTAGAGGAAGAAACTGTATAAAAATTTTGCTTTGATCGAAATAGTAGTTTATTATACAAGTTCCTGTGTAAATTTACGCAGGAACGAGTGTAATACAACGTGTTATCGTTCGACACAACCCCGACAAGCCTTTAAATTGCTTCAAATCCAAAAAAATAGTGTGACGTTTATCTGACATTTTCATTATTTGATGTATATTAGCAAACTTACACGTTTTTTATAATAATTGTTGTGGTGGAATGTAAAAATCTCAAAATCTGTTCAAAAAAGAACTGTTGAAAATAGAGATAAGTAGTGGTAGTTCGTTAAAAAGGTTTTTAATAGTACTATCTTCAAATGATATAAAAAATATAGCTTTCCATTTAAAAAACTATATGTGACGTCACAAATAGGTGCAGTACTTTAAAACCACCGCAACTCAAAATAAAAGTTGACCTGTTCTAGCGTTTTACAAAAATATCCTTCGTTTCGAAATTGCTGAATTTGAGTAGTTTCCACACTGTATATAAGGTAATAACTAGGAGAGAGTGGAAAAGCTGGAAGAGAGAATGGAAATCGAAGAGAGAAGAAAGAGGAAGAACAAAATCGTGATACCAGGATGGGACGGGGAAAGAAAAAGTCATGTAAAAAAAGAAGATGTAGAGAAGTTTTTGAAGGAAAATGTAGAGGATCGTAAAGTAAAAGATTGTTACAGGATTAACAAGGATCAAGTATTGGTGGAGATGGAGGGATGGGGTGAGAAGGAAAGAATAATGAAGCACAAAGGAAAATTGAGGGAGAAGAGAGAAACAAGTGGGATATACATAGACAACGACCTCACAAAGAAAGAAAGAGATTTACAGAAGAAACTAAGAAGTATGGCGAAGGAAAAAAGGGAAGAAGGGAAAGAAGTAAGAGTGGGATACAGGAAATTAATAGTGGACGGGGAGCAATGGAGATGGAATGAAAAGAGAGAGAGACTAGAGGTTTTCCAATAAGAAGAAGAAGGGGAGGAGGGAAAAAGGGGGAAAACGGCAAAGTAAAAAGGACAACGGGAAAAAAGAAACAAAGAAGGAAGTAGGAGGGAAACTAAGGAAGGAAGGGGGAAATCAAAGAAGGTAACGAGAAAAACAGGGGTGCGGGCACTATTTTGGAATGTAGCGGGACTAGGGAAAAAAGAAGAAGATTTTTGGGACTATGTGAAGGAGTTCGATATTGTTGGATTAACAGAAACATGATCAGAAAACTGGGAAAAAATAGAAAAACTGTTACCAAAGGAGTTCAAGTGGGAATGGCAAGGGGCGAGAAGGGGAAAGAAAAAAGGAAGAGCAGCAGGGGGAATAATAACAGTGGTAAAAAAAGGAATAAAAGAGAATACTAAAAAGAAGGGAGAAGAGGAAGGTCACATGGTTAGAAACGTTAAAATAGACAGTAAATGGTGGAAAATAGTGACAGTGTACAGCAAAGAGATGAAAGAAACAATAAGCAAGATAGAAGAAACATTAAAAGACAACAGGGAAGAATGTCTTCTGGGAGGGAATTTTAACGGGAGAATTGGGAAAAGAGGAACCAGGGATTGGGAAGAAGAGAGAAGAGAGGGAAAAAGAAAATCCAAAGACAAGAAAGAAAACGCGGAAGGAAAGAAGTTGATGGAATGGATAGAAGAAAAAGTATGGGAAGTGCTGAATGGAAATAAACAAGGGGACGAAGAAGGAGAATGGACCTACATAGGCGGTAGAGGAGAGACGGTGATAGACTATGGAATAGTAAACGAAGAAGCATAGGAAGAAGTCGAAGAATTCAGAATAGGGGAAAGAGTAGAGTCAGACCATCTGCCTATAGAGATAAGTATAGGAAGGGGAAGAGAGAAGAGAGGAGGAGAAGAAAAAATAGAGGAAATGTGGAAGGTGATAATTAAAGTATGGGACGAGCAAGGGGTGGAAGAGTATAAGAGAAGACTGGAAAAAGCAAGATTTAAAGAACAAGAAGTAGGGAGAATGGAGAAAGAATTGGTAGAAATATTGGAAAAAGCAGCGACAAAAAAGAGAAATAACAGTAAGAAGTGGAGGAACAAAAAGAAAGAATAAATGGTGGGACAAAGAATGTGAGCAAAGTAAAAAGGAAGCAATAAAAGAACTAAGAAAGTGGAGAAAGACTAAAGGAAACAGAAGTGGCTTTTTAGAAGCGAAAAGAAAATACAGAGAGACATGCAGGGAGAAGAAGAGGCAGAAGAAAGAGAGAGAGGAGGAAAAAAAAGAAAACGAAAATAGAGACGAAGAGAAACCGAGTAGAACCTGAAGGAGAAGAAATTACAATGGAAGAGGTGGAGAGGCATGTGAAGAAACTGAGGAAAGGGAAGGCACCAGGGAGGGACAGAATACAGAATGAGTCGTGGATGTATGGGACGAGAAGAGTGCTAGAGAGGCTGGTGGAGGTAATGAATGGGGTGTGGAGAGGAGAAGAATTCCCGGTAGGGTGGAGAGAGGGGGTAATTTACCCCATTTACAAAAAAAGGGGAGAAAAATAAAGTAAAAAATTACCGAGGGATAACTCTCCTAAACACAGGGTACAAGTTGTATGCATCAATTCTGAATGAAAGGATGAGCAGAGAGATAGAGGAAAAGGGAGCATTACCAGACAGCCAAGCAGGATTTAGAGAGGGGAGGGGAACTATGGATAATGTATACATCCTGGACCATTTGACGAAGAGTGAATTAAAGAAGAAAGGGGGGAGGGTGTATGCATTATTCGTAGACTTCAAGGCGGCTTTTGACAAGGTGGACAGAGAGAGGATGTTTGAGTGCCTGAGGGAGAAAGGGGTAAATGAATGGCTGGTAAGAAAGGTGGAGGAGATATATGAGAAGACAAAAAGTAAAGTGAAGGTAGGGGAGAGGGAAAGTGAATGGTTTGTGACAACAAAGGGAGTGAAGCAAGGTTGTCCGCTCAGCCCCTTGTTATTCACGATGTATGTGGCAGATATGGACGGAATGTTAGAGAGAGCAAAAGCGGGGGGGTGTGTGATAGGTAGAGAAAAAGTGTGGAGCCTGGCGTTTGCGGATAATATGGTAATGGTGGCAAAGAGTGAAAGAGAAATGAAGGAAATGATAAAGAGTTTAGGAAAATATGTGAAGAAGAAAAGACTAGAAGTGAATGTAGAGAAAACGAAAATGCTGGTGTTCAATAAGAGAAAGAGGAAGAACGAAGAGAGTGATTGGAGGTGGGAGGGAGAAGTAATAGAACAAGTGAAAGAATTCAAATACTTGGAGTATGTGTTCAATGAAAGAGCCACAGATAAGGCACATATTAGAGAACTGGCAAGTAAAGCGAACAAGGTGATAGGATGTGTATGGGGAATAGGAGAGAGAAGGTGGGAAGGCGATTTTAAGAGGAGAATGATGATGTTTGAAAGTCTTATTGAAAGCGTGTTGTTGTACGGAGCAGAGGTCTGGGGATGGAATGAACAAGAGGAGATAGAGAGGGTGCAAGAGAAATATCTGAGGTGAGTGCTAGGGGTGGAAAGAGAAACGCCAGGGTACATAGTGAGAGAAGAATGCAAGAGGAATAGGTTGAGAGTGAAAGCGGGAAAAAGAGCGGTCAAGTTCGAAGACAGGATGGAAGGGAGGAAAGAATGTAGGATACTAAAGGAGTGCTGGAGAGAAAAAAAGAAGAATTCAGAGGAGAATGATAGGCAGAATTACTACAGGAGGAATGGGTATGCAAGCAAAGAAATAGAGAGACTGAGAGAAAGAGGCGTGTGGATGAATGTAGAACTAAGTGAAAGAGATAAGAATACGGATAGACAAAAGAGGAGAGAAAGAATTAGAGAATCCAGATACAACGGGAAGTACGGAAGATGCATGATCGAGGAAGTACCTAAGTAAGTATTTGGGGAGGGAGAGCGAGAAAGAAAGAAAGATGATGGCAAGTTTAGGTGCGGAAATGAAGAGAGGGAAAATAGGTATTGGGCAGAAGATGGAGGAAGAATGTGTAGAATGTGCTATGAGGAAAGAGAGACGATTGAACATATGTGGAACGAGTGCAGTGAGATGAAACAAAGAGAGAGGAAAGAAAGAGAGGAAATACTGAATGTAGATGGAAGGAAAATTAAATGGATGAAAGAGATATGGAAGAGGAAGGGGAGGGGAGAAGAAATAGAGAATTTTATTTAGTTTATTTAGTTTTTTTATTATTATAATGGTTAAGTTTACTTGTATATGTATAGGAATCAGAAAGCCCGTAGGGCAAATAAAGATTTTACTACTAATATATGATAATAACTACTCCTAAAACGAAAATTAAAGCAGTCAGAATAATTATGATGAGTTAATGTAATTAGTTCCATTTTGAAGAGTAGTATTGGTACACGTAGAAGCTGTGAAAAATTTAGTGTCAGCTGCGAAAATCTTATTTTTGTGGGTTTATCGACTATTGGTGTAGATGTTCAGCTTCCTTGTTGTGTTAGGTCCCTAATATCCCTAACATCAGTTCTCTGTGTAATTTTCGGAATATGGGAAATTCAGATATCTTCCCAGTAGTGATTTATCTACTACGGCCGAATGATATCATTATACCACTCATATGACGTAATTTGAGTTGAGTAATGAACTACAATTATTACTCAAACATTGGAATAATGAAAACTCCTATTAGGAATGGTTTTTCTCATTACGAAGGTGTGTTTATATCTATAAGAAGTAAGCTGTTATCAATTTAGGTTGTAAATTGTAGTAGTATTAACTTAAATTTTCTTAAAGGGTCATTGTATTTTACAATTTGATGTCCGCTTATAAGAAAAAGTTTTAAAGATATTCTGTCAGAAGATAACATATTGGAAACTGTAACATATACACAATTCCCAATTTCATTGACTGTCCAAAGTACCTAAAAATGTAGATAACTTTGACCCATAATTAACAGGTTGACCCATGTCATGTTTGGTAATCCAAGGGGACATATTGTCACACTTCCTGGTCTGAAATTAATGAAGGATAATCCTTAAATAAAAACATTGTGGCATGTCAAATCCAGTATAGCATGTCCATTTGTGATGATTTAATTCCATCGGATTGTTTTGGACCACATTTTCTTAATCTGCTATTTTCATGTACGTATTAAGGGTTGATATAGTGAAACTTCATATAGTGAACGTCAGGCTAGTCTTATATTTAACATCTTCATTTACTTTAATTTTTTTTATTTTACAATTACATAATCTTTGCGTAAAAAATAACCACATAGTCAGTGTACCTACATGGATAATATATACGTATTTTAGACACACATTACAGAATGAAGGCTCTAGTGGATTCAAAGTTTACGAAGTTCTGAATATTACACAAACGAATATGGATCACTTTCCTCAAGGGAAATTTCGTAATAATGATATTGTTGTTTTATATGTTGCCAATGTTGATCAGGACATGTTCCTTATATACAGTTGTATTAATTTCGTGTTATGTTTTCACCGATTAAAATTAAAGAACTTGTCATTAAAAACAAAGCGTTTCATTGCAGACCGCAGAAAGACAGTTGGCAGGAAATTTGAACGATAAATTTAGTTCAGCTCTTCATAGATGTAGAAAAACTCCAAAAAGAGTGAATATGATATTATCCACTATATCACAACAAGCAACAGATGAACTTCAATTTGGTAAGTTAAATGTTAAAAGAGTTCGTGACACTTTTGCAACGCTGTGTATAAGCAGGATCGAATTGTCCAAAATGTTCTGCAGTTTGTAATAAGAGTCTTTCAAAATTGTGCAACTCAGCATTCAACCATAATATGTAGATATTGAACATAATTCTTTGACGACTTTTTTTTAAACGAAACTCATCGTCAGTGAATCGATCTAGCGCCCCCTTCCTAAAGTGAAGAGTAAGCTAATTTTGTTAAGGACTATTAATGATGTGATGCAAGATAAGCAACGGTTCCTTACAGAGTGACACATGATAAAGTTCATGTCAGACATGCATACTTAGTGATTGCTTTAAACGACTTTAAACGCCAACTTAAATCAGGTTCACGCTCATCTCATCCACCTTCGTTAGCAACCACGCCCGACTAATAATTCAATATGTGTATCACAATAAAATCATTTTTCTCTAGCATTGCAGCTCCGAGTTGTTGCTCCATTAAAAGACAAAGTGCACTGACGTGATTTGTGAATATCGTAGGTACAATAATATGCTATTAAGAAAATGTATGTTACGGTTTCTGAAGCATTATAGAACAATTAGTTTGAGATATTTACTGGCCGAGTTCTCGTTGTTCCAGCGCCAAGTTTAACAGCTATATTATCAATGATATATTACCGGTCATTTTAAAGCAGTCGTCATTTATTACTGACATGCTATTAAATATTAATTCGTTTAATAGCTGCTAAGCAGGCGACGACTTTTGTTAAATAAAATGATGTATTGCCAAGATCATTACTTATGTAAAGTATTCTGCTGCAGCGTCTTAATCGTTCACAATTATAAAAAAATCGAAAAAGCTTTGGATAAAATTGTTCTTTGTAGGTGCTAGGTCCAAATCATATTTCCAAGTTTTTTCTGAACATAACTTCTCTAAATATCATCCATAAAATGTTCATCATGAATACCTACAGAAATCAAATGTTGAATACTCTGTCCAACATTTTTAGAAGAAATCACCATATACGTCCTTGCACCGTAGTTTTGCAATTCTCCCAGTAATAATTGCATAAAACGAAATTCAAAATTTACCCTAGTTAAATAAATAATATGACTGAATTCTCTTGTCTTTGTTTAACACGCATTCCAAATTAATATAACACCGTGCGATAATTTAAATTATAAATTAGAGTAGGCCGTGAAATTTAAATTGGGTTGGCACTACTAACTTTTGACAATCTGATCGTTCCCTCTGATCTGATTTACAAATTTTAAATTAGATTGTCAAAAGTTAGTAGTGCCAACCTAATTTAAATTTCACGGCCTACTCTAATTTATAATTTAAATGATCGCACGGTACGGAATATCGCTTTTTTTTGTATCCAAATAAACATCTATTTGACTAGTTGCGCATTTACCACCGGGTCGATTTGCTTCTAAAAATATTTCGCACAATGCCGATTTACGTTGATTTAACAATTTATTTATACTAAAAACCGCGCCTAGTAGTGATACATAAAAATATTCCATTTCATTCTCAGTTTTTTAGACATGTTGAATTTATGAACACTCAAAGCAAATCGTTCTAAAATCAAATATGTATGGCTTTTTTGCGACGTCAATCGCAAAAATTCTGAATTATAAATTAGAGTAGGCCGTGAAATTTAAATTGGGTTGGCACTACTAACTTTTGACAATCTGATCGTTCCCTCTGATCTGATTTACAAATTTTAAATTAGATTGTCAAAAGTTAGTAGTGCCAACCTAATTTAAATTTCACGGCCTACTCTAATTTATAATTTAAATGATCGCACGGTACGGAATATCGCTTTTTTTTGTATCCAAATAAACATCTATTTGACTAGTTGCGCATTTACCACCGGGTCGATTTGCTTCTAAAAATATTTCGCACAATGCCGATTTACGTTGATTTAACAATTTATTTATACTAAAAACCGCGCCTAGTAGTGATACATAAAAATATTCCATTTCATTCTCAGTTTTTTAGACATGTTGAATTTATGAACACTCAAAGCAAATCGTTCTAAAATCAAATATGTATGGCTTTTTTGCGACGTCAATCGCGCAAAAATTCTTTGTACGCTCCGTTCAGTTTACATGAATGATTTTTGACAAAGCAAACACAGAAAGGAAATGAAACAGTAAAGGAGAAAATCGGTAGTAGAAACAAAGCGAATCGAAGATTTGCATGTTTAAGGCGGTTTATGTATTCGAAAATATGCTTAGGTTATAAAATCTCCCGGTTTTATAAGTTTTTGAAGAACACGTATTCTCTAAATCGTAACTTAGATTGTGTTTCAAGAACTTGCAATTACAGTTTTACTATTCAATGAAACGTAAAATCCATTTACGAGATGAAAGAGTAAATTATTTGTCTGAATAGGGAACGAACGGCTTTCAGGAATACTTTGCTTTCGAAATGGTGATGTCGAGGACGCGATGTTTCGCTTTTTTCGGTCCTGTTTTGCTTGAAAGACCCTTATTATCATCAGGAGTATAAAAAGCGAGCACCTATAGTTCTGTTTATGTCGGATAATGGGCGCAAAAATGGTAGTGAATCAAGTCACTACCCTGCTGCAGACATTCCTTTACTAAAACGGTTCTAAACCAAAGTCTGGTATTTCACGCATCGTGAGGTAAAGGAAAACTGTTTCCAAGTGAGAAGGCGGGAATGGAACTTTCCGGACGCGTGTTTGCAAAACGAACAATGCAGAATCCACCCTCTCAGCTCATATCTGCATAATTTTGGATTGATATCGAGGCTTCTTCGGCACCCAATTTGTAGTTGGTGTTTTGTAGTTCAGAGATGCTCATGAATCTAAATTTTCACTCGGAGAGCAGTAAAAAATACACAATCTAGAAGCATATTCTTAGAATAACGCGTGTTTCTTTTAAACGGTTAATAATAAAATTACAAATCCTAGTTGATCGTATTTCTTGTCGCAAGGAATTTTAATTGTATCAACTATAATCTTACTTGTTGTCGATAATAATAGGAATTTGTATATGAATAATGTATAGGCAGTTTTATATTCAGGAAAGTAGCAACGGTTCGTAAACACGCCGACAGCGAGATAGAAACAGCGCAATCAACAGGGCCGCAAAGCTCCAGAGCCTGAAAATCCTGGTGCTTATGGGACTTGAAGACTCTGGAGTAATTATACGACGAATTTGCAATATATCTTATTTCTTTTGTGACAAGTGGAGATCTAAAAATAGTAATCTGGGATTGCTGTTCTTACAAATTTAACAATTTGGCGTCACCACAAATGTTCTTTCAACAATTTAATAAGTTCTTGACCACACTTAACACGATGTCTTGAGTTGTGATGACTAACTTACTAATAGTGACGAGGAATAATTGACAGGAAGGAGTGGGTCCACAGCGAACATTTTATTCTTCGTCACTCTTGACAAGCCATTGTATTATTAATAAACATTTCTATTGTTTCTTTCCGACAACTTGGACATTAAATGCCTTGCGTGTTAAATTGAACACGGTTGACAGAGTTTTTACAATAATTCAGATTGTGTAATTTGTGCTAAAGGTAGTGTGCCTATACGATATTGTGTCACATTTGCAATTTTTGCGGTCTAGATAATAATGGGTGGAGTTAATTGCGCATTGCGGACGGTTTAATTGTTGTAATGAAAAATTAACAAAACTGGTCAAATTAACAAATTATGTCACGTGGTTGTGTGATGATATTTTGTTTTTTTTTAAGGAAGACTTGAGATGTTTGCAGTGAACCCAGTCTCCATAATTATCACAATTTAATAAAATTTGACAAAGTGTTCCATGAGATCATTTAAATTATAAATTAGAGTAGGCGTTTTTTTTATGCAGCCTGAAAATTCACTGACATTAAAATTTGAGGTTATGGTAAACATTGTGACGTTTATGTTTCTCATGTTAAATTGTTTTAATTTAAGGAAAATAAAACTAACAAATAATGTAAGTTTATTGAGGATTACAGCATGTTCAAAATGTTCTCCCCCAGCTTCAATGCAGCTCTTAACTTTCCGTTTTATATTTTCAAATGTATTTTCCAACATCTGAAAGGTTGAAAAAATCGCCTTTTGCAGTTTCTCAAGATTGTGCGGGTTATTTTTAAATACGGTGTTTTTGAGATACGGGAGAATGAAATAATCTAGAACTTTCAGGTCCGGACTTCGAGGCGGAAATTGAATGACACGATTATCATAAAACTAATATTCGCTGACTAGGCACGCGAAAAGTTTGTTCAAAATTTGGTAAGTTTGACGACTCGATTATTTTTTTTGAGATAATAGTAGCAATGCAAAACCAAATTATGACACAATAGAACTGTATTATACAGGGTGATTTTGAATTTCCATTTATGCCCAAGAGCGGGTAAGAGTGGCTATGGATATTGATAGGGTAATGTATTTAAAGTAAACAAGTTTTTTTGTAGGTTTGCTTGCATATCTTTTTTTTGGGATCGAGAACCAATGGGGTCGTCCCCCTCAATTGAATACGTCAATTCCACTATAGCAAATCGTAGACTACACAACATGAAACCTTAAAACGTGTTCTGTTGTTTAATAAAGTTGTTTTCTGAGATAACAGAGCGTTTCAAGAATCGCAATTTTGGCTAGCATTTTCAAACGCTGTACATTTACCGCCTCTTGTAACGTCATTTCGGGGGAACATTCTCATTGGTTCGTGCGTATCTAATTAGTCTGCGCGTCTAGTAACTTTCAATTTTGCCTGGTGAATTTCGTCCCGTGTTGAAGTCACAGAAAGGCGCCTGTTTCAAATAAGACAAATGTTTCGGATTTTATTTACCTAGTAATCGCCTGATTTCTAATAAACAAAAACAAGAGGTATAATATTTTTTCGTCTAGTTTCTAGAATAGTATATTATTATACAAGTTTCATAAGACGGTTGATTGTAGCACGAGTAGTTTGGGGCACGACGAGCGCAGCAAGAAGTGCTCCAAAGGCACGAGTGCTACAATTTCGGCTTGTGAAACGCGTGTAATATACAATTTTTTCGAATTTGGCTTTATTTAATTAAGAAAAACTGAAAATTTGTGCTAAATTGATGACTTTAAGACTTTTGAATAACACGAGTGGTATTTCAGTATAATTGGTATTTCTGCTAAATGACCTTTCTGATGTGGAAGTTAGATTTGGAAACTTTTGATTAAGCAGACACAAGCTGTACCTCACGTTTGATTGCCATTTTTTCAATTCTTGTTTTTACCAATGTTTACATCTAATCATGGAACAAAAGTCATTTACTTCTCTTTGGTTTATTTTCGTTCACATCTGTCACATGGCGCGATTAGTTGACGTTTGTAACAGTTGCAAAGTTGCAGGCAACATTAAGACAAGAAAAGTTACCAAAAACAGAATTATAATTTAGATCATTATGATTGTGTTTTTGGTGTTATAATTTGCAAATTATGAAACCAAATTCGAAAAAAGCTGTTTTTGAAAATTGTGGGATGACCCCATTCAATTTGATTATACTGGGTTATTCACTAAACGGTACGACCCTGAAGAAATTTTCGATGCAACCGACATTGCATTTGCACAGGTTAAATGGATGGAAAAAACAATTTCTTTTAAAGCTAAAACATAGTGTGCCGATTAATTTATTATGACATTAGATACTGTCAGTGTCAACCAGTGTCAACTATTTTGACCTTATTGTTGATTTGGTAATAATGTATTCCAATGACGAAAAAACCTATGCTAAATGCTATGCTATGGCGAATGCAGAAACAAACGCTTCTCTTGCTGCAAGAGTTACCCTGAAAAAAAAGAGGACCGATTACTAGGCCTAGGGAAAGGACTACAACTGGGGAACATAATGAAGTGGTCGTTGTAGAGATGCTAACGGAAGATCCCAATAAAATAAAATTTGAGGGCCAATACATTCCATCCTTACCACATCACCTTGGTTCAAGAACTAAAAGTGACCGATTTTCCAAAAGGTTAGAAGTTGTTCTGTTTCTTCAGGGAAAGAATCCAATTTAATGAAAACTTTTTGCAAAATGTCTTGTTTATCGATGAAGCTACCTTACACTTACAGACACTTACAAAATATTATTTCCGTTAACATCTGGTGTTGAATTTTAGAGGTGAAATGTCCTTACAAGTGGAGAAACACCTCGTCCCTGAGCGAGGATCTCAAAAAACAATTATAATCGAATTTCATGAAGAAGAATGAATCAAGATTGATTACTATCACCAAATTAAAGGGCAATTGGACTTTACGGCCAGAAATAATTCTTTTCTGATGATCTGGACACCAGGAGATGATGTGCATGATTGTGAAGATTAGTAAAACTGAAGCATGGGAACATTAAAGCCATGGAAGTGTTTTATTATACTTATTATACATTTCTGGTAAATTAAATCTACAATAAAACTTTATGTACAAACCTGTAATTACTTATTTACTACTTATACCTAAACATTATTCTTTGTACAACTCTTCCACTTCTCTTATTAAAAGAAAACTGTAAATTAGTTAACGCCCTGCAAACTTAGAAAACAACGGATGGGGCATCAAAGAGGCAGGTATGCAAAAAATTCATAACAGCAAATGTTGGCTTTGTTGTTGCCACTCGTGGAGGCTCTTGTATCCACAGGTCCTGGTTATGCATGTGAAACAAGAATCTGCCGAAACCTTTCAATTTCGGCCTCAATTGTCTCCTCAGGATCACTAGCTGTTTCTGTTACAATATGAGCTGTTGGAGATATACGAGGGAATGATTTGTTGCTTTTCAATCAGCTCGTCTAAAATTTAAATAATGTTCTTTATAAGATGCAATTCACCATCAATTTACAAAGTTTACCTTAAGAGGGTTCTCCAGTGGCAGGTAGATTTCTGCCGGTCGAAGTACATTTTCCCGCCATATCTTCTTTTAATTTACAATTTAAAAAAAAATCGCTCTGTAGCTGCAAAGACCTATATTTTATCAACACGCCCACAAAATTTCAACAAAAAATCTTCAAAAATAGAAAAGTTATATTCAAAGGCGCGCAAAAATGTACAAAAATGTGCGGCATTGAATGTAACTTTTTTATTTTTGAAGATTTTTCGTTGAAATTTTGTAGGCGTGTTGATAAAATATAGATCTTTGCAGCTACAAATCGATTTTTCGAAATTTTTAGATTAAAAAAAAAGATATTGCGGAAAAATGTACTTCGACCGGCAGAAATGTACCTGCCACTGGAGAACCCTTTTAACAGGGAAATCCACCTTTGTTTTGACGCCGTGGAGTACTAGCATAGTGAATTTTTAAACCTGATTGCAAATTTAAAATTTTGACACTGACATCTATTGTTATCTAATTGTGCACACTGTGTTAGTTTTTGAAGATTTTTTTCTTTTAATCCATGTAACCTGTGCAAATGCAATGTTGGTTGCATCGAAAATTTCGGTGGGCTCGTATTGTTTCGTGAATAACGGTGTATAATACATGACTATGCATGCGATTCGAGCAGTTGAGCCGAGCTGACGTGTTTTGCGGCGCTCGATAAGATAAGCGGATAAAAAAGAGTGAAAAAGTGAAGAAGAAATAGAATGAAAAAAAGTGGTAGTGAGAGCGAGATCGAAGAAGATTGCAAAAGAAAAAGAGAAGAAGGACGAGAGTTGGAAGAGAGGATTAACCCCTTTAGGAAAAGTAAGAGGTTAGAAAGATCACCGGTTAAAAAGGCAATGGATAAGGAAATGAAAGAGATGCTGAAAAAAATTATGGAGGATGTAGGGGAGATAAAGGAAGAGAATCGGAACATGGGCCGGGGACTGGAACAGTTGAAAATTATAATGCGTGAAAAGGAAGAAAAATGGGAAAGAGAAAATATGGAACTAAAAGAAAAAATGAAAAAAATTGGAGGAGAAAATAGAAGAGCAGGAAAAAAGAGTGAGAAAAAAGAATATTGTAGTAACGGGATTGGACGAAGAGGAATGCGAGAGCGAGAAGAAACTGGAAAAATGGATGAAGGTGGAATTAGAGGTGGAAGTGACTCTGAGAGAGATGTATAAAACAAATGGAGGAAAAATTATTGTGGCGGAACTTGGGAGATGGGGGGAAAAGAGGAAAGTTATGAAAAATAAAAGAAAACTAAGAGAAAAAAAAAGGAAAGAGAGTATACGTAGAAGATGATCTGAAAAAGAAGGAAATAGATATACAGAAGGAATTAAGAGTGATAGCCAAAGAAGAGCGAAAAGAGGACAGCGGGTGAAAGTGGGTTACAAAAATATATGGATAGAGGGAAAAGGGCTTAGGTGGGACGAAGAAAAGGGGGAGTTAGATACAGAAATTTTTTGAATAAGAACACAAGAAAAAGACGACTGGGCAGAAAAGGGAAAACGAATACGGAGAGGAATAAAGGAGAAAAGGAGCAAATAAGAATAGTATTCTGGAACGTAGCGGGAATAAAAAACAAAGAGAATGAATTTTGGGAGTATTTGAGAGAATTTCACGTATTGGGAATGGTAGAAACGTGGGTGGAAGAAAAAGGGTGGTAAAAATTGGAAAAGAGAATGCCGAAAAAGTTTAAGTGGAAATGTCAATATGCAGAGAGGGAAAGAAGGAAAGGGAGAGCTAAAGGTGGGATAATAATGGGAGTGAAAGAGGAACTGGAAGGAGAAAATGGAACTGAAGCAAAAGAAGAAAGAGGGATTATGAAAAAAACGGTGAAAAGTAAACAGAGAAAATAGAGAATTGTAACAGTGTACAGCAGAAGTACGAAGAAAACGAAGAAAATAATAGAAGAGCGAGTAAAAGAGCAAGAAGAAGGAACTTTGGTGATTGGGGGGCTTTTAATGCAAGAATTGGGGGAAAAGGAAGACGCATAGAAGAGAAACAAGAAACAATAGAAGGAAGATCAACTAAAGATGCAACAGAAAACGCAGAAGGGAGAGTACTGATTAGCTTAGTAGAAGAAAGAGGGTGGGACATACTGAATTGGAACTGCACAGGAGATAAGAAAGGGGAGTACACGTATATTGGATCAAGAGGGGAGACAGTTATTGATTATGTTATGGTAAATGAAGAAGCATGGGATGAAATAGAGAAATTTAAGGTGGGAGAAAGAATGGAGTCGGACCATATGCCTTTAGAAGTGAAGGCAAAAGGAAGAGAGAAAGATAGAGGAAGTGTAAATGAGTTTAGAAGAAAAATTGTGAAGAAAGAAGGAAAAGAAAATTATAGAGCAAGACTTAGGGAGGCAAAATACGAAGACACAGAAATAAACGAAAAGGTGAGGGAACTGAGCGAGAACATAAGAAATGCAACAGAAAAAAAAAAGAAATAGAGATAAGAGAGAATATGGGGCTGTGAAAGAACGAGTGGTGGGATAAAGAATGCAGGGAAAGGAAGCAGGAAGCAAGAAGGAAACTAAGAAATTGGAAGAAAGAAAAAGCAACCAAGGAAGAGTACAAAAGAGCACGCAAGAGGTACAATTTAGTATGCAAAGAGAAGAAGCAAAAGAAACGCATGGAAGTAGAGCTAAAGATAAAGGGTATAAAGACGGAAGAAGAGGTATGGAGATACATAAATAAGGAAAGAAAGAAAAAGAGAGAGAGAATGAGTGATGGAATTACTATGGAGGAATAGAGAGAGTACTTCAGTGAGCTGCTGGGGGGTGATGAAAACAGACAAGAGAAGGAAAAGAGACAACAAAGAGTGGAAGAAATAGAAGAGATAACAAGAGAAGAACTAGAGCTACAACTAAGAAAACTGAAAAGAAAAAAGACACCGGGGAGGGATGGTATACAGAACGGAAAGGGAAGTTGACAGGTTGTTAGAGATAATGAATGGAGTGTGGAAGGGAGAGGGATAATATGCCCCATATATAAGAAAGGATACAGTCAGTAATTATAGGGGGATCACTCTTCTAAATACAGCATATGAGGTATACGCGATGATTGTGGAAGAGAGGCTGATGAAGGAAATGAATGAGAGGGGGGTGTTACCAGACGGACAGGCGGGATTTAGGAAAAGTAGAGGGACCATGGATAATGTATATATCTTGAATCACATAGCAGGAAATGAGATAAAAAAAGAGGGGTGGCAAGATATATGCATTCTTAGTGGACCTGAAGGCGGCTTTTGATAATGTGGAAAAAGATTTACTGTGGGAATGCTTGAGAAATAGAGGGATAAATGAGCATCTGGTAACAAAAATAGAAGAGATATATGAAGATACGATAAGTAGAGTGAGAGTGGATGGAAGGGTGAGTGAAAGTTTGAGAACTTATAAGGGAGTAAAACAAGGTTGCCCACTAAGCCCCAGCCTGTATAGAGGAAATGTTCAGGAAGGGGCAGGCAGGGGGGTTGTGGTGAGCAAAGAAAAAGTGTGGTCTTTAGCATATGCGGATGATTTGGTGGTGCTAGCGAAAGAGGAGAAAGGTATGAAAGAAATGATAGGAAACATGGAGAAATATATGAGGAGGAAAAAGTTGACGGTGATTGTAGAGAAATCCAAGATAATGGTGTTCAGAAAAGGGGGTGGTAGGAGAAAAGTAGTGAGAGATGGGAGAAAGAGAAAATTGAAGAAGTGAAAGAATTTAAGTATTTAGGTTATGTAATGAATGAAAGAAACACAGCAACAGCACATGTGAGAGAGTTAGTGAAAAAAGCAAATAAGATAATAGGAGCTGTATGGGGAATAGAAGAGAGAATTTGGTCATGATTTTAGAAGGAGAGTAATGATGTTTCTTTTTTTTTTTGAAAAGCGTGATGATGTATGGAGCGGAAATATAGGGATGGAGAGAGCAAGAAGGATTGGAAGGGGTGCAAGGAAAATATATGAAATATGTGCTAGGGGTAGAGAGAGAAACACCGGGGTATATAGTGATGGAGGAAACAAAGAGAGATGGAATAAGAATAGAAGCAGGAAAAAGAGCAATAAGATTTGAGGAGAGAGTGATAGAGAGAGGAAAGTGCAGAATTTTGCAAGAGTGTTTGAAAGAAAAAAGGAAAGAAATAGGAAAGGGGTATGGAAAGAGAGGGAGGCATATTTCGAAAGAAACGGGTATATGCAGGCGCGGAGATAGAAAGAATGCGAAAGAGAGGCAGAGTAATGACAGATGAATTAGTGCAGAGAGATAGAGATGTGCAAGTGCAGGAAAGAAGAACGAGAATTAGGGAGTCTAGGTACAATGAGAAGTATGAAAAAATAATAACGGAAGAAATGCCAAAGTACCTAGGAAGAGAAAGTAGAAAAGAGAGAGTGATAATAGCAAGATGTAGATGTGGAAATGAGGAGAGAGAGAATAAATATTGGAATGAGGATAATAATAGAGTATGCAGGATGTGTGGAGCAAAAAAGGAGACGATAGAGCATTTGTTGAAGGAATGCGTAGAATTGAGAGGGAGAGATGAGAGTAGAGAAGAAAATTTGAATGAGGACGGAAGAGGGATCGAATGGATGAGGAAGGTTGAGTGGAGAAGAGGGACAATATGTGGGAAGGGATAAAAGCTCCTAGTTATTGTGTTGAATTATTGATTTATTCAGTTTAATATATGATATTATATTTTATTTTATTTGAGTTATGGGAAATGTATCGGATACTTTATAGACCTGTAAAGGTGATAAATATAACGAGTGAGCAACAAAATTCGTGATCGTAGGAGCCTCTGAATCCAAAATTTTGAGTCGATTCTTGATCGATACGATTGTGTAAAAAGTCAGCGAGTAATGTGAATTGTAAACAGTAAAGTAAAAGAACCGATATACGTTTAGCCAACTGCGATCACGAATTTTGTTGCTCACTCGTTACATACTACTACATGACTGTGCATGTTATCTATGACGGGGCTTCATTTTCTTTCAAACCTTGATTTGTTGAACAGAAAGGGTTGAATGCGAAACAAAAATGTTTACTTTTTACATATTCCCAAAAATAGGATGTTTCTTTGGCTGACTATATTACCAAAATCCTCATGCTAAATCTGAAAAGAAAAGAGAAAATTTGTGCCAGCAAGTCGAGCGAAAATGCCGCGTTCATGGAGACATAGCACACTGCGCAGCAAAACCAGACGCTTCAGAACAAGGCGACTATAGTAGTGATCACTGAAATAACAAATTTATCATGTCAGGTTATGAGTTTTAACTAAAAATCACCGTATTTTTAACAGCCAGTTTTATAGTCTTACGATAATAAAAGTTAACAAATCCTCATTTTTAAGTCTCACGCTTAAATTCACATTTCTCGATTCAAGACATTCGTCCTGGGCTAATAAAACCCCCCAAGGTAATCACTGTGAATCGTCGCCCTACGACTATCGAGCCATTAACATCATTTACTTTTCCCGTCTTTCCTAATTACCATTGCTCCAAGTTTTCACTGCCATTATATTTTTTCTGTCTCTAAATTACATGAGCTATTATTATTGCCATCTCAGTTATTACCATCGACCGGTCAACGTCTGATGACAATAGCTTTGCATGAAATAATAACAACAGGTAGTACTTACTTGTCCTTTGTGTGAACCAACATAGACCCTATCTAGACATGTGATCTACACATTAGATGCACAGATATTGCTACAATAAAGTGGTGAGTGCAGTCACTACGTAAATTATATATAATTCATCATTGTCAATTTGCCTGTGCCTGGTAGTGCAAAGGTCGAAATTGTCTATCATGTTTATGTCCTTGTTTTTATGTGGTTGTTAGAGCTCTTGAAAAATTTGGATAAAATATTCATTTTATAATATTCACTATGAAAGAAAAAGTATGTATGTGCATCACTAACATTCTACATATTATTATTAAGTCTTCTAAAAACTGACAGATTATGGAAAATGTGAAGCTATCTTTCAAGTGCTTTGACAGGTGTTACCCCGTGGCCGCTTTGGTGTTCGATGTCTGCATATTGTGGTATCATTACCAGCTGTCAATTTACATCGGGAAAGACTGGTCACTTGGCGCACGCAGTTTTGTCACACGAGAATGCCTGGAGTGGAATTTAAATTCAGCGTGTGTTTTAACCACCAAGAATCTAGCTGTGAGGGCTGCACGTATTGGAAGAATAACAAAGTGACCCCCTCTTTATGAAAGTAAATAGAATAGTCTTTTTTCCTGTACTGTGTTGTGGAAAATTTATAAAATAATATTACGGTATTCAATAAAATATGATAAGCCATAAATAAATACGACTGTCAGTTAGACAATAACCTTTGAATTTATTGTGTACTAGCTTTTTGCCAAAATGATGAAAAAAGTACCTCTTTTTAAACGATGCTAGAAAACATATTTTCGTCCAAATTTTCTGAATGTTATTTCGGGTCTAGTGCAAAGCTAAATAAAATATGCCAAGATTCCAAGTAGAGAAGTCGATTTATGCATCCTCTGTGTACATTTTTACTAAATTATAAAGCTCTACAAAGACGGAGAAGGCTTTTACGATTTCTTAAGCACTGTGGTGTCCCAAATCCAGTAATTATTACAACTGCCAAATCCAATTGAAAACACAAAAATTAATAAATCTAGATTATTGTGTGTGATTTTTATATATGTATTACTAGCTGGTACCCGACGCGCGTTGCCATGCCCACAAAATCAAGTAAAACACATCTCAGTCGATTTGACCGGTGGAACGAACAGGTAAACCACGATGGATAAACATTGAACCGATCCGAATATTATATGATTTGTGGTAAAAATTTCATATCAAACCGTTGACCGATGTAGAAGCCTATTCGGAACATAGAAACATCCAAACGTACAAATAATAAAACACATTCTTTTTTAGTGAACAGTATTTTGGAATATGTATTTAGTTTAATTTTTTTTTCCTTATTATTTTAAAACAGTCGGGTAAACAATATTTTTGGTTTTCCAATTTGGCGAATACATAAAGAAGTTTTTCGGTGTTCCCTCTTTGACCACGCGAGAAACATGGACTTCCCAAATTGAGCCCAGGAACACTCAGTGACTGTCCATGGGCTTTGTTGATGGTAATTGCCAAAGCAAGGCGTACTGGAAATTGAAGCCGTTTGAAACCGAAAGGCAAATCGAATCATTGGTATGCATAGGATGAGCATTACATTTAGGATGGTCGTTTTAATGGACACTATGTTGTTGAAGTGTTTCAGTAGCTTTTGATCTGAAATCTCTTAACCGCATTTCCTCTACATGACTTTCACGTTGGTCGGGTGTCTCACCTGTCCTATTGCCTTTCATTTGCCTAGATTTTTTGGTTGATTTTCCAACAGATGGTTTTCCTTTTTTGGCATTTTAAAGTGTTTTCTGAAGTAGTAAGCAAACGTAAGCAAAATAACCGGCGCAAGTGGCTGCACCCTAAAAATGAAGTAAAACTATGTTTTTAGTGAACAGCAAATTAGTGTTATAAAATTATTTGGTTAGCGTTACCTGCCGATTGCACGTTCTTTTCAAGAAGGACTTAAAGTTCGAAAGCAATCCTGGACACATCCACAATCAATTTTGGCACTCTTCCCTCGATTTCACCACACTGTTCCTCCCTGCTTTTGAAGAAAACTGATGAGTGACATTTTATATCTAAAACTGTCACTGTGACATTTTTATCTGACAGTTTTCAATTTCGCTTGGTTTAAACTTAATTTTTTTTTTACCAAAAATGGGTGACACATTGGGGTCGTATTATTTGTGGTCAAAATTTCATGAGGATCTGTTTACAGGTTTAGGCGCCTATAAGATACGAACAAACAAACAAATACTGATTTTTATATATTAGATATCGTGTATTAAATTACAGCTTGCAGCCGATTCGTCCAAAGCTACTTTCGCGATACTGTTAAAACTGATGAATAATAATTACAATTCACAAAAACTGCAGTACGCATGCGAAGCACGCTTGCTCGTCCGTTACGTCATGCAGAGTTTTTTTTACATTTTTGATGTATAATTTAATCTGGAAAGCAAAAGAAACAGAATATCAATTAATCACCCATCAGGGAGAGAGGTCGGGTTTGGCTTAGAAAGTGGGGCCATAAACGTGGAACAGTCGAGACGACGCACACAGGTGAAATTTACCGAAAAGTTGGCCAAAATTAAATTAAGTATGTTAACGCCTATATATTGCTGCAGTTAGTCTAAAACAATAGTTTAAATATGTATTATGAAAATAGAAGCTTTATTGATACCATATTTATAAGAAAACAAAAAAAGAAAATACAATTTTAAATCGTTACTTCATCAGGTTCTTTTAAGAGTATTATAACATCGTGAGGATATGACTTTACGTGTCTTTGTGGTAGTTTTCTGAGACTTGTAATGTGAGGATCTGAAGATATTAAAAGCTGATGAAATAAATCTTCCATAGTTTGTTTTCTGGAGAATTTTCGGGTAAAACCTTTACGATATTTCTTGATATCTTTGTTCTTACTTTCTTGGGCCTCTTCAGATAATAGGCCTATGGGAACTACTGCATTCTGTATTATAATATGTCCATGAATTAATATCCTGTGAATGGTAGTCGGCATATTATACCATGGATACCATTTTAAATAGAGAACAGCTGTTTTCAGAGCGTATATTCTGAATTTTTCTTCATTTATTGCTAGCCCACTAGACATTGTCATCAAAATTATCCATAACCTATAAATCAGATTTTTGCTTATGCCAGTTATTTCCGCCGATGTTTCATAATTACTAAAAAATCGTCGCGCCGAATTTCCATCATTGGTACTCCCATAGCCATGTTTAGGCTGATCAACTAACAGCCCCAGTTTAGCTTTAAATTCACATTGCACTCTTTTTTTCTCTAATTCTACTTTAGATTTATCTTCTGCTCCCCTCGCTTGCCACTTACACAGTTTTAATTTGTAACACAAGTTTAACATCCATTCATAAAATCTGATCCAGCAATGGAGTGATGATAGACCCAGTAGTAAACGTTCCTTATCTATGATTGGTTTACTTAAACAATAATTGAGTTTATTAAAATCTTTTGCTGTAACACCGCATAAGTTACATCTTTGACTGGAAGCAGTATGTGTAATTGCGTTTATTGCTTTTCCATCTACCATTGTCATAACTAAATGGTGTTTAATAGATATATTTCTCTCTTTGATTACCAGATTTGTACTTGTTAAAGTCATAATTTGTTCTTCAATATACTTTGTCTCTTTTTGTAATACTTCAGTCGTTTCATGTACAAATTCTAACTTTATGGGTCTGCAATACCGCGGTGATGAAGGACGTTGATTTTGCCAAATTACTTCATGCGTATGACGGGGATTTCCACAAATTATTTGTACAGGTACCAAAGATGAAATAAAAATAGAACCATCAGAAATATCTGCATTTTCAAATAACTGCTTATATTCAGCCTGGCCGGAAGTACCATCACAGCCCCATTTACTTATGAGCCACATGTTCTCTAATTTACTTTCTTCTACTCTAGAAAGTACGTCACTGAGTGATATCGCTAACCTTTTTAGTGTGTGATCCACAAGATCCTGAATAGGTACCTCTGCTGAACTCTCAGTTATTAGGATGTTGTCAGGATAGCAGCGTTTTTTTGTCTTAATTACGCTTTCGTAATTAGGATATAGGGGACAATTTTCTTCAAGGGCATTACTTTTGATAATATTATACTGATATTTAGTTAGTTTGGCATTAGTAAGTAAAGACAGTGCTTTATCTTCTGTTAGTTTTGCAATCTTAACATCATCTTTCTTAATATAATTTTTCGCAGAGTCGGGGTTTTTAACAATGTCAGCTAAAACTTTTGCAGCTTGAACATTACCTTCTGATCTGAGCTTCAATAAATTAAAGTGAAATAACTCTTGCTTGATATAATTTGGTAATTCGTCTTCACAGTGTATAATTTCCCGAACTTTTGTTACTAAGCATTGAAATCGAGCCTCGTGATCATCAGATTCACCCATTAAATAAAAACTCACTAGATTTCTTCGACTAATTGGTATGTTATGCTGGGAACTGCCTGAAAAGTGATTATGAATATATTTACAATTTATGTACGTTATTGAATTTTGTTGAATTTTGTTGAGGTAACGCAAGTAGACGCAGCTAAATTTAGTGTCATATTAAAGCTAATGAAATGTACTTTTTAAATATGAAATAAAAACGGGTTGAGTGCGGTTGAGTATAAACGTTTTTACTATGAGAAATAAAAATAAACCGATAATGAATAGCCTTATGTTTAAAACGATATATCTTCACATTCGTAAGTGATGTAAACGTTTTAGTTATTTGTTAAAAAAGACATTTACCTGAAGGTATGGAATCCATAATGTTTTAATCCAAATATTCACTAAACAAATATCAAACGTGATTTAAAGTATTATTGAAAATTGTAATAAATTATTCCACTAAACAACCACTACCTTATTCAAATATGTAGGCCATGGAATAAAAAGTGTCAAACGTTTTGCTGGTCACCAATAGATTGCGCTATATACTTGGATGGTAATTTAAGTTACTACTTTTGAATCAGAGAAACTTTATTTTTATCAATATTGGCCATAAATCGCGTAAATTTGACCTGTGTGCGACGCCTGACTCTTTATGGTTCCACTTCGGTCAGTCCCAACCTCGCGGTATTTTTCGCGGATTTGCCGTCAGGCCGTCAGGACGTCGCACATGATTAATTTTAAGCCAGGATTAAGTGAGTTAAGTTAGTTAATTAGTTAGTTCATCTGATTAAGATTAATGTAATTTAAAACGAGCTGCGCAGTTAACTGAACATCGGTGGAGGATACAGATATTGTTAGTTGAGGTCCTAAGAGTAAGACGAACCAACAATGTACAATATAAACTAAAATCTAAGACAGAATAAATATATATGATAACATCAATTCGCATTTAGAAATAACAAATTTATCCTTGACGAAATGCATAGAATGAAAAATTAATCAGATCGAAAAAAGCAGTTGAAGAAAAGAAGAAGCTATTATTACTATTATTCCTAGATGTAGCCCAGTTTTTTTATGACATCAATGGAAATTAGAGTACAAATTTGGGATGCAATGAGCAAAAAAATTGCGTACATGTCCAGAAAAACGAACGAAAAGCGCAGCAGCTATAACAAAAACTAAACCACACACATAATGTATACAACTTTTTGCCGATGACGAAGTTTTCCACTCGGTGCCCCCATTTTACAAAAATTATTGTTGCACCGAAGTTACATTCACATTATGGACATAAAGATAGGTGCACGATAGTGTGATGAACGCGGATTTTGCCCAAAAGAATGCATACGAGCACATAGGGCGCAATTCTTAAAAATATGAGAGAGGTTATGTTTTTGGAGTATTTTGTTGACCTTAAACTCTTTTATTATCTCATTGTGGACGTGTTTTACTTTTAGTTCAATGACTTCACCCATTTCATTAACATTTTTAGATTGACATTGACATTGAAAATAAGGTAAATAGGCAACTGAGCTGCTTAGTATTTGTACCACGAGATGGTGCGCCTTCGAGAGTGTCATTAAATTGGTCATTATTATATCTTAGAAACTTATTCAAAGACAGTTAAGTGCGGTATCTTCTTTCAAAATATACCACCAATATTTATCATAAAGGATCTTTTTTTCGCGTTTCTTAAAGAAGAAAATTTTGGACTATATTACCGCTTAAAGGCGGTAGAACCTATTTTACAGCTGTCAAGGCTAAAAATGTTTACGATCACAGTTATTTCAAACTTGTTGAATACGCATTCAAAAATCATTTAAGTTGTTTGGGGAATGAGGTAAAATGTGCAGTCTGGTAAGTATAATACTCACGTTTTCGTTAGGTAATAGTTATTCTGTGTCAAATATTTGGATGTGAACATTAACACACTTCTTCAGTGCAATATAAGAAAATGGAATAATTTCATAGCATTAGGTTGCACACAATCAGACCGAAGAAAAATGACAAACAGCAGCAAAAGTATGGAACATGAGGAACAGCAGTGTGGGTCGTCTGAGTAAGAAACTGGCGAACTGGAGGCAAGAAGCAGGTTGATGCACGTACGAAATCTGGAAATTCGCGGCGATCACTAGTTAATATTAAAAGAGACGTTTGCCAGTGATGCATAATAACTAGTAATCTTTCATGGCTTTATGTTTTCATAATTCCTTGATTTCATGGTGTCTTGAGTTTATTGTTTAATAGCCGTATCACTTATCTATTTTATAATTTTATGGTTTAATTCTGTAGTGAATTGGGAGGTAAATCTGTGTTACTCGAAGGACCATATGTAAACTTGTATATTACGAATAGTTGCAGATTGATGATGAACGTTTCTTCCCCCGGATTGGTTTTGTACTGAATTTGAATAAAGGAACCGCGTCCTGGTTTTAGATTGAATTATGCCCTTGGGGTAGAATAATGAGTTGTTGTCTGAACGAGATTTTGATTTTGATTTGTTGTTTGATTGAGAGTTTGTTTTCGACTCTTGCGGGCGTGAGCGCCGCCAGTAAGGTAAAGGTTTTACGACCCTTTGGGTTTCCCAACTGGCCGACGCGACGGCCGCTGCAAATATTTCTCAACAAATTCCTTTATGGTTTCATGACTTGTTTCATAGTTCGACCATGCCTTCATCGCATTATACCATTTAGAGAATTTTGAAAGAGCAACAATTGTATCCCTATCACGTACAGAAAGTCCGATTTTTACAGTCTGAGGATTTAATAATAACAATTTAATAAACCAGCAGCAAATTTAAGCAGCAGAAAATGTATTTTTAACTTAAATAATGCGCACGTATGGAGAGACGAAATCCGCATACTATTAGGCCCACAATTTTCATTTTGTCAGTCTTTTGTTGTGATTATTATCAAACATAAGTTTTGTAAAAAAATTAGAGTTCTACTACGTGTTAAAATTAATACATATAATCATTTTTGGGACACGTTGTATATACTAGTGTATGCCAGTCAAATTCGAAATTCGAGTGGTATGTATTGGATTGGTAATCGAATTAATGTAAAAGTTAAAAGTCCCGAAATGAAATAGATTTTTATAAAAAAGACTGGACAAATAACAACTGCTGCAAGAAACGACAGCAAATGCTCGAAATCGTTTACTATTCATTTGCACACACTCAATGAGATTTCCAATTTCATTCTGATTGGGCTGAACTTGACTAGTTTCTCTAGTCCGGCACGCGCGTCCAAAGTAGTTTTATGGTCGGGATGAGGGCCATCTAACCATTATGCATATTATTTGCGACTGCACTTGCATTTCTTACGTATTCTCCATAAATTACCATAATTTTCATGTAGTTTTACATGGTAAAAAATCGCACAAACTAAACATCACGACTATTATGATAAAAATATCTTTGAATGCAAAATCTATATTTTAGAGATTCTGCAAAAATATTTACTTTGATGAATTTGAAACCTGCTTGGTCAACTTTATCTTGTCTTTTTGATCCATCATCGCCGAGTTTGCTATGGGGAGTAAGTACATACTGGAACACCCTGTAGACTATTTTTTTAACTGCCCTAGGAATTCCCACGTTACATTTTTCACCCCAAATTAACTCTTGTTTGAGGCAAACGCCGACATACCTGGACGGCATTTCTCTAAATTTCAATAGCAATTTTGTTCGTAAATTCAAAAATATCTCAAAAAAATAATAAATATCAGTAAATAATGAAATCTTCCCAGTCCGATCGCTCTGAAGAAATAAAAAAAAAACAGAATTATGATAAACATCCTAAAACATACGGAAGATACCGTGAGATTAGCAGTGTTGCCAAATTGGCGGATTTGGATAACCGGCAAAAGGAGAAAAGTCATTCTAATTTATTTTCTTTTTGTTTTGTTACGTTATACTTAAACGTATAATTTGCTTCTTTTATTTCATGCTAGCTAGTACAAAAATCTGATCCGGCTTCGGTTACATTTTTTCGTTGTTATACGTCGTGTTGATCTTAAGATATATTAAGCAAGTTAGACTATAGTATAGTTATAGTTTGTTGCCTGATTGTGGCGTTTTATTTGATAAGAATTCCGAAGATAACTTTCGCAGTGAGTAGCTCCATGGAGTGAAAACTTTGTTGGTGTATCGTGAGTAACGACAATAAAGAACTAAAGTAATAAAACTATTTTTCTAATTTGCTGTTGTAACAAAGCTTTTAACGCAGTCATTTTGAGTGAGTGCGTTAATAAGCCAGTAACGCACCCAAAATCTAGAATTTGTGTTTCGATTGGTAACACACACTGAACCCTGCATTGAACGAAATGTCAGTGTGATTTTGAGGTTATGGTTCCATGTCAAGTCATGTCAAGTATACGTCAGAAAAGTCAGAATTTAACAAAATTCCTTAAATCCAATCCTTAATTCCAAAAAAGCTGTTTTTATCTTTACACAAACGTGACTTCGTGATGATGAGCTACACATTAAAAGAACAAATGCGCTATCAATAATGCACCCTATAGAACACCTCCTCTAAGCCATCTCTGCTAAAACAAAAAGAAGAAATCCACAGTCGCATCAATTGCGTTAAAAGTTGAACGCGTAGGTAAGAAACTTTTCACTTTGACGATATTATGATCCCCCTCGTATAATATATTGCGGACAGCCACGAGAAAATTGAATTGGGGGGCAACGATGTCCTCTCGCATGCATATCTTCGCCCCTGGGACTGCCCCTATTATAACGCACATTCCCACTGTCAACCCGTCCCCGTATAAAAGCATCCGTATCAGCCACAATGTCGCCATTTGAAAATAACCCAACAGATGCGTTATCGCGTCTGTTAATGACCATTATTTTATGGAAGCTTTTTAATGGGCGACGGCATGACCACGGTTTATGATTTGTGAACGATGATTTTGTGATTGAAATGAAAATTAACGGCCTTTCGCCTGAACAACCACACGGTAGATTTTATCGTCCGAATTAGAGTGTTGTCGGCGAACTATAGGACGGGATTCATCCGAGAGTCAGTTTCTAGTTTGTTGAACTTCTGCAAATCTTACAATTGTCATTTGACAAAAATTCCTAATAGTTACATTAACCGAGATGGACATGTTAGATTGTTGGAACGATCTTTGGCTAAGGCAGACAGAACTGTTGCATCCTGTAATACCGGGTGTTCAACTGAAAATATATTTGCAGCGGGCGATGAATGACAGTGTGCTTTTTTATGCTGTGTACTTATAACCGCATCGTTCAGTGCACCTAATGACCTAAAGTGCATTTATGTCAAAAATAATGTGCATCATGACCTTCTCCACCCGTTATGTTAAAAACAAAAAAAGACCAACATACTGGCGTAAACTTGCAACTTGTGAACATTTTACTCCCATAAGATGCGTAAAACCACATGCAACCCGGAGCTGTAAACAAAATTATAGTAATTTTACGTTTTCCGTTCTCATAAACGGTAAGTAATGGATGATGATGGCGTAATAACAGGAATGAGAGGGGAAACCGCATCGCGCCGTAAGCCTTTGATTGTGTTTCTGTGTACGTTTCTGCAAATGACAGATCTGTGGCAGATTTACTTCTTACCTTATGAGTACGCAGATGAAAGGAGCAGTCGCTTTGGAAGATATTTAGAGGAGCAGTTCCTTTCATCTTGTCTACAAGCAATATACTGAACTTATTACGAGGTTTTTGTTTCTCGCTGATTGGTATTTAACCGAAATTTTTTCCCATCAGTCAACTTCTTCATTAATAGCATGTGCTATAAAAATGTTTTTCGCCAATTTTAAAGCTGATTGCTTGAGATCCCTGAATCGCGTTTCTTGTGATTAATAGATCTTTACTCCTCAAAAGACGCAAGTTTGCTTCTGACGGCACACGGACTCCTGTTTACCTTTCATTAATCATCTTGAGAACTTATCGATTGATCAAACAATAACGTTGATAATACAACAGTGTAGTTGGTAATGTGTGAGTATAATAATTATAATGGTATAGTGATTTATCGTGTGCACGGTAGTAATTATAAAACCTGCCAACCCTTGAACTTATACATGCAAACAAATACTTTGAAAATAATTAACAACGCTAATGGACATAAAGAGTTTCCATCGACCAAGTTAATTTCATACCGATTCTTAGAAGTAGGGTGGGTGCGGTGTAACTTTTACAAATTGTCACACTGCGTGTATAGTCTCACCATTCGGTATTCATCTTATGTCATGAGTTGAAATAACATAAACAACCACCTTGTTATTTTAACATAACGGCAGCTGTTTGTAACGATGTTGGCAGCCCTAGAAACTTTGTCACAATATCCGGTTTTTATTTATCTTGTTTCACCTAGATTTGCGAGGAAATGTTATTTCGCTTAATAGTTTCGTGGTTAAGGGCAATATAAATAGTCAAGGAATTTTATATTACTTATCTAATTTTGTACATAAAACATAAAACAGGCAATCTTCGGAAGTCCTCAAGAACAGCTCCGATTTTAATTTTTTTTTGAATGTTTGTTTTTATATATAATAATAATAATAATTTTTAAACCAGAAGAATGTTCTTAAATCCAGGTGGAGTAAATTTAAATTAAAATTTAAATATATCTAAGTCGAACTCCACAAACTTTAATAACTGTAAAATTACTATTACTAATGGAACATGATTCGGCAGAACACTTCTGCCATCATCAGCCCTTAATTTTTTATATTCCTTAAGGGCTGATGATGGCAGAAGTGTTAGTAATTAGTAATTTTACAGTTACATATTAAAGTTTGTGGAGTTCGACTTAGATATGTTTAAATTTTAATAATAATTTATATTTATAAAATCAGAAACCTTATGAAGTGGGGAAATAATTATTTATATTGTTTAAACAATATTTGTGATATTTATATAAAAAAAACATTTTTTCATACAATACTTATTCTACAAATAATATACGAAAGTAAATTATAAAATTATTATGAATTGTGGATTATTTCTTTTCAACATTTATAAAAAAAATTATTAAAAATTGTTCATCAATAAAATTTTAGAATTTCTCTCGATTTCTATGAGATTCCCTAATGAGATCCTGACTGTTTGACAATGGAACCACCTCAAGAGTATACCCTCAAATAAAAGAAGAATTTTGAAAATCGGTCCACAATTGACGAAGAAATTGCTGAACATACATAAAGTCGGTTAATAAAATGGAGCGAAAATTTGAGGATCTTTCTCGATTTTTATGAGGTTCCCTGGTCAGATCCCGCTTTTTTGACAATGGAACCACCTTAAGTGCCGTCTGACCCGATCCATAATCTTGTACAAGATTATGTACATAAAATTGAACAAAATTTGTAACTAAATTTAGGATCGTGTCATACAGGATTTGATACAAAATTTGTTATCAAAAATTTATGAACCAAATTTTTTAGAATATGTTCTAATTTCATCCTAAAAACATAGTCTTTTTCAAAAGTTGAAAAATTTGTTCATTCTTGCTACTGAGAGTTAATATACTATCATACTATCACATCACTCATTGGATTCGTAATCACCTCTAGAAATATGCAAAAATTTCAAACCCGCACATAAACAATGGCAAAAGTTATTAACAATAAAATTAAAGAATCCCAAAAAAGAGTATATTTCTTGAAATAACTCGAAAACTACTAATGTTAGAAAAATAAAAGATTCTTAAAGAGGAAATTTCCTAAAAAAAATGTCGACTCCCGAAACATAATTTTTATTATTTGATACTTTTCATTTAATGTTGAAAATAGGGCTCCGCTTGGTCGGCGCTGTACCGTTACGCTGTCTCGAAACCGGCCGTTTTTTTTACCCTATAAAATATTAATTCAAAAATCTGAAAACATTATGGTACTATCTAGACGCTTGAAGGAAAAGTTCCGCTGTTAAAAAAAAATATCCTCTGATTTTTCATAAAATGAGCCCATTGTTAAATAACTAATTTTTTTAGTTGAGTGAGTTCTCATATTTACATTCTACGGATAATTGTTAAACTAAAGCACCCAAAATTTTTACGCTTTGTGGAGACCTTTTTACAACTGTTCTAATGGTTGAATATTTTCTTCTAAGTCTGTATGCGTTACCATTTGTTGTTGCCAGATAATTAGGCAGCAACACGTACGTTAAAATTATCATCTCCACTTTATGAAAACCTACGGCAATTGGTTTCAAGACAATTTTAAATCGATTTCCTAAGGTCCCAAAAGCATACAATGCTCCACAGTTGCGATAATTTCAAAATGTAATCAAACGCAAGAAATTCCTGTAGTCCCCTTCATTTAGTCCCAAAAGGCGTTCGGTGACTATCGCAGCCTTAACGCAGTTACTACACCAGACAGGTACCTAATTCCCCACATCCAGGACTTTAGCAACAATCTAGATTAAATATTATAGGATCGTATACCGGTTTTGATAGATTTGGTATCAAAAATGTATGAACCAAGTTTTTTAGAACATGTTCTAATTTCATCCTAAAAATTTATTCATAAAATACTCAGAACAAACTGCGCAACTGCCGGCTGTTAAATTTTTGCCGCCTTTTTTTTAAATATTCCTTTAAGTTCGAGGAAGGTTCTTATGAAGTAAAACATGGACAGGGGGGCTCAAGGGACCCCCTTGGGTTTAAGAACGACTGGACCGATTTTTATAATCTTTGATTTGTTGGATTTGTCTCCGCCACGAATAGCAAAATAACTATTAACACATAGAAAAGGGGACCCAGGGAGCCCCCTTGGGTTTATAACTCAAGAACGGCCGGACAGATTTTTATGGTCTTTGGTTTATTGTATTTGTCTCCGCAACAAACAGCAGAATAACTATTAAAACATTGACAGGGGGGCTTTGGGGGACCCATTGGGTAGATAACTCCAAAACGGCTGGACTGATTTTTATGATATTTGATTTTTTGGATTAGTCTCCGCCACGAATAGCAGATTAACTATTAAAACATTGACATGGGGCCCAGGGGCCCCCTTAGGTTTATAACTCAAAAACGGCTGGACCGATTTTTATTATCTTTCATTTGTTGGATTTGTCTCCGCCCCGAATAGCGGAATAACTATTAAAATATGGACAGGGGGCTCAGGGGCACACCCTGGGTTTATAACTCAAGAACGGCTGGACCGATTTTTATGATCTTTGATTTGTTGGATTTGTGTCCGCCCCGAATAGCAGAATAACTACGAAAACATGGACAGTGAGCTCAGGGGACTCCCTTGGGTTTATATCTTAAGAACGGCTGGACCGATTTTTATGATCTTTAATTTGATGGATTTGCCTCCGCAACAAATAGCAGAATAACTATTAAAACATCGGAAAAATTACAGGGGGCGGGGCGCTTGGTACAGGGCAACGACAATAACAATAACAAGAATTAACGAAAAAATCCATACATTTTGTATGGAATCCGTATATAACGCCATCTTTGATACATGACAGAAACAAAAATGAACATGGCGTTGTATGCTGGTTCCGGTAATGCCAGTAAAAAGCGTTGTGGGCATTATCCGTTGATAAAAAAAATATTTATTCAGCTAAAAAGTTAACACAACATTTATTGATTCTGAGGCGGTACAAAGTTCGCCGGGTCAGCTAGTACATAATAAAATACATTCGGTAAACGTAATTAAATGATATTTTAATATATAATTAATATAATATTCAGATATACCCAACCAATAACACATACCAATAGGTACACAAACTACCCAGTTCGCAACCCCCTCACCAGTAGTCGGACTTCTTTGAAAGTGAGTAGTGGGAAGAGTGTGAAATATATTTTTTGTACTCATTGCTTATAAAATACATACTCCATTTATTGTGATTTTATGTAGTGTTCCGTTGTTTAATGTTGTTTAAAAATTAGCGTTTAAATATCTTTTTATGTTGATTAAAACTTTCTTGTTGTACGTGTGTCTATCTCGAAAACGGTAGCCCGTGGCAACTTTTGAAAAGAATACGTTTTTCACGTAATGAAAAGAATACGTTTTTCAAAAATAATGGAGGAATCGAGTCTTCTACTAGAAAATGTAATACAAACACGCAGGAAAAAGTTGTGACTCTCCAAAAGAGAAAGACATATAGGTAGCGCCCCACGCAATTAAGGACCAAACTAAAATCAAATTTAAATTTCCCATGTTTAAAAAACCGCAAGTTCCAATGTTCGTACAATTATCGACATTGATTAAAAAATTAATTAGAAAAAACAAAACTAAAAATAACTCTTTAAGACCCTGTATCTCAAAAATGAAGGCCTTGTGGACCCATGTTTATATGAACTTTTAATCTTAAAAATACCTGAAGAATTGGCCTCTGAAATATCGGACACTTATTAACAAACACTCTGTATACCTGAGTGACCTAAAGGTTTCACCTTTAGCTAAAAACCTTGACGTTACTTCTAATCTTCAGAATAAAAACATAAACAAATAGATATGAATATATAAAATTATCTGCTTCTAGCAGGAATAGCTTCCCGCATAACTGTATCTTCTTTGGAAATAAAACCGCCAATTCATTCCAAAATGTACTCAAACTGTGAGTCCGTCAAACGCAAAAAATTCCTGTAGGCTTAGGGGTCCTCACTTTTTAATTCCGAGTTAAGCAAGCTCAAAACGTCTCGTCCTTCTTCTCAACCAAGATCTAGCCGAAACGTTCCTATTTCGGTTTTTACGTGAATTTTTCTTTTCTAACAAGACAGCGCCCAGTGTTACAGTTATTAGAATGCCAACTCCAGTTGTATAATTCAAAAACAAACCTATTCATTTTGCAGCTCTCAAAAACAAACACAAATTTATTACAAAATGTAGAGTAATCTGACATCTGTCAAAAGAAATTTGTACAAGATTTAGGATCGTGTAAAACAAGCACAAAAATATTGATACAAATTTAGGACCATAAATTAGGTACAAATTTTGTTCAATTTTATGTACATAATCTTGTACAAGATTATGGATCGTGTCAGACGGCACTAAGAGTATACCCTTTCAAATAAAAGAAGAATTTTGTAAATCGGTCCAGAATTGACGAAGAAATCGGTGAACATACATGACGTCGGTTAATAAAAGGGAGCGAAACTTTGAGGATCTTTCTCGATTTCCATGGGATTACCTTATTAGATCCCGATCTTTTGATAATGGAAACACCTTAAGAATATACCCTTTCAATTAAAAGAAGAATTTTGTAAATCGGTCCACAATTGACGAAGAAATTGGTGAACATACATGAAGTCGGTTAATAAAAGGGAACGAAAATTTGAGGATCTTTCTCGATTTCCATGGGATTCCCTGGTCAGATCCGGATCTTTTGGTAATGGAACCCCCGTAAGAGTATACCCTTTCAAATAAAAGAAGCATTTTGTAAATCGGTCTACAATTGACAAAGAAATCGGTGAACATACATGAAGTCGGTTAATAAAAGGGCGCGAGAATTTGAAGATCTTTCTCGATTCCCATGGGATTCCCTGGTCCGATCCTGATCTTTTGATAATGGAACCACCTTAAGAGTATACCCTTTCAAATAAAAGAAGAATTTTGAAAATCGGTCCACAATTGACGAAAAAATCGATGGACATACATGAAGTTGATTAATAATAGGGAGCTAGAGAAATATCATACATATTGTTTAAATAATATTAACTTCAAAAGGTTTCTGATTATAGATAATATATAAAAAAAAACAAAAATTAAAAAAAGAAACATCAAAATCGGAGCTGTTTCTGAGAACTTCATTGACGCGACTAATTGTAAATGTTGGCAAAAAAAGAAAATTTTCAGACAAAATAAAAATCGTAATTTTTACACATTAAAAAACAGACGATATAACGTATTTACAACGTTGTTACAACATGTTTACAGCATTGTTATATCAGAAATTAACAAGGAGAAGAAAAAATCCACGGTCAGTTGTGTTTTTATGGAAACCATTTTACCATTTATTCTATTAAAAGCCTCGAATTTCCACAATTCAATTTCAATTTTCGCATTATATGAAAATTTATGAGAAAGTGCAGTTGAAGCGTATATTGAGGAACAACTGTGTTCTCACAGCCAAATTGGCGACTGAGGACGTGTAAGATTGCTTCGGTCGATTGTGGGCCAGTTCGCAGTGCACTGAGCTCGCAGTTGTTGAACGTGAACGTAGAGCGAAGCCCACACGGGTATGGCTAGTTTTTGTTTAATTGCAGACATCAACCTAAAGTTTCACTTAGATTTCCTTCGTGGAAGCACCATGGACCGACATATAAACGTGAGGAATACATACAATACCATTACCAATTTAAAAAAATAAAAAAATAATTATGTCCAAAAACCGGTTTCCGAAAAAAGATCGTTAAACCAAAATGAATAGCAATAGAAAATAAATTTCCATTTGCTACTTCATGAAGAAAAAATATTCAGAAATGGAAATGGAAAAAAAACCTTCTGCCCAATCCTTGTATTCGATAATATTTTCGCCTGTCGTTCAAGGAATCGCTAAGCAAAATTTAATGACATTAGGGTGTACAATTCCAGACTAAAAGGTATTAGTCCAAGCAAATTAGACTTTTTAGAAGAAAAAATTTACAAAGTTTTAACCACCTCCCCGGGGGAGATTAATCCTTTTTTGCCCAAAAAACCTCCCCCAAGCGTCATGTCTTCAAGCTGTACTGCATTTTTCTCGTAAGCAGTAACTACGACGATAAATTCTCATAGGCACGGAGGAATAATAAGAAATGGAGCCAGCATCCCGGTACTAAACATATGCAGCGCCAATTAACTGTGCGTGGAGGGGAATAGTGGTTTGTTTTCTTTCACGCGATAGAATGTGACAGTGCCTACGATGGCTAGCAGTTGAGGCACGGTCATTTTTCCGAAAATGTTCACAACAAATCAAAGCATTTTTAGGTATCAGCCCTACATCAACACTAACATTTACGGCTTCTAAGGTATATTTAAATTTGTACGCCACTGAGCTGATAAACACACCCACCACGTGCGTTATACATGCTTACCTGTGGAAAGTCAAGTTGGGGTTCAAGTAATCCAGTTTTTTACACACATAACACTGTCTAACCATGTTTACACCAATGTCCTTATGGTTTTCAATGTTTAAAATTCAATCCACCGCAAACCCATTACAATAAAAATGGCAGACATATTCTTTTTCCACAACCACAGGGGCTGCTGCAGTGTTGTCAAACCTGTTGCGGCAATTATAACGAAAACTATTAGTGGAAGCAAAAAATTTATAGAAACAAAATTGTAGAGCAGTTTTTTTCTGTTTTTGCTATTGGTCAAAAAACGGGGGTCGACTAATTTTTGCCTTTGCGCTAAAAACTATACTGATTTTCCAACGTCATTTATGAGCGTTGGGTGGGAGATAAGCAAAAATTTCAGGAAACCAATTTTAAGCAGAGTTGAATGGGGAGCATAAGTCCCATAACATTTTCTCGTCGAAGTAACCGTTTACGAAGAAAATGCGGAAAAGGTTCATGAGGTCACGTTCGGGGGCGGTTTTTTGGTCAAAAGGAGATGAAGCTCCCCCCGGGGGTAGGAACTCTTTGGATCTTTATTTGGGTCTTTGCTGGGAGTTCATAAAGAAAATTTAAAGTTCTTTCATCTAAAAAGTCTAATTTGGTGACAGATGAGCATTACCCCTCTTACCCCTCTCCCCTTCCGCCTTTACCGATGTTTGATGACTGGACCTCATACAGAAAAAACTGCTCTACAGTTTTGTTTCTATACATTTTTTGCTTCTGTTAATGGTTTTCGAGATAGTTGCTGCAAAAAACGGGGGTGGACTAATTTTTACCTTCGCGCTGAAATCTATATTCATTTTCCAACGTCATTTATGAGCGGTGGGTGGGCGATAGGAAAATCTTCATGAGACCAATTTTATACAGAATTTGATAGAGAATATAATAAGTTCTATATAACAGTTTCTCGTCGGAGTTACCGTTTAGGAGAAAAATGGGGGAAAGCCTCATGAAGTCACACTCGGGAACGCTGTTTTGGGCAAAATGGGATGAAGCTCCTCCCTCCTACTCTTCGGATCTTTATTTGGGTCCGTGTTGGGAGTTCATAACCAAAATTTAAACACTTTATAAATTATTTCTTCTATCCGTCGTTTTTTAGTCTAATTTATTATTAATTAATTATATCACTATACTGTCGCTCAAAAGGAAGTACTAGGCAGTGAGTTAAATATTACAAACTTTTACTACAATTTTATAATGAAAACACACCAACAAACGCTGTAAAAAGAGTACATGAGAACGAATGTCACAATGTCTCGTTAAACGAGTGTAATATATATACAATTTTTTCTACTTTGGAGCTCTTCGTTTTTTGAAAATGTTAAAATTCTGATTTTTAAATAATCTAGGGATTTTTAGGATTAGGTAGTACTGGTTGTGTTTGTGGTTGTTTTTATCTCAAAAGGTGACACTTGGCTTGACCCCTCGAGTGCTCAATACCAACGTAATACGTATCAAATAAAAAACCAAAAACAGTTTTACAATAAGTTCCATTGTGACACTACTTTTAGAATCGGATAAGTTCCATTGTGACACTACTTTTAGGATCGGCTTTTCAATCGTTGGTTTACCTACAGTTAGTAGGTTTCTATGGAAATTTTTGCAATTTCACCAATCAAAATGCTGCATTTTTAGTTTAACTAGAGGTTTAACTTTAACCAACGATTGAAAAACTGGCCCTTAGTGTCGCAATGAACAATTTGTGACACCAAAGTAGAAAATTTTTTTTTGGAACATTATTTTTGCGGTTATACAATATTGCTAGTTTTGGCAATCTCGTCACTGATGCTGGCTCAAATTTCATTACAATACGAGGTTGGGTGGAATAATATGCGGCCTAACAAAGAATGAAACATAACATACGGTAAAAAATTGTTTTATTTTTCGACAACTCGATGTACTTGGTCCAGCAATATTCAAAAGCCTTTCTGTCGTTCCTATAGGCCTATTCTTCGAGCTCTTCAGAATAGGCGTTTGTACTCTCTATCACTTCCATATTTAACCCATATTTTTCACAGCGTAAGTTTGGAGATACACTAAAGTCAATTCAAAAGGATTCAAAGCCGACTTCATGAATTTTCCCCAAGAGACTTGTGACAGGGTCATTATATTGATGAAAGATCACTTTTTTGTTAACCCAGGCCTCGCGAATTCTTTCTTTCAAGTGGTCAATTAGATTTGCATAGTATTCCCCATCAATCGTTTTACAAAGTGATCTACTAAAAGAATACCTTTTGCATCCCAAAAGAGCTGATGGACAAACGCTTTCTTTGGGACTGGTTCTCCTTTTGCCGTCCATTGTTTTGATTGCTGTTTTGTCTAAGGGGTATAATGGTAAATTCAGGTAATCCGTTGGATTACGTTAAAACAGCGACAATTTGGAGCACAATTGAGTAACCTGATGAATACAGGAACTTGAAAACTTGAGACTCTAACTACACTAGGACCTATGAGGAGTCTAGGAATTGTGAAACTTGAATAAATTGGTGAACCGAAACAGGAACCTTAAAACTTTGGGTATCTGAGGGTGTCTTAAAAGCCTCAATTTTTTTGAAGATATCTTTTTTATGGTATTATGTTATTATGAATAAAATTGTGAGGAGAACATGTTGGAGCAGTGATATTATTGCTACTATTATTAGCTCTTGCAGACATTGAAGGCCTCTGGAATTTGAAGGTTTACACCGTGCCTCACCGAGACCCACTTTGCAACAGTCCAAGACCAGGCCATGCGTTATGTTGCTCGACCAGCAGAAGTCATAGGGACATGATTGTATCTCGGGGCCTTACAATTGTAACGAGCGTTCAAAAATAAACCTGGTTAGAGGAGGCTGGGCATATTTATAGCAGTGTACAATTGTAACAATTGTTGTCATTTAAGTCAGTTTAGGTTAGGCACCCAGCACTAAATTCGGACACAGTGTTATTGTTGTTATTGAAATTTATATTTGAAACTAGCAAGATCGCAAGTGATCAAAAGATGCGGAAACTTGCTACAAAACATTGCTGTTACGGACGTTGCAGTGACAGTCGCTACAGCAGGGAAAATATGTTTTATTTTTTGCCGTTTCCTAAACCTTGTTTGAGAGTACGAAATGGTACGAAAACATGAATTTAAGATGGTCCCAACACATCAGAAAATGCGTGAGTTGTGCCAAAGCTGACCGGTGGGTGAAACGGTGTCATCAAAGAAAGAATTTCCGAAGCATAAAAGTTATCACTAAAGACGCTTACATATTATGCTCTCTGCATTTTCTTAATGAAAGTGACCTAGTGAGGCATACCCAGATCCAATAACAGCTGCAAAAGAAAAGGTTTGTTTTTTTGCTTCTGAAACGCAAGAGTTAAAAACTTCTTCCTAACCGTACTTTTCAGATTTGCGCATTTAGGAGAACAAGTTTGAGTGTGAAATATGGCAAAGTACCAAATGAAACAGGATTGTCAACATCAGTAGACAGTACGTTATTTAGTGAACCTATGGATATTGATCACAGACGTAGATCCCTGCGTATGATTTTGTGCAAGAGTGAAGAGAAAGCCTGCCAAACTGAAACCTCAAGATATCAGTGTAAATCTACACAAACCACATTGTCAATATTTGCATATATTATGCAACGGTTAAATGAGAAAACAATCAGTACGTTATTTACATAACATTGAGGTTATGTTGTTTTCTGCGGATGTGCGGAATGAAACTTTTGTGGAATGTTTATAATGGGGTCAGACAAAGAGCACAACTTTGTGTACAAGAACATGGAGAACGCTTTCAACACTTGTTGTAAATACATACCTATTATAAACCCAATAAGCAAGACACGTTGTACAGGTAAATAAAAATTGTTTTTGCATGCTAATCATATTTTTCTATATACTGCCCTCTCTGTTGGAGCCTGTGACGACATCAAAAAAGGATTTACGTATATCTGTACCACTTCTGTTTGTACACAGCCAAAAACGCAATTTCAAAGCTTGCTCTAACCAGGTTTTTTGTTGAACGCTCGTTATAATCTTAATTTAAACTATTCTTTGTTTCCTTTTAGTTTTTCTCTTTTTTCTACGTGTTTTCTTGTAATATGTCAATTGTCTCGTCTGCCATACTAATATTGCTTTTTTTCCATTTCCATTTCCATTTCTTTATTTAAATTGCACTGCAAGTTTGTCTTGTCTGTTCTAGTTCATAGTCTGTGCTGGATATTCTGTTGCGCCAGTACATTCTCAAAATTTTTCTGTTATGAGAAAACAGTCAGTACATAGTCAATGATCACCCCCTCAGCTACGTTGTTTACATAACATTGAGGTTATGTTGTTTTTCTAGAGATGTGCGGAATGAAACTTTTGTAGAATGTTTTTAATGGGGTCAGTCAAAAAGCACAACTTTGTGTACAAGAACATGGAGAACGCTTTCAACACTTGTTGTAAATACATACCTATTATAAACCCAATAAGCAAGACACGTTGTACAGGTAAATAAAAATTATTAATTTTTTTTTACATGCTAATCACATTTTTCTATGTATCGAAAACAGACTGGCCTCTCTGTTGGAGCCTGTGACATCAAAAAAATAATTACGTATATCTGTACCACTTTTGTTTGTGATTTTTAGATACTTTTGTCAATGGGTTCCCTAGTTCTTGTGATTTCTTCCTTTGGCCACATATTAAAAATTTCATGTACAAAGCACCCATAGCCGATGCAAGAAAGAACATGAAACTGAAGATTTTTTGCAAACTGTTTTTAATGGGATCCGAAAAAGAGCACAACTCTCTACAAGAAACATCGAAAACATTTTCACCATTAATTTGCTGTTTTGTGTCCTTGTATGGAATTGTAAAATTCTCAATAGACATTTGTAGAAATTTGGTTAGAGACTGACAGTTGGTCATATCCTTTGGAAGAGTGTTTTAATTTAATTTTAAAGCTTGCTCTAACTAGAGTTTTTGTTCAACGCTCGTTATAACAGTTTGTAAAATTAATGTTAACCCATATTACATTAGGTAAAAGGCATTTTTTAAGTTAAGATAACTTAAAAATCACCAATTTAATCTTGATAGATTGTATTACCTGAACTTAAAATAAGTTCCTATAAAATTTTTGTAAAAGTAAAAAGTATAATAGAAAGTGATGTCTATGAAAGTTACAGACTATAAAGTCTATACAGTCTATAAAGAACTAAATTGTAATACTCTTTAGTAAAACTATCCAGGTTCTTTAGTGTTGTTTTAATAGCAACCAAATGTTTATCTTAGACCTAACTAATCGCTGACCCAACAGCAAAGAAAACGTTTTGGTTTAATTAAAGTTTGGCTCAATTTAGTTTATTTTAGCTTTATCTATTTTTAGTGAATCGGTGAATACCTGTATGATGCTGAAAACCCGTAAGTTTCTTAAACCTTTTGTACCAATGTTTTGGACAGTGTTTTATAATACAGACTGATGAGTTGGTAATAGATTCAGGTAAAAGTTTATGTATTATTTTTGTTTTTAAGTTGGCGGAATGTTAATAGTAAATGTAAGGTTATGTTTGTTTTGATGTAAATTATATTAAAATTTAAATATATCTAAGTCGAACTCCACAAACTTTAATAACTGTAAAATAATTACTAATGGTACATGTTTCGGCAGAACACTTCTGCCATCATCAGCCCTTAAAGAATATAAAAAATTATGACATTGACGTGTCGTGCCGAAACATGTACCATTAGTAATTATTTTACAGTTATTAAAGTTTGTGGAGTTCGACTTAGATATATTTAAATTTTAATTTAAATTTACTCCACTTGGATTTAAGAACATTCTTCTTGTTTGTAAATTATATTGTTACCAATTCCAATTTTTAAAATTAAAATGAAACATAAGCAGATATTTTGTGACTCCACAAAGATGCGGCTCGTTCTGTAGAAGCCCAGTATATTTATATTATTGGCAAGGACGGCATATAAATGTGCAAAATAATTTATTGTCCCTAAAATATCGCAGGACGTGTTTAGCGACACGAAACAGCTTTTACAGGCAAGGAGCGTATCTCCTGGGAGTCAGGTAGGGCTTAATCGAGAAATATGTCCAGTGCAAACAAATCTATGAGAGTTCGGGAAGTTGTATTGAAATAAATTGCCTAACATTGACGTTCAGAGATTTCGCTGGAAATAAAGTATGTGAATCAGTGAAAGATGAAATGTTATCATTGACGAAACACAATAGACTTCCACCCCAGCAACGTTTTATAATTCAGCCAAACAAATATCCTCATTGAAACTTTTTAACAAGATGTCCTCAGAATTTCGTATAAATGATAAAGTAAAACCCCCAGGAGATAGGAACTCTTTTCAATAGTCCTCGCATTCCTTGTACGATCCATATTCATTTTTTATTCATCGGAGGGAGGGGTCGAACTTCTGAGGGAGGTAGTTTCGTAAATAGATTACGGGAATTGATGAGACGTAGACGCAGGACGATGTGTGCAACAATTGATATTATCAATTTCCGACGAATTTTCTTGTTGTTCGGTAACCTCCCGGTTGACGAGAATTCAATTTTCATAATAATGCGCTTCGAAAAATGTATAAAAAACTGAAAGCTCATTATTCTTCGTTGCCTGTGGATTGAAAAATGTACTGCCACGAAATGGTAGCTGCGTAATGAAGGCTTCGGGTAAATACATGTTTTATCACTTCAGCGAATAATTCGGGTTGTATTGTTGCAATTATTCGTGCGCTGTGGTTCTAGATTGCCATCAGCAGCGGTGAAATGCTTTGGTGATTTACTGCCGAACTAATTTAAGAGATGAGTATTACGTACATGATATAAATGAAAAAAAAAATTAACTTAATTTTTCTGGATTATATTAAAACAGCACCATTTATTAATTTAAATTATCAAGTGGTTTTATTGATATTGTATCAATCGATTGATTATGACCTTGTACCTTTATTTTTTCTGTTTTTATTTTACATCTTCCATGATGGACGTTTTATTCCGTATCTGTCACCATGACCAAGTTGTCTGGAACATAATTACTCGGGGATATTACATTCTTCAGTTCCCCACATTTTCATCAGTTTCTCTTAACTGTCTTCTCCCCTTTTAATTGACTCGTGAGGTACAGAACACATCCCTATTTCAACCAAGATAGTTCTTTTCTTCGATTTTTTAGAACAAGTTTTCACAGTCCTCATAGTAATAAATGCGTCCCTTCAGCAATTATTTAGGCAAGATTCAGAATGTTAATTGTTAATCTATTTATACACTGTAAAAAGTGTTTATGTAATTTTACACGACCAATCATTGGCAACTTTGTGACCAATGATTGGCACAGTAAAATTACACGGTGCTGTAATATTACTATCAGAAGTAAATTTCCAATTTGATTTTGAAAATTTCCGTAGGTGCTTGTAAATCTACACGCTAACTAATTAAATTTACATTCCGCTTATTGATTATTACACACAACGTCTGTATTTCTGCAAGTTGGTTTAGGATTTGTACAAAACTATTATGAAATTTTACTGAATAGATAATTAATTTAACAGGCCTACTGATTTGTTTTACAAATTGAAACAGAATTTTTACAGGCTTTCTATTTATTTTTACTCACAGAGTAGGTAATAAATTTACATTTTATTTATGTAATTTTACGTACCACTTTTAGAAAATTTATTTATACAGCTTTAGAATATAAAGGCATATACACATAAAATGTAGCACATGCTTGATACTTCATGTTTTTAAACAAATGTTTTTTTAATGCACTTTTATGCTATAAAAGTGCATAAGAATCAAGCATTTGATTGAAAAGGTCAAGTATCAAGCATCATGTGCTAAATTTTATGCATATCAGAGATTAAAACAGTAGACAAAATAAAATGTTTCAAGTCATTTATATCATACTTACGGGAATATGTTTAATGTAATGTTATATAATATGACCAGTAGTATTTTTTGGATTTTTGCCATTGCGCACGAATAGATTATCAAACATGTTAGATATAAATTTGTAATAGGTATTATCTTATATAATACATACATATAGATAACAAAAATAACTCAAAAATGTCTCTCTAAATATAAAAACTACATATTATATAACAGTAAATTCATATAGGTAACAAAAAGAACATAAAAATGCTTCTCAACATAAAACTATATTAGATTTTTAATAGAGTTTAATTAATAAATAATTCAATCATCATTTTTTTTTCAATTTATTCATTAATAAACAAATCTAAATCATAAATTTAGAACGATTTTTCCTACCTTTTATGCCCTGGTATGAGTTTATCTTCATAATGTATCTTTGAATAAATTCTAATGAGTGGCGAATTCGGTTTCTTGGATTTTCTGTTCATCCACGAACATGGAAAAACTGCGTTTGTTAGGCTGTAGCAATTACAAAAATTATCAATTTAGTAAGTGCAAAAGATAAAAAAAAAAAAACATACCATCTAAGATGAAGGTGATTCATGGGGCATGAATTTTTAAGAGAATCCCATTAACTGTTCATAAGCTTTCTCTAATAAGACAGCTTTAATATCATTTGTGGATATCATGGTGGATTTGGATTATTCAAAAATAATAATCTTTGCATTGAATAAGTTTCTTTCAAAAGGTTCTCTCAAGAACTGTTTCTTTTCTTCTAAAGTCTGAGGTTCCAAGCTAGATTCATCAGGTTGACAATGTTTGCACCCTAAAAATAACAATAAAAAGTTAAGTGTATATATTATAATATTACAACATTAGATTTACCAGCTTTAGATGACAACATTATTTTTTTCTGTTTCGGGGAAATGTGTAAATCATGTAACAAAGACTTTGTTTTATGAGGCCTATTGAGAAAATTGTTCCTTTTGATTAATTTTTGTGTTATCGTATGAGTTCCATCTCCCAGGACAAAATTCTCTTCATCAGCGTCTTGAAACATTGCAGAATGTTTTTGTCAATAATTTTAGTAGCAATAAGTTTCATTACTTTGCTTGGAACAAATTTTTTCACATCACGGATTTTATCCACTACGGCATGAGCTACTGCTTTAATTGATGCATCGTTTTTTTCTCCTCGTTCACAATCACCAATTACAGTTTGGCTCAACATCTCCCAGGGAATCTCAAAACGCTTCCAGCTGTTTTCAGAAGATCCTGTTGGTGAAGAACTCCGTGAAGAAGTTTCAGATAAAGGGCCCTATTCTTGAACATGTGAGTGGGTGAGTGAGTGAGTTGTGACGTCACGTCGACTAGTCGAACATTCATTTTAAAGTAAGCGCATTTCACAATCACTGCAGATTCGAGCGGTATGAGACGAGCGCTTACTTTAAATTGAATGCTCGACTAGTCGATGTGACGTCACAACTCACTCACTCACCCACTCACATGTTCAAGAATAGGGCCCTTAGACCTAAAACTAGACAATGAAATGTCGCTAGTGCTTTCGTAGGTTTCTTTTCAACAAGTAGACAAACTTGGTTCACTGCTCCATTTTTCCCCATTAGCAAGCAAAATCAAGATTTCTTTGCGTAAATTCCATAAAACATCGTCTTCATCAACAATTGTACCATCACATTCAAGAACTAGACAACTGCCATCTATTTGTAATTTTTGTGATGCTATAAAAATTAATAGAGTCTAAAATATTTTTAGATACCCACCCTTTAAAATAAAATTCACATATAAAATTGTTCCTGGTCGGCTTCCAAGATCCTTTTTTGATCCCAAACTTTATACATCAGCGACATAGTTGCAAATACGTATGCAGTAAGGACCGAGCAATGTTAGAAAAGCTGCTTGTTTATAAAAGCCAAATATTGCCTTATTGCCTTATCGACTTCTCTCTACTATTCATGTGTCCGTGTTATAAAATTAGCAGAGCAAGGTCAATTTGAGAAGAAATTGGTTCATTAGATAAAAGGTGCTTTCTGTATAAATGTGAAATGTAAAGTAGAAACATTTTTGAAGATTCTAGTAACATTTTTACAATCCAAATGAGGGCATTTTACATCTTCATTGCATTCTAATGTTGAATCATGTGAGCTCTTATTTCTTTAAAGATTGTGCACTGAAATTTACAACCAAGTACATTACAAGGATAAGATATTGTTTCACAAACTGACAAAGTTGACCTGGAGTGATTGCGGTAAAGGTGCATTTTTAAATTAAAAACTCACTCCTGCAATTTTCAAACAAACATATAAATCGCCTATTAAGTGCATTTCTATGAAAATCGCACGACACTGAAAAATAGCCAATAGAAAAACAGAATTCGGTGTCGTTTCTATAACAATATAAAAATTTCCCGGAAATTTTTTGCACCTAGCTAACCCAACACGAAATTAATAAGTGGAAATTTTTTCAGCCAATCAAAATCATTTATGTATTTATTAAAAATCTCAAATTACAAAATTAATATTAACTTCAACAATAATTAATTAGTAGAGTTACTGTTAAAATTGAACACACAATTGTTGTAAGTAATCATATCTGATAGTGATGAAGTTTCATTGAACTGCTTCCAAATGATGGTTTGGTGATGCTCCATGTCCATTTGTAAGTATGGACGGATAGAATGTGCGCTGCTATGTCCAGTAATTTTAAGAAGCTGCTGTTCTCCGACTCCTTGCTTTGCTAAGTTGGAAACTGCCGTGGCTCTTACAGAATGATTAGTGATTTTATTTTTTTGTGTCGATACCAATTTTTTTTTTCGATTCAGCCATCCATGAAGATATCTGGTTTCTTCCCACAGGCGTGTTTTTAAACCATCCTTTAGATTGTTGGTTTTGCCAATTTGGGTTAGGAGTTAAAAATAATTTGTCTGTGCTAATAAATTTTGTTCTTTTTTCTAACAATCTGAAAACAAGAAGGGGTTGTTTATAATGTATGGCAAATTGCAAGTTTGTAGTTACCGAACTGGACAAATATCTGAATTAACTTTATTCGGCTCTGGAGCTGCTGAATTCAATGTCGGTAAATGGATCAGACTTCATATTAAACTTCTTATAGTACATTTCTTGTAATTGTTTGGCACTGGAGTCCCACATGATTTTTACCACTGACTCCTTATATTTCCATTCCTGTTCCTCATGTTAAAAGCCCAGTCTTTCAATATAATTGCGAGCTCTTCTTTCGATACGCAATTTTCAATGTTATACCTTTTTTCTTTACAAAAACTGGATCCACACACATGTTTTGCTGCGTTTTGTGTTCATTGGTACTGTATTTTCTACCGCTTCATCACTATTTAGCAAAGATGTAGAACCAAAACGTGACAGTTTTGAAATTAAACAACTTTTTTTCCGTTGTCACGGATAATTCTGTTATATAACTTGATTTTTTTTTTTGCCAGAAATTTATAATTTAAGAATTTAAGAAGTATAATGTCCGTGTCGTTGCGATTTTCTTACCGAATATGCCCGCGTGCATTGATTAATGTCCGGAAATTTTATTCTCATGCATTTCCATAACGTAATTAGCCCTCGTGTTCCACTCGGGCTAATTAATACGTTTTGGAAATGCATTCGAAAAAATTTCCGGAAAAAATCAATGCACTTGGGATATTATAAGTAAAAATATAAGTGTGAGTTGTATTTTGCAATTATTAGATTGATTATATAGAATTATAGATTTAACGGACACATTTGGCAGTGATATATTTTAACAAATTTATTTAGAGAAGTAGATACCTCCATAAACAGCTTTTAAAAGTTAGGTAAACAAGCCAAACCGTTGGTTACCCTGGAAGAAAAAATACAGTACCTTTCAAACAATTTCTGATCACAAGTCCGCATCCAGGGGAGACAACGAGTGCAAGCAAATTCGAAATATTTTATAGGTAAATATAGGTAAAATCACGAAAATGTCCTCCCCTAAGCGGAAACTGCCCCGTCACTGAAATCCTGGATAGGCACCTGTTTTATCTCAACACTACCTTGCAAAGCAAGTTCAACGGAATGCAATTTTGTTTCTCAAAACAAAAAGATTTCAATAGCAAATAACTTTTAAAATAATTTAAAAAGTTATTCAATACCTGGAATCGGTCATTAACAGTACATGGTACAACCTAAGAAAACGTTATTTCGAATATGTACCATACCGTTCAAATCGATCCAGAGATTGATTACCTCATAAACTAACTACACATCAAAAGTAATTATTACTGTAGTATAGAGATGGATACTCACCCTTTTTTCTTACTTTTGTTCTGTGACGCGATCACATTAACAAACAAATCAAGAACTCGTGGAACTCTCAACAAATGAAAATGCCTAATACATGCAAATTACGCAGCCGCGTTTCGGAACTCGAGTAGGGATGATCATGATCAATGTAATTTTAAAGAAACATTGAATTTTTACACATACTTTGTAAAATTCCATCCCTGTTATTAGTAAAATGACACTTTTAGTGTAATTTTACTTGAATCAGATGCTAATTTACACTACATTAGTACAATTACCGTGTAATAGAGTAAATTTACTTGATATGAAATTTATATTTATATTTTTTCTGTAATTTTACATGAATTTTTAATAACTACATAACCAAGTACGTTTACTTTTATTTTTATGTGAATTTACAATGATATTTGCTGTATTTTTACCCACATTTTTAACAGTGTATGTTTATCTGTCCAGTAATCTGTACTGTGAAGATAAAAATATCAATATTTAGATTAAAAAAAAATAATACAAATATGGGAAACATATCCATCCAAGAAGAGTAAGGGAAAAGGGAATAAAAACAAATTGAAAATTGTATGTTATAATAGAAAAGTTATATTTTATTTTGTAAGAAGATTGTTTGCAAGTCAATTTTGATTCGTGAGATTCAATCTCACAGTATTTAAATTATAGAAAATAACTCAATTTTTGTTTTAGACCTTTACCATTTTGAAAGTATATACAACTAATTTTATAAATTTTTCAATGACCCCTTAATGGAACTCACTCGCTCGTCCTGGCTTTCATATGCTGAAACGAATAGATTCATCCGAATAACCATCATTGTCCATACCGTTCTATTTTGTGACAATTATAAGTCAAAAGGCAATTAATTACTGGTTGGTCGTGGCTCTGACAACACTGACCTCACAAATTAATGTGTGCTGACTGAATGAACTAATGTTGACGTTTACAGAATCTGAAGAAAATACAAAAGACAACGTAGTAATAACTGGTACATTAACGATTTAATAAAAAGTTCTAAAAGCGTGTTTCAAAGAAGTCAAGCATGCAAAAATCCAGCTTCTCTTGAGTGAACCGCGAATAGCGACGTGAGATAAAAAACGGATCATATCGCTTTCGTGAGGTGAGAATTTGGTAACCCATTGTCTGTTATTATCATCCACTATCAGTCAAGTTAATCGTTTCGGTGCTTTAACAGTTCGGCTGCTTTCTAGTTGTCACAGATCAATGCCGTGACCAGGCATTCCCTGCTGGTTTTAAATGATCAACGTAGATGTGCTTCAAATCCCCTCCAGCACGAGATGATCAGTTCCAGGCTGTCGAACTCGAATATCCTATAAATCCATTTGATATTTCTGAAGGAGGAAATAGCACGACTACTTATCTCCCATTAAATTTATACCAAATTTATACACGTTTTCTGAAACACTTTAATTTCGTACAACGTACGAATTTAATTCTGTTGGCGTATCTTGGATCTTTTCGTCAAGACAATTTAATAAAACTTTTAAAACAGATACTTACGTTTTCAACGTAAATGCAATAAGTGCCAAGTTTCGGATTATCGATACTTGTTTCGTGCCCACAGTGTGCTTAAAAAACTTTATGAAATTCACACCCGTCAACGATAAACTAATTTTCTATTCCTTTCAGAATACTTCTCAGGGAAACAAGTCGAAGTATTTGGGGAATATAATATTTATGAAGAATGAATTGCACGCTAGACCTTAAATAATATTATTTTATGCATAATTTTCGGTTTAGGCAAAACCACTTTGTGTAAATACAATACTTAAACTGATTAAAAAAAAGTGTAGCAGGTACCTAACTCAAAATCATCGCCGAAATACTGGATTAAGCATGAAGTTGAAAGTCATTAAAAGAATAATACTCCAAAAGCTGTTTTTACAATAATTGTGTGTTCAATCGATTTTTGCATACTAAGGCAACGATAAAATTCACTGCTTAAAATTTCAATAATAATATTGAGCGCAGTCAAAACAAATGAAAATAATTTTAAAAAAGTGGATACGCTGTTTCAACAATAGCAGACGAAAATACATATAAGTTTTTTGTAGTTTTTAGCAATTCTATTAGAGCGGTGCATCCACCATTTTTATTAAAATTTAAATATATTTAAGTCAAACCTTAATTTAAATTTACTCCACTTGGATTTATCGACGTTCTTCTGGTTCACCATTTTTATATTTGGGCTCAATACTCTGTTGCAACAATAGACAAAAAGAAAATGTCGCTATATCCAGATTTGATACTTTAATGTTGTTTTTTTTAAATACCTTTACAGGTTTATAAAGTATGCGATTGATACATTTCCCATAACTGAATAAAATAAAATACATATAATATAATAAATAAAACTAAATAAATCAATAATTCAACACAATGACTAGCAGCATTTTATCCCTCCCTACATATTGTCCCTCTTCTCTACTCAACCTTCTTCAAACATTAGATCCCTCTTCAGTACTCATTTACAATTTCTTCTCTACTCTCATCTCTCTCAATTCTACGCATACTCTATTCCTATCCTCACTCCAATATTTATTCTGTCTCTCCTCATTTCCACATCTAAATCTTGCTATTATCACTCTTTCTTTTCTACTCTTTCTTCCTAGGTACTTTGGTATTTCTTCCGTAATTATTTTTTCATACTTCCCATTTACCATTCTCGTTCATCTTTCCTGCACTTGCACATCTCTATCTCTCTCCACTAATTCATCTGTCATTACTCTGCCTCTCTCTCTTTCTCTGCGCCTGCATACCCGTTTCTTGGATTTCTCTACATTCATCTTCATATATTTCTCCATGCTTCCTATAATTTCTTTCATACCTTTCTTCTCTCTCGCTAGCACCACCAAATAAATCATCCGCATATGCTAAAGACCACGCTTTTTTTTTGTCCACCACAACCCCTGATGAAACGGGCCCCAGGTTGTAATAACCCCCCTTTACATTACCGCCACTTTTTGAATTTGAACATGAAATGAAATGTCATGACGTCACCAAACGTCATTTTTGAAAATTTGAAACAAACCGCGAACTCTAAAGGTTGGCCAGTGATCGTCAGACAATGGAAGAAAAAGTAGAACCCTACGTTGTGTTATTTTTTGACAAGGCAAGCAATCAGGAGTGGAGCGTAAATTGATAACACAAAAATTATGGTTTTAAATGTCTATTAAGTTTTAGTCATTTTGTGCATTTAAGTTTTGTGATCTCGTACTGTGGTTAACAAATTTCTGGTGTCTTCGTATTAAGTTGGTAACAATGCAAATTTTATGATTTTAACAATAATGGTTCGAGTAATAAATCACAACTGACAATTTACAATGATTTCAACAATTAACAATTTAGTTCTTCAGAAAAATAGTAAACAATAACACAATTTAACAATGCTGGTGTACATGATGAGTGAGGTTAAGTCAGCCAATTTTATTCCACCATGAGCTTTTGCAGTTTACAGAAATTTACAACAGAATTTACTCTTTGCTTCTGAGAGGGAAAAACAAGAATATTGAAACGCGTGGAATTATTTAAGTTCGGTATATCTGAGTCGGAGAGTGATGGACAACATGTAGATCAGATGGAAAGACTAAAGCGAAGTGAACAAGACAATTGTCTGTAAGTGAGGCAAGATTGTAGAGAGTTTACTATCATGGGGGAACAGCTTGCACATCCAACGGACCAGGAGAAATGAGCTTGTTACTGAATTGTCCTAGTCATACTTAGTTTCCTGTCTTTCTTTAAGGCTTGTCCAAACCTATCTTGGGGACCATTCTTTTGGTTGTTATAGTATATTACATAACAAGCACGGAAAGTGATAAATAACGCACAAGCGGGAAAGTTGCCCACGAGGCGTTAGCCGAGTGCAGGCAATCCCGCGAGTGCGTTAGAGACTTTCCTGCGAGTTTTGTACACTATTTTTCCCACGACCATAAACATTTCATTACTAACTCAAACAATAAGTGAGCTCTGTATGATAAAATAATGCACCTATAAAGAATTAGGCCTAACCTCCTCAAAGAGTTCTCTGAAATATGCTAAGAGCACTTTTTCCGAATAAGACGACAACTGCTTACCTATATGCTATTTTATACCTCTCGAGATTTTTCTCGGAGTAAGTTTGGTGGCGTGCACTCCAAAGGTGAATCTTTTTTACTATTTCGGTTCTTATTTGTAGCAATAATTGGATTTTAACGTAACTTCGCTTGAAAAAAGCCACGAAAGCTAACACATTGTCAATATTTTAGACTGTCAAAAATCAAACAAACCTACTAAACAGTGAAGTGAAAATTTTAAATGTATAAAAAACACGTTTGTTATAATAACGAACAGGTGAATGATATTATCAACTTTCGTGGATACTTGATTGTACGGAAACTGTCACTTTCTTATATGGTCGTGGGAAAAGTATTTTAAATATTTGTGAAGCAAGCAATTTATTAGTAGCCCGAAAACAGTACTGCAACTTCAACCTAGTCGGCTCAGGAGTTAGTAGCAACTCCCTTTTTGTGGGTACCCTGCAGCCCAAGAGACAACTCAAAGTCGAAACTAGTTCTCTCCCACCTCTCAGGTACAGGTTTAGCCGAAGTAGGGCCACATAACTCCCCCAACCAGCAGCCTGCAACGCGAACCACGAACTGAATACTATTTGGTCGATCTGTTGCCTCAAAACATGTATGGACAAACAATAAAATATACAGTAACGCAAGTTTTCCTTGGAAGCCATTTGAAAACGAGCGCGATGAGATGACATCTGGCGGGCGCAACATGTAACGAGGCGCAACAAAACTACCAACATGCACAAGCAACAAAAAACACTACATACCGAAATTTGGCTTCCCGGTCTCGAAAATAGCTAAATGTCTGTTAAAAGCGAACCACGAGATCGGAAATCGCAAGGGGGCGCAAAACAAGATAAAGATAAGACACTTTTCAGAACCCCAACGTTCGGCGTGGCGCTTTGCCGTTTTGTGCCCTTTAGTCTTCAGTTCTTACTCAGTGTTGGTTAATTCAAGTCAACATAGACAAAATTAGTTTTCAAATGACCGCAAGCTGCTGTCGGCCTCATAACGAAAGACGGGTAGTTATTCAATGATTTATCCAGGTTTGAATACAGTCGTCATCATAACTTATTGTACATCAAATAAATGTCAGAATCAAAAAGTCTATGTAGTTCAAGTTTTATTGTCACTAACTGACACTTTACTTAGTCATATTTTTTTAAATGCCATCGCAAAGCTGTAAGGTTAGAATAATATCCTTGGTAGAAGGTGGTATGTCTTATGGGCAAGTTGCACCGCTCTTAGGTGTACCCCGTAGTACTGTTCATGCAGTTCATAATAAATGGAAAAATTACCAAACTCTGAAGAGGAGACCAGAAAAGTTGGGTTAGTAAATACTAAAGTTTCCTTTACAGTTGATGATTAGTGGTTGACATTGATGTCCAAAAAGTTTTAATGACAACTGTAGCAGTAGTCGACATTATTTAAACAAGACCGAACAACAAAAGGGTGACTAATTTTTTCCCCCTGGCGGCCATCTTATTAGTGACGCTGACAAAAGCTGACAAAACCGAAAAGCTTGTTATCTAGGAGTTTCTAGTATGGAACAAACGCCGGTCAATTTCACGGCCACCTCATTATGTTGAGTATGACAAAAGAGATATAAGATAGAGAATAAACGGTTACCTGTAAATACGTCGGGCGCAACCACACACACGATTGTTAATTTAAATTCAACCGATCCTTCTGGTAACGTGAAATTCCGACAATGCAATTTAAACATAGAGCACACTCAACTTCCACGCGTTGCCAACCACTGCTGGATGTTGCTAACTTCAGAGCAACTTGCCGGATAGGCAACTCGAAGTTCTCCTATGCATTGCATGGTCTATTTTGGGGTATCTCAAGATCAATCTCAACCTTTCTAACGATGTATATATTTCTTAAGTGTGTGAAAATAGCTTAAAAGTGTACAAATGTGGTATGTGTTTGCGTAATAAATTCCAACTCTCTCGAATATTTGACCCTGTGACTTATTTATTGTCATTGCGAACGCCGAAATTACAGGGAACTGTGTTCTTTGGAAAGTGAATAAGTCAAGTTTATACGCGAAATCAGAATTCGAGTACCGTAAGCATGACCCTTCAAAACTTCGCAGTCGATAGTATTATTGCAAAATTGCTTGATACGCATTGGAGTGCCATTGACTAATGATTTAGATGTACATATTCAGATTGCGTATGAGCAAGACAATTGAATTTATTTTTAATATAAGTTCCTGTAAATAATGGGAATCAGTAGGAATACGAATCCTAAGGCGTTTATGTGGCGGTAATCCATTAACGCTTAAAAAGTTTAAGCAGTCAACAGGAAAGTTATTGATCTCGGTGTGATTCTCAGAAACAATATTTTAAGTAAAGTAAAGTCTATTTTCTCGTCTCCTGGCAAACTATTGAGAATTTCTTGATTGATGCGTTTCTGGAAGCCAACACAACTGATTTCGTACGATGTACGATCGGTCATTAAATTCTCAGAGAAGTCACCATAAGTTTCATCCATTATACATACGACTCTCATCGCCAAGCGTTTGTTGCGGTACCTGAATGATATTTTCGCCGTATTGTGGGAAGGTGGGTGCTTCGCCATTGGCTAATTGTGTGAAAAATGCACTACACTCTAATTCATGACACTTTCATGTTTTGAATGAAGGAAATTCACTCTAACTCGTCGCACAATTCTCAACCAAAGTGGTAAAACAGGTAATATTTGACGAAAATCACCACACAGAAGACACACATCTTTCAACAAATAATTGTCGATAATTTTTTTCAAGATTTCAAGTGGACACATTGACATTTCAATAGCTATAAGGGCCCCGTTGGCACCCTTGGGGTAGGGACTGGAATGTTCAACAGCACGTAACTCACACACACAAACACATTTCCACATGTACAATTCAAGACCTTTCCAACGGTCTATATGTTACCGTAAAAACACGATTTCAGTTAAAACCCGATGTTCCTAGGAAAAACTAGTTTTCACTATAGCCTTTAGACAATACTAGTTTTACCTAGTCAAAACTAGAATTGTCTGATAATTTTAGTTAAAACTAGAAATCCACAATGAATTTCATTGAAAGCAATTTGTACTAGTTTAAACTATTTAGCTTTTACTGGAATAGATTATTTACAACCCTTGCAAGAAGACAAGAACTTGACGATTTCGATTGCTCGGTAGTAGTTGATAAACTTGTGTAGCGGACTGTTGGTCACCGCGTAACTGTTGGTTTTTTGAAGCGTTCTTATTAATTCTTTTGGTAAGTGAATTTTATATTGCGATTTTGGACAGCAATAGCAAATTTGTTGCTTTTTTAGTGTATCTAGTAGTGTGACGGTTACTATGACAGATCTAGATACAAATCTATTTGAAACACTAAATCTTTGAGATGGAAGAACACTAAATGTTGTGACAGGAGACATGTATAATCTATCTATAATAATAATGGTCGAAGTACAGGATGCAGAACTGGCTACCAAGAAAACACCGTTACAGAATAGAAAACTGAAAAGATTTAGAATTGTTAAAGTCGGTGAAACGAAAAAATTGGCTTCCAGAAGTGAACCCATCAAGTATTATGTAGCTGCTGAAGATATTTTTGACATAATTGAAGCAGCCCACGGTTGCAATTGGTCATAAAGGTCGAGAGAGGTTGAAGATTGAAACCGCCCGAAAATACGCCAATATAACAATTGATATGATAAATACTTTTATATCAATGTGTGAAACCTGCCAACGGAAGAAGAATAAGAAGAACAGGGGTCTCGTTTCACATTCTAAAATGAATAGCCGCTGTCAGGTAGACTTAATTGACATGCAGTCACAAGAGGATCATAGGTTTATCATGGTTTATCAAGACCATTTGACAAAATTGTTTTGCTTAGGCCATTGCAAAGTAGGAGGGCGGAAGAAGTTGCTTATCAACTAGTAAACGAGGTAGTGTCATTCTGGCCTGAGGTAAAATTGGCCCATGGAAAGCCAAGGTTCGTCAGTCGAGCGAGCTAACCAAGACGTCGAGAAAATATTGGCAGCCTGGATGCAAGACAATAGCACAAAAGTGGTCAAAAGATCTTGCGTTTGTACAATTTATGAAAAATTGAACCCATTATTCTGGCATAAAACAGTCACCATATCGGGCTATGTTTGGTATTGAGTCTAGAGTAGGGCTTTCAACTTCAAGTTTGCCATAAAAATTTCTTTATTAAGGTTTGACTTCTGTTTACCAGTGTGATAGGACACATTAGGCAAATTTTCGCCAGTTACATTTCATACAATTTTATAACTGGTAAGTGAAAATCAGTTACTGTTGCGTTTTCGCCATGTCAATGTTATAGTGGCTGTCGTCATTGATGACGTCAACCCTTACTCCGTTACAGAATTTTGTAATCCTGTGATCGAGCTACTTTAGTGTTGGTGGTAAGGAAGGAGCGACCTTGATATTTTAACAAGTTGAGTGAAAAGTTATGGTGGGGATTAACATTTACGGTTATTCAGTAACTGGACAAGTTAATGGCGAAAATTCACCTATTATGTTTTCATTTTTATATAAGTGATACTTTTTAGTTCCTCTTTTGTGCTCAAGTAAGAGTATTATGGTCCCCTGTTTTGTGTTTTAACTGTAACCTAGGATTTACTGAAAAATTAGTTTTAACTGAAATATTATGTAGTCAAAACTAGAATCAACTGACAATATTAGTTAATTCTAGTTTTGACTAGGTAAAACTAGAATTGTCTAAAGAGTATAATAGTCAAAACTGGTTTTTCCTAGAAAGATCGGGTTTTAACTGAAATTGTGTTTTTACGGTAACATATACAACGTGTCCCAGAAATAAGTACATTAATTTGGAGAGGTGGTAGAACTCATCGAGTACAACAACTTTTTCCTTTACCATTTTTTCGAAATCACATTTTGAAATTAGAATTTTAAAACCCCCAAAAATAACGATACGCTTATGGATTTCTAAGACAATGATAATGACCGTGAATTCTGTTGTTTTTCTGGGAGGAAGGAAATATTCACACTTTATTATCTTATAGTTTTTGTGAACTTTTTTGTCGCTGTGTCCCGAGTAAAAATGATAAGCGGACCTCCACTTACCTGTTATTAATTAGTTTAATATCGGACTATACCACAGGTTGTAGTTAACTGTTCCGTGATTTTTTAATTTTTGTGGTGGACAAACTTTGTGATCTTTTCTTGTGTACTTTTGTTTTTAAAATCTCCCAATTTTATAAACAATGAATACTTTAAGATTTCCCTTAATAAATCCGGACAAACAATTTGTCACTACGCTTTCAATTAATTGTGCATAGAAAGAAATGGGGGATCATTTTAAACATTTGTTGTAAATTTTTGTGGACATAAATGTTTGCCGTGTTCAACCTGCAGATGAAAAAGAGGATTCTGTTATCGTAAGTACCTACTTCTGCATTTCGCGTGATAATTTTGTTAACAATGTAATTAAACAGTGAAAATAATGTGTAATTTTCATTTTGGTATCATGTTTTATTACACAAAAGTCTCTTCAGTTCATTTTCAATATCCCACAAAGAAACAAAAACAACGTGAAAGTAAATGCATTTTTTGTATGCTTGGTTTATCAGTGCGGATTTATAGAAAAACAATCCAGTAGCAGGTAATGAAATTCATACCAAATCTTACACAATTTTAACTCGAAAACTAGAGGGTTTAGAGAAAAAAAGTATTGAGAAATTTTGTTGCTATTCACGCGATCTATATGCTGTTAAAATTAATGTACTTATTTCTGGGACACCTGTATATTGTTTAGGTGTCTTGAGTGAAAATAGCTCAAAAGTGTACAAATTTGTTATGTGCGTATTATTAATATATAGATTTTGCACTTTTTATTTCTTCGGTAGTCATTTCTTCGGTGTTGTTTAATTTTTCTGCGGGTATGATATAATTCTGTTTAGTTCTTCTTTTGTGTTTAATTGTTTATACATTAATTTCAAGTAGTCTTCCCATTTTTTATCACTTTGTCAAAATTCTGTATTTATCCGGTAGACCTTTTTAGTTCTGTATTATGTTGTTTTTAAGTACTGTTTTTTCTATATATCTAAGGTTTACCTGAAATATAATTGTTTAAATCTATGTTAAAATAAGTTTCGTGTATTTATAAATAATTAGTACACGTTATTGGCAAAATCAGTATTTATGTAATATTTTTTATGTTATTAGTAAAGTCGCTATAATTTAATAATCAATATGATTACGTATTTTACCGCTATCAACCCCAAAAATCTGTAATGTTAACATCACGCTAGAACACCTACAAATAGATGAGACGAGGAGCAACCTCAATAAATAACCAAAGACCAATATTTATCCTAGTTGATATTCCCCCTGCACTACGGAACAGGAAATTATTTTTCCGCTTTATAATATCCCAGCGAAGTATTCGGCTTGCATTATAAACAGAATTTGATTTCGCGTATCTACATTTTCTAGCAGTCACGTAAAATAAATCAAAATGCAACGTAATTACAACGTGAAAACAATAAGTTTAATATTGCGTGAAAATTGACTAAAATACGGAATAAAGCGGTTATAATTGCGGCCATTTTCATAGTTGATAAGCAGATTTTTGAAATTGACATTTTAATTTTATTATGCACTGTAGAGGTTTTCAGCAACGTTTTCATTATGTTTCAGCCTTATGAACGGTCATGCAATGAAATTTATTATTTGGTTGCATTGTCAAAGTATGTTTGAAAAATAGATGTTTTTTCGCTAATGGTGCAATATTGCTGGTACTAATAGATACTGATGGTTGATTGAATCTGATGTAAATAATGTATATGACATTCTGACACTGCTCGTCACGTACTACAAGCGAAAAACATCTACAAAATGAGTGCAATCGAATGCAATGAATAAATCACACACATCTGCCTAAAATATAATAATACAAGTATTTCATACAAATTAGATACAGTTGGAAGTATTTTCATTATTCAAACAAAACAGTAAGACATTTAAAGAAATACCGTGCGATCATTTAAATTATAAATTAGAGTAGACTGTGAAATTTAAATTAGGTTGGCACTACTAATCGTTCCCTCTGATCTGATTTAAAATTTGAATGTCAAAGTGACAAAATGTTTAAATTAGAGCATAAAATTTTTCTTACTGAAAATTAAGAACGCTGAACGGGAACAAAATGGTACATGGAATTATTCTATCGAACGCTGTGTTGATGATTTTCGAAGTGCCTACCCCAATTTTCCAGGAGATTATCAAAAATTAGTTTAACAAATTTATAAATGTGTGGCAAGATTTCGTGATGTTGGCTGTTGGTCGAAAAGCGGGTAGCGGAGCGCCTAAAAAAAGAACTCAGTTCTTCTATTTAATTTTTACATATTTAACGACAAAAGGGCTTTATTTGTATTGAGTGAGGCGAGATACATTGTTGACCACAGAATTTTAAATAAGTAAAAGAAATTATTCTCTGGAAATCCTCAAACTTTGGTGCATTTTTAGATTAAAATAAAAAAAATCATATTTTCTGAGATCGTATAATATGTAACTTTGGTAAAACAAAACAAAACTTTGGCAAAGCATGTAATTTTTTACAAACTTTGCATAATATAAAAAAAGAGCGCGTCTCATTATATTATGATTCAAATTTGTAGACTTTAAGAGTGTAACTAGTGGAGTTATTGGTAATCCGCCAACAATGCTTCCGCACCTAATTTAAATAATTTCACTGCAGAATGCACATAAATTTCGTCTTTGATTTAAATCAGGTCGTATCTCCGCCACTGTTTCCTGGTGTTTGTCGGGCGATCTTTGTAAAAGCGTGGACCGTCACTGAAAATGTTTGCTCTTGAAACGCTGGCTGAAACTAAAGATGCGGAACATTGTCTGAGTCGTAGTCGCGTCTCGTCACTTCAGTGTCGAAATATTGTAAATTAGCAGATAATTTCCATATTTGAATATGTATTAGTAGCAGTAAGCAAACGAACGGGAGTGCTGAGAGTGTCAATAATTAAGTTACCGCCCAACTTTTCACTCAGTGTTTTCATAAGAGTACCGCGAAATTTGTAATAAATTGTGTCTACAGCACTAAAAAATATTTCCAGGAATGCAGAAATCTAATTTCTTAATTTGTGCAAATCAATTTCCTGGTCGAAAGTAAGCAAAGTGCTTACGAACACTGGTTGGCGAGGAGTTCACTGTCATTAGATCCTCTAGGGAAAGACGCATTTTTTTATCATATACTTATTGATTCATGCATTTACATTCCCTATCATTTATTTTCCTTTTTCATTGTTTTCGTCTATCTTTCAACAGTAAAATAAGTGACATAACATATTGTAATAATATACGACAGACATAAATACTGATGCCTGTACTGTTCGTATATCTCTATTTCCGATCAGGGCGTCAGAGTTTTCCACACATTTTCTGTCCTATTTATAAAAACCTACTGCACCCTTGTCTTTCTCGGTCTCCTCCCATTTCTTTTTTTTATTTTATTTTTTTCACCAGCCTGTTATATTTTCGTTCATTATTCTGTCCAGACAAAACTTTCCTGTAATTTTCCTTAGTTATTTCATTTGTGCTTCCACTAGTGAATACCCAAGATTTACGTCCAAAAATATCTTTGTTGGAATAGTTTCCCTGTTGAATAATACTCATATTATGGAGTTTCATCCTTTGCCCAATCTCATTCTTCTAAATAGAGTGGCTTTTCTTTAGCTGTTAGCTATATCTCGATCAATTTTTCTACCATTTCAGAAAACGACTCAGAGGTATTCGTATGTTGTGATAGATCTTTGTGTGTCCATACTACCTTATTTTTCGTGGTTTCCCCTTATTAATAAATATTATAATATGTAATGAATTTTAATATGACAACTGCGCTACATATTATTGCTTCATTAATCATTTGCATCATAAAAGTTTCTACAATCCAACAAAAAGTTTCCATGGCTTCAGGAATTGGAGTCCATCTTCCAGAGAATACAGTCAAGACTACTAAATTATTAATATTTCTCACTTCCCAAAGGTGTAAGACCGTCGAGCCGCCTCTGAAGCCCGTTAAATAACTAATGAAAACGGAAATTGCCGCATCTTACGCCTCCTGAGTTTAACACGCTGGCCTCACCAACCACCTTATTAAATTAAATTACTACAATTTAAGAAAGAACTTTAGTTATGTTAATTAAATACGTGAGCTGTCGTGACAAATTTCAGTCATCCGTCAGAATCACGAATTCGTGAGGTCGCGAACGTCTTCTCAACTCGGATGCTGATCCGTAAACTCAACACGTCCACGAGGAGGTTAATAAATGTCTTCTGAAACTCAACTTGTCTCGCAGACGCCTTACTACGTTATGTGTACCCCCACATAGGCATTTTCTGCATGGAAATAATAACGGTATGCTAGCTTAACTTCGCAGCAAAAAATGTAAGTGGTATAAACAAAATTTACATGAATTTTTAGATTTTTGTGCACTTGGAAGTTGGAGCTCTTTGGCACAACAGTTGCTTCTCTTCCATAGCCATAACAGTTAAATAATTTCATAAACCATAAAACTTATGGGCTATGTACAGTAAAGCACTTGTGGATGTTTTTAATTACTATTTCATAGTATGTACAATGTAGACAACGCATATGTCTTTAGTTCGGTGTTAAAATGTGTTTAAAATCGATTTTCAGATAAAAGAATCGTTTTGTAGTTTGTAAAAAATTTATAATGTCCTATATGTTGTCTTTAAAATGTCTTTAATTTTGGTCATAATTATTTTATTTTCATTGGAAATCATTTGGAGATCTTCACTACATTAAAAACAACTTTTCTATACCGATATTCACCTCACAAAAATTGCCGGAATTTATATTTATCTTTTACTTAAGGTTGTATTAGACGTTGGGATTTTTCTTACAAATCATTCTTTCGCAACACATTTTTACAAAATTGTAAATAAAATCGCAACGCATTTATTATCGCACCTGATTTTATTTCTTTGAGCATGCTCTAAGTTCTCAAGGTCATGCGGACGGATTTATTTTAATTTTTAGTAACTTCTAGGGACTTTCTCGCCTCTGCTCGTCTTTTTTGTTCAAAACGGAACACATATTATTTACAATTGTATTTGCAAAATATGATGAAAATTTGAAGGACAATGTTTGAAGTTTGAGGTTAGATGAAAAATACTTCAACAGCGCATGTCAATTTATCGTTGTTAAGGCCATTTTGAATATTGCCACGCAAGAAAAATCGCAACATCTGATAGGTTTATGGATTTTTTTTCGGTCAGATAAAAAAATTTCTTACAACATGGAAAATAAGTCGCAACGTGTAAGGCGACCCTAAAACGGAAAATCGACGTAAAAGTTTATTACTTTTCGTTTAATCCAACTATCGAGTTATATAAGTTTTTTCGTTCCAAATATGCTTCGATAACCAACGCATTTGCAGTGGTTAGTGTGTATGGTGCACACACCATGTTGGATCGCGCAAATTCCCCCTTTTTACTCTGGAATTCTGGCTAGCATTATGTGCAATGAAATTTAAATTTGATAAATGCTGTCAGCTAGAATAAAACTCCAATTAGCAGATCAATCATCTATCGACCCATGCCTTTGCCGTCTTTGGCATACTGCGTTATTTGATTCTCGTAAATTTACGTGAATTGACAGGCTAAAATTTGGTGTTTAATCTTATAACTTTACATTCATAATATCATAATAATTTTACTTGCAAACATTTTGTTTGAATTTTATATTTTTATGTACAGGTTGTTCCGTGTAATAATAATACTGTGAAATATATTAAAATACTAGCTGACCCGGCGAACTTTGAACCGCCTTAGAATCAAAAATAATAATAAGGGGGAATAATAACAGGGGTAAAAAAAGGAATAAAAGAGAATACTAAAAAGAAGGGAGAAGAGGAAGGTCACATGGTGGGAATCGTTAAAATAGACAGTAAATGGTGGAAAATAGTGACAATGTACAGCAAAGAGATGAAAGAAACAATAAGCAAGATAGAAGAAACATTAAAAGACAACAGGGAAGAATGTCTGCTTCTGGGAGGGGATTTTAACGGGAGAATTGGGGAAAGAGGAGCCAGGGATTGGGAAGAAGAGAGAGGAGAGGGAAAAAGGAAATCCAAAGACAAGAAAGAAAACGTGGAAGGGAAGAAGTTGATGGAATGGATAGAAGAAAAAGGATGGGAAGTGCTGAATGGAAATAAACAAGGGGTCGAAGAAGGAGAATGGATCTACATAGGCGGTAGAGGAGAGACGGTGATAGACTACGGAATAGTAAACAAAGAAGCATGGGAAGAAGTCGAAGAATTCATAATAGGGGAAAGAGTAGAGTCAGACCATTTGCCTATAGAGATAAGTATAGGAAGGGGGAGAGAAAAGAGAGGAGGAGAAGAAAAAATAGAGGAAATGCGGAAGGTAATAATTAAAGTATGGGACGAGCAAGGGGTGGAAGAGTATAAGAGAAGACTGGAAAAAGCAAGATTTAAAGAACAAGAAGTAGGGAAAAAGGAGAAAGAATTGGTAGAAATATTGGAAAAAGCAGCGACAAAAAGAGAAATAACAGTAAGAGGTGGAGGAACAAAAAGAAAGAATAAATGGTGGGACAAAGAATGTGAGGAACGTAAAAAGGAAGCTATACAAGAACTAAGAAAGTGGAGAAAGACTAAAGGGAACAGAAGTGGCTTTTTAGAATCGAAAAGAAGATACAGAGAGACATGCAGGGAGAAGAAGAGGCGGAAGAAGGAGAGAGAGGAGGAAGAGATAAAAGCAATAAGAACAGAAAAGGAGGTATGGAACTATATTAATGAAGAGAGAAAGAAAAAAGAAAATGAGTCGAGGAGATAACGATGAATGAGTGGGAGGAGTACTTCATGAGGCTGCTGGAGGGAGAAAAGGAAAAAAGAAATAGAGACGAAGAGAAACCGAGTAGAACCGGAAAGAGAAGAAATTACAATGGAAGACGTAGAGAGGCATGTGAAGAAACTGAGGAAAGGGAAGGCACCAGGGAGGAATAGAATACAGAATGAGTCGTGGATGTATGGGACGAGAAGAGTGCTAGAGAGGCTGGTGGAGGTAATGAATGGGGTGTGGAGAGGAGAAGGATTCCCGGTAGGGTAGAGGGAGGGGGTAATTTACCCCATTTACAAAAAAGGGGTGAAAAATAAAGTAGAAAATTACCGAGAGATAACTCTCCTAAACACAGGATACAAGTTGTATCCATCAATTCTGAATGAAAGGATGAGCAGAGAGATAGAGGAAAAGGGAGCATTACCAGACAGCCAAGCAGGATTTAGAGAGGGGAGGGGAACTATGGATAATGTATACATCCTGGACCATTTGACGAAGAGTGAGTTAAAGAAGAAAGGGGGGAGGGTGTATGCATTATTCGTAGACTTCAAGGCGGCGTTTGACAAGGTGGACAGAGAGAGGATGTTTGAGTGCCTGAGAGAGAAAGGGGTAATTGAATGGCTGGTAAGAAAGGTGGAGGAGATATATGAGAAGACAAAAAGTAAAGTGAAGGTAGGGGATAAGGAAAGTGAATGGTTTGTGACAACAAAGGGAGTGAGGCAAGGTTATCCGCTCAGCCCCTTGTTGTTCACAATGTATGTGGCAGATATGGACGGAATGTTAGAGAGAGCACAAGCGGGGGGGGGGGGGTGTGGTAGGTAGAGAAAAAGTGTGGAGCCTGGCGTTTGCGGATGATATGGTAATGGTGGCAAAGAGTGAAAGAGAAATCAAGGAAATGATAAAGCGTCTAGGAAAATATGTGAAGAAGAAAAGATTAGAAGTGAATGTAGAGAAAACAAAAATGCTGGTGTTCAATAAGAGAAAGAGGAAGAACGAAGAGAGTGATTGGAGGTGGGAGGGAGAAGTAATAGAACAAGTAAAAGAATTCAAATACTTGGGGTATGTGTTCAATGAAAGAGCCAAAGATAAGGCACATATTAGAGAACTGGCAAGAAAAGCGAACAAGGTGATAGGATGTGTATGGGATGCAAGAGAAATATCTGAGGTGGGTGCTAGAGGTGTAGAGAGAAACGCCAGGGTACATAGTGAGAGAAGAATGCAAGAGGAATAGGTTGAGAGTGAAAGCGGGAAAAAGAGCGGTCAAGTTCGAAGACAGGATGGAAGGGAGGAAAGAATGTAGGATACTAAAAGAGTGCTGGAGAGAAAAAAGAAGAATTCAGAGGAGAATGACTACAGGAGGAATGGGTATGCAAGCAAAGAAATAGAGAGACTGAGAGAAAAAGGCGTGTGGATGAATGTAGAACTAAGTGAAAGAGATAAGGATACGGATAGACAAGAGAGGAGAGAAAGAATTAGAGAATCCAGATACAACGGGAATTACGGAAGATGCATGATCGAGGAAGTACCGAAGTATTTGGGGAGGGAGAGCGAGAAAGAAAGAAAGATGATGGCGAGGTTTAGTTGCGGAAATGAAGAGAGGGAAAATAGGTATTGGGCAGAAGATGGAGGAAGAATGTGTAGAATGTACTATGAGGAAAGAGAGACGATTGAGCATATGTGGAACGAATGCAGTGAGATGAAACAAAGAGAGAGGAAATACTGAATGTAGATGGAAGGGAAATTAAACGGATGAAAGAGGTATGGAAGAGGAGGGAGAAGGGAGAAGAGGAAAGGGGAGGGGAGAAGAAATAGAGAATTTTATTTAGTTTTCTTATTATTATAATTGTTAAGTTTACTTGTACATGTATAGGAATCGAAAGCCCCTAGGGCAAATAAAGATTTATAGTAACGCTACAACTTTTGCTTCGTCACGAGGCAGAATAAATTGTGAGGCTACTAGGACCAGAGAGTCTACCATTGAGATCGATGAGTGAGTGACATGGTATAGTTGGTTGTCTACATTACCGTACTTCGTACATTATTGTAAATAAACTTATAACTAAGTCTGAAGGGCCGTAGATATTCTAAATTTGAACGTTTTTCAAGTAGACAACGAAGTCTCCCACACTGTTCACAACATTATCAAGCCGGAATAACACTAACAGAAGTGTCGTCATTTTATTGACATTTCTCATCGTAAACAAATACAAATCTGCAAATTTCGCTTAATAGTCGATGACTTTTAAGGAGTGATAAGTGTTAGACGAAAATTCACAGTTTGCTTGAGTTGGAAAATGCAGTATCTAAATACTCAAATAAAGTGTTGAGAGGGTTGTAAATAAACTAAACCTCCAATATTGAGTTACAAAAAGGAATAAATATTTGATTTAGTGTTTATTCCCCGCCTTGGGGTCGTGACGATACAGTGAGGTTATTATGTCTGTTTATTGTTTATGTGGTAGTGTCCATTGGATTAATTGCATTTTAATCATATTTTAACATTAGTTCGTTGTGTAGTTTGTGCCCTTAAACAGCTAAAGACAAAATGAAGGATGACTTTGTTAAGTTCTTGAATAATATAGAACACCTTAAAAGAATTAGACAAAAGTAAGTACAGTTTCTACTAAGTACTTAAATGTTTTTTTTAAGATTTTCTTAAGACTATGGAGTACCCAGCATTGTACGTTTTATTTCTCCGCTGTTTTATTTTTCACTCTTGAACTGCTGAGCTGCTATGTGTATATAGATTTATATAGCACCACATTTTTCATTATTTCTGTGGTCCAATTACACTATTTAATTTGTCTGATGACACTCGTCCAGTAATAGCACTTTTATAAAATTTGTGACAAAATGCACCTGAAGTCATCGATGTAATGTAAACAACCAACTATACCATGTCACTCACTTATCGAAGTGGGTGGTAAACCTGCAGAACGGACGAGTAATTCCAATAGACGCGAATCTTGTGAGTTTCTTTTAAGTAACTGTATGAACATTCAGATAAGTGAAACATTAACATTGCAGTAACACCAAGTTTTACTTCAACTTCACAAACCATAATAAGTTGTGGGGTTAGTAGGCGCACAACCCCAGAGACCAGAAAGAACGACGAGAGTTATTATTAGTAAGTGAATGTATATTTTATTTATATGTGAATGCTCTGCATAAATGGTATTTTACTTACCTTTTTTCTGTAAAAATAAATATGTATTTTGGTAATTTATTGTTTTTTTTACCTGCGCTTAGTTGATCAGAATGCAAAAAAATTACCTCATAAATCACGTTAAATAGACGTTTTCACGTCGGCAAATCACGTCTATTGCACGTCAAGCGTGACGTCGAGGATCTGTGACATTTCTCCGTCATTTTTACGTCACTGTTACGTGAAATATTGGTCGATAGACGTCTTCAAACCACTTGAAAATGAAATCATATTCACGTGCGTCTGCTACCTGGGAATTTTAATACTAAAACAATGTATTTGTTCGTAATATTATTATTACGAACAAATACATTGTTTTACCTTTCCCGATACGTATTTACAACTAAAAACTAAGTATTAAAATGTTCGTGGTTGCTAGATGTTCCTAGTAAGGTCCTTGAGCCCTAGCAAGGCCAACTGTCAATCTATTGATCGGCCTTACAAGAAACTATTGGCTTTCCTAAGAACACTGGAAATACAGTAATATTTCTTTCCTTTAGTACCTAGTACCTAGCCTTATAATTATATCAAGTCAGAGTAAAAAAAAAAATAAAGAAAATAATAGATTATTTACTTGAAAACTTACGTTTTGCTGTGAGCGCGTATTATAATTTTAACGTCGACGATTGTAGTCAACAAATCGAGAGACAAAATTGCGGCGCGAGCGACTCGCCGCCGCGTCCGTGTCCTTGAGTTCCATGGGTGTTAGTGTGAGTAGAAGGAATTGTATTGATATTTTAACCCTAATCACATAGTGAAAAATTGTCATTGAACTGTATAAATTTCTGCCTGGAAATACACATTATACCAACTTATTTGTTAGGTACATAAAACGTATATTATTAGTTATTGCTTCATTAGAAGCGACCCTTGTGTCTGAGCACTCCAGGGTTGCTATTATATTACTGTTTTATTGTATTTAATTTGTTATACAAATAATATGACCCGTCGTAAAAACTTGATGCCTTTATATTACCTAATTATATACGTTCGGAATTTATGTGTACACTGAAAGAAGGGACGGGTCATCCCAATTTGAAATTTTAGGACAGACAACAATCGAAAATATGTGTATATTTTTTGGAGGTGAGTGTAATAATTGTGCTTATTATTTTTATATTATATTTACACAGCCTTATGTCACGTAAAATATTCTAATGTAGCACTTAAACTTTTACGGCAAAATATAAATTCACCCTACAGATAATAAAGTGGCGATGGCTCAGACAAATAGTCCCATTTCGTGCAATATTGATAACTTCGTGACGTTCCAACGTCGGAAATAAACAAGATGTTATTCGAATATGAGTATATTTTCATCGACGAGCCCGTTAGACGAGAGAGAGCAGTGGCAATATTCGAATATAATACTTGAATTTTAATTGGCAATTATTTCAGCCGACTTGGCTAATTGAGTGAATTTTATCCCGCAAGCTTCATTCAAGTGGGCCCGTTGCCATGAATTTCGTTGAATTCATTACGGATAGACAGCGCAACGTGTAATTTAATTATAAATTGTCTCAACCATTTATGTCTTAGATTCAACGTTTTCTATGCAGGGACGCCTCGGTAAGTGCAGCAGGCAGTGTCCCTTTGGGTAAAATTTCGATCTTTTTAGCTAAAAATTTACAATAAACCAATAAAAACGTCTTTCTCCACACGTCAAGAAACTATGACATTTATTGAAGTTTTCATAACATCTGACATCAAAAGATTCCACTTTTAGTCCTAGGACTAAAATTAAAAGCTCTGCCTAAAAAGTTAAATTAAATTAATCTAAACGTTGGTGTTTTTTTTTTAATGTACGCATTATTTATTCGTAATAATTGCCTGATTTGACATTTAAAGCCTACTGGATGTATGAATCACTTATAAAAACTTTATAAACATCACAGTTTCAGACATATTTTCAGGATTTATTGTCCCGAGTTTGCAATATGTAATATAATAACTTCTCATGTATTGTTCCAGTCTCGAGTCGCCGCTGTCACTATGTTAAAATCACATTAGTACACCGACTCGGATGCACGACTCGTTCACTGCTGAAGAATTATGGAACACAACTTCACTAACTGCTTATCTCGGTGCTTTTACAGTTCGTTGCTAATTTCCAACTTCGTAATTTGTTTTCGATAAAGGTGTTCAGATCGTAAACAACGATAGAATTAATTTACAGTTTGCACGACAATTCATATCTTGCATCCGCATAATAAACGCTGTTTATGAACGTATGCCAATAAGTAATTATTTATGAACGAGAAGACGTGGCGTAATTTGAAATCCTCATGTGAAGGTAACCATGGAGAAGCAAGGAGGCTCGTCTACCCTCCCACTCAACATTTCTAAGCGGGTCTTTAGGAATAATAGCAGATCGTATTTTTACAACGCCATCCTATACAGCCGTATTTATTTGCAACAAAAGCTTCGCAGTGTATAAGTCCTTTGGATTTTCAATTCCTGCTTGAGCTCATTAAAAAGTAAGTCAAAAGTAACAATGCTACGAAATTGAGAGTGGTAAAAGCTCTGTTGGTTTTAGACATGTTCTCAAAGCTTCCGGAGTTTTCGCGTGTCTTCTATGCGAAAATCGTCATCTTTAGTGCATTCTTTTTCTTGTATGTAATTGTCAAGAAACCGTAACATTGAAGTAAAGTCTAGAATTTTATGATAAAAAATGAAAATTTTATCTCCGTAGGTAGATTTGTGATGTTTCTTCCTAGTTTGATCATAAATCACATTATAGTTCTTCATTGCTCAACTGGCCTAACTCTTCTACTTCTTCCAGCATTTTCAATAGTTTCGTTGGTATCTCGTACCTATAAAAGATATTTTTTCAAAATTTCTGGCGTTACTCGTGTCAAATAACAAAAACTACATTTTCATTATATCTTTCTTTTCCTGTCTCAGAACTCGCTCCCCAGAGATCAAGATTCTGAGATACTTAAGACACTATTAGGCGATAGACCAGACGCCAGTGCAGCCCGATGTCCCGAACGATATTGAGTTCGTTGTGGAGATCGAAAGGTGCCGAAGGATCAAAGAACAAATTAAATTAAAAAAATTATTTTATATCTTCTGGGACAAAACACTAACAAACAAAAAATAAAAAAGAGAAAGAACTAAGATGACCTAGGCAAAGAACAAAACCATTATTATACTGAAAAAGTAAACATAAGAAAGATCAATCACAAGCAAAAAGGAAGAGGAAAAATGAAGCAAAATCAAAAAAGTTGTTTAATAATAATAATCTAAGGGTATTTGGGGCCTGTTCTGTAATTTTAGAGGGGCGTTAAAATTTTAGCGTCCTTTAAAATTCAAAAATTCAGACCTGATTGGTCATTGCCATGACAACTTAATTTAACGGCCTTTAAAATTTAGAGGAGCAGTTACAGAATAGGCCCCTTTAAAAGTCAAATAGATAAAGTAGAATGTGAATTACCGAAACCAACCTCTTATAAGATCTTGGATCGGTTGAGGCATACTGTTAATCATATTGTCAATGGAAGTCTGGTCTATGTTGTTTCATTCTTGGACCAGAACTTCTTGCAACCTAAGTAGGGTATTAATTGCAGTGCGATGATCCCTTACGTTCTCGATAGGATTTAAGTCCGGACTACTTGGGGGCCACACCATCGATACGACTCCGACTTCGTTAAGGTACGAATTAACAATTCTGGAAACAACTGGGTCGAGCGTTATCCTGCATTAAAAAAAATATATATCACCAATATACGCGGAACAAAATTATAATGAAGAAACCGTTCTACTGGTCTCCTATAAACTATAAGTCTAGCTGTACTGTGTGGAGGAGTGAGAAGAAATCCTGTAGCTGGCACTTGGGGGGGTGGTTCGGTCTTCCCTGAGACGTCGACGAACAGGGTACAAACAGTTGTTGCATCATAAATAATTTTACATCATTCTTGCGGTAAAGTGTCAAATTCTCAGAGAAATTACATGTAAACTTATGTTGTTTGTTTCAGTTTTATCTCTTGGACGACTTTGCCCTGATCTTTGATCATATCCTACTGTCTTGCCTCACTCCAAGTTGTTGAGCGACTTTCACTTGGGAAATAAATTTTACAAAAAGAGACAGTTAAAACAAAAAATAATAATGTAATAATAATAGGAGGCCTCAATAGGAGAGTGGGAAAGTAAAGACAAAACAACGGCAGGGAACAAAATAAAGAAAATAACACAAAAGATATGTGGAACAATTAGGATTGCAAACAGGAGACCGAAAGGAACAGCATGGTGAAAAGAAACCATATAAAGAAGAAGAAGAAGTAACAAGCACGGAATAAACACTTAATAACAAGGAACACTGAAAATTATGAGAAATTAAACCATTAAAAGAAAAATAGTTAAAAATTTAATAAAGAGTGGTAAACTAAAAACATTTGAATTTTGGCAAAAATGGCAACTGTACATTCAGAAAATCGAAAAGTATTCTGTGCAATGCTAAAACAAATGGGAGACAAAAGGCGACCATGCTGAAAGATACAAAAGACAAGAACGGAAGTACGGTAACACAAGAGAAATTAATTTATTAAGGATACTTTGAAGAACTAAGAACGGGAACAGCAAGAAAATCAACGTGAAAGGCAAACACGTACACAAGACTAATGGACAATTGAACAAAACAAATGGGGGCAATAACATCATAACACCATTATATAAGAAGGGGGATAGTAAGGACTGTGAAAACTATAAAGGAATGATACTAGCAAGCACGGTATGAAGAGGTACAAAAAGATAATTTCAAAATAAACATAAAAAAACAATGGTAAAGGAAACAATTAACGAATGACACTAATCAACATTGGGGGAAATCTGTAGAACAAATCATCAATGAAAAGGGAACCGTGGAGGATCAAGTAAATGAACGTTCCTCTATGCAGAGGATGGGACAAGACAGACCAAAGAACAAAAAATGAACTTCAGAAATGAAACTTTCGCAGTTTACTCGTTAAGAATCGATTTTCATTTTTAATACCCGGTACGACAAATTTTGGTTGCCGACTTTCTCTGCTATTGTAGTTGCCCTGTACCAAGGATGTGTTTTGTTTCATGTATCTCTATCTCATCTGAGAATAAGACCCTAAAAACTGTTTTTATAATCATAGGACCAGTGTTCTTTCCTGATAATCTTAATGCAGAAAGATATCTACCGTTTCTTCAAGAAACGCTTCGCCCAGCTCTGGCGGACCAATTTAGAGATAAATTATATCCAAAACTTCCACATGAGAGAATATGGTATCAACAGGATGAAGCTATACCGCAATATGCTGCATCGGTTCGGCGTTATTTGGACGACATTTTTCATAATAGGTAGGTCGGAAGAAGAGGTGCAATAGAATGGCCAGCAAAGACCACCAGACCACTCCTCTTGACTTTTTTTTGTGGGGGTATCTTAAAAGTAAAGTCTACATCACAAAGCCCGATAATTTTGAAGATTTGCAACAACGTATTACCTATGAAATTCAGCAAATCACTTCAGAAATGTTGTAAAATGTAAGAAATGGGTTTTATTATTGTCTTGCATTTTGTCAAGAAAGACTTGATGAACATATTGAACATCTGTTACATTAAAAAAACATTATACTTACCTAAAACGAGATTTTTTTAATTCAAGTCCTACAATTTTCAAACAGTAAACCTGTCAAGATAGAAATAGATTAAAGTTGTTTTTATTTATTTCTTCTTACATTATTAGCTGGAAAAATAAAAAAAAATTATCGTTGTACTCCTTTTTTTATAAGCTTTCCAATGATGCGTCGGTTGACATATCTTCCCATTTGAAAAAAAAAAAAATCGACGTGTTTCAAAAATTTTTCTCAAAATCAATGGCAGTGAAGATACTGAATTTATTCCAGTTAAACTTTCCACCCTGTATATTGAATTTTCGTGTCGGGTTCGTGTCGGGTTGCGGCGCGCTTACCTCGTACAAAAATCTTATAAAGTGCCGGATTTACTACTACAACGTACTCGTGATAGTATGACATCATCTTTTGGAATATCCGGTACATATCGAGAGCGCGATGGAACTATCTGGAGGCGCCTACAAAGATTTAGCCGGTATATTTATTAGAGAACGTTCCAGCGGGAGTCAGTCAGTTAGTCAGTGAGTCTAGTCAGTCGAACCAGTCGCATCAAACTCGAAGATCTGTGGGTCCAGTCGGACAGTTGCCGCGCGATGTGTAAATAAATAATACGAGAAGTAGTAAATTGTAAATAGTGTAAATAATGTAAATATTGTATATAAGAAGTGTAAATAAATTGTACACAATGTTCAAATAAATAATCAGAACCCACAAACGCAACTATACAGTGTGGAGATTAAGTAAGGAATAAATTCAGTAACTCCGTTAGTATTTGCACTAAAAATAAAACTTAAAAAGCATGTGGTAGGGTTAATTATAGCGCATCCGAGGAATGAGTTATAACGTCATCAATATTTTTTTAAATGGCAACCTATGTTTTTTATTTTACATTTGAATAGAGTTTTTTGTTCTGTTTTTAACGTTGTCAAATACTTAATAGGTTACATAAGGAAAAAATTAATTAAGACGGCGCTAAAGTTCAAATTAGTATAATTTCAAAGAACTAACGGAATTTAAGAAAAAATGAGAGACCAATACAATGTTGACAAGCTCTGAATTGGTACAAAATAATTGTGTTGAAACTGTTTTTCTCTGATTAAATAATAAATGACCTTTTAAATAATAATAACTGGTTGCAACAGGATGGTGCTCCACCACACTAAGCCCGTTGCGGCGTTATTTGGATGAAGTGTCCCAACAAGATGGCTAGGAAGAAGAGGTCCAATAGAATGACAGGCTAGGTCCCCAGATCGAACCCCTTTAGATTTTTTTCTATGGGAGCAAGGTGTATCAAAACCGACCCAACAATTTGGATGATCTGAAAGGAAGAATTCGACACGAGAACTTTTACATTATTTGAACTTCTTTAGCGCCGTTTTTATTTACTTTTTCCTTATGTAACCTAATAAGTATAATTGTGATAACGTTGAAATCAAAATAAAAAACTCCATGGGAATGTAAAATAAAAAACATAGGTTGCCATTTAAAAAAATATATATTGATGACGTTATAAATACTGATGACGTTATAACTGTCAAAAAAAGTAATGAAAAAAAAAATTGTATACGTTCCTCGGATGCGCTAAAATTTTTAACGTTTATTTCTAGCGCAAATACTAACAGAGCTACTGAATTTATTGCTTACTTTATTTCCACACTATACAGGGTGTACCAACTAAAATTTCTACCCCCCAACTATTTACATTTCGAAAGACTCAGAAGAAAACGCTCGAACAGGTCAATTTTGATATCAAGGGGGACCAAATTGTACCAAACTTTCAACTCAGATCTCACCCCTTTAGCCAGGGAAGCCACCCCCTTAAAAAATTTAAATGGTATGGTTGGTCGTGTGATACATAATTTTAAAGCTTATTTAATTCTATATCTAGGTCTACTTGTATCGATTTGTTTCTACAAAAAAAAGCATGAATTTGTTATTTTCCAAATCAAGAGTATTTTATGTACATTTGGAAAATAATAAATTCTTACACTCTTTTTTGTAGAAACAAATCGATAAAAGTAGGTTTGGATGGAGAATTGAATAAGCTTTAAAATGCTGTATCACACGACCCCCCATGCCATTTAAACTTTTCAAGGGGGTGGCTCCCCTGGCTCAAGGGGTAAAATCTAAGACTTGAAAGTTTGGTACAATTAGGTCCTCTTTGATAACAAAATTGACCTGTTCGAGCGTTTTCTTCTGAGTCTTTCGAAATTGAAATTGTTGGGGGGTACACATTTTAGTTGGGACACCCGATATACTGCGCGCGTGAGAAGCCGAATCTCCGAAATCTCCTATTTTTGTTTTCAAAATAATTTTAAATCAGTTACAGTTGAATTTAAATATGAGTGACAGTGACAATTAAGCGGCCAATCATTTCATTAATACCCTCTAATACACCTTCAACAGCTACGATTACAGAAATCACTGAAGATACATCAAATAATATTCCGTAATTCCATTGTAAAACAGTCTATATTAAAAATATTTATTTGTCTTGTATTTATATTTTGTATATATTATTATAATAAGAATAAGAAGAAATAGTAAATTGTTTTATAAGGAGCAAAAGTGAGCCATTTTGTAGCACGTCTGTAGGTTTGACAAATGCAAACGAGCCACAAAAATCCACTTTTCTCCGAATAAAACGTGCCATTTTTTTCTTAAAAAACTTGATAAAAGTTGACTGACCTCTACCGGCGGATAAAGTAATTTATTATATGCGCCACTAGACGACTTTGTGTGCCATGGCATAGAAATGGCCATTTGTCATTACCCACTGAAGTATACAACTGTTTGAAGAAGAAATATATTTATTTTATTAACGAAATTATGTTTTGAGGTGAAACTTCTTATTCGAGGTGTGTTCGAAAAATGCAGCGGAAATCAAAGTGATAGTGCGGATGGGGTAGGTAGTGTAGGTACTAGGGCGGTTCAGATGGTAGCCCTGTCCCAAGGGGGGGCTCTTATTCGAACGGGGCACCCTCCCAGCTAGCAGACCCACGTAAATTTGACGTCATTTATTGGTGATATTACGTTTTCGAAGTCATATGACTAAAATTCGACGTGTTTTTGACGTTAAATTTGTCCAAATAATGACGTCATTGTAATGACGTCAATTAGACATACCAATAACGTCTTTTTTACTACATATACAAACTTTTAGGTTTTATAAAACTGTTTTAATATTATATAAGTAGCGTGAAGAAGATGTATCACACATTTATTAATTTAAAAATATTTTTTTTTTTATTAAATGAATGATACTAACATATTTATATAGGAATATCTTACTTTTCGCAGTTTTCAACCTTAGGACATGTTATCTTTACCGACATGTTCGGCAAAGTTTTCACACTGACGTACAGTACTGACACATCTCTTCGAGGATGAAGACAATTTTTATTTCAGTTCTTTGCTGAATTTGAATTAGACCGAATGAACTTTTGAATTTGAACTTCGCGCGTGATCGCATGCAATTGCATGGCTCCAGCATGGCTGGCCTTCGTTTGTTTGTGTTGTCCAGGGTACAAAATGGCAACTCGATGGTGATTTAGCATTATTTTATGTTCAAAAACGGTAAGTTATCTATTTCAAGAATATTAGGTAATAAAATTACATACTGTTAATGTATCAAAGTTGTCACATAATATAGTAGTCGCAGCGCAATAAAAATTTGTGAGGTTAGAATGTTAGGTATCACTAATTGAAAATATCTTCCAGACCGAACAAATTCTGTTTGGATCTTTGAGATTTATAACTCTGGACCATCACATGATTTTACTGAAAGTCAATCAGTTGGTAAGTGCAATTTTTTGTTACAAAATCTATTGCTGCTAAATCAAATGGCACTTTTTTTTAGAGAAGGCGAATAAACCCGTAATTCTTCATGTTTTAACAATGGTGTAATAGGGAATTTTCTAAGAATCTTCCAATCTTGACCGCCTTTTCCAAGTGTACACACAGCAATAAATTCTGGTTAATTTTTAACTTCAATAAATTTTAGTGTTTTTTTTTTCACTGTTCATATCGTAGCAAAATGTTTAGTTTTGGAGGTTGATGAAAAAACATGTATTTTATTTCCATTATTGCATACCACATAATACTTGTTATTGCTTTTAAATTTATATACTCTTATTAATGTTTACTTTAGTACATGAAGTATGTTACTATTGTATATACCATAAGAAAGTTATTGGTGTTAGGACAAAAATTAAATTAAAATAGTGTTAGTATTTTTTTACAATCGTTTGTCTGTTTTAATTTTTCAATAATTTTTTTAAACTATTGTCTTGCTTTTTATTCTGCTTCTACTGTCATGAAAATAAACGTCGGGAACAAGGTCTACTTGACGACAATAATGGCGTCTATTAGACGTGAATATTAGGGCCATTATGCCCATCTAGATACGTCAGATATTGGTTAAAACGTCATTCAATGACGTCGTTGGGCTGTCACGTCAAATCTTTTGGTCATATGACGTCATGACTAAAAAGAGACGTGAATATCACGTCACTATGTTAGCTGGGCTGTCTCAAGGAGGTTCTGTTGTTTTAGTTACCATAAGCCAGTTGTAACAGTCGTGTGCTTGCTTATAAAGGTGAGGCACACAACAGTTTTTGTATTTATTTTACTCCATATTTATTTACTGGTTTTTTTAATTATAAATTCTTTCAATAACCATTCCAATGTTTCACATCTGCCGGGCGTCCCGTGACAGCTTAATTTTTTTTTATTGTCAGGATTGTATGTTCGCGTACAAATTTGGAGCATTAATTATTTTTGAAAAATAAATGGTAATATTCTCTGCGGTATCATAACGTCTGGGTAGGTACACAAATCTACTCGAACAGCTAATGCACTCATGTGTTGTTATTTGTAGCTGGAATTTCGTTAGAATGTTACATTTTCGCTACATTAGTTTCGACCAGACTAATGTTTCGTACGCGAGCTGGAAGTATCATGTGGGTGAGGAAAGTTAACAGTATCTCACAAAACGTTTACATGGAAAATATTTAAAAATCGAATTTAAATACTGCTGCGGCAACAACATCTCCAACTTTAATTAAATTAAAAATGTACCAGACACTTACCAGTGTTAGACATTTATCAAGAATTCATATTCAGAGATTTGCTAATTCAATAAAGTTTCGAAAAGACTCGTTTTAAATATTGAATAAAATTGTACTTGTGGCAATGCGCTGTAGGTATTCGTTATATCTACGCCCTTTCGCGCAGAATATTCAACATCAGGAACACTGCTACTTCCGATTTAATTAAAGCAGGTCCTTCTGGAAGGATTAATTAGTCAGATGACAGACGCAACTTCTGCCGAGGGTTTAGATAAATATATACGGACGACTAATAACAGGATGCGGTTTAAATGAACCAATTAATTTTCATTTAAATTCATTCCCAATCCACTTAAATTTCAAATTATACTGTCAATTTTCATTCTGAGCATGTAATTAATTTTAAAAGTCACCCATGTCATTCTTCATTAGCATAAAAAGGGCATATTCCTTTTATATAAAATCAAGGTAGATCGCTGTAAGAAAAGAGGTGTTATTTCCACGCATTGCTGTATTAGAGGGATATCGGCTTCGATACAAGTGATTGTGTGATGTGGTGTAACATACAACAAAGCGTAATTAATATGATTTTTGAATTAACAAAACAACCACGGAACAGTAGTATCAACAAATTTTATGATTACAACCCAGTAAACACTATCGTTCTACAAATTACGACAATTCAACGTTAAAAAATTACGTTATTTTTAAATATTATATATGACGCAATAAAGACGTTTAATCAATATTGTTAATCAACGAAAGGTACATAATGTTGATAAAATATAAGTTATTTCCCACGTGCAGTTCTGACGTTTGTTTCTCGTGAAATTTTTACATTAAATACACGTGTTTTTCTAGTGTCATATAGGCGTGTTTGTCGTTTATTTTTCGTGAAATTCTGTTTTCTAATCAAACAAAAAATAAAAATACCTAAGGAGTGAAAGAGTTCCAGCAGAGTATAAAAAATCATCATCATTGTGTAGCCCTATAGGTTTTTGGGTTTAAAAGGAGGTTTTTCAATTTACTTCCCTTTTTTTTTATTATTGTATTTTACTTTACCTCAATTTACTTTTTTTTATAAAAAATCATGTTAAAAAATATATATTTATTATTTAAATCATAACTTAAATCAAATTATATAAAATAGAAAAGAACGAATGGCGGTGAAGTCTAAATTATTATTTTTGACTATTATTTCTCGTAAAATTTTAACATTAAATACACGTGTTTTTCTTGTCATCTATACTACAAATAAAAACGCATTCGAGGCGTGTTTTGGCGCCGTTTACTTTTCGTGAAATTTTCACGTTAAGTATATGTGTTTTTCTAGACAAATAAACACTAGAAAGAACGTATTCTATATCATATTATTAGGCGTGTTTTGTGGTCAAGTTTATAAGTCACTAAGGGGTTTCAAAGATAAAAATGATGATTTTAAAATACATAATGTATAATAATCCTACTTAATTTATATTTTTTGTTTGAATTACGATTAAAATCAAATATAGGAGCATAGAAAGGAATTAATGTGGGTAACATATAAGTAATTTTTGACGTTCAGTTCTGACATTAATTTCTCGTGAAATTTTTACAATAAATTCACGTGTTTATATACTCATATAATTATATTTAATTTATATACTACAAAGGAACGCATTCCATTGGCGCCTTATACAGATTCCATATGGGCGGTTTTTGCGCCAAGTTATAAAACATATGTACATTTTTTATTTGTCACATTTTAAATAAAATAGAATGGTTATAGAATTTAAAAGTAGAAACAATAGAAATATTTAGTAAAGCTAGCATTTCTTTCATAATTTTTACGAAACATGATAACAACTAAGTTAGCTCTTGTAAACCTTTGGCACTCCGAATATTACCCAAATAACCTTGAAAGTTTGACGTTTTCTTGTGGTTGAAATGTTTTAGGATCATCTCGCCCGCCTAGTTCGCAATAGAGATGAACAATCGCTCTTTGAGAATTCATATAATTATTCAAAAACAAAACAATTGTCTGGATCACTTTTGGTGGTAGATAACTACTTTTCCGATTCACTCATCACCCTGATGATGCCAACATTGTTGGCGAAACGTAGTCGGTATTTATATTAAAAATTGTTTTTCGTGTTTTAGGGAAAACTGATTAAAAGTAGTGATATAATTCACATTCACATTCCCTATTCTATTATGATGTTAATGTTATAAAAAATTACAAAAGCTCTTTAACCCAACGGCAAAGAAATAATTCAATGTAGGTAGCTATTAATTTAATATTTACTTACGTAGATAGGTACTTACAAATATTAATTTAAATGTGTTTGTTAAAGTTGAAAGCAAAAATTAAGATCTTTAATTATTACGGTTAATCAACGAAATCAATAAATATTGATAATGTCTGGTAATGTGAAACGCTGTGAAGTAAGTGAAGGTGTCAAAAGACCAGCGAAAATATTAAAACTAAAGCAACGAATTTCTTTTAAGAGTCGTGTCGTAAAGTTTGAGTGTGTCTTTGACCGAAGAAGAGTTTAGTGTTGGTCAGGGAATGAATAGTTTTTAAAAATGAAATTGAAAGCAGGTATAATTAAGGGACAATTTGAAACATACGTTGAGAACTTTTACCGTTTAGGGGCTGGAATTTTGAGAAGAACGGATATTGGTTTATGATGGGGACTGAAGGTTGAGGAACCGACGACGCGAGCGTAATTTTATTGCCGAAAATAAATAATAACCAAACGTATAGATCAGTACTATCATTGAATATCAATACTCTAATTAGAGTAGTTAGAGTATTGATATTTAATGGTACTATCAATGAAAATTTCTGCCTTATCGAATTTGTTTTGGAGACAAGCAAACATGCTGCTTCCAAGACACAAAAATGTACGTGATTTACAGCTTTTTCTATTGCGCCTTGCACCCCCAACGAAACGAAACCAAGGAACTCTTTCCTGATGTGTCATCTCTGTGCTTGACCATTGCTTCGTTCGATTTTGTTCATTTTTATTTTTCGTCTGAGATCGTGCAGTTCGTTTCGTTTTCGTTTGCCTTACCAAGTTTTGAGATCCGTGTAGCTTCCAAAAGTCCTAAAGGTAAGCAGTACAGTATTTTATTTAAAAGTAGTAACTAAATATACATTTTTTATGCATATTGCTAACCAGAATTTAAATTTATTCCGCAAGTTTACCGATTTTATGACTTTCGTCAAAAGTTGTACTCCATGTAAGAACTGGCCTTCTTACAAGGTTTTTAAGATTCATTTTAAGACAGGTATATACATATATGATATTATATTTATGATTTTTCTAATTAAATATTTTTTTTAACTTTTGAGCTTCTTTGCAGAGGATTATGACACAGACGATAAAAAGGCCAACAACCTCATCAAGGAGATTGGGGAAACTGCAGAGGAAACAACTCATCAGTGGAAACTCTCTTAAGAAAGCAAGTTTTTGGTGATGAGTTTCTTTTTGATAGTAAGCGGCGTCAAACTGTAAAGTTTGGAGAGAATTTTTGCTGTACCCCGACGACGTCTTATGCATCGCCAATGTCAGCATTTTCTCCAGCTTCAACATATCCTGGTAAATTGTGTCATTTTATATCATTTACGACAATCATGTACCTAGTAAGGATGTTTTTATTTTTGCAATAGTTACTTATAGTTCTTTCTTATAGATCTTGAGGCAACTGTACTGCAAACATTGGCAAAACTGACCCAGCACGTCGAGCAACACACAATCTGAGTCATGAAAAAAATGATTTAATTTAATTAGGACAATTAGCCCATAATAATTATTTTAGTTTTTTTATAATAATAATGATGGTTATACTTATATAGTTTATAATATTAGTAGTACATAGTTGATATTGTAGTTTTTATTAATTATTTTCATATTTACTATTCACCTTTATACATTATAATAAATTTGAACTTTTTTTTATTATTATATATATGTTTATTATAAACAAACAATTTTTTGTTTTAATAAACATAATTTTACAGAACGTTTTGTTGAGACATGGAAAATGACGTTTAATTTAGAAAATCAACACGTCTTTTCAACCTGGTAAATACACCTTAAATGGACGTGTTTTATAAGACGTTTGTAACACGCCATTTTTACACGTCAAAAGTAACGTTGATTTCGGCGACATCATAACGTCTATTCAACGGTTGGTAGGTACTCGTTTGTTTTACGTTTTTTTCAGTACGTCTTTACAACGTGGTAAAATCACGTAAAAAAAAACGTGTTTTACTAGACGTTATAAACACGTCATATTTACACGTCAAAAGTAATGTTGAAGTCAGCGACATCGTAACGTCTATACAACCGTTGGTACTCGTCTTTTTTTACGTTTTTCTCACGTGGTTGTGTTTACTGGGAACTGTTACAGTACAACTTTGTAAATTAAGTAAAACAAAAAGTAAACAATTAAGTATACAAAAAAATGGTGGTTATGTTTTTTGCAAATAGTTTCAAGAACTATTTGAGATATCCGAAGTTTGAAAACAGATTCTTAAAGAGCAGGAAATTTCCCAAAAAAAGTACTACCTCCCTGAATTGTCCCGGCAAAATTTATAATTTTTATAACATAATTCATATATTATAATTTGCGGCGAAAAAAGGCGTGGCTCAGCTCCCGTCCGCGCCGACCGAATCTGACACGTGATCAAAAAAAAATTATTAAGTAAATATTAATATTAAGGAATAAAAAAATTTCTATCAACAATGCATTTATTTATTACGGTAATTGTTCTTGTTAAAAGCTAAAATACAAACCCTGATAATTGTTAAATTAAAATGCTGTTTTTTTTAAGCTGTTCCTTGAAGGCTTTAGAAAAGACTAGTGATCGCCCGTCACTCGAAATTCGAGTGGTATGTATTGGATTGGTAATCGAATCAATGTAAAAATTAAAAAAAAATGTGAGTACTTACATAAATAGTGTTGAATAAAGACTGGTTACCATATTACAAATTACAATTCTTAGTTTGTTTTGTTTAACAGTAATTTTAAATAAAAAACGGTCTGGATAATAATAATAAGTCAATGTGTGCATAACGGGGATTCATCCTAAACGTCGAAACTAATCCACCAACGCAATGATACATATCATTGTGAATTTTGAAATGATACACCCCATTAACCACCGATTTATCCAAATCAGCTTCAGAACTTGCGATAGCAAAAGCTGAATTATATGACCTTATGTTCTCAACGAAATTTTTGCATTTTTGTTTATAATTGTAATCTGTAGATGTTATACCTTCGATGAGTGATTGTAGAACTGGAGATGTAGTAAAAGGTGACAACATAAAGCAAATGCTTCGGCATTTCTGAATGTTATTTCCGAATTAAAATGAACCGCCGAACAAAATGAACAACATTATGAAAGTTCACCGAGATTATGTGAATCAACATTTATCGGATTGTTATTCAAGGCCGATTTAAATGAATCAACTATCGTAGTAGTTGTTTGGGACAGTTTAAACTGTTTCTGTTGCAGTAAGCGTTCGTACCGAAAACCGCTTCAACATTTTGAGAAATTTCAATTATTTTTCTCGCACGGCCCCTATTTCTACGACGCACCTCTTGTGTTTTTCTCCGACCGGGAACGCGAGGCATTTTGTTTAGTAGAAAAAACAAATGTTATAAAAAGAAATTAAAGCGCCCAAAAAAGTGTAGAAGTTAAATAAAATTTAATTGAATTGAATAATAAACTAAAATTTAAAATTGCAATCGGCAGTCCAATCGATGTTAGCCTGAACCCAAAATAATCTAACGTTACAAACGAATGGAACAAAAAGGAAATAAAAATTTTTACTTACACACATAATCGTTGCAATGCATTCGGAAAAACAAATGTATTATCTCTAAACCCTAACGTTCTCTAAAACCCGTAAAAAGTAAATATGCCTCCAGATAGCCAGTGGTTCATGTTGGGTTAATGACGGTAAAGTTATAAATCTTTTTTATTACTGTGTGAAGCAGTAGGTACCCGTAGGTACCCCTTGATATTTTTTCTTTGAAATAAGACTAAATCCTGTCAACATCCCGACATGTTGTACCAATGTGTACAAATCGAGAATATTTTTCAAAGTGAGCTCTGTCCCTACTCTGAACATAATTTACTGCACATCAAGACGCGCAACAAAACCGGCCCAAGTTCTATATTTAACTCCAGTTAATCAGCTTGTGACTTAAAACGATTCACGCTCATTTAAATCGATGACTGTAATGGACCGCTTTTCCCCTAAAATTATTTGCAAATAATTAATGAACCTGTGAAATTTTTGAAAATGGCAAGTAATGTTCACAAAGAACTTGTCAATGTCTTTCATTAAAAAAAAAACAATTATCAAAATCGGTGCAGTCCAGCCTGTTTTATTTGGTTCAAATTGATTCATGTTCAACGATTAAATATATAGATACCCGTTACAAAAAAAAAATACTTCTTTATTACGAATCTAAGGCTTAACAAAATTAAAAACATAAATAAAACAATGAAAAATTTGTTTTATTAATTATCTCTTTTGATATGTTTTGTTATTGCTGAAAGCAATATAATTTTTTTATTTTTAACTCCTATTGTTTAAAAAATTGTTATAAACAAATGCAGTTTATGATTTTGATTTTTTTTTAAATCTAATACGTAATGGAAATAATAATTAAAAAAAAAATCGTTTCTTAAAAAAAATTACATTATTCCAAAACTTACATTTTTGTGCAAGTAAACATAAATTTTATTAATATTGTCACACACCGTGGAAAAGTGTCACAATAACCCGATGTGTTAATAAAGAGGGTGGATGACCAGTTAATTTCCTGTCCCTACTCTGGCAAACGGAAGTAGTGTCCACAAGTCGGATCCGAAACTACCGGCGCCTGAAATCCCTCCCGGCCATCTCTCGTCGTCTGTGCTTAAACTCAACATGTGAAGTAAGCAAGAAGCAAATTCAAAGAGTAAAAATCAACTTGCACTGCTTAGAAATCGTTTGAAAGAAGGGGATGCATGCAAAAAAATTATTACTGTGTGATAAGTAAAAGCAGCACGGATCTCATTAAGTTTTTCATTAAACTTCTTACCCCAACTAGCAGGTGTTGTAACAACATCAATGTAGGCGCAGAACAAGATTATGCAAATTTTAAGCAACAGATGTTTACGATCATCTCCCCTTTATATCAACTTCTTAAACCTTTTGGAGAATTAAAATTATATCTAGGAGACAAGAAAGGTGTGGTTCGCAGAGCAATTTCTTTGCATTAAAACATCGTTTTATCGTTGCCCTTAAAGGTGCTATATTTAGCATTTGCTTAAAGTAAACGGTTCAAGTTAAGATAATTGTGGGTTGTAGTTAGAGTCATTAGTGTCCGGATCTCTGCCATAAGCGTTCCTCAGCTAAAGATAATAATCGGGGTCCGCATTAATTAATTTCTTGTCATTTGGAGATCCAGTTCGGCTAAAGTTACTAACTTGGGTAACTGGGCATATCATCTTAACTATAAATTTAAAAAATTAAACAACTTATAAATAAACAGAATATGTAAATCTAGATCTCGGATAAGTTATAAAATTAATTTCTCTATATTAACAGATCTAGTGATTCCTTAAGCTTTCATAATCTATTATAAAAGTTTTTGTAGATTGAAAATGGCGAGTTTCTACACGGTAGTGTTACCGAACAGATTGACACAGCTTTCCTTTTTTGTTTTTACGAAAATATACAAATCTCTCGTGAACATGCCCTCGGCTAAATTCAGAATCGGAACTAGCGCAAGAGGGTAAATTCTTATACAGTCTAAACGTAACATTCTTTAATATTTTGGTTGTGGGAGTGACAACTAAATTCCTATACAAAAGCACATATTCCAGGACAGCTTTTCTTAATTCAGCAAATGGTGTTTTTATGAGAAAACTAGGGAGTGGTGCGGTTGTCATGTGATGCCGTGATGTATGGTCGAGTTGGGACATGCGGAGACGTCGCTCTACAGTGTTGCGGTTTTGCGGTTGCATGTAATGCTCCCGTTTCCACTACGCTGAGGATGCACTTTACAGGTCATATGCATTTAGCTGGTGAAACACACATTGTGGTTATCTGCTTTCATAAAATGTTCAACAAAAATTTTTAACAACCAACAACATTCCACAGGAATGCTACTCGTATTCTCACAACGACTCTGCCCATTTTTATTTACTTCATGGTCGGAAAAGTCATAGACACAGGATATGTAATGTTTTACGAACCGACGCCACAGAGAATCACTTCACTGGGTTCTGCATAGATACTTACAATTTTATTCTCAATTTAATTTTAGTAAAAAGAAAAGTGATGTCCATGTACAGGGTCTAAAATAAATGATTCAGACATCCAGTATAGGTGTTGAACGTGAATTTTGTTGTCCACGGGCATTCAGCATTATTGTAAGTGAATAAAAAATAGTGAAATAATTATTATAATTGATTAATACTACAATTACTACTTATGGAACTTACTTGATTGTACCTACGACAGAATGATAGACATAATATGTTATGAATTTAGTTTTTGATCTCTCTATAGATTAAATACAGGCTCTTCATAAAGCCTCTGGAAAACAAAATTTACAGGTACATACTTAACAATATTAATGGTACTATAGTTTGATCTGGACATTATAATAAAACGCAAGTGATAGTTTTTGAAGTGAAACTTCTTTGCTGAGTGTCTACAATTTTAGAGCTTTACGAAAATTAAGATCGCATGAGGGGAATAGTTATGTACGTGGTGGGAGAACCGGCAAAAAAGGAGAGTGTGTTATTTTTTAATTTTATTACCTAGATTGAATTCGTTCCTTCATTCCATTCATAATTTCGCATTCATTTTGAGTGCGTTAATAAACCATTAACGCACCCAAAATCTAGAATTTTTGTTTCCATTGATAACACACACTGAACCCTGCATTGAACGAAATATCGAAATGTCAGTGTGATTTTGAGGTTATGGTTGTGTCAAGTCATGTCAAGTATACGTCAGGTACAGAAAAATTAACAAAATTCTCTAAATTACCAAAATTGTTTTTTTTGTACACGGTCCCCAAAATTACAATTTTAGGGATTTTACGGCCTAGTCCCTAAAAGTTGTCATAGCAACCTTTTCCGGATTATTTTCGATTAATAAATAGATTAAATAGCTATTTATCGATCGATTTAAGCGAAAACAATTTTCCTAGAAAAAGGAGCCTTCTCTGAGGGTAAAGCTTACGGAACCAGAGATGGGTTTTTTACCCTGATAAGGTTTTTAGAATATGTAGTATCGGGTGTCTAAATAAAAATGTGGTCAAGATTGCCATGAAACAAAAGCGGTTCACATAAGGCACGTCGTAGCCAATGTCAATGTTTTAAAGTGTCAAAAATTAAGGTTTGAGTTCTTTGCTTATCGAAAAATGCCTTTTACAGTTGAACAAAGAACATTCATGATTGAAAGTTATTTCCGGAACGGGCGGAAAATAAATGGAGAATGGTCTTATTCCATTCATGACTGTTTACAAGAATTTCAAATCCAGTTTCCAGAAATTGCGGTAGATCACAAATCTTTTAATGCATGTCTCAATCGCAGTGTAAAATTATTTCGTGAGACTGGATCCTTCACAAGAAAACCCGGAAGTGGACGGCCAACAAAAAGAACTGCACAGGTTCTTGATGATATTGAAGAAATTATGGTGGAGGAACCTCGAACTTCCCTTCGTCGTCTATCTCAACAGGTCCATCTTTGTGTTGAGACGTGCCGGACCATTCTCAAAAAGGACTTACATTTGTACCCATACCGCGTCACATCCGTGCCTGAACTCCTGCCACTGGATCCCCCTCAACGATTAACTTTTTGCCAGTGGTTTCAAAATACGCTAGCAAATGATGAAGCCACTTTAAACAAGACCTTTTTTACTGACGAGGCTTACTTTCACAAAACAGGATATGTAAACTCGCAAAATATGCGAATTTGGTCTGCAGAAAACCCCCACATATTTGTGGAGACCTCTATGCATCCTGAGTCTGGGCAGCGATTAGCGGTAGGAGAGTAATAAGCCCAATCTTTTTTCAAGGTAAAGTAAAAAAAAGTAACTAAAACATACTGATTATTTCAACTTATTGTTAGGTAACATAAACGCGGTTCGTTACCAAACCGAAATCTTGCAGCCTTTCTTTGAAGCTTTGCACGATGATGAATTGCAAGAAGGGTATATGCAGCAGGATGGCGCAACACCTCATTGCACAGTAGGATCAATTAGTCTAATACAAGAATATTTTGATGATAGGGTAATTAGCCGCAACACAAATATTCCATGGCCCCCACGTTCATGCGACCTGACTCCTTGTGATTTTTTCTTATGGCCCTATATGAAAAACACAATTTTCTCTACACCTGTGATTGATTTGCAAGATCTTAGAGATCGGATAACGGCCAAAATCGAAGAAATCAACAATTCTCCACAAATGCTCCAAAATGTCTTGAACGGATTTAGAAGAAGAGTTGTGCGTTGTCAAGAAGCAGAGGGAGGGCGTTTTGAACACCTTGTTTAATAAAGGTTCTTCGTTTGTGTTTCAATGGTCCGGCACGTCTCAACACAAATATGGACCTGTTGAGATAGACGATGAAGGGAAGTTCAAGGTTCCTCAACCATAATTTATTCACCACATCAAGAACCTGTGCAGTCCTTATTATTGGCAGTCCACTTCGGGGTTTTCTTGTTAAGGATCCAGTCTCACGAAATAATTTTACACTGCGATTGAGACATGCATTAAAAGATTTGTAATCTACTGCAATTTCTGGAAACTGGGTTTGAAATTCTTCTAAACAGTCATTAGTGGAATAAGACCATTTTGCATTTATTCTTCGCCCGTTCCGGAAATAACTTTCAATCACTGTTGAGAACCACTGGGGGCGTTACCAACACCCACCCTTCCTGGAGTTGGCTGGTTACCGCACCATTGTAACTTTTGATTCAATTAATTTTTTTCAAGTTCAGTTAGTAAAGCAAGAAAGGTTCACCGTTGTTTTATTTTTTGGTCCTTAGCCCCATTAGCTCAGGGAAGTATCTAGAGCCTCATTAGTTCTAATGATCTCTTCCACCCCCACTTCTGCGCAGAACTGGCCTGGCCCATGTGTTTGGGAGGTAACCTGCCATCATGTTGCCATTCATTTCCATTGTGAAACTTTACAATGGGTCAAGTTTTTGTTAAAAAAGTGAAAAAGAATCCCGATCGAAAGTTCCCTGCAGATATTTTATAACGTGATTGCGCTTCTGCTTTGGGAAAATTTGTGTTTTTTGAACCGTCATACTGAAAAGTAAGTGTAATGGGTAAAAATGAAAGTGAGGTTAGAAAATTTAAAATGTGTTTGTTCCAAAACAGTGCCTCATTTCTGTGGGGTTGTCGGATGTGGCCAGAATAGCAAAAGAGATAGAGATGTGAGGTTCTTTAGAATACCTTCAGAAACAAATACGAAAGGACTGGTGGATAATCAAAAGAAAGACAGAAGGAAAAGGTGGATTCAAGCACTTCATAGAGATGATTTGACAGAAAATAAGATAAAAAATATGCGAATTTGCTCAGCACATTTTGCCTCAGGTATTCAGCAAACCTGTACCAGATTTGTATTATCAGGAAATTTAATTACTAAATTTGCAGGTTGTCCAGCAGATGATAATGCTGTAGATCAAATTAGAAGTTCAACAATTCAATGAAACATGGGGTGAAAAGGTACACAAGTTACAACAAATTTGATAAATTAAAATACTGTTCCAAATTCTAGATCATTTTGACTAAAATAATACTTGTTGTTATCATTGTCAGTTAATTGTTAACATTGTTTTGTTTTAGGTAAATGAAAACTGTATTTGTTTGGATAAGGGTATTGGTGATTGATTTCTAAGTGGTGGTGGAGCTATGGGTTCTATGGGTATTGAATTAATTCCTGGAGAAACTGATATGGGTTTAACTGGTGATGGTTTGGATTTGCTTGGTGGTGGTGGTGGTTCTGATTTAATCGAAGAAATATCAAAACTTAAATTAAACATTGAGAAGTTAAATTATGAATTAGATCCAACTAAAAATAAAGTACAGATTAAAAACAGATAAAGAACAGATTTGCAACCTGCATCCTTATATCTTTGTAAAAAAGAAAGAACATCATTTTTTGAGAATTCCACTTCAGTCCCTTTGGTTACAAATGATGCAGGAGCCTCCACTCTGCTCCAATTTTTTTCTGAAGTTAAAAAATCCATTTCGGACACCGCAAGATGTACATCCTTTTTGGCAGGGCTGATCCAGTAGGCCCAACGGTCTGTTACAGAGATGTTTGCTTCAGCCTAAATTGCAAATAGCAAAGCGGCAACATGAGTGCACACTTCGCCTAAGCCAGCAACACAGGTGCAGTGGGCACTATGGATAGTATCAGTTTCCAAAATAACCCATACATGCAAGGGTGTTTCATTTAGCCGTTGTCAATGCATCACCTATAAAAAAACTAGATTTAATAAGCTTCTAATGGTGCTTCACTGAGCTTTACTGACCTTTCCAACTACTAAAAAGTAGTCTCCATTTTTTTTTAGCATTAATTTCCTTCACCCACTTGAACAGAGCCTTCTAGGCTTTTGTCGGCTCTAATTTCTGTTTGTGTAAAGGGGCTCATTGCTGGCAAATGTGCTCCTTTGTCATATTATGCGGAGGCACTTGAAAGTGTAAGGATCCAAACCAGCAATTATTTTTATTGTTTCCTCATAGCGTGTTCGGTTTTCCAGAGACAGTCCAAGTGTATACTTGCTCAAGGCCATATTTATGCCTTCAGGGAACATAATAAATTAATATATGAGTAGAATTATTAACCATGGTAACTTACCAAATATAACCTAACTTTAAAATTACGTGTAAAAAGTTCTTAATATAAATTATTGTTCTTAATCTTAACTATACAACAAACACTAAACTAAATTAACTAAAAACACTCTAAATTACACTATAAAACAATAAAAACACGCCGAAAATCTCAAAATCAAGTTTCACACAACAAGAACTTATGGGCCAGCTACCTCCCACACAGCTGATTGCGGTTGTGTGGAGTGGGGCTAGTGGAAGTCAGCTAATAGCTAATAATTAAAGAACTCAAACGTTAATTTATTTTTGACACATTAACATTGACATTAACATTGATATTGGCTACGACGTGCCGAATGTGAACCGCTTTTGTTTCATGGCCATCTTGACCACATTTTTATTTAGACACCCGATAGCTTTGATGGGCATGAGCAGAAGTCAGTGTCACTCAATCTCAAACTTTAGACTTATTGCAGAAGAGAACGGAAGGCCCAATCCCAGTTTTGACACCGCGAGGGGGCTTGAAAAAACAGCCTTCTTTATTTAAAAATTTGGGGAGCTATAACAAAGAAACCTTGTTTGTTACACGTTTTTGCGGACTCATCTGCTATGCCTCGGCTCCGCCTCGTGCGGAAACAGCAACGATTCGTCCGCAAAAACTGTATTTTAGGTACTTATAACAAAAGCAGCTATTATTTTTATTTTAATAAAATACGTGCCCCCACCCGCAAAAATAAAAATTTTCAACCACATCTGTTTTCCACCACACACTTTTATTTCATAGATAAAAAAAAACTAGCCATTGACAGATATCTATTTTGCCTTGCCATCACACTATTTTCCATTTCTGTCGTAAACATTTTAATACAAGGTAGGTACCTACGTGGCGTATCAGTGATGCTAATAATTCAATTACTATAATTTAATCCATAATTTATCTTTATCTATACTGCATAAGGGGCCGTCCATTAATAACGTGAGGTGTTTTTCTGATAATTTGCACCCCTCCCTCCCCCTTGATGAGATTTGGTGAGATTTTATTTAATGTCGTTCCCATAGTACATAATTCTTTTGTGGCAGTATACAGGGTATCATGGAAGTCCTAGCAGAAAATTTAACCACAAGTAGAACTTTTTTTTGTCTATTTCTTTTTCGCAAACGCTCTCTTACGGAGTTCAAATTAAGAATAGTTTGACCCCTAAAACTTTACCCGATAAACGAATCGAAATAAAAACTGTTCAAATGGAAACATGTACTCACCTACCATAATATGCATAATACTGAAATAGGTTAGCATGTAATAATAAACTCTTTAATAAGCTCTCTAAAATCAGAGATAATCCTTGTTGTTGTAAGTGCGATAAACAATAAATATTGACACATCTTCGAAGCACATCTTCGAATACTTAAAAATTTCAGGTTCAATTTCCAAAACTCGATTACATCTGGGACGTTAAAAAAATAACCAAATTATTATCAACCACAAATTTTTTGTCTCAAAAAACTGGTGTTTACCTCGTTCGGCAGAAACGTTCTGCTGCGTTCAAGTTCATGTCGGCATAGGCAGAGAGTTAAATAAGGAGTCAGAAAAATTGCGGATTTCAGCAAAGTGGTAAATAGAAAAAAAAATTATTTTGAAGAGTTCTACTTGTGGTTAAATTTTCTTCTAGGACTTCCTAACACCCTGTATATTTTGTGTTTTACATTTTAATCAATGACTTTCATAAAAATTCGAACACCACGAAGTTGACTGATGTGATTGACATTTTCACCAACTGTGTATTAAAACGAACAAAAAATATGATTAAAATAACAAGCCTGAAAGCAGGTAAGCTTCCTGAAGCAACATATGGAGGTCATTTAGACCACATGTCCGTTTGGGGATAAATCGGTTGAACAAGTAGGCCATGGGAGAACTTCAACATTGTAAAAATCACGTAATTTTTTTCCCTCAAGAAACAGTGTAAAAATGGGAGCAATCGGTTAAATTATGTAAGTAAAGCATGTTTCTCCATAAAATATGGCTAATCCTACACAATAATATTTTTCTTCAATCGTCAGAAAAATGTGACATTGTTACGTCAATAGGCAATGACAAATGTCCATTTCTCTGCCCAGACTGACAAAGTATTTTGTCTGCCGCTCAATTGACCATTTTTGCTGCGTACATAAAATATTTTGTCTGCCGCTCAATTTACCAATCGTGTGCTTTGAAAAATTCGAGAGGCCTGTCAAATCGGCAGCATTCTATTTTGAAGAAAATAGAATTTCATATAACTTGTGTATGACGTCTTAGAAAATAATCGGGAAGTTAGTGAGATATTCACTTTTAGACAGAAATTCATGTGTACATCTAGGTCAGTAAACTGTCAGATTTGTATTTCATGGGCGATTTTCATAGCATTTTCTATTCGGAGAAAAGTGACTTGAAGCAATTTGAAAGCACTTGAAATGTCTTGAAGCTACTTGAAGAAACTTGAATCGGCTTCGAAACGACTTGAAATGTATTAAAGCGAATTGAAGAAACTTAAAGAGAATTGAAGAAACTTGAAACGGATTTGCAAAGACTTGGAATATTTTGAAACGACTTCAAAGACTTGAGGAGACTTGAAACGACATGAAATGTTTTGAAGAGACTTGAGGCAACTTAAAATGTTTTGAAAGCAATTGAAGATTTGAAATGACTTGAAAATACTTTGAAGGGACTGAAAGCGACTTGAAGAGAGATAAAGCAACTTGAAGAAATTTGAAACGACTTGAAAGGACTTTGCAGCGACTTGAAATGTCTTGAAGAGTTTTGAAGCGACCTGGGAAGATTTGAAATATGTTGAAGGCCCTGGAAGCATTGGAAGCGATTTGAAAAGACTCGAAGTAACCTGGAAAGACTTCAAATCTCTTGAAGGGATTGGAAGCGACTTGAAAAAACTTAAAATGTCCTGAAGCAACTTGAGGAGACTTGAAATGAAATGAAGGAACTTGCAATATTTTGAAACTACTTGAAAGACTTGAAACGACATGAAATGTTTCGAAGGGACTTGAGGCGACTTGAAATGTTTGAAGAAATACTTGAAGAGCGATCAAGATTTCAAATAATATTTTGAAGAGACTGGAAGCCACTTGAAAAGACTTGAAATACCTAGAAGCGACTTAAAAGAATTTGAAATGACTTGAAACGACTTGAAAGATTTGAAGCGAATTGAAGAGACTTAAGATGTTTTGAAAGGACTTGAGGTGACTTAAAATGTTTTGAAGGAAATTGAAGCGACTTCTAAAGTGTTGAAATGTCTTGAAAAGCCTTGAAACGACTTGAAAAAAGATGAAGCGACTTTGAGTCAACTTGAACGACTTGAAGCGAATTGAAAAGACTCGAAATATTTTGAAGGGATTTGAGGCGATATGAAATATTTTGAAAGGTTTTGAAGCGACTTGAAGAAACTTGAAGCGATTTAAGAGCACTTGAAATGTCTTGAAACTACGTGAAATATGTTAAAGGGACTTGAAGCGACTTCAAACGATTTAGAGCAAATTTAAACGTCATGAATTGAAGCGACTTGAAAATACTTGAAATGTCTTAAAGGGTCTTGAAGCAACCTGGGAAGATTTAATATATCTTCAAGGGATTGGAAGCGACTTGAAAAGACTTGAAATGTCTGAAATACTTGAATCTTTGAGCGATCCGGGAACACTTCAAATAATATCTTGGAAGGACTGGAAGCTACTTGAAATGACTTGAAATACCTTCAAGCAACTTGAAAGGATTTGAAATGTCTTGAAAGACTTGCAGCGAATTGAAAAAACTTGAGGGACTTGAAATGTTTTGAAGAGAATTGAAGCAACTTAAAAAGTCTTGAAGAGTCTTGAAGCGATCTGGGAAAACTTCAAATATTTTGAAATCTTAGGACATCTCACCAAGGGGGGAGGGGGGTTGAAAAAATCGCCAAAATCGACTCACGTAATTAATGGATGCTCCCAAAACAGCGACCTAGTACTATAGTTGCTTTAAATGTAACAACAAGCGAAGGACTGGAAAATTCTTTTGATGACAATTTAGTTGAAAGTAAAATAAAGGTTTCAGAAATCTTATTATGATATTTCAACATATTTTTCTCCACCATTGCAGAAGCTGCGCCAGTGATTCCAGCTATAATGAGCAATCACCCAGGCCCAAATCATTGTTCAAATCTAACCAACGAGCATCAAGCGTCAGCTACCTCACCATCATCTCGCGGAGAGACAAATGTAGCTGCCTATCACTCCCCACGTAAAATGGTACAGAAGAAGAAGACCATCTGTAGCGGCAACTGTTTCAGCCTGTGGATTCAAAAATCTGTGGAGTCAGAAATTGCAATTCACCAGTCGCAAACCTCTATTTAAAAGCCTAATAGTAAAAATAGTGGAGCTGGGAGTAGAACCTGCTACCTTGCAACAAGATTTTGAAACAACAGATCATAGCGCTGCAGGTAGTAACTGCATGGATGTTTATTGAAAAATAACCTTTTCTATTCTGAAACATTTCTGCGTCGGGACCACCTGAACATTATGCATTAATTGAATTAGAAAAATATAAATATTAATTACAATTACTTGGAGAAATTGATCTTTATGTGTGTACCATTGATTTCACCGATTACTCTTGGGAATCTAGCTATTTCATAGAAATAATTTTGACATCTTGCAATAATAATCCGATTACAGTAACCTCGTCATTCGACGTATACCGCCCAACGCGGCGAACAGTGGAAAACGTCTCATGACTCGGAAGTTTAATAGATTATTTTCTATGCTCTAATGATATATTTTTTTAATTGTCCACGAAATTATGTCTTCAGTTACATCATTAGATTCAGAAAAAATGCCCTTCAAGATTAAATAAAAAAAAAACAGGTCACCATTTGAAAAAAGTTGACCATCGTCAGATGTTAAATATAACATTAAAAAAATCAATATCAGTTTTATTTGGTAGTATGTATTTGTAAAATAATTTCTTCCGCTTTTTTGTTCATTAATATTGGACAATAAATGAGGTAGAAACTGTATCGGATACACCAGAGTGATCCCAGCGACTATTTTTAACAAATGATTTTTTTTAATTTGTAATTTATTTATTAAAAAAATCACAATACTTCAGGTTTTGTTATAGCTACTGCACTTTTCATTCGTTTTTCTGGGCATGTATGCAATTTTTTCCTCATTGAATCCCGAGCCTATCTTTGTAATCATTAAAAGCTAGTTCATGGAATAGTCCTCCGAATACTACCCGTAGCCCAAGTTGTGTACACTATTTTTTAAACTGGTTTCACTCATTCAATTGTGCTTGAGAATCTCACTCGTGCTAAAGCACTCATGAATTCATTCGCAAGTCGTGACCAGTTTGAAAAATAATCGACATTACTTGGACGATTCGTTTATTTATTTTATTATATCTATTTCGGAATTCTCCGATCAACAACGTTGACAAGATCAATATTAATTCCTAAATAATTCATTTTAGCACTTTTGAACTTAAAAAACGACAAAGTAATTTCAGGTTAGATTGGAGAGCATAAGTTCGCGCCAATCACGTCTTAGGCCTTTAAGCTCCAACTCGGAGTTTCTACATAGACCGGGCCTAAGGCGTACCTACATTCAAAGTAATGTTCACAAGATGCAGAACGGAGGGTTTGAATTTCTACCACACTTTGTGAGACACCCTGTATCACTCTCACAATGTCGTACTCGTAAATTTAATTACCAAATATCCCACTCTAAAATTCTCTTTCATTTCTCTGTTTGTGTTGTTAAACTTAGAGTGAGTATCAAAAATGCTTAATAAAATTACAGCGAAATATTTTTATTAGTGTACAGTCAAGTCTTATGAAGGATTATAACAGCTTCCTCGTTTTTCGTTTTTTGTGTAGCTATTTGTTAGATACTCTTGAGGTAGCACACAAAACTGGCTAAAATGATAATTTTGACGTTTTTATATCAAGCCTAATGCATCTTCTAAAATAAAATAAGAGTAGCATCATTGCATTTTTATAATGAAGCTGCTAGACGGATCTGTTTGTAGATAACAGTATTTTATGAGATAAACTAACAGAATAATTTATTTAACCGCTAAAGTTTCTGTGATAGACACTTTGAAAGGTCCCTTTAAATTTAACAAAATGACAAAACCCCATTTCCTATCGTGGTTTGTTGTTACTACACTGTCCTATATAGCCGGATGAAGTAAAGCTTTGATTAATTGAAATATTTACCTAGAATTTATTAGTAGCTGTTCAAATTGTCGATTTATCATATTATTCCACCTGTACGTAATAATATTTCCATCGAATATTAAATGACGATAACATTGTTCATGTTACGCTCCAAACAATTTATGCAACAACTTGTTTTATTTACAGCCAGTAAGCACAGCGCGCTTAACGGCAAAGCACTTACGTGGCTAATCACCCTCCTGGGAAATTTGTTGATTGTCGATAGTTACATCTTAATAATTAAACACAGACTTGGAAATTGCTATCGTTTGTTAGTCCACAATGAGAGACTTTCCTAATTTTTCACATTTAAAATTTATTACATCGATTCTATGAAGCTGAATTAAGTTTACACCGTCACTAGTACGATATCAATTTCCTTCATTGATTATTTCAGTTCTATCAAGGATACTCCAGCTGCTATTTATATCTCATAAAATCTAGAGCATTTTAAAACTTAATTGGCTTACGTGTCGCAGAAATGAATGGAGATATGGATTATTATTATTTGAATACCCTCCTACTACAATTGCTGTGTAAATAATTTAACACCACATAATTAATAGCTTTATGAGGCATTTCATATAATTTTCACTTTGAAGAATTTTAATGACGGCCAAGAAAATGCTAATAGCCTGTTGATGGCTTCATTATTGTACTAGGAGGAATCAGCACTAGAAGAGCTGTGATCGCGACTGTAAATGAATGCGGTATTTGACTCATAAACTTTAAAAGTATGTAATGCAAACAAGGATTTATGTTATTTTGTGGATACACAATGACTGTCAAAAAAGGACATAGTTTGAAGATATATATTAAATAAACATCGATTTATCCAAGTAGCGGAATAAAGATGCCGACAAGTGGGTAGTGCATAAAGAGGAATGATCTTATTGTTATTAAAAAAAAGCCTTGTTAAGTAAAACATCCAGTATTTTATTCGCCACACGTTAGAAAAGAAAACTAACAAAATTCGTGACAGAATTAGATGAACATCAAATATATTTAGCAGGAATAAACAATAATAATTTAATTACACAACCAAATATTTAGAGCGACGGGGAGAAAACAAACGAAAATTGTAGTAAGTAGTTTTAGAAAACAAATTTGAACAGGAAAGTAATTTGTATGCACGCAGAAACACACATGTAAATAAACGACTAAATGATTTCCAAATGAAAAAAAAGTTACAATAACAACAGCAAAATAGGTGATTTTGAAAACAATTTACAAATTAAAAATACTGTACAAACTTCAAAACTTAAAGAAATATAATTATCTTGAACAAATTTAATATCAATTCAAAAAAAAGAGAAATTTTCATTTGATTACATGTTATAACCTATAGAGGGCAAGAAAAACAATTTTTGTAAAACAAGAAATCCCGAAGCTCAGCCGAGTCTTACATATGAGCCCGAGCCCCTGAAAAGTGACAGCGCACGAGTATTGAACATTTTTTGTTTTCGTTCGCGCGAAATGAGAAAAATCTAATTAACATCAATTTTTGAGGTTAGGTTTGACAGCTGTCAAATTAAATAGAAAAATAAGCGGAAAAGTTTATATATTTAGTTACGTACTACTTTCTTGATTATGTATTTTATAAAACAAATACAAAAAAGAAACCAATTCAGGTGATTTAACTTTTAAAGAAAAGAATCTGAATAATAATGGTGCAGTGATCAATAGAAAAATATTAAAAAAAAAATTTGGTGTTAGCATGTGGCTGAAGGTTTCTTTTATGGTAAATCTGGCAACTGAGGAAATTTCGATGAACAATTAAAGTACTGGAATTAATTGTTACGATAATTGTTGAGAATTGGCAATTATTTTTGAAGTTTGTCATTTTTATAACAACTGAAGGAACAATTTATTATTTAACAGAATATTAAAATACAATTTACAGCAAATGTTCAAATCGTCGACCATTGGCAGTAAGACAAGCGTTTGCCCGTCTTTCAATGTAGACCTTTCCCTGTACAAAGTGTAAGAGTTGTGCGCATGCGTTGTAAAACAGCTGATTTCCGTTTGTCTAAAGGTTCGATTTCCTCGGTGCGACTATCACGATGATCGTACAACGATAATCGTTGAGCACTATTTCTTTGTATTTCTTATGGAGCTCTTTCCTCCGAGCGACTACCGTTAGAGACGTTAACGACTATCGTACGTCTTGAATAGTCGTTCAGGAGAGAGGTGAATATAATCGTCAGTCGTCAACGACTATTGTTCGTACATCATGTCTCCCGAATTTTCTGACATTTATGACAGCTTGGGGATGAAGTCTATCAATAGAATTTTTTATTTATTTACTATTTGTATTTCATTTACTTTTCTAGTAAATTTATTTGATATACATTGCGTTTTACTAGCTGTTTTTTATTAAATACTGGCTGACCCGACAGACGCTGTCCTGTCCAAATATCAATCCCCCAATCAAACCATTGGGACAGGGGGGCGTAGCTACAATCGCAGGCCACCTTGGGACGGGGCGCAGCTACCATAGAGGCCCTCTTGGAACAGGAGGGTGTAGCTACCATCGGGCTCTCCTTGGGACAGGGGGAGTAGCTACCATCTGAACCTCGGGCGCCGTAATAGCTACTACTCTCATTCATCCGCATTAATTTATGATACATAACTATTACTTGGCGCGCGCTGCTACGACCAACAAATAAAGTAAAACAAAGTAAGCTGATGAGTGACATTTTATGTAAACTCTCACTGCTCAAAACTGTATCATATAGATAGATTTGTAAGGTTTCAAAATGAAAGACAACCAATTTTACAGTGTAAATACCACTAGTTACTTACCTCAATGCAATAGCAAGTTTTTCATAGGGTGTTACAGGGTACAGATTTCTGTTGTATGATTCTTTTTAGATATCATATTTTATTAATTCTAACACGAAGTCAAACGGTGTATCAGAAAGACGGAATTTTTTTTGGTGTCTTGACGCAAATGGATTATGATCAAATTTTTAAACAAACCCTCTTCATTTTTGAGCTCAAAAATGCGGTGTTTTTTGGCTCTTGTTTTCCCATACATTTGAAGAAGTATTTCGTCGTCTTCCATCTCTTCAATCACAAAGTATTTAAGTAATATAAAATATGTCTTTTAGACAAACTCAAAACGACTTTCATCTACAACGATGTGCGGCGAAATGAGAATTCGTAGAGAGTGAAGAATAAAATCGCAATCGCTCCGAGGAAAATGGGTACGAACGATTATCGTTCAACGTTTAATCGTTGTACGATCATCGTTAAACGATCATCGTGATAGTCGCACCGAGGAAAACGAAGCTTAAACGGTGCAGACAAACAAATCACATGTTACAGCTCTGCAGGTATCCCTTTTGCTTCTTTGCAACCATTGTTTACACTTTTCATAACGAGTGAGCAACAAAATTCGTGATCGTAAGAACCTCTGAATCCAAAATTTTGAGTCGATTCTTGATTGATACAATTGTGTAAAAAGTCATCGAGTAATGTAAATTGACCATTAATGTAAAAAGTAAGGTAAAAGAACCGATATACCTTTCGCCAACTGCGATCACGAATTTTGTTGCTCACTCGTTATAATTTACAGTTGTTAATGTGATTTATATGGTGCTTCAATCGGGCTTGTGGAAAAGAAATAAAATCAACTTTTTCTTTATATCGACTATCACTAGTGCATATGTCAAAACACAATGTTTTGTAGCCCCCTTTTTAAATATATTCATTTTAAAATATTTAAAACCCAGTTAATTTCACAAATACTGTATGACATCTAATTTTGTTTTCTGCATCAAAATCAGCTGACGACCAATAACGCACATCTGCGCCTGAGCACTTTTCGTCCGGTAGTAGTATGCATATTTATTACCTTTACAGGTTTATAAAGTATCCGATAAAATAAAATAAAATATAATATAATAAATAAAACTAAATAAATCAATAATTCAACACAATAACTAGCAGCTTTTATCCCTTCCCACTTATTGTCACTCTTTTCCACTAAACCTTCCTCATCCATTCGATCCCTCTTCCGTCCTCATTCAAAATTTCTTCTCTACTCTCATCTCTCCCTCTCAATTCTACGCATTCCTTCAACAAATGCTGTACCGTCTCCTTTTTTTCTCCACACATCCTGCATACCCTATTATTATCCTCACTCCATTATTTATTCTCTCTCTCCTCATTTTAACATCTATTATTATTATTATTCTTAAGGGGCGCGGTTCAGACCCCGCTGCACTGAAGCTTCAGCTTATTGTGCCTCACTTAGCAAACTTACTCCATAAGGCCTGTGCTGTTGATGAACTTCAGCACAGATTCTATGGGCATATGTTTTATGTCATTCGGTTCAACATACGTCAACCCGAAGTGTCGAAGCCTCCCCGCCTCAAGCGCTGGACACTCGCATAGTATGTGTAGTGGAGTTTCTGCCTCCTCCCTGCACATCCTACAATCAGGATCTTGTTTCACTCCGATTGTGGTGAGGTGTTTCATGAGACAGCAGTGTCCCGTGAAGAGTCCAACTACCTTTCTCAGTTGTCTCCTGCTCAATCTCAGGATGTCTTCTGACCGCTTTTTCGACGGCCCTTCCATGAACATCCGCGATTGCCTCTGTCCAGGAATGTCATTCCAATGGATGTGGTGTTCTCTGTTGATATAGCCCTGAATCACCCTTTTTGCGGTCTCATGTGCGATTCCACAAGTGGGCTCTGGGCCTATCAAAGGTGTTTTCGCTCCCTCTTTGGCTAGGAGGTCAGCTTTTTCATTTCTTTCAAATCCCTTGTGTCCCGGCACCCACCACAGAGTCACTCTGTTGTGTTTTGCCAGTTTCACAAGCGATTCGTGACATTCTTTCACAACTCTGGAGCGTACTTCGACACTCTCCAGAGCTTTAAGCGCTGCCTGACTGTCAGTCATAATGTGGATCCGGCTGTTTGCACAGCCCCTCCTCATTATTTCCCCGGCACAGATGTCAATTGCAGTGATTTCTGCTTGGAACACGGTTGCCAAGGAGCCCAGGTTGATGCTAATGTCATCTCCCGGTGCTTCTCCGGCTACCCCTGCCCCAGTGCTCTTTGTTGTTTTGGAGCCATCCGTATACCAGATGGTTCCGTTGTTACTCCTCAGTTCCCGGGTATCGACCCTCTCCTCCCTTCTCGGTATGACTACCTCGAAGGGTTTACAAAAGTCATACTCGGTCCTGAGTCGGTCCGATTGCACACAATCGTTCCGTATTTTCCCAAATATCTCGGTGTGGTATCCCCTTCTAACGTGGGTCCTGCCATATCCGGTACTTACAAGCCTGTATGCTGCCTTCATTGACTCCGATTTCACCAAAAGGTGTAGCGGAGGCAGGTTAAGGAGCACTTCCATGGCTGCGGTAGGCATTGTATTCATTGCTCCCGTTATTCCAAGGCAGGCAAGTCTTTGCAGCTTCCCTAAAAGCCCTGTAGCGTGCTTTCCAGACGTCTTATGCCACCAAATCATCGAAGAGTATGTTACCGTGGGAATTATGACCTTGGTGTAGAACCAGTAAACCATTTCTGGTTTTAATCCCCACGTCTTTTCCACCATGCCTCTACAGGCCCATAGGGCCCGAGTAGCCTTAGTGGTGATGTATTCTAGGTGGGGTTTGAAACCAAGTTTGGTATCTAGCATTAGTCCCAATTACTTCTTTCCCTATCCGCAATTCTTTTCCCCACAGTCGGAGCCTCTTCAAATCGATGAGATTCCTCCTTCTTGTGAAGACCATGACTTCAGTCTTATCGAGGTTAACCGACAACTGTTTCTCAGTGCACCATCTCTCGACGACTGTCAGAGCCCGCTGCATCATTTCTGATACAGCCCCTCCGAACTTGCCGCTTACGAGTATGGTGATATCGTCCGCATATCCTTGTGCGTGAACTCCTGTCTGCTCCAGGTTCCCCAGGAGGTCGTCGACCACGAGTGACCACAATAAAGGCGATAAAACGCCTCCCTGTGGGCACCCCCTGGCCGCCACCACCCCCCTAGTCACCGGGCCGATGATGCATGAAATCTCTCTGCCTTTTAAGGCCGAGTCGATACATTCCACTACCATAGGGGCTATACCCCGCCTATTAGTTGCTTTCGCAATAGAGTTGAATGAGGTGCTATCGAAAGCACCCTCTATGTCCAGAAAGGCCCCCATCGCAATCTCTCGATTTTCCAGGGTTCCTTCTATCCTACGAGTAAGCTCGTGGATGCTCATCTCGCATGATTTTCCAGATTGATAGGCAAATTGGTATCGATGTAAAGGGGCGTTCACATCTAAATCTTGCTATTATCACTCTCTCTTTTCTACTCTCTCTTCCTAGGTACTTTGGCATTTCTTCCTTTATTATTTTTTCATACTTCCCATTGTACCTAGACTCCCTAATTCTCGTTCTTCTTTCCTGCACTTGCACATCTCTATCTCTCTGCACTAATTCATCTGTCATTACTCTGCCGCTCTCTCGCATTCTCCGCGCCTGCATACCCGTTTCTTTCAAAATACGCCTCCCTCTCTTTCCATACCCCCTTTCCTATTTCTTTCCTTTTTTCTTTCAAACACTCTTGCAAAATTCTGCACTCTCCTCCCTCTATCACTCTCTCCTCAAATCTTATTGCTCTTTTTCCTGCTTCTATTCTTATTCCATCTCTCTTTGTTTCCTCCATCACTATATACCCCGGTGTCTCTCTCTCTCTCTCTACCCCTAGCACCCATTTCATATATTTTCTTTGCACCCCTTCCAATCCTTCTTGCTCTCTCCATCCCCATATTTCCGCTCCATACATCATCAGGCTTTTCACCAAACTAGCAAACATCATTACTCTCCTTCTAAAATCATGTCCAAATTTTCTCTCTCCTATTCCCCATACAGCTCCTATTATCTTATTTGCTTTTTTCACTAACTCTCTCACATGTGCCGTTGTTGTGTTTCTTTCATTTATCACATCACCTAAATACTTAAATTCTTTCACTTCTTCAATTTTCTCTTTCTCCCATCTCCACTCATTTACTTTTCTCGTAGCACCCCGTTTCTGAACACCATCATCTTGGATTTCTCTACATTAACCGTCAACTTTTTCTTCCTCATATATTTCTCCATGTTTCCTATCATTTCTTTCATACCTTTCCCCTCTCGCTAGCACCACAAAATCATCCGCATATCCTAAAGACCACACTTTTTCTTTGCCCACCACAAGCCAGGGGGGCTGCCCCTTCCTGAACATCTCCTCTATATCTCCAATAAAAGCTGCAAACAGGCTGGGGCTTAGTCGGCAACCTTGTCTTACTCCCTTATAAGTTTTGAAACATTCACTCACCCTTCCATCCACTCTCACTCTACTTATAGTCTCTTCATATATATCTTCTATTTTTGTTACTAGATGCTCATTTATCCCTCTCTTTTTCAAGCATTCCCACAGTAAATCTCTTTCCACATTATCAAAAGCCGCCTTCAGGTCCACAAAGAATGCATATATCTTGCCACCCCTCTTTTTTACCTCATTTCCTGCTAGTGATTCAAGATATATACATTATCCATGGTCCCTCTACCTTTCCTAAATCCCGCCTGTCCGTCTGGTAACACCCCCCTCTCATTCATTTCCTTCATCAGCCTCTCTTCCACAATCATCGCGTATGTCTTATAATATGCTGTATTTAGGAGAGTGATCCCCCTATAATAATTACTGACTGTATCCTTTTCTCCTTTCTTATATATGGGGCACATTATCCCCTCCTTCCACTCTTGGGGAAATCCCTCTCCCCTCCACACTCCATTCATTATCTCTAACAACCTGTCAACTTCCCTTTCCGTTCCATATATCCACGCTTCATTCTGTATACCATCCCTCCCCGGTGTCTTTTTTCTTTTCAGTTTCAATTGTTGCTCTAGTTCTTCTCTTGTTATCTCTTCTATTTCTTCCACTCTTTGTTATCTCTTTTCCTTTTCATCACCCCCCAGCAGCTCACTGAAGTACTCCCTCCATTCCTCCATAACAATTCCACCACTCTCTCTCTCTCTCTCTCTTTTTGTTTCTTTCCTTATTCATGTATCTCCATACCTCTTCTTCCGTCTTTATACCCTTCATCTTTAGCTCTTCTTCCATCCGTTTCTGTTGCTGCTTCTCTTTGCATACTAAGTTGTACCTCTTGCGTTCTCTCTTGTACTCTTCCTTGGTTGCTTTTTCTTTTTTTCAATTTTTTAGTTTCCTTCTTGCTTCCTACTTCCTTTCCCTGCATTCTTTATCTCACCACTCGTTCTTCCACAGCCCCATCTTTTCTCTTGTCTCTATCTTTTTTTTTCTGTTGCGTTTCTTATGTTATCGCTCAGTTCCCTCACCTTTTAGTTTATTTCTGTTTCTTCGTATTTTGCCTCCCTAAGTCTTGCTCTATAATTTTCTTTTCCTTCTTCCGTCCACATATTCTTCACAATTTTTCTTCTAAAATCATTCACACCGCCTCTATCTTTCTCACTTCCTTTTGTCTTCACTTCTAAAGGCATATGGTCCGACTCCATTCTCTCTCCCTCCTTGAATTTCTCTATTTAATCCCATGCTTCTTCATTTAACATAACATAATCAATTACTGTCTCCCCTCTTGATCCAATATACGTGTACTCCCCTTTCTCATCTCCTGTGCAGTTCTCATTAAGTATGTCCCACCCTCCACCCTCTTTCTTCTACTAAGCTAATCAGTACTCTCCCTTCTGCGTTTTCTGTTCCATCTTTTGTTGATCTTCCTTCTATTCTTTTTTGTTCCTCTTCTATCCGTCTTCCTTTTCCTCCAATTCTTGCATTAAATTCCTCCCAATCACCTAAGTTCCTTGTTCTTGCTCTTTTACTCGCTCTTTTATTATTCTCTTCGTTTCCTTCATACCTCTGCTGTACACTGTTACAAATCTCTATTTTTTGTGTTTACTTTTCACCGTTCTTTCCATAATCCCTCTTTCTTCTTTTGCTTCAGTTCCATTTTCTCCTTCCAGTCCCTCTTTCACCCCCATTATTATCCCACCTTTAGCTCTCCCTTTCTTTCTTTCCCTCTCTGCATATTGACATTTCCACTTAAACTCTTTCGGCATTCTCTTTTTAATTTTTTTCCACCCCTTTTCTTCCACCCACGTTTCTGGCATTCCCACTACGTCAAATTCTCTCAAATACTCCCAAAATTCATTCTCTATGTTTTTTATTGCCGCGACTTTCCAGAATACTATTCTTGTTTGCTCCTTTTCTCGTTTATTCCTCTCCGTATTCGTTTTCCATTTTCTGCCCTGTCGTCTTTTTCTTGTGCTCTTATTCAAAAAATTTTTGTATCTAACTCCCCCTTTCTTCGTCCCACCTAAACCCTTTTCCCTCTATCCATATTTTTTTATAACCCACTTTCACTCGCTGTCCTTTTTGTCGCTCTTCTTTAGCTATCGCTCTCAATTCCTTCTGTATTTCTCTTTCCTTCTTGGTCAGATCATCTTCTATGTATATATTCTCTTTCCTTTTTTTTCTCTTAGTTTTCATTTATTTTCCATAACTTTCCTCTTCTCCCCCCAGCTCCCAAGTTCCGCCACAATAATTTTTCCTCCATTTATTTTATACATCTCTCTTACAGTCACTTCTACCTCTAATTTCACCTTCATCCATTTTTCCAGTTTCTTCTCGCTCAACATTCGTCTTCGTCCAATCCCGTTACTGCAATATTCTTTTTCTCACGTTTTTTTCCTGCTCTTCCATTTTCTCCTCCAGTTTTTTCATTTTTTCCTTTAGTTCCATCTTTTCTCTTTTCCATTTTTCTTCCTTTTCACGCGTCATAATTTTCAACTGTTCCAGTTCCCGGCTCATCTTCCGATTCTTTTCCTTTATTTCCCCTACATCCTCCATAATTTTTTTCAGCATTTCTTTTATTTTTTTATCCATTGCCTTTTTAACCGGTGATCTTTCTAACTTCTTACTTTTCCTAAAGGGGTTAATCCTCTCTTCCCCTACTCTCGTCCTTCTTCTCTTTTTCTTTTGTAATCTTCTTTTTCTCGCTCTCACTACCACTGCTCCATCCAGTTGAATGAGGTAGTATACAAAATTTTGAAACTTTTTTTATAAATGAAACTGCTTAAAGAGGACTCCTATTTTTTCGTTTTGCTTAAATCATAACCGTTTTCATAAAATAAATTAAAAACTATTTCGCGGGCGAATAACTACGTCATTAGTTTCCGAGCATAGAGGGAGTAAGAGCGGAAAGGAAAGAATTACTTATAAAATGAGTGAGAGTGAGAAATGGAAAGGCGTAGGTCCTCACTTAATTCATATTCCGGCCACTACTGACGTATTTTAAACTAGTACAGTTCTCTCAAAAAAAATAAACGAATTTCAATAAAATTTTTTTGCATTTTCAGTAAGTATAATTTCACCATAATAGCGCTAAACCATACACTTTTCAATGAAGTTTATGATTATTGTATTTTCCAAAAACTTTATTTTTTAGTATACTACCTCATTCACATATCCCTTAATAGAAGTCTTAGAGGCACTTCAACCCACAATGTCAGTGTAATTTTTTTTTTTAATAAATTTGAAAAATTAGTTACTATGCACACAATCCCATTGTTGCATAAAAATATCCATAGTTATGTTTCAATGTTGCATTGATTTTTGCATAAATCTCGATAATTTAAAAAGAGTTTAAATACATTTATGTTAAAGACCAAAATCATTGCGTCAATTAATTATTGATCTACATTTTGTTTCGCATACTTTAGCAGCATTTGGGTGTACGTTACTGATAATAATTTGCTGTAATCAACATTAGAAGATCCCGAAAAGAAACCCACATTCACAGAAGAAATGAACACTCAGAATTTTTTAAATATTTTTCTCTGACATCAAATTTTTCTACCAAATTGTTGTAAATATTGTTTGATTGTGTTGGTGCCGCAATTTTTAAAGACCCTGTATTATAGGACCTGGTAGACTATATTACATGAAACCCTAAAACGTGGTCTGTTGTTTCATAAAGTTGTTTTGTGAGATAACAGAGCGTAACAAAAATCGCAATTTCGGTTTCAAACGCTGAACATTTACCGCCTCTTGTGACCTCATTTCGGGGAAGCATTCTCATTGGTTCGTGCGCTTCTCATTAGTCCGCACATCTAGTAATTTTGAATTTTGTCTGGTGAATTTTGTTCCGTGTTGACGTCACAGACGTTTCAAATTTAAGACAAATGTTTAGGATTTTTTTACCTAGTAAACGCGTGATTTCGAATAAAGAAAAAAATAGGGGTATAATATTTTTTCGTCTGGTTTCTAGAAAAGCTGTTTTCGAAAATTGTGGGACGATACCCATTATGTAATCAAAAATATTTAATCACAATCGGTCAGTAACATGTTGCATCCCAACTTCAAAAGAGGTTGAAAAGTAACCAATTCCCGACCTCGAATTCCATTACTAACCTGATGTTGCCAGGCAACCCGAATTTAAATTATTAAACCTAAGATGATTGGTAATAAAGGCAATCATGTAACTTTTCTTTTTCTAGCAACAACTCGTGAGCAGTTGACACATACAAAGTTACGATTAATTAATTATACAAATTACTCTTAGTGCGATTTAATAATTTGTGTAATAGTACAAATTGCAAAAAAAAAACATTTATCTGACAAATAATATCAATTGCTGCAGTGCTTACTAAGTGCAAAGATTTTACTGAAATTAAACATTATACAAACTTCGGCAAAACTACCATTCTTATGTCTCGAGAACTAGTTCACCTCGGTAAACATAGTTCTCTCGATAGGAATGGAATACTTTCCACCTTAGTATGTAATATACTATCACAAAGTAGGTAGAGAGATAGATATATATTCTTTTTCCGGCAGTTGAATCATCGAAGATGTTGTAGAGATAACAAAAAACAACCGCTGCAGTCACATAGTGAACGAAAAGACACTTAAAATAATGGGTCATATGATACTTGAAGGTGAAATTCATCGGAGAAATATTCATTTCATTGTAACACTTATTGTTAGTAAATTACATATTATTTCTTTATTATTATTTTAACTTACATTTTTGTCAGTGTGACGAAGTAGCACAGTTCACATCGTGCTTTCCAACTATATGTGTTGTGTACACCTGTTATCTGTAAAAACCGTCTACGACAGTTAAACTCCAGTAATCTCCGGTAAAAAACGCGTGGCGCTTGGGTTATCTCTGTTTGACCAGAATCGAGTGAAATTGATTGCCACGAGACCCCCGGAGAGTAAATCAGTGCCGACAAGTAACACTTGTTCGGGCCCTTGTTTGAATGTGAACAGAACTGGCACCACGGAGAGAAGGAAAATGATGGCTCGTCCTCAGCGACACTGGCTGTCGCCCATTTCCTTATAAATGTTAGGGAAACAAAAGTCGTGCATTTTAAATGACTGTCATCAATCACCCTAAATGCCCACGAATACTTTTAAATGGATGGCTACATATACTGTTGGAAACAAATTGTAAGAGTGCTCCATCATTTTTGGTCTGCAATATTGCTTACAGACAGGTGATATATTAAGTTCTTCTGCGTCTGCGCCTAGCTGCCAGTTACACACCATGTAGCGAGTGGTCTGCTAGTGCTTGGTACAGTAGCGATATTGATTGCCCTCGTGAAAGCTGCTGAAACTAGAGCTTACACTCACCTGAGGCTACGTTGGCCCTATAAACTTGACTAAAGAGACTGCTGGACTGGGCTGCGAACTATGTATGCCTTCCGAGTAATTATTAAGTGGTACAGCGCCGCTAATCTTGTAGCGTTTACCCACTTACAATTTAGATAGTCACACACAGGAAATCCAAGTTTAACGATTTGTTAGAAAGGAAGTACCGGCTTCCGCTATTTGTCGAAAAGTTGAAAGTGTTAGAACTGTGTGTCAAGAACAACTGTAATTCTTGCAGTATTAGAGAAACTGGTGTTATATCGTATGATCGAAAATAGATATCTTCATTTCAATCAATAAGATTATTTTCCCTGATTTACCTTGATTTTCTCTTCCTTCATTTGCAAATTTTGTAACTGTTGATGATGTACCACGTGCTTCACATTTGGATTGCGTCTATAATGTCTTTCCAGTTTACACACTTGATCGAGACAATTGAAAGAAAATTGAGAATTTGACGGTCTGAGGGCTCTTAATAAATTCATGGTTGAAACTAATTTGTAATATTTTTTTTTATTTTCAAATACATACCTACTATTTAGTTCGTTACCTTTGACATCAGCGACGCAATGTCAACGTGACATGATTTTTCTGCTAGGACAAAGTTTCTGAAGTGAAGCTTAAAATTAAAAACAATTACAATAATAAAATTCTCATAGCCAAAATTAGTGGTACCTAATTAAATATGTAAACGTTTCCGCTTATCTATTTAATTTGACAGCTGCCAAACCTACCCTTGAAATTTGGTGTTAATTAAAAATGTTGTTTAATACTCGTGCGCTTCGCCTCGTGTTTAAAAAATTCGCCCTCGCTTCTGAAAAGTGCCTTAACAGCCCTCATCTTTTCCGACAAGAATTTCCTGCATTGTGGTGTTTTTTACTTTCTACGTCTAGGAGGGACATTTTGTTTCACAAGGTTTCACTTCAACAATGGACACTATGACTATTATTTGTCAAATCATGATTGATATTTATGGTGTTTTTAAACACTAAACTGTCACCCAAATGTCAAAAAGCAGATAAGTCACCAGTAGTAGTAAACGAAAATATATTTATTCAGCCTCACAGTACCAGGAATTACGCCTAGGGTAACCAGTGAAAACCTATAAAAGCAAAAAACTTAATAAAAATGATGAAAAAAATGATCCGCTTTGTGAAGTTTTTTCTTCTTTGTGATTCAGTTGTTGAAGTGGACACATGAAAAAGAATATATATGTTTTACAAAACTGCTCCCAGGAATATTTTTTTCTTCTGGTTCATAACCACTTGAAGTGTCAGTAAATTTTAACGTCTTTTCATCTCCATATTGCCCAAAGCCACACTTTTTTTTGCTTTCTGGGAATCTTGGATCCTTTTTTGTTTCATTCATGTTTCATTTAATAATTCATTATGACATGTGACGCCTTCTTTATTTATTTCTTGTTTCCCCACACATAATCAACAATCCACAAACCTAACCTCAAATCACATAAACACGAAAAATACGCACTGATCTTATTCTTATATTGGGTTCAGTAGGTATGGCGGTCACCATAGTTCGGTCATTAAACTGAGCGGTATAGAATATTAGCAGATCAGTTTAATAGAAGTTCGTGTGCTAAATAATGTAAAAATTATAATCGGGACATGAAATTATAAGACATGGGAACAGAACACTAAAGATTTGATATAAATACGGATAAGGAAAGGCAGAGGAAATATTTGTAAAATCAGGAGGAATTAATTTACACCAAATTACTCATAAAAAAATTAAAATAATAAAAAGGGGTATCTAAATTATTTACCTTTGTAATATTGGAGCTATAAATAAATGCCTTCACACATCCTGATGATGATGCTGATGAGGTTTAATGTTTCAGTAGCTGTAGCCGCGTCAAGAATTGTCCAATTATCGCTTAGGACTTACACGGTATCTTTTGAAAGGTATACAGGGTGAGTCATTAGTGTGGGATGGATCTCTAATGCCTTTACTATTAATTTTTAAGCAAATTGGTCAATGTAATAAAATTATACATAAAAAACTGCATTTCCTAAAAATATTTAGAGTTACCTAACCGGACCCAATTTTTCAAGACCGTATTCAACTTTTTTTGTTAACGGAACCGCCTGTATATTTTTTTATATTATTTTTTGCGGTAATGTTTTTAAATTTTTATCGAAAAAGAATGCAGTTATGATTTTTTTTTTCAAAAAAAGGTTAAGAACACAGCTTTACAAAAAAAATTATAAACGCTTTGCTGTTAACCATAAATTTATAATATTTTGTAAGTAGATAAAAGAAGGTTAGAGACATCGTGTGTGGCCCATACTTTTTCATTTCAATGTAGTACTTAAGAGAAAAAAGAATCCAACTTTTGATATCTTTCCATCGCCAAAACTTGTTTGTTTTCAAATAGAACACCCTGTATATTTTGCACTATTATGTTACTGTTATTCACCTCTTTCTTTTTTATTAAGCATTACCTATACTTAAACCTACAGAATTTGATGTTATTAAAATTCTTCTGAAAATTAATTGTAAAATTAGGTATTATGATCATTTACCCATTGATAGTGTGCTGTGAAATCAAAAATCTCAACATAAAAGACAAAGAAGAATATAATAATAATTCAAACAACCGTTGTTCGGATGTATTATAATGGTTTAAATCATTTTTAATATTAAATTACAATAGAAATGACAATGATAAAAAAATTAAACAATAAAATTAACAATTAAACAAGATGTTCGATGTATCCTCCATGCTCTTCGATACATTTGTCGATCCTGGTTACAAATGATCGATTAACATTTCTGAGTATGTTAGGACCGACTGTCTGAAAAGTTCTTCTTATTCTCATTTTCATGTCGTGTAGGAGGATCTTGGTATACTAAGTCGTTTTAGTTGCCTTTTTGTCCAAATGCCTACGTACAATTTGGCTATAGTGGGATGGCGCCCCATCATGTTGGAACCACATATTTGCTCAAACTTCTGGCACATCCTCTAAGAGTCCTCTTAATTGATTACTAATAAAAATTTAAATAGACCTCCCCGTTCACATAATAAAAAATAAATGAGATAACATAAAAGTAACCTAAGGGGCCGTCCATTAATTACGTGAAGTTTTTTTCTGTCAATTTGGACCCCTTCCTCCCCCTTGATGAGATTTGGTGAAATATTTAATACTGTCTATACTCTAGATTGCTATTGCAATAAAAATTTGTTTTGCGGACAAAATAGAAAACCTTAAAAAAAGTAAAATAAGAAGTTTAATGATTTTTTTAGGCCTCTTTTGGAGCCGTAAAGCTTTACTTTTTTGTACGCATCGGTCAAACTCTACTTTTTTGGGACTGATTTGTCTGAATTTCACAGATGTGTACAAAAAAGTAAAACTTTACGGCTCCAAAAAAGCGGCCATACCTTTTTGATAATCATCGTCTAAAAAACGTCCTATACATCTCGGCCAATTTTTTTTTTAGCCTTATTCGCATTATATCCTTGGCTCACGCCTCAGCCACAAACAGCAGATGCGTCCAAAAAAGCTAACTTTTACGGACTACGTACACAAATTACTATTTTATATTCTATGTAATAATAATGTATATTTTCTGAATTAAAAAGTTGACGTGAGATTTTTAATGACCCCCTGCTACCTTTAGATGAGATTGGATGAGATTTGACTGGACCACTCCCCCCCCATTTTGAGCTCACGTGATTAATGGACGACCCCTAATAGCGCAAAAAAAATACAGGGTGTTCCATTTGAAAAAAAAAAGTTTTGGAGATAGAAACAAATAAGAACTTTTTTTTTCTCTTAAAGGGGTTGTGTACTGGAAAGCAAATAAATAGTAAAAAAAAACCTAAGAACAAATCTTCAAACGGGAGGTTCGTGCGATCAGCAGTTTTTGAAATATTAGAGACCAAAGTTTGGAGAGCGGTGTCTGTGACGTCATACCGACACATCGCCGGCCGACACGTAGAGCGCGCTTGCTGTGTTCTGGATTGTTGGCGACTTGAAAACCATAGCACATTAATTTTTGTGGGTTTACGTTATTTCTCAATCTCCATGGCGTACGGTTTTGAACCCAGATACAGCAAAAATGTATTAAGTGAGTTGAAAAAGAAGCAGGATAATCTGCAAAACGACGAAAACCTTGCAAGATTAAATGATACATCTTGGTGTAGGTGCCGAAATTGTGTAGCAATGCCAACACCAAAAGAATGTTTGTGTTGTGTTGAGAACGAACTAGTAAATGTTGTGAGAAATGAAGACACGTGTATTACACACCACGAAGCGTTTGACAACATAGTTTTAAGTTTAGACTCTTTAAATTTATCGCGCCATAATATTATTTTAAAATGTATTTCACAGAAAGAAAAGAAAAGGTATGTATGTACATCTTCATAATATACTGTTTTATTTCTGGAAAATGTATATGGATGAATCTAATAGACTATGGCGACACCTGGCTTATAAAAATTTTATTTCTTGGATCAACAGTTGGACATCAATAATTGGACGCCATAATAGAATTGTAATTCCATCGTGCGTGGTAAATTCAGTTAGAGAGAAGTATCCAGAAATAAACGAAGACTACACCGGATTTAGGGAATATTATGATGAGAATGATAGTTTACCGTAGCGTATTTTTAATTTTTATACCCAACAATGCTTGAATTATTTCTTAAGATTCCATTGAAAAATGTTTTGTTTTTGCTTCTTTTAAATATGGTTTCCAATGTTGGAAATATTTGTTGGTACCTACAAAATATAAAACCATATATTTATTATTATGTTTATCAACAAAAATTCATTTCTCACTTAAGCTAAGATTTCCTTTAAATCTTGAAAAATGTTTTATTTTTACTTCTTCTAAAGATGGAAATATCGGAAATTGGAAATATTTTGTAGGGCCTCCTACAAAATATAAATGTATTTATCAATGTATTACAAAAATTCGGGAAAACTACATCGAAAGTTAATGGTTTCAACAACACCTCATCAGTTTTAAACTTCTTCAGTATCATTTCCAACAGATTTAATTTCCATGTGTTATCCTTAGAAGCATATGTATTTTTGTAATTCCATTACTTTGTTGCCTTTGAGAATTGAATTTTAATCACCGCAAAAAAAAAAACGTAAAAACTGAACGCAAACGAAAGCTAATAAATGCTGCAGAAAGTGCAAATTCATAGCGCTGCAACTAGTAAGTGTGATCACCCGATGTCGGTATGACGTCACGCGCCATCGATGGCTAACTTTGTTGCTTCGCTGTTCAAAAACCAAAGGTCGTAACGACCTGCGGTCTTCATATTTACTCTTAGATATTTTTGAACTATTTTTAGAAATTTTTATGAAATTTTGGTATACAGCCCCTTTAAGTACTACATGGTTAATAGCAAGGCCCCCATATATTTTTTTGTAAATCTGTGTTTTTAACCATTTTAAAAAAAAATCATAATGGCATTGGTCTTCAATAAAAATTAAGAAACATTACACAGCTGTATAGCATTTACTACACCAAACAATAATATAAAAAAATATACAGGAGGTACCATTTAAAAAAAAAAATGAGTACGGTCGTGGAAAATACGGTATAAGTACATAACTAGTTGGGAATAAAATCGACCATTAAATTAAAATGGCTGTTAAAATATTACAGAACAGTTGGCAATTAGTTGTAAAACTATTATAGTAATAAATAATTTATTGCTAAATGTTTATCAATTATACAAATTCACAATTTATCCCTCTGATTACTAAAAAATGCACTGTGTAAAAAGTAAAAATTACGCAACATTATTAAGTCGCCGTTTCTATGTAGAATTATATAAACATTTTAAACCTGATGTAAGCAATTACTAATAACACATTTAAAACTATCTTATTTTTTTATCTGAACATTACGATTCCTTTTGTTACATAAACATTTCTTGTTGTCAACATTAATGGCCAATACAGCTTTTCAAACCAACTGGGTCGCAGAAACTTCAGTTAAAAATTACTTACCCAAGTTAAGAAAACGAATTAACGCTTGATCAATTCGTTATTCCCGTTTTGCAATTAACAAATGTTCTGCATGATTAATTTTCTAGTGTATTCCATCATAAATGTTAATATAGTGTTTTCTTTTAAAGTAACCGTCCCGTCCATTAATTAATTGCTAATCTTTAATCAAGGTTTGTGCAAGCGTCCATTAAAACAGCAGAAGAATACAAATTACATCTTTTTCCATCTTTTTAACATAACTCATCTAGGGGCTGTGCAGATAACTACTATTTTTGAAACTCTATGAAATCACCTTTGTCAATATGTCAACTCATCAAAATAAAACAATCGTGCCAATCTATACAATCTCTATGTTCGGTGGTATTTAAGAGGGTTCTCCAGTGGCAGGTACATTTCTGCCGATCGAAGTACTTTTTCCCGCAATATCTTTTTTTAATTTACAAATTAATTAATTTTTTAATTTACAAAAAGTTACATTCAACGCCGCACATTGTTGTACATTTTTGCCCGCCGTTGAATGAAACTTTTTATTTTTGAAGATTTTTCATTGAAATTTTGTAGGCGTGTTGATAAAATATAGATCTTTGCAGCTACAGAGCGATTTTTTGAGATTTCTAAATAAAAAAGAAGATATTGCGGGAAAATGTATTTCGACCGGCTGAAATGTACCTGCCACTGGAAAACCCTCTTAAGAAATCAGCCATAAAAATGCAAAAGTGATTTCGGTTTTTGAAACGATGTGTTTTCCAATGTAGTGTGGTGTCTTTTTCCTAATTGGTTACTCGTTTTTGAAGATAAGAACATGATTTCTAAAGGGCACTTTACAACTACGAGACAACCTAGTAGAAGACGATAATTTCAGTCTTTACAGTCTATTTGTGGGTTCGCTGGTAATTGATAATTTCAGGTATAAGAAAACAAAAAATAACAATGAATCTCCGAATATTAAAGAGTAATTTCGTTTTCAAATTTTAAAGGCGGATTTATTGTACTTTGTATATAATTTTATTGTAAGTTCAACTGATCGTTACCTAGTAAATTCCTATTATTCTCGATTATAGTGTAGGGCCGCGATTAGAGTTTCAGTTCTACTTATAAAAAGGACAAAAAAGAGAAACAGATGTCGCTCAAGAAAAACATTTATTCATGGAAATAGAACAGCTAAATTATTTGTCCTAATATTTTGAAGATTTTTACAAACAGGTCTGTCAAACAACTTAATAAATAAACTTGTTATGAAATGCCCTAAAAACTCTACAGGAAGGCCCTTATAAAATAAGTATGAATCATTTATATTATTAGTTTTAAAACGTACCTAAATGTGCCTTTTATGTTAATGCTTATGCTTTGTAGAATGTAGCGATGCCAATTCAGAACTAAAAGTAAACTTATGACTTCTTATAAAAAGTTTATAAAAGCATTATTTATGTGGACTTGGAACCAAGTCGGTAACGTAGACAAACATATTGTTTGCCCGGAAAATGATGTTGACGCTTGTTCTATGCCAAGAAATGACCGGAAAATTAATGCACCGTCCGAGTTTTGCAAACTAGTATTAATGCCCTTGGTGTTCAAAAACTTTCCACTAGAGAACTAGAGCAAACTATGATTTATGCAACAATTTTGACAACACTTTTGTCGACTCATCTTAAACTCGAAGGCATTAACATTTCATCTGTCTGCTTGTCAATTTTTTGTTAATATTACTCAACTTTATTAGCTTTTTCATCTAACCCGATCTTCATAAAACAACTTACTCACATGGTTGTGTTCCCTCTTAAAAAGATACCTACCTACTTGTGTCAGTCATCTTTTGAATACAAACGTCAACCGAAACGCCCTTTGTGGAATCAAATATGTATTACTGCGCCAGTACCCTTCCCTTTTACCCTTCAACGTCAAAAGCCGACCTGTCTCAATCTCAATGGAGCCTCCATTATTTATCGACAACCGAATCCTGAATCTAAAATCTGCTCTCTGACGCTGTAGATTAAAACCTATTTTATTTATCCATAAAACGACTGCTTTCAAATTGACTCGGATACACATGTATGCAGAGGGAAGGGTGCATTTTTGAGTAGAAATTTAGGTCAAACATTTTTGGTTTGCAAATCCTGTGGTCGTTTTTGATTGACTAACAAATAATGTATAGATTTATATAAAATTAGAGTTTAGGTAATAATTATGACATAATTATGAATATCAAATTGGTGGCAATAATTTATTTTATCGTCCACTTCACTATTATTAGTTGTTTATATCTATGAAACGAGATTAATTACGAGGTTGATTATGCCCGAGGGCATAATAAGCGGAAGTAATAATTAATAATCTCATTTTTACTGATAAACAAATACAGTGAACATTTAATGTACGGCATTAAAAATCTAAAAAAATTGAAAACTACAAAAGTAATCTAATGTATCACATGAGAGAGCATTTATTTTCAGTTTATTTATTATCACTTAATATTATGTTCAATATGTCTCAAAGCATCTTTATCAATCTTCCATTGTCAGTATCATTTTTAATATTAACATATCAGCACCCGCTTCACTAGAAGAGTTGTCAACGTATGCTTAAACGTGGCAACGCAGGAGATCTCATAAGAAATAGCTTCATTATGATTGACCAGAAGGAGATCCTCGTGATTCCGACTTTCACGAGGTTCCTTGCTGGTTAGGTCCATGTCGAAAGTCATAGTCACTCTTTCCCTCCTTTTTTCAGCAGCAGTTTAAAATTCAATAATAAATATCTGTTTGGAGGAGTGATCCAATAGAACCACGTCAGGCTAGTTCGTTGTTATCTGCCTGCCGGTGGAGAACGAATAGTTCCAATGGATAATTCCAATAGATTCGGCATCTTTCATTCTCCATTGTCTTATTAAGGGAAAGTCTAACACTCTCAACGCCGTTTGCACAGTGGGCCGAATATTTCAAAAAGTGAGCAAAAAGGTTTTTTTTTTCGAACTTTCGAATTTTGCTTTGGTACTTTGGTAGTAGTTAAAGGAAACGTCAATGTATCTTTTTCAAGAATACAAAGGCGGTTGGGCGTAATCTTCACCTGCTAGGGGCTCGGAAACACGACCCTTTTGCACAACATCGTTTCGCCGGTGGTATTCGGTTCTGTGTACAGTTGAAAGTGAAATTTCTACAGCAGTTTACTTAAGGTATGTACTTTATTTTAGTATATTACTTAAAAAAAAAAATGTATTTAAGAACGGAGAATAATGCGGTTTTATTATGGTGTTTGTTTATCTGAAACTTTTACAAGTAGATTCAGATTGTGTAGACCCGCAAAAAAGTCTTACGTTGTCATGTCTTGAAAACATATGAAAAAGATACCTTATATATTTCTTTATAACATACAAAAAAATCGTAACCGCTTTCGACCGCCTTTTCGAAATTTTGGATCTTTTACAACGTGCGACACTTATTTCGAGAGCATCCACCGCCACCAGAGCGCCCTAGGAAGGGTATGCAGAATTAATTGTAACTTTTTATCGTTAACATTCTTTGAAAGTTATTTATTTTGTTTTCAATTATTTGAATTACCATGTTGACAAGAAAACAAATGTTCGAGCTTTTATACAAGAAGAATGGAGAAGGACGTTCTAAGCGGACGGAAAACCTGTACAATCATATGATGAGACGATTAAAAGCATTTAATTATAAATTCTGCCATGCATTTTACCCACGAATTGATAAGCGCGGCCAAAAGATTGAACGTTTTCTAAAAGAAAATGAAGAGTGGCTTAACCAACCTTTTAATTTTGCAACCGTCCACGAGTCCGAAAGTGTAGAAAGTACTGATGATCAACAACCAAGTACGTCAACAGATAGAATCTGCGCACGTGGTCGTCCTAAAGTAGCCTTGAGTGAGGGAAGAACCAAAAGAAGAAGAGCTAATAATCTTTTTCAGAGGTTCGAAACTGATGAGGAGCTTACCTTGGCGGCTAAGAAAGCCTTGAAAGAGAAGGGAGATCTGAGTGCCGCAAAGCTGATTTCAGAATCGATTTTTACTACCTCTACTAGACCTAAAAGAATGTTAAACATTTGGCGCTCGAGCCAAAAGACCCTTTACACCTGACCAGGCACTTTTACTGGTGGTGGTGACAAAGGAAAGCATTCATATTTAATGCATAGAGCGACAGCAAAAATCAATTCGCTGATATACATATATTTATCCATCTTATCATAACATAAGAGATGCCAAATCGCGCTGCTATCCAAGTAAGGAAGCGCAAACTATAACAGAAACTTTGGCACACCACGCCGGATACTGAAAAAGATACCAGTTATACAAAGCCTAACCCTAAATAAGTTAGAAAATCTAATTTTGTTGGTTAAATTGGGGTGTGATTGAAGTGCCGGCCATTCGCATTATAAACAAGCATTTTCAGAATCCCGACTTGGTGATGGCGATATCTTCTTGACATCATTAGTTTCCTTACAGCTATATAATGAAAATCTGGATGGAGAAAAAATAATAACTTGGCAAAATCCACGACCGTCCTCCACAAGACCTGTTTGTAAGGTGACTCCGAAGCAGATGAACTTGATCAATAAAGTTATGGAGCACTGATACACAAAGAAGTACTACGATTTGGATTATGCTCTTGCTTGGATCAGATGCTTCGAGTGCTTATTGCATATTTCGTACATCGGAATAAACACCTGACAGGTACGAGGTGAAGAAAATAAGTAAATTTTGGAACAAAGAAAGCGACAAATTCAAGCGGATTTTCTCAATAAAATGAACCACAAACGATGGGAATAATACAGCCAGGACATTCTTTACTTCTGTCTCCCAATCAGCATCAATTACTGGGGTATCTGAAGACTATTTTATTCTTTGGTGATTTTTGGAAGACCGCTTTGTTTCAAAGATACAATGCGGGCACATGTTTTACAATAACAATATTTTATTTCTAAATCTACAAAATCTGCTGAAAATGACTACCACCAGCTAGAATGCATGCGTCCAATCTTCATGGACTGACGAACTATGTCGTAAACACCAGGGTCGTTTCGTATGTCCCCATAAGTAAAAATGCAAAGGGTTGAGGTCTGGAGATCGAGCAGGCCACAGATGAGGTCCATCTCGACCTATCTAGCTATCCCCATATGTTGCGGTTAAAAATTCACGTGCGTAAACCACACAGTATTTTTTATGTCTAATGGTACATCGTCCAAAAACTGAGATAGCAATAATTGTTCTAGAAACTTCTGGAGACCTCGCCGGTGGGTCTTCCAGGTAGAACCAACCAACAATTTCGAACCACACGTTCAACTGCTGTTGAAAAGAGTCTGCAACTGCTTCATGAGGGTTTTCATAGGTCCAAAAATGGTTATTGTGAAATTTCTGATTGCATTTCTTGAAAAATTTGTTTCATCGGTAAAAAGAATCAGCGAAAGCTGTTGGGTATTTTGAACCAAAGTGTGTAAAAGCCATTGACAAAATGCAATACCTGGAGGAAAATCAGCAGGAAGAAGTGCCTGAACGCGTAGTATGTAGTATGTGGTAACAACACAACAAACTGTCTTTAATAATTCATTATATGACTAATATTTAGAGCATTTGCTATTTTTCTAGTTTCCACCGTTCTTACTGTCATCGGCCTTCTTTATACTTCTTGTTGTTTAAATATTTCTGTCTCATGAAAATGTTGATGAATTGTTTGGAAAAAAAATTTGCCAGGAAGATTGTGCTTAAGAAATCGTTCAATGTACAACCGCCTAGCCTCTTACGCATTGCCATAAACATAAAATAAAAACATAAAATGTCAGTCATTTGGGCGTTTGTATGGCGATCCATGATGAAGAGATTTACGAACAAAAGAACAGTGATAACCCCCCTTTTACTTTACCGCCACTTTTTGAATTCAAACATGAAATGAAATGTCAATGACGTCACCAAACGTCAAATTTGAAAATTTGAAACAAACCGCGAACAAAGGTTTCGTCGGTTTCGGTGATCGTCAGACAATGAAAGAAAAAGCAGAACCCTATGTTGTGTTATTTTCTTTGACAAGACAGCAAGAGCGGGACATTCAAACTTACCAAAAAGAAACAAACCCTAGATTCTTTGGATAAATGGCGAGAGCTAATCAAGAGTGGAGCGTAAATTGATAACACAAAAATTATGGTTTAAAATGTTACATGATGAGTGAGGTTAAGTTAAGAATATTGAAACACGGAGTCATCTAACTTGAGTACATTTGAGTCGGAGTGATGGAAAACATGTAGATCAGATGTGAAGACTAAAGCGAAGTGAACAAGATAACTGTCTGTAAGTGAGGCAAGATGGTAGAGAGGTGACTATCATGGGGAAAAGTTTGTATATCCAACAGACCAGGAGAAATGAGGTTGTTACTTAATTGTCCTAGACATACTTAGTTTCCTGTATTTCTTTAAGGCTTGTCCAAACCAAGTTCAACTTAACGGCACTTACGAACGGAGGAAGTTCAAGCGAGTTCGAAAACGACCCCCGTTTGACAAATGACCCCAGAAAGCAGGTATTTACGACTGGGACCGTATAAAATCTCGAAAGCAGTATTGCAACAAGAACTACAAAAATGAATGCTATTTGGTCTATCTGTTGATTCGAAACATATATCGACAAACAATAAAATAATAAAATATACAGTAACGTAACGTTTGAGTTGGAAGTTATTTTGAAACGATCGCGATGAGAGGACATCAGCGGGCGCAACACGTAACGATGCGCAACAAAAAACTACCAACATGCACAAACAAACTACACTAAAAACCGATCTTTGGCTTCCACCGTGTCGAATATCGCTAGATGTCAGTCATGTCAGTTACAAACGAACGATAGGGTCGGAAATCGAAAGGGGGCGCAAAACATAACGATAAGATACTTTTTCAGAACTCCGACATTCGGCGTGGCTCTTTGCCGCTTTGTGCCCTTTATTCATCAGTTCTTACTCGGTGTTGGTTAATTCAAGTCAACAGAGACAAAATGGCTTTTCGGCCTAATAACGAAAGACAGGTAGTTATTAAAGAATTTATCTGAGTGGCAATCTAGTTATGTTAAGTTAGGGAATCACTTCGACTTGAACGCGCACATTTGAACTTTCTGAAATTGACAACAATATCTAAAAACAAATTACAACAACGACTTTAGCAAGTTACTCGCGGCGCCTGTGACTCATAAGTTTGGTAATTTATGCTACTGCAGAGAAAGGAGGACTGAATGCAACTGATACTAAATTCCTGGGTTCACGCGAGGTACACTGAATACTTCGAGTAGCAATAGTGAACATTAGTTTAAACAAAGGCTAGAACAAGACATGTAGATGCAAAGGCGGAACGACTCCATTTTCAACATGGCGAATTTTATAACGTCTTTTGATGATGATGGCTTTTCTCTAGGAGTTTCTGAAATGCACGTGGAACAAACGCCGGTGAATTTTATGGAATCCTCATTATATTGAGTATGACAAAAAGAAATAGATAGAATAAAGGTTACCTTGTAACTACGTCGCCCTGCACTACACACACGATTGATAATTTTAAATTCAACCGATCCTTCTGGTAACGTGAAGTTTCGACAATACAATTTAAACATAGAGCACACTCAACTTTAAAACCAGGAAAACTCATAGTGGAATAAAATTAGATAAAAACAAAGAATTAAGCGTTAGTTATGACTTGAATCTGTGTAATGGCCGCCGGTCCTCCTTCCACCACCTAGCAGGGATGCCAACCATTTCTTTTAGTCACGACAAACTCATCGCGCTGCCAACCTCTGTTGGGTGTTGCTAATTTCAGAGCAACTTGCCGGATAGGCAACTCGAAGTTCTCCTATGCGTCGCATGGTATGATGTATTTTAGGGATATCTCATAACTCTCACAAACAGTAAACAATGACAAATCGGCGTATTTAACTTAATCTGACTTTGTGGGCATTAGCCTGCTGTGAATACAAAAAAATTCCTGTCTTAGCAATCGAAATAATTTTATCTTCGAAAATCTTCGGAAATCACCAAGGGACGGAATAGGCTTGGAGGGGCCTAAGGAGTCACCCTTTCCGTTTTTGGCCAATGTTTAATATGCATCCTGTAATTATGGAAGCATCTTGCCCATTGGCCAATTGGAGGAGGCTCAGGAGTCCAGGAATAAAGACCTGAAGAATTTAAGAGAGTTCCATACCCGTAAAAAGTCTAGAGTATGCACCAATGAGGACTATGTGGCCTGCCTTATTATTATTTTTTTACTTTGATTTTTTGATTTATTATTAACAGGATATACACGTATATACATACATACATATAATACATAAAATACTTAGTGTATGCTCCTATAGAGATGTGAAACACCTGTTAGGCCTGGTTAAAAGATCTAGGATAAATACATGATTTATTTAGTGCCATTCGAAAAACAAAAAATTAAAAATAAAAAAATCTGAAAAAGGTACAGAGGTGAATGTATTGCAGTGTAGTTGACTAATTGTGTGTAGATACTAACCAATTCTTCAATAATTTCTTTCTAATAGTTTTATTACTATAGGACAAAGTTTTTAGATTATGAGGTAATTTATTGAATAATGTTATTGCGACCACAGAAGAATTTTTAAAATCTATTTGTTGGTTTACTTTTGGTATCACAATACTTGTAGTTCCTTGTAGTTTCTATATGGCTTTCGCATGCGATTTTTCACTTTATATAATTATAGCATAAAGCCTCAAGGGGCCTAAGACAGAGGTAAAATTGCAATGTCATGTTGACAGTTCAAGCATCGAGAAGGCCATTAATCCGAATCCATTCGTTTGAAACGTCAAAACGTCGAAACATTGAAATTGTCTTTGTGTATTTTCGTATGTTTTTCAAACATTCAACAATTAAAAATGTGTGTAAATGGTGTTTTAATAAGTATGCTTTCGTCGTACAAGCAGTTTCTTTTTTATAAACATGTTTTAAGAAAATTTGTGTGAATTTTTACCGCACTGTGACGCGTAATAGTATATTACATTATAAGTGTGGTAGGTTCAATTTTACATCACGAAGTGTTAATATTGAAACACGACGCGCAGCGGAGTGTTTTAATAAAACTGAGAGTTGTAAAATACCTACCACATTCATAATGTATACAAGTTTTTAGTCGATGACGAAGTTTTCCACTCGGCGCCGGCGCACAGTGCTTTGAATATATGGAGATAGTGGACAAAAGTCATTACTGGTGTGTTACTTAAGTTAAAAAAAAATAAACATTTTGTAATATAATCTACTTTTTACGTAGAATTTAATTAATAAATTTAAATCCAAAACTTTTGAAGTGAAACTTCTTATATTACGCTGTAAGATTTTTGTACGGGGGTAAGCGCGCAACCCGACACAAACCCGACACAAAAATGCAATATGTAAGTGGTGGGATATTTTACACCGGGAGGGGAGCGCAAGCAGCAGGTAGGGCCCAAGAGAGACCATGCCCAAGAGGGGCCAAGGGGACTGACTATTGACCAAGGGAGGGCCTTGTATCACGAATACTATAAAACAAAATATAACGGCCTAATACAGTTAAAGACTTCATCTTCATCTTCAGATAACTACCAAAATAATTTGTACACTTTTATGTGACTTTTTTTCGACGGCTATTTTCGCAAAGTATACTCGCATTTTGTTCCTTATAAATTGATTGTGATCAGGTAAATTCAGACTGAAAATAACAGATGGACTAATTTAATGGGCGTTTGAGTGCATGGATGGTGTACCAATGGGGTTCTGGTGATTTTATATAATTTTCAATAAAAAGTTGGCGTTTCACATCTGTTGCGCGTGGACTAGACGCACAATTCTTTTTTTTAACATTATAGGTGTTAATGTTTAAGTATTATCTATTACGAAAGCATTACAATAAAATGCTCTTTGATCAATTTTATTTTAATAATAATGATAATAAACAGCATTCCTCAAAAGAAACCAAATTATACTAATCCAAAAACTTTAGCACAATAATAATGTGATGTAACAATTTTTTTTTTAAGTCAGATCGTTCTAAAAAAAAAATATGATTAAAGTCGCAAAAAGTAGCAGTTAATATTTGTATGGTTGTTTATAGTAAACCTTAGATTTTAATCAGAAACTATAATCACAAGTCTCAATTTGTCTCAATAAAAGAAATTTCAATTTGAAGTTACAGAAAATTAATTTCAAAATTTTGAACAAAATTTATTATTTATTTATTAATTGTTTGATTCATAATCACAATACTTTACAGATATATATTACTCACCTACAGTGTGATTATTCATTATTGCAAAAACTTGAAAAATCTCCAACCTGGAGGATTTAAAAATATTTATTGTCTCTAAGCGTAAAACTGTATTTTTATTTGGTTTAAATTTGACTGACAGTGACGTGATTTGAAGCCATTAGTTTTAGGTACAAATATATGTTTGTGATTATTCAAGTATTTTTTTTAAATGTTGTAAGGTTAATTACTGCAAAAAAAATATTTGTTTTTTTCTTTTTGTCTTCATAACAAAGCACTGTGCGGCGCCCCCATTTAACAAAAATTATCGTTGCACCGAAGTTACATTCACATTATTGACATAAAGATAGGTGCAGGATAGTGTGACGGACGCGGATTTTGCCCAAAAGGATACGGGAGTTGTAGGAATGCATAAATAACATAAATAGAGCACAATTCCTAAAAATATGAGAAAGGTTATGTTTTTCGAGTGTTTTGTTGCCTTACCTTAACTTTTTCATTATCTTATTCTTGACATGTTTTACTTTTAGTTCAATGACTGCACCCATTTTGTCATATTATTGTATTTTATGAGAGTAATAATCGCAATAAATTAACATTTTTAAATTGGGTGACATTGTAAATTGACAAGGTAAATAGGCATCTGAGATGCTTACTATTTATACCACGAAATGGTGCGCCTTCGAGTGTCTTTAAATTGATCATTATTATATCTTAGAAACTTATTCAAAGACAGTTAAGTGCGGTATCTTCTTTCAAAATATACGACCAATATTTATCATAAAGGATCTTTTTTTTTGCGCGTTTCTTAAAGAAGAAAATTTTGGACTCTTTTACCGCTTAAAGGCGGTAGGTGACAGCTTCAATGTGTAAAAAATGGGTTACCATGGCTGTCTAAAACGTGGTAGAACATCATTTTCTGTTTAATTTGAGCTGTGGAATAAGAGACATCTAAATGGCTTAATTTGGTAAGTTAATAAACCATCCTATCATCTCCTCCTACAGCCTAATACTGCAAAATGTGCTGTCTAAAATGTGGTAGAACGTAGTTTACAACTGTCAAGGCTAAAATAGTATATTTCGATACGCGTGCGCAGTCATGACACCCCTGAAAACTGACAGCGCACGAGTATCAGATTTTGAGGTTACGATGATAGCTGTCAAATTAAATACATATGGCGTAATATTGATGTATGTTGTTATGTATTTCATTATGTGTTTCACAAACGAATACAAAAAACCATCACCTTCTTAGTTACAGTTCACGTTGATTTTCATGTTTACATTTTACTGCCTTCTTATTTATTTAACCTACATGTACGTCCCACTTTATATGACTGTCAAAATATAACCCTAGATACTTGCGATTATTATTAACTCTTTTAATTTCCTCGTTAGATATTTTTAAGTGGAATATTTCAGGTACACTTTTTTTATAACAGCCAAAAGTCATAGGGACATTTTATTTTGTACATTTATGTTTTACCAACACAAAGCAGCAAGACACTTATTTGGTAGAATTTTAAACATATATTAATGTAAAGGGGTCCGCCGAGAACAGCTCCTTGTGGAACACCTATTTTAACTTTACACTTTTTACTTTTTATTATATTAATTTTGACTTCCTGATTTCTATCTGATAGGTAATTTTATTAGATCATAAGCTATGCCTCTAATGCCATATTTGTATAGTTTATCGAGCACTATTTTGTGATCAACTGTGTCAAATGCTTTAACAAGATCTAGAAAAGCAATAACTGTTGGGATATTAGTATCCATGTTGGTGTAAATATAATCCGTAATCGATGCTAAATTATTATTATTAATAACCATTTGGAAGATTACTCATTTCAAATGACTTTATCTTAGAAAGAAAATAGAACAACACAGATAATATTGTGTTTTAAAGTCTGAGGTGGAACATACTGTATTATTTAATATAATTACCTGGACGGTAAATAACGCCGGTCATTCTTTTTAAGGCGCCCACACGTTGGGGGCATGCATGCATTGAAACACTGTACTAATCTCAGCTTCTAATTAGGTCAGTTCTTTCTCCGTTTGTTGTGCAGGGTTGGTTTTATATAAATTTATTGCTCCATCTTAAGAATTAAGTACATTCTTACAAACAGCACTTTAACCTGGCACGATCATCTATCTTTCTGACTCCGAATTCGGAGAAACAATTATTTTCTATAAAATTTATTTAGATGTCACAGTTTTGAAGTATTATTTTGTCAAAAATTATGACTTGATGTTATTTAAAACAACACACCTGTTAATTATTATTTTTTGTTTGATAAAAATTGATTGTTTAAAATATAAGCAATTTGATTTACGTACAAAATACTGTTGACTTATTATACAATTTTATTACAGTCCCGCATTCTTATTTCTTTTTATTAACTATTTCTGACTTTTTATTACTTAAAGTTAAGTAGTAAGTTGCAATACAAATTTTATTTTTATGTTATTTTTAATAATTTCAAGAAATGAATAATATAATCCTGAAATATAGTTTTTCGGTTGTCACCTGCTTTACGGTTGTCTTTTCCACCTTAGACATCAGAACAATTGGAAGCACTCCTGATAATAAGTGGTTAATATTTGAACGCGTGTTATGTATTTTTATAATAAATTATTCGTGAGTTCGGGAATGCACTTGAACACAATACGAATTTTCCAAGTCATTGAATTTAATCAATTCAGAGCAAGGACTACTGAAATCGCTGGTCCTAATTGAATTTTCTTCTAAATGGATAAATTAAAAGCGTGAAAAAATGCTCATCTAATACATTAACAAAGATGATACCTCCGGCAGGGTATAAATTAATTATTAAGTGTAATTAATTCCATAGGCATATCTCATTTCAGAAAGCAGATGCCGATGGCAGGCTGTACCTAATGGGGTACTTGTACAGCGACAGAGTTAAATCGATTAGCGTTGGTTGTCATTTACAACAAGTTTCCCTGTGTGTGAAACAGTCGCACATATATTATCACTCTGATTTACTGGGTTAACGTAACGCGATTACGTTCAAATTGCTCAAATTAGTTCTTGCACAGATTGTTGTATCAATTAATTAGTCGAAGATCTCAGCTTTCTGAAAGCTTCCACTGCCACGAAAATATGAATTATGCTTTAGATGGTTCAAGCCGAATGCTTACGAATTATTGAGCGGTAGGTATGTATTCGTGCCTCGTGTTTCCAGAATTATACGTAATCAAATTTATTGCTTGCAATTCAGAAAGTAAATTACCTTCACCGAATTAGGAGTACACGCTCGAATTGTTGTAGTGCTGGAACATATTTAAAATAAACATAGAGGTGTACTTGTTCTGAATTATTTTATCTTTGTATTGGCAACGAATACAACATGCAACAATGTTTGGAAAGTAGAGTATACCTGTATTTGTTTATTGTAGAGCCATCAAATTTCGAACGATTTAATAAAGAAAAAGCTCTCGGCAAAGTTTATAAATTAATGATAAACTTCCCATTTTGGAAGCTTTTCTTAGCTAATAAAATATGTATTGATCAATACTCATTATTATCATTCGTTATTTATTGCCTTGTCTTTATTGAGGTAATTTGGATTTTGGTGATGTTTTCCTAATGACATGAATACTTACATCCCATACTATTTAACTTCATAGGTATAGAGTATCATTTAATAAAACATTGGAATAATGATGCATCTGAACGAGTTTTTTCACGAACGGTAATTAACGTCGTTCGCTGAACCCATTGCTTTTAAATATTGAGGGAGACTTTTCCACATTCAGAATGTCATTTTCTCCGCATCAGGGGGAGCATTATATTCGAGTTCTTCGGAAAATACATAATGTGTTGAAAGAATGAAAAGGTTTTGTGGAACCACTGCCTTTGTGCATAGTAACGACTAGTTGACAGACACGTTGTCGATTAGGACTTGTTTAACAGCACAGAACAAGAGGGAATATCAGGTGCATCCTTCTGTAAAAGCGCAGATAATGGAAATGAAAATCTTCTGCAAGTCTGAGGCGCTAATCAGTGTCTACGGTAAAATGTCTTTGTGTGTTGCAGTTCCAATTTCGCTGTTATCATTTATGAATGGTTAAGTAGCTAAGTGGGTTCGCCCTTTGAATAATTCCCTACAAATTCGCCCGAGGAGAAATTGCTGTTTATACAATTTTCTCAAGTTTTTGAGGCTCCGTATTTTCCACTAATTAATATTTACGAAGAACTAAGCCGATGTTATTCCGAATTATTGTTGGCCATTAATCATCCAAAGGGTTTCTAATAAATATGCGTGTTTATGGAGATAATTTAACGCATTCATTAGGTGGGAAAACGTGGTAAATTTAACAGAACTGCCGGTTTGAAACTGCGAACTGTGATAACGTCAGGACGAATATTACATGGGGCGACATTGGCAATTAACGAAAATTTGCAAAAAGCCTTTTCAAAACGTCATTTAAATGGAGTCGTGGGGTTGGTTTGGTCGGACTATGAATATTTATGTTTGTTAAATGCAAACCCAATCCGTTGTAATCACAATTCGGTAGGTTTAAAGCGACAATAATGTAATAATTTTTACAAATAATTATTGAATTATTGTCACATCATTCCGGTTTATTAAAATGCCACCATACGGGTGACTTTAATCCATTGAATGTATTGTTTCAACTGAAATATATGTTGATTGAATCCAAACGTTTTTAGTGTTGTCGAGATAGAAAAACCGATTTGTTTATAATTATTTTGATAAATAGATTAAAACTGCTGATTGTCCAGCATGAAAGGAACTTTTTATAAAACACAAAATGTTTAGTTTGTGTCATTATTATAGGATATATTAATACATTAGAAAAATGGAGCAGTTTAAATACCTTTACGATACTTAAACATAATACTATACATTTTATTACCGAAAATAATTATTTTAGGGAATTGTCAGATAAAACTGGGTAGGGCACACAGAACGGTAATCATACCTAATACTTTAAAGTACAATATTTATATTATATATTAACGTTTTTTTTTATTTATTCCTGTCCTGTCCAATTCGATGCTCTTCTCGCTTCTTCTGTCTCATTATTTTGTTTCTAATCTTGTCCATATTCTCGCATTGAAGTTTCCCCCAATTATTACATTCCTTTTGTCTGTCTCACTTCCTCTAACATTTGTTTTGTTTTGCCCATCTCTAAGCCTCTGCCACAATAATGGTGATGTTTGTTGGTAATGGTGACCTGGTGTTCACAATCATGTTTACGTGGATGTAAAATTTAAAATTCGCGCTTTCTTATAGGCGGAGCTAACTTACGACACCAGAGTTTTCAAAAATCAGCTGATCATTGGTGGCAAATGACAGAAAAAAAACATTAAGAAACTTCTTATTGTTAGTTGTATTGTATTCAAAATTTGTTTCATACGGAAAATGGAATCGAATTACAACATTAAAAAAATTAAATTGTTAATGCTGCTGAAAACAAAGGAAGAATGTGAAGGTCGTTAACTTCAAATGTCATTCAATTCAACAACACTGCGCATGTGTGAAATGTTCAAATCTTTTAGATCTTGAGAGGAATGTTAAGAAACCCAGAATTTTTCTGGACGTCTAACATTCTCCTTAACATTACCATTAACACTAACATTATTGTCACAGGGCAGCTATATTGTATATTTGTATATTTGACTATTTGATAGTATATTACATACTCAGGCGGAAAGTATCCCATTCCTTTTGGTACTTTTGCTGAAGTTTGTATACTATTTTATGCACAAAGAATTATTCGAAATTTAATAATTAAATCTCCTTAACATGAACTATTATTGCGACGTTTAATTTCAGCCAAATGTTTACACTTAGTAAGCACTGCAACAATTGATATAATTAAGTCAAAAACAAAACAATTGTCTGGATCACTTTTGGTGGTAGATAACTACTTTTAATCTTTTTAATCATTATTTTAATGAGTGAACTCATCGCCCTGATGATGCCAACATTGTTGGCGAAACGTGCGTTGGCAGTTATCGAGGGGCTGTTAACTTGTAAAAAATTTGTACAACTAATTCCACATGGAATTAATTCAGGGTAATCAAAAACAATTCCGGTAATTCCGATTCGAGGAATTAATTCGCATGTAATCGTGGTAATTCCAGTAATTCGTAGGTAATTCCAATAATCACCTACAAAAAGTAACTAATTTCAGTAATCAAAAGGTAATTCCGGTAATTCCAACAAAAGATGAAGCACTTAATTCAATTCCCATTTTGGAATAGCGACAAATATTAAAAACGAAAACTATTTAATTCATTGCATCTATTTTATCTTCGTTTACATTATTCTGGCACGGACTTCAAAAAAACGGCGACAGAATGGTAAAGGGAATTATCCTATAGAACGCTGTGTTAATGATTTTGGAAATGTCTACCCCAATTGTCCAGCAGATTATTAAAAATTAGTCCAACAAATTTATAAATGCGTGGCAAAATATTCGTGATGTTGGAACTGTTGGTCGAAAAGCGGGTAGCGGAGCGCCCAAAAAAAAAGAACTCCTGAGATTGTGACAGATGTTGCAGCAGTAATGGAAGCGTCTCCCAAGAAACCTCTCATCAGGTTAGCACAAGCGACGGACCTCTCATATGGAACTTGTCAAAAAATATTAAAACAAGATTTAAATCGTTATCCCTATAAAATTACCGTCGTGCAAAAGTTGTTTCCACGAAATTTTTCTGCACGAATAGTATACTGTAAATAAACAAAATATGCGAATTTGGTCCGCAATTTTATTAATCTCCATGAATTCATCCAAACGCCTATCCGCAGAAAATTGGTGTTTCGCTGGCGGTCTCTCGAAGACGTATAGTTCGACCTGTTTTTTTTTTTTGAAGGAACGGTAAATGCCGACAGATATCGGCATAATTTACTCGAACCTTTTTTCCAAAACCTTCATGATGGCGAACTTCTACATGGGTACTTCCAGCCAGATAATGCACCAGCTTACAGGACAAGGGAAACTATGGACCGAATTCACGAGTTTTATGATGATCGAGTCATTCAATTTCCGCCTCGAAGTCCGGACCTGACAGTTCTAGATTATTTCATATTCCCGTATCTCAAAAACACCGTATTGTATATAGTTGTACTATCAGATGTTGGAAAATGCCTTTGAAAATATGAAGCCGAGAGTTAACAGCTGCATTGAAGCTGGGGGAGAACACTTTGAACGCAAGTGTGAGGTCGCGGCGGAACGTGGGTCATAGTGCTTGTATTATTATTTTATGTGAGTAGCCTAACCATAAGTAGAAATAAACATTCATTGTTTTTATTTGAAGAAAACATGATCCAAAGTTGAGACCTTGAATCCTATATATTTTGATAAGGGGGCTCCAAAATATTTTTTATTAGTTTTCTTCTTACTTCTGGGATGATGCGCTACAACGTTCCGAAGTGGGAATACAGTGGCCAAACAGTCGCACATAGCACTTAATGAGTTTCGAGTTGTGAATTTTGTTTGATTTCAAATGTTCTTTTTTCATATGTTTTGCAGGGAATTAGGGCAAACAACACATGTTAATGACGTATTTTGACACGCTCACAGCTGACGTAATAAAACAAAATTAAAAAGATATATATATATATATATATATATATATATATATATACAATATTTACAATATACAATGATTATAGATGTGTCTACTATGTGAAAAAAGAACCCCAATAACGTTCAGGCTTACAGATTTAATTAATTCCGATCGAATTTTGATCACTGGGCGACCACTAGTAGTAATAAAACCTAGATGTAATTCAAGTAATTCCAGAATAATTCCACATTATTTGAAGGTAATTCCAGTAATTCCAGGATAATTCCGGTAATTCCGATAGTACTCGGAATTAATTCTCGCAAGCTGTACAACTAATTCCATAGTTAACAGCCCCTCGGCAGTTATAATAAAATTGTTTTTGGTGTTTTAGGGAAAAACTGATTAAAAGTAGTTATAATTAAGTCAGAGGAATGTCAAAGGATTTTTTGGAATTTGTACTACCTATTACACAAATTAGTAAATCACATTAAGGGTAATTTGTAATCGTAATCTTTCACTTTCCAACCTCCTTTGTAGTTGAAACGCAGTATATCACTAACCGATTGTGAATAAACTTTTTTTGTTCCTAGTTTTAGATTCATCTCTGTTATTCCTGTTCTCTCTGTTATTCTAGTTCATGTTTTGTCACTCTTTATTTTTCAATTTCTTTCCTTGCTGTTATAATGATACCTCCTTTCGGTCTTCCTTTCTGCTGCTTGACATCTCCATACGTCGTCTCTCGGCATTCTCCCTTTATTCTTCTTCCATTCCTTTTCATCTACCTACGTTTCTACCATTCCAATTATGTCCAATTCGTTTATATACTTCAAAAAATCTTCTTCTATGTTTCTTATTTCTGCTATATGCTAATATTCTTCCTTTTGTTTTCTTCTGTTACTTTTCTGTTACATCGAATACCTTATTCCGTTTTGCGTTATGTTTTCTGGATATTTTCTTTTTCCTTTAAAAATTTTCCATTCGCCCGGTTTCGCCAATTTTCCTCTTATACTTTATTTACTCTTATTGTCTTTCCTTCTTCCTTTTCACTCTTAGCTATCACTCTGCCTCTTAAACCTTCGATACTTGTTTTCTTTATTCTTTTTTTCTTCTTTCGACTCTTTCCTTTTCTTCCATCTTCGTCTCCATCTATCCTATGGCGCGTCAAAACAATGTAGAAAATTATTACGTACGTTTTTTGTAAGGACCATCTTTAGGAGATGACTACAGTAACTCAGTATATGCATCATACCAGAGGTAAAACTTAATTTACAATATAATGTGTTTGTTTGATTATTATTTATTAAATTAAAATTTAAATACCGGGTGTCCCAGAGGTGTGTAGACCATCAATTACAATAATTTTGCTCAGCATTCACTGCTCTTTCAATTCACCAACTAATATACAGGGCATTCCATTTAAAAAAACATAACTTTGGTATATTACTAATGCTAGGACACTCTGTATATGATTTCTAATAATTTTAAATTGTGAAGGTATTATGTGGCTATCGTCCCCCGAAAACCCCGTCTTGATATCTTTCAAAATAAGGGCGTAATTGATGGTCCACACATCTCTGGGACACCCGGTATATCTAAGTCGAACTCCACAAACTTTAATAAGTGTAAAATTACAAATGAAACATGTTTCGGCAGAACACTACTGCCATCATCAGCCCTAATTTAACAAGAGATTAATTATACAATTGAATTACAGAGGGGTTCTTACCTTAAAGAATATAAAAAATTATGACGTTGACGTAATTTTGAATTAAATTTGACGTTTTCAAAGAGTTACATGATTTCTAAAAAAATTCGTAAAAACAACATTTTATAAAATGTAAAATTTAAAAATGGGTCAAAGAGAATCTGGTAAGTTTGTTTGAGTGGTGAAAAATTAAAATAGTGAATTAATAATTGGATTATTGAAGTTATTCTGTTCATTTAAACAAGATCTGTTTTCCAGTTTCAAGGCTTTCCTTATTTCCAAAGTCTCAAGAAAATCTAATTTCCGGCCTTTATTGCATTTATGAATCAATTTGGAATTTAAAAAATTTAAATATATCTAAGTCAATTTGGAATTGATGGTGAAAAACTATGTTTCGTTATTAATATATGATTGGCGAAAGAAGAAGGTGTTGATGGTGGAGGATCAAGATCTGTGTTGTTATAGATGTGCCTGAAATGTTCTTTAATACGGTCTGATATTTTGCGACCTGTCTGACCTATGTAGAATGACTCACAAGAAGAGCAGTTTAATTTGTATACACCTGATGATGATTTGTAATCTAATGGATCTTCATTTTTAATTAAAAAATCTGGATAAGTTAAAACCGTTTTTCTTAAGTATTTTAGAACATTTAGACGACGCCAAAGTATTTCAATCATCAATTCCCAAATTCCCTTTTTAGACTTGTTAATCACTAGAAATAATAATACTTTTAAATTTGACATTTATAGAAAACCTAGTATCACAGATTGCGTATTACCTTTTGACTCTTGTCACCCTGTTTCCCATAAATTTGCAGCTTTTCATTCCTTTTTCCACCGATTATTTTCTATACCACTATCAGATTCATCTTTTCAAACAGAACTTAATAAGATTAAACAAATTGCTTCAAATAATGGATATTCTTTAAAAACTATAAATAAATTATACTATACATACTATAACAAATTCAAATACACACCACTTGGTTAAAAATCGTTCAGGAACAATTTCCTTTTCAAATTCATTAACATACTTTGGCGTCGTTTCAGAGAAATGTTTTAAAATAGGCTTAAGAAAAACGGTTTTAAAGTTTCATTTAAAACACATAACAACTTATCCAGATTTTTTATTAAAAATAAAGATCCATTAGATTACAAATCATCATCAAGTGTACACAAATTAAACTGCTCTTCTTGTGAGTCCTTCTACATAGGTCAGACAGGTCGCAAAAATCAGACCGTATTAAAGAACATTTCAGGCACATCTATAACAACACAGATCTTGATCCTCCGCCATCAACACCTTCTTCTTTCGCCAATCATATATTAATAACGAAACATAGTTTTTCACCATCAAATTCCAAATTGATTCATAAATGCAATAAAGGCCGGAAATTAGATTTTCTTGAGACTTTGGAAATAAGGAAAGCCTTGAAACTGGAAAACAGATCTTGTTTAAATGAACAGAATAACTTCAATAATCCAATTATTAATTCACTATTTTAATTTCTCACCACTCAAACAAACTTACCAGATTCTCTTTGATCCATTTTTAAATTTTACATTTTATAAAATTGTTTTTACGAAATCTTTTAAAAATCATGTAACCCTTTGAAAACGTCAAATTTAATTCAAAATTACGTCAACGTCATAATTTTTGTATATTCTTTAAGGTAAGAACCCCTCTGTAATTCAATTGTATCATTAATCTCTTGTTAAATTAGGGCTGATGATGGCAGTATTGTTCTGCCGAAACATGTTCCAATTGTAATTTTACACTTATTAAAGTTTGTGGTGTTCGACTTAGATATATTTAAATTTTAATTTAAATTTACTCCACTTGGATTTATCGACATTCTTCTGGATTATTTATTAAGTTAATAATTATACAGTGTGGAAATTAAGTAGGGAATAAATTCAGTAACTCCGTTAGTATTTGGAATAGAAATAGAACTTAAAAAGCATGTGATAGGGCTAATTATAGCGCATCCGAAGAACGTATACCAATTTTTTTTCATTAGTTTTTTTTTGACAGTTATGACGTCATCAATTTGTTTTAATGCCAATCTATGTTTTTTATTTTACATTTGAATAGAGTTTTTTATTCTGTTCTCAACGTTATCAAATACTCAATAGGTTACATAAGGAAAATAATTACATAGCATTATTAATTATTAATTTTAATATTTTTACAGTTTCAACCCTAAATGATCTAGGCCACGAAAGGCTTTATATTTTTATTCTTAAGGGGCGCGGTTCAGACCCCGCTGCACTGAAGCTTCAGCTTATTGTGCCCCACTTAGCAAGCTTACTCCATAAGGCCTGTGCTGTTGATGAACTTCAGCACAGAATCTATGGGCATATGTTTTATGTCATTCGGTTCAACATACGTCAACCCGAAGTGTCGAAGCCTCCCCGCCTCAAGCGCTGGACACTCGCATAGTATGTGTAGTGGAGTTTCTTCCTCCTCCCTGCACATCCTACAATCAGGATCTTGCTTCACCCCGATTGTGGTGAGGTGTTTCATGAGACAGCAGTGTCCCGTGAAGAGTCCAACTACCTTTCTCAGTTGTCTCCTGCTCAATCTCAGGATTTCTTCTGACCGCTTTTTTGACGGGCCTTCCATGAACATCCGCGATTGCCTCTGTCCAGGAATGTTATTCCAATGGATGTGGTGTTCTCTGTTGATATAGCCCTGAATCATCCTTTTTGCAGTCTCATGTGCGATCCCACAAGTGGGCTCTGGGCCTATCAAAGGTGTTTTCGCTCCCTCTTTGGCTAGGAGGTCAGCTTTTTCATTTCCTTCAAATCCCTTGTGTCCCGGCACCCACCACAGAGTCACTCTGTTGTGTTTTGCCAGTTCCACAAGCGATTCGAGACATTCTTTCACAACTCTGGAGCGTACTTCGACACTCTCCAGAGCTTTAAGCGCTGCCTGACTGTCAGTCATAATGTGGATCCGCCTGTTTGCACAGCCCCTCCTCATTATTTCCCCGGCACAGATGTCAATCGCAGTGATTTCTGCTTGGAACACGGTTGCCAAGGAGCCCAGGTTGATGCTCATGTCATCCCCCGGTGCTTCTCCAGCTACCCCTGCCCCAGTGCTCTTTGTTGTTTTGGACCCATCCGTGTACCAGATGGTTCCGTTGTTATTCCTCAGTTTCCGGGTATCGACCCTCTCCTCCCTTCTCGGTATGACTACCTCGAAGGGTTTACAAAAGTCATACTCTGTCCTGAGTCGGTCCGATTGCATGCTCAGCACGCAATCGTTCCGTATTTTCCCAAATATCTCGGTGTGGTATCCCCTTCTAACGTGGGTCTTGCCATATCCGGCACTTACAAGCCTGTATGCTGCCTTCATTGCCTCCGATTTCACCAAAAGGTGTAGCGGAGGGAGGTTCAGGAGCACTTCCATGGCTGCGGTAGGCGATGTATTCATTGCTCCCGTTATTCCAAGGCAGGCAAGTCTTTGCAGCTTCCCTAAAAGCCTTGTAGCGTGCTTTCCAGACGCCTTATGCCACCAAATTATCGAAGAGTATGTTACCGTGGGAATTATGACCTTGGTGTAGAGCCAGTGAACCATTTCTGGTTTTAATCCCCACGTCTTTCCCACCATGCCTCTACAGGCCCATAGGGCCCGAGTAGCCTTGGTGGTGATGTATTCTAGATGGGGTTTGAAACTAAGTTTGGTATCTAGCATTAGTCCCAAGTACTTGACTTCTTTCCCTATCCGCAATTCTTTTCCCCACAGTCGGAGCCTCTTCAAATCGATGAGATTCCTCCTTCTTGTGAAGACCATGACTTCAGTCTTATCGGGGTTAACCGACAACTGTTTCTCAGTGCACCATCTCTCGACGACTGTCAGAGCCCGCTGCATCATTTCTGATACAGCCCCTCCGAACTTGCCGCTTACGAGTATGGTGATATCGTCTGCATAACCTGCGTGAACTCCTGTCTGCTCCAGGTTCCCCAGGAGGTCGTCGACCACGAGTGACCACAATAAAGGCGATAAAACGCCTCCCTGTGGGCATCCTCTGGCTGCCACCACCCCCCTAGTTACCGGGCCGATGATGCATGAAATCTCTCTGCCTTTTAAGGCCGAGTCGATCCATTCCACTACCACAGGGGCTATACCCCGCCTCTTAGTTGCTTCCGCAATAGAGTTGAATGAGGTGTTATCGAAAGCACCCTCTATGTCCAGAAAGGCCCCCAACGCAATCTCTCGATTTTCCAGGGTTCCTTCTATCCTACGAGTAAGCTCGTGGATGCTCATCTCGCATGATTTTCCAGATTGATAGGCAAACTGGTACCGATGTAAAGGGGCGTTTACCAGAACATCGTCTCTGATATACCTGTCAATCAGTTTCTCCAAGGTCTTAAGGAGAAATGATGTTAGGCTTATTGGTCGAAAGGATTTCGCCCGGGCGTATGTTTCTCGCCCTGGTTTTGGTATAAATACCACTTTCACTTTCTTCCAGCCCATTGGCACGTACTTCAAGGCCAGGCTGGCCCTGAGTAATGCGCACAGGGGGGAGGCTAATTCCTCGAATCCCTGTTGAAGCATCAGTGGAAGAATTCCGTCGATTCCTGGAGATTTGAATGGTTTGAAAGATTTCACTGCCCATCCAAGTCTTGTTTTGTTAACCAGCCTATCGGCAAGTTTCCACTCCTCCCTGGACGCCCGATGACTCGGTATGTCTAGGTTTGGAATGTTTGTTGCATTTGCCGAGGATACACTCCCCGGGAAGTGTGTCTCTAGAAGGAGTTCCAGAGACTCCTCACTCGATTCAGTGTATCCCCCATGAGGTCTTTGCAGAGTTCCAATCTTACCCCGATTGTCCCTCAGCAAGGCTTTCTGGAGTCTGGCACATTCCGGAGTTCTTTCGATCTCCTCACAGTGCCTCCTCCATGAGGTGTTTTTCGCCTCCCTCACTGCGTAACCATATTCTAGACGGGAAGTCTTGTATTCTTCCCATCTCCCAGTCCTTTTGGCCCTGTTAAACAATCTCCGTACCTCCCTTCTCATCTCGGAAAGTTCACGGTTCCACCACTTGGTCTCCCGTTTGGCCTTTCTCTCTCTGAGTGGGCAGTTGTTCTCATAAGCTCTCCTTATGGCTGCTGTAATGCATTCGTTCATTATTTCAACTCCCGCCGGAGTTTGAGGTCTCGAGGGACATTCTTCCAACCCCTGGACTAGTTCCTCTCTGTAGAGTTGCCAGTCACAGTTTCTTGGATTTCTGTACCTTTCGACCGTCTCCGGCGGGGATTCAATATCGAATCTTACGTACCTGTGATCCGAGAGCGTAGGTTCAGATGAAACATGCCACTCACGAATAACTCGGCACACGAACGGCGTACCTAACGTTATATCGATAACCTCCTGCCTTGTCGCGGTGATAAAGGTAGGTTCGTTACCGCGGTTTACTACTTCTAGCTTATTACTAATAATAAATTCTAAAAGTGACTCACCTCTTCTGTTGGTCCCTGAACTTCCCCACACTATATGATGGGCGTTGGAATCACAGCAGAGCACTAGCTGCGTGTTGGTTTCTTCGCAGTATTCTACCAGTCGTCTAACCTCTGGTGTTGGGGGTTGTCCCGCTTGATCGTATGGTAGGTATGCGGATCCGATTATTATTTCTCTCTCGCTTCCTGCCATAGTGATTTTTATCTTGCCTGCCATGAGGTCCTGACCACTAAGCCCCCACATTGGCAGTGTATTCGTTTTTGTCTTTGCAAGTATGCAAGCTCTTGGATGACTTCCTCCTGGTGCTAAGAGCTCCCATTCGTTCCCCATCCTGAGTCCTCTGATCTGGTCCCTATATACCCATGGTTCCTGAATCAGCACGATATCAATATCGCTATTAGTTATGTATCTTTGCAGAGCAGCTGACGCCGCCTTGCAGTGATGCATGTTTATCTGTAAGGCCTTGAAGATGCCCACGTTTTTCTTCATCCCCTCGGATGACACAAGGGTCCTATTCGGCCCCTTGTTCGTCTCCTTGGGATTCGGGTGTCGGATCGGGAGTATTCCTTGCGGTCCCCCCCTCCTCAACCTCCATCCCTTCGGATTCTTGCCTGCCTCTCCCCAGGGCTTTAAACACCACCCTGGAGAGATTCAGGTATGGCCTGCATTGCAGCTCCTCCCGGATTTTAGTCCAGGAGTGCTCATCCAGTAGGATGATAAGTTGCTGTCCCCTGGGGTCCAGCCTCCTATTCACTACTGACCAGCTTTCTGTCTTAAGACCTGGATTTTGTGTCTTAAGACGCCGCAACACGACTTCCGGTTCCTGTTCAGGCCCCGGAATCCATGTCATCACCCTCACGGGTTTCGGGACGTCCTTAGCGTCGACAACACTAAGTTCCGCCCCTTCCCAGGGTACGCTACCTGTGACCACCCGCACCAGCCATTCCCTGGTGGGCTGGTCGGCGCAGGAGGCGAGCAGGTAGCCCCCCCGGAAATTTACGGCGGAGAACCTGGGTGCAGGCTCCCCTTCTTGTATTTCGTCCAGAGCCTGAATCAGTGCGGTCTTGATCAGATCCGCCTGATCCTCGCTGAGGACGTTTGCTGGATATCCATGCGGCAAAATTGCCATCTGGATATCCGACACGGCCGCCGCAAATGATACAGTGGGCCTGGTAGGCCCACCCCTCCTTTTTGGCGGACGTGTTTTGTCGCTGGGAGTGCCCTCTGGCAGTCGTCGGCGTTTTTTGCCCCCGACTGCCAGAGAATTCCCCCTGCTTCCGGTACTGGTTCCCGGTTCCGCAGTCGAGCTTGTGCCCGCTGTAGAGCCTGGGGTCCTTGCGGCCCCCTGTCCACCAGCAGGTTGCAAACCCTTCTGTTTTTGTTTCTGGAGCCGTCTTTTGGCAGCTCCGGACAATCTCCTGGGTGGATCCGTCCTTTCGGAACCTCCTCCCAGGGGTGTGTTTGGTTGGTTTTCGTTTACTTCGGTATCCATAAATGGTCCCACGAGTAGGAGGGAAAGGGTGGTCACTATGCGCAGTGCCCTCTGTACGCATAGAAGGCTACATACAACAGGGTTCGCCTGGTGCCCTGAGGTCTGCCGCTAGTGGCCGAGCTGCCCCCCGGCCATGCATCTTTTCGGCGCGCGCAATACCTTAAGATTGGGAAGGTTTTTATAGTGGTACCTCATCCACGCGGCCAGACAATGAAGCCAAGCCCCCGTGCCCCCTGCCTGCACTACCCCCACCATGTGTGGAGGGTCGTTGCACAGGTCAGGCGGTTTACGGTATGTGTCGCGAGCTGGTCCGCGGCGAGAGGCTTTCGTTCGGCGCAGCAAGGGTTTTAGACCTTGGTCCTCCCTACTAACCCCCCACTAACTAAAGTCGGTGAAGACTCTAGCCATTCTCCTATCCGCCACCTGGAGACGCGCCTGGTAGGTAGCTCAACCCCCAGGACGAAAGGCTTTACTCTCCATTCCTATGTACGATTTTATGTTGTCACAATATTGCTTTGTCAAAGCATTGGAGCATTGGCAATTTATCGCGAGTAAATAACAATGAATTATTTTAGCAAATATGTGGTTGTAAATGCAATGTGGTTTTCACAGCATGCTAATAGCATCAATACTTTTCGAAATATTGGATGTGACGCATGAAATGCATATTCCATAATTAATTTTAACCACACTGCGAATGTAAAATAAAGTCATAAAAATGTTAGTGTACATTTTTCTTACATTTATTTAGTTTTAGCATAGATATGGCGTATAAAAACCTTACCCACACATACCGGGTGTCCCATAGAGTCAGTATCTCGGAAAATACATACTTATGTTATTAGCTTGCTACCTAACTTGCAAATAGCACATATCTGGGAATTTGGTATCAGAATTAGAACTTTAAATTTAGTTTCAAACTAATCACCAAGATGTCTTCTGGTGGAATTGTAATAATTATTTATTGATAAAAATTTAATTTCAGAAAAGGCAGCAAAGGAAATTATGTACATCTAACTCATGCGAAAGGCGAATAGCATAACTCGCTGGCTACGCCGCCGAGCCGCATTCACACTTGTTATGTTATTCGTTACTTTCGGCACTCATAATGTAATAGTAATTATACACCAAGGTTGAGAAGCCATTTTTCTTAGTCGAACTATTTTATTGCTTCGCATCTTGAAAAATCAAAGTGCGAGGCTAAGAAAAGGCTTCTCAATCGTGGTTTACATACTATTTTTTTCACTACTAGCACACTTGTTTAACTTTTCTTCAAATGATAATCATGATCATGCCAAAATTCGGAACGAATTTGAGGTTATCTATTTTTTGAGACTGACATTTCTGTCAGAGACCGGATTATCATGCAATAACACTACGTTCTTTGTTTTTTTTATATGAATTGCAGTAATTAATGCCAAATATTTATAACCGGTGAAATTTGTAAAAATCGAAGGGCGCTATTGTTAAGTTGGTAGATAAAATAATACACGATATGCCTTTTGCATGAACTCCGGTCCCTTCAATGATTAACTACTAGTCAATAATGAAGTGATTATTAACTACTAGGAGAGAAAAACAATTTCACACATTTTCTACAAACTATATAATCGTACATTCTACAGCTAGTAGTGAAAAAAATACTATTGTGGGCAGAAGGGCGTCGAGCTACCTCCTCCAACTTTTCAAGAAACTGTATTTTTTGTAACTATCCGGTATTCACAACTTATTAATAACGTTCCGTTCATAAGAAATCTGTCCACTCAATATAATGACAACAATTACGTCGATAACAAAAATATTGTAAAATTACTAGAATTAACAACACTAATACCCTGCGATCATAGAGTAAGCTGTGAAATTTAAATTAAATTAATTCAAGTTGCCATTTTGTTGGTCAAGAGAGGGAAAACCTTTTTTTCTGCGGATGGAGGGGCGTTTCGACGAATTTATGGGTATTAATTGCGGACCAAATTCGCATATTTTGTGTATTTACATATCCAGAAAGGTGGAACCATGCTTTGTCGGAAAAAAAAATCCAAGATATTGTTGTTATTTAGGTTATTCAAAAACCACTGAAATATTTGCAGCGGCCGTCGCGTCGGCCAGTTGGGAAAGCCAAAGGGTCGTAAGACCTTTACCTGACTGGCGGCGCTCACGCCAGACAGTCAGTCAAAATCCAACTCTCAATCAAACAACAGTCAAAATCCAACTCTCAATCAAACAACCAGTCAAAATCCAAATCCCATTCAGACAACAACTCCCTATTCAACAGCTGCAAGGGCATAATTCAATCTAAAACCAGAACACGGTTCCTTTATTCAATCTCCAACTATTCGTAATATACAAGTTCATTAAGTTCGCGAGTGTTTCAATACAATTCCAAAACATATGGTCCTTCGAGTAACACAAATCTACCCCCAATTCATTACAGACCGTATCCTATTTGTGCAGGTAAATCTCGTGAAAACAGATCTTGAACGACTGTAAAGAGGAAAGCGTAGTGATTTGTTCAAAAGGAAAAGTCACCTAAGATAAAAATGCACCAAAGTTTGAGGATTTCCAGCGAATAATTGCCTTTAGTCAGTTAAATTCTGTGATCAACTATGTATCTCGCCTCATCCAATACAAATAAAGGAAAAAAAAATACAATAAAATAAATATAATAAAGGTGTTATTTTTTTGGGGGCTCCGCTACCCGCTTTTCGGGTCCCAACATCACGAAATCTTGCCACACATTTATAAATTTGTTGGACTAATTTTTAATATTCTTCAGGAAAATTAGGGTGGGCATTTTAAATCATTAACACATCACCATTCTGTTACCGTTCAGCGTTCTCAAAATAATTTTCAGTAAGAAAGATTTTATGCTGTAATTCAAACATTTTGAAAAGTCACTTTGACATTCAAATTGTCAAAAGTTAGTAGTGCCAATCTAATTTAAATTTCACAGTCTACTCTAATTTATAAATTAAATAATCGCACGGTATATGGTGTATTTTGTTTTATATGTTTATTTAATAGTCGTGTACAAGTACAAGTGAAGCGATGAGTGTTTGTTACAGACGAATGATAGTTACAGAGTGAATGAATGAATACAGAGTGGTACGTCTCAGACAGACCGATAGGGGGAGGAGGGTTGCCACCTCCACTCGTAATAGGCGTGAAGATATGGAAATCCTGCATTACTTACTAACACCAATATTAATAAAATTGAAACTGCTAGTGGATGCTGATTCTTCTTCAGGTCCTATTAAAACTGCTTAGATACACCATAAACTGCTTAATTTTTTTATACATATTTTCGTTCTTTGACGACGCTTTCCTTACTTAACCCGACTGGATAAACCGAACCAAATGATTAACGGTGTACCAATTCCAGTGCTTTTACCAAAATATCTGTGAAGGAGAATTTTATGCAACTGTTAACTTCCAATAAAATATAATACAATGAAAATACTGATAAATATAATATAATATACTATAAAGTAATATAATATGTGATAACCACTTTCACAAAATTATTTACCAAATAAGCAATTTAAGTTACAATTTACTGAGTAGTAGTCGAGGTAGTAGTGTTATCGGATAAGCAATAGAATTTACTCCTAGAAATATAACCAGTGATCAATTTAATTTACAATTAGAGATATCTGTGGAATCCTGTTGTATTAATGACAAGATCTCCCGTAGAAATTAGTTTTAAACGCGAAAATATAAACCACTTCATAAAATTAATTTTGGATCATTTCAATCATCATCAAATGTAAGTCATTAATTTGATTTCTTCGAAATGAAATGAAATCGGTTTATACATTATATAAAATTTAATTTTGGATAGATGACAGTCTTCCAGTTTTTTTTTCTTCTATTCATTCTTGTAGAGAATATTTCAGAAAAAAATCTATAAGAATCACAAAAAAATATTACAGCGCAATTTGAAAAAATTAAGTTGTCTGTCATCTGTCAAAAATTGACAGGAAGAAAAAACACAAAACACACTCATTTTAACGTGTTTTAATAGTAGATTATATTACAAGTGACAGAACTGCTTCATTGTCAGCGAGTGAGATCTTTGAATCACGAGTGCGATAGAACGAGTGATACACATCTCACGAGCTTACAATATCATTTCGGTCACGTGTAAGATACGTTTTATGCCCGACGTGTAATTTCTTGTAAAAGTTAAAAATCAAAAAATTAATCAGTGTCAAAATGACATTTCAAAAAATTATTTATGTCTTACCATTGTGTAACCATAGTAATTCACCTCTTTTTATCATTATATCACTTGTGAGAGAAATACTCCATTATAATTTCCTTTTGCGTGGCAAAAATAGTCATCTAGATGATAGTCTGGTATAAAATGATTTTATTTTTTGGCGTATCATCTGCTCGGGTTCAATGATAAACAAGATACGGTGTCACCCTGTATAAAATTTAAAACGTAGGAAATGTAACGTGTGAAAATAATTGGTGGTCAGAACTTGATTTTTAAACGTTCATTTTTTCTATTATAAGAAAGAAATCCTGTTCGTAGTTTACTAAATTCACCCATCACTAATTAGTAATCAAAATTTCTGCTTAACTATCGATTCGATGTATTGTTTGAACGCCGAACAACGGACCGTTGAAACTAAAATCTTTTTCTGTTTATTAACTGTCGGAAAATTATCCGGAAGCGAAAAAAGCTTTGTTCGTTTATTTTGATTTTGATAGATGGAACCGAACAAAATTGCTTTAAACAAAAGTGCCCCAATACAGCTGAACTGTGCGCCACGGAATGAAGCTTTTACGAGAAAATTGAAACAGTTTAATACCATATCGGTTACTGGACAAGGGTGATATATGGACAGGTCGATGTAAAGCAAGCTGCATAGGCCATTAATCAAGGGAGGGCGTAAATCGAAATGTCCACCCGCTCGACGGAGAGCTTCATTATAGTAGTTGATATAACCGAACAGCACCCTTTAATTATTGAGAAGTCACTGTTCAATTTCCGGTGATATGTCAGTAAATAATGAGTAGAAAGCAGGTCACTATGACGATTAGCTAGATTTTTGCTTTAAGGAAGTCAATTAAATTTAGTCAGTAAATGTCTTACAAACTAGAAAACAGATCAGAAGTGAATTTACTGTTTTAGGCCACAGTTTCGGCGGCGAGTAAGTTGCTTACACGAGACACTCACTGTTCTTCTTAGAAATATACAGGGTACCCATAAATGAGTCAAATATCCGGTAGGCTTTGTAAGTCGAAATTTTCTGGAATTTTTTAACTTTCAAGTCCATGATGATGTCGAGATATTTAAAAATCTAGAAAACTAGGTAAGATGGACAAACTCAATAATTCAACTGCAATTTTAGTGGGTATATGAACATCAGATCTTTCATTAAAGTTGTGGTGAGATGGATTCCATACTTTTTGAACGAGTAGCAGCAAACCTGGAAAATGGAAATTTCTCAGACATTGTGATATCTCTGGAACACCTCCAACAGGTCATGTTTATCCCAATGCTATTAACCTAATTGAATATCCAATCTATTATCATTGTTTATAATAAATCGTTACAAGAAATTAATTACACACGTGTAGAAAAATACAGTTTCAGAAACACATAACTACCGTTACACACATGTAGCTCACTTATCTTGAGTGACTTTGGAGTGGTAGTGTTTGAAAACATAATGAATATTCAATAAAAGAAGTACAAAAGCACCTGTCTGCTGCGATAAGCGATCAATTATTATGAATACCAAGCCCTGTTCAAAACTAGTCGTCTTAAATACTCGTTCAAAAGATAACATGACCAATCGAACAAAGATTTATTTATTAGCGTGTTAAATGTACTTCAGTTTAAATGTCGGTATTAAAGTTTTAATGATTCAATTTTTTAACATCCGTTTAAGGATAACGATAAACATCTCGTGTAAAAACTACCTATTAATATGACCATTACTGTCGGCCTTTAAAACGAGATTTAGTGTGTTACTTTAAATTTATAATAGATAATTTTTAAATAATTAATTTTAATTCTCTTTTATTGCATCTTTGACACTAGAGATAAATGCGATCTCGTTTAATATCGCAATAAGAAACAGAGTGGTTGGTAACTGTGAATTTCTTCTTACAAACGTGGGCGATATCATTTTATCGATTTAAATGTAGAAAGTTTTTCAGGTTCGCGGAACATAATAAGTAACTGGTGTTAAAAAGCAATTTTATGTTTCGTAATAACTGATAACCGTCGAAGTACAAACAAAATAGACTGTAAAATATCGGTTTAGAAAAGATGGGAACATAAAAGGGATGACTTGTATTATTTATGAGGAAATTTTGATCTTATCTCCGTACACTCATTTGCAAAATTTTGACTGTCTAGAATAGTGAAAATCATCGAACCAAAATATAAGGGGAAACTACATTGGTTTTTTGTTGTGAAATCATTTAACAAAACGGAAGAATGACCAATACTGCCAGATCGTAAAAGTAATTTGTTGAAATTGCCTCATCAGGGTTTTGAAAACCTTTTTTAAATATGTAATGCGTACTAAGTCATGTATGAATGATTAAATGTATATAAGGATATCAAAACGTTTACACCAAAATTTTCGTATAATTGCCATACCAAACAGTGCGATATAGCACAAGCTGACAACTCTGTAAATGCTTGGGTAAAAACATTGAAGTGGAAACCGGTGAGGGATTTCACGTAGTGGCGTCGGTACGTGATTTGGTGGAGTTGTAAAATATAATAAATAAATTACAATCAAAAATTTAAGTGAGCACTGGATTATTTGTAAATACGTTTTCCAGGCTTGCAAATGATTTAGATAGAGTAAATATCTGGCTTGAGATTTTATTTTTAATCTTATATGCCGAAGAAACCAAAAGTACAGTTTATTATGCTACGCCACTGGCGGCCTGCTTGGGAAAAAACCAAAACACTGTCCCCACTATCCGCTCTTATTCGGCTTCAAAACAAACAATACTAATAGCGTGGCTTTGTTTTCTCCTCTTATTACTCCTCTTACCTCCATGGTGAAAATATTTTTTCCACAATCCCTACTAAAGTTTCGCAATTTAAAATTTGTTCAGTTTGCCTGAGATTGTGAGTGTGTGATCAATAAAAATTGAAACTATCAATCAACATTTCAGAAAAATTAGATTTTACATCTAAAAGAAAATGGCACAATTAAAGAATAATAATTTATAAATGGAAAGAATTAAAGTACAAATATTACATGTAATGGCTAATAAATTATCCATTAATCATAATCCTGATAACAATTCAAAAAAAGGGACCCTGATGCTCTAGGATCAGCAAATTTGTCAACTAACAAGAACAAAAAATTAAATTTCAACAATGACAAACAGTTGCCTGCCCGTGCTGTTCACAAAATCATAATTTATTTTATTGCTTAAAATTTCTTAATTTGATGGTTAGAGACAGAATCATTTATCCTCAAATTGTAAATCTGAATATTGATGCAAAATTTGTAAGGAACAGTTTATTGCATGAAAATCATTCATACTCAAATAAATTAGCAATTTCCATTAATCAAGAGTCACCTGCTGTTTTAAGAATAAATTCTCATCAAGTCTATTTTAGCAATATAATATACTTCCCACAGCATAAGTCGAAGTTTACGATCATTTAAGTAAAAAGTAGAGAATTATTCTAGATAGCGGCTCCCAAATGAATTTCGTATCAGAGCGAGTAGCAAAATTTTTAAAACTCAAATTACTCTCGGCTGTTGGCATTAATCACTCTATTACAAATATTTAAAATGTAGCAGACAGTTATCAAAATTCTCATTTAAATTTCTCGTGTGTTGTAATACCTAAAATTTCCGAACTTCTACCGTGCAGTTCATTTTCTCCAACTAATTTAGAGTTTCCATATTATATATGCTTATACTATATACAGGGTGTCCTAACTAAAATTTGTACCCCCCAACAATTCCAATTTCGAAAGAAGAAAACGCTCGAAGAGGTCAATTTTTTTATCAAGGGGGACCAAATTGTACCAAACTTTCTGTAGTAGATCTGGATAGAGAATTGAATAAGCTTTAAAATGATGTATCACACGACCCCCCATGCCACCTAAATTTTTTAAGGGAGTGGCTCCCCTGGCTAAAGGGGTAATATCTGGTACAGTTTGGTCCCTCTTTATAACAAAATTGACCTGTTCGATCGTTTTCTTCTGAGTCTTTCGAAATTGGAATTGCTGGGGGGTACAAATTTTAGTTGAATATTTTATATAGATTTGGCTAATATCGAGTTCAAGCTTTTTTTTGTAGAAAGGAATCCATAAATGTATGTTTGGATAGAGAATTGAATAAGCTTTAAAATGATGTATCACACGACCACCAATGCTATTTAATTTTCTTAAGGGAGTGGCTCCTCTGGGTCAAGGGGTGAGATCTTGGACTTGAAAGTTTGGTACAATTAGGTCTCCCTTGATAACAAAATTGACCTGTTCAAGTGTTTCATTGTCTTTCGAAATTGGAATTTTTGGGGGGTACAAATTTTAGTTGGGACACCCGATATGTACTTTTCATAGAACTTTAGAAACCTAATCGTGAATACTTGGCACAAAACTTTCTTCTACAAGAAACCAAACTCTCATGGGTTGTTGTAAATTCCTCTTACAATAAACAGGATGTTCCAACTCAAGGTTCATGTCGTTTTGTACAACCCATCTTTCAACAAATGGTCAACAAATTCTCGGAATCGGACTCTTTTAAAAACGAAAGGTTATCAAGCTAACGCTATTTGTGAGCGAATATTTAATGACGGTCCTAAACGTTTGAAAACTGGTAAATACGTGGTCCTGTGGAAAATGCATTAAAGCTTAAAACTTGTAAATACATACTTCTGAAATTAATTTAGATAAAGAAAGAATTTCGAAAACGTTAGGAATTATCTGGAACTGTAAGTCAGATCATATTCAGTTTCAAATTAATTTAAAGGGTGTAGGTTTAATCAAAACAAAAATAGTCGAATTATCATTAACAACACAATTATTCGACCCATTGGGATTAATTGCACCAATTGTTGTAGCAAAAATCATAATTAAAAAGTTATGAACAGCCAAGTTAGAACGGGATGAAAAATGACCAGATCATTTAGGAAATAGAGATCTAAACAATGTAATAATTCCTCATTTTGTAATAGGTCTTCAAAACCCAACCCAAATAGAATTACACGGATTTTGTGATTTTTCGCAGCTCGCATAATATTTAACTTGTATATTTGTCAAATCTATAATAAAAACGGGGATTTTCATGTTTAATGACTCATGCTAAATCTAGAGTTGCCCCAATCTAAACTCAAACTTGTAGACGTGTGAACCCACTCATGTATGAAAAGATTATGGGAAATTTACCTGATGCAAGAGTAAACCTCGTAAGGCAATTTCGCAATTGTGGTGTCGACTACGCCGAGCCTGTTTTAATAAGAGAGGGGAAAGGTCGTGAAAAAAGGTCCATCAAAGTGTACATTGACTACCAAAGCAATTCATGTAGAATTGGTTACCGACTGTACGTCATCCTCATTTAAACCATCAAGCATTTACTCTGATAATGCAACAACCTATAAGGGAAGCGATCGTAAATTGAGATTTATTCATCACCAAGCCATAATGTCATGTTTCAAAATTTTATTACTAATTGTGCTGAGAACAATGTTAATTGGCATTTTATGCTCCCCTCGTTCCCCACATGTGGGCGGTATGTGGAAAGCAGCCATGAAATCAATGAAATTTCATTTTTGAACTCACCGCCTCGAAAGCGACATTCTACGTACTTTTTTGGCAACCCGGTCTACTAAACCGGAATAAATAAGACAAATGTTTCGGATTTTCTTTTACCTAGTAAACGCCTGATTTCGAATAAACAAAAAAATAGGGGTAGAATATGTTTCCGTCTAGTTTCTAGAAAAGCTGTTTTTGAAAATTGTGGGACGACCCCATTATGTTTGTTATTATGTTTATGTCAATTTGAATTTTTTTGTGTTTCGATACACCCACCTCTTAGTTTACGTCAGTGGTAGTTTTCGAGTAAACCCGACACTTATAATTCAGAGCTTGCATGGAGACTTCAGTCAAGCATTAAGTCTATCATTTTTTTATGCGAGAGATCGGCAAAATATACAGTGTGTGCGATCAATAAATATTTAAACCATCATTCAACTTTGATTTACGCGCACCAAAATTAAAATTTGAATAGTTTTATATACCCAACTGTTATTATATGAGTTGTATAGACTTATAGATAAAAGTTGATTATTTGGCCTTATATAGACATAACCAAGAAATCTGTTAATTTAAGTGTTCTTAATAATAGTAATAATTAATATAATTATTAATATGTATATCTAAGATGGAATTATCAGACCATGTCATAGTGGTGATGAAGACGACAAATTTTCTTTCCACGATTTTGCCTGTCTCACCAAACTTCACAATGATTGTCATGCGGTTTATCACCGAACCGAAATGGAGAGAAAACCTCGCTATACATCCATAATTTTAAGCGGTATTGCTAGAGGCAACACAAATCCAATAATTAGAGAACTAATTAGTAAAATTCGATTTAAACGACACGGACGGCATTCAAAGTGTTTCAACAGTCGGCACAGTCGCCTGATTAGTCCCTCGTCAAGTGCAATTTCTATCGGGTTTAAATTGGATTGAATTAGCTTGTGTTTGTCATAGAGGAACATGTAGAGATGCTCCCACGAGATACATTCTGCAAGGATTATATCGACTAATCCTGCTTTCCGAGGACTAACTAGACTTACTGTGCCCGTTGTCTGCACACCTGATGCCAGTATAATTCATACATAAAACGAAAGCTACATTGTGGAAGAAGTTTGGATTAAGACCATACGCTCTTCTGGGTGGATAACCGACCACATGTTGAATGATCAGCTGATGCTGTAATGGCTAGTAGTGTCTTTTAAGACGAACAGTCGGAAAACAAAAAATGTGAAATTAATCAATTTGCACACTTGCGTGGAAAAACTTTGGTCTTCCTACAGCTGTTACATGCACACCTGATATCCCCTATAATTCATGCATAAAGCAAATTATTAGTTATATCGATAGACATAATAAAAAAGCTGGGATTAATATCCTATACTTTTTCCTCTGCAAATCGAACCGCAATGCTGCAACGATCACCTAATGCTATTTCATCACGGTTTTACACTATAATGACGGTAGACGCAAGACAGATAGTAATAATTTATTAAGGGAGGGGTGGTAATTGACTTCACATAAAAGCATAAAATGGTCTAGGTAGACTAAGGTTGTTACTCCTTATTAAAAATGTATTTATAATGGATAGGTGTCTCCGACAGGTAGTATGGAAGGGAATTTTAAATGCGTTCTTTATTTTTAGAATTTTCGCACACCTGATGCTAAGTGATGTTTAAAATATTGTAAACTAATTTAATTTTTCCTCTAGAGTAATGTGCATAGAGGTACATTAAAAATAAGTATTTCTCAATCTGACTGTTTCATTCATAAAATATAATTTTATCAATGTTCTAGTCACTGAAACCCGTTGACACATTAAATATCGCTTTTTGTAATACATTGTCAGAAAAACGTGACATTGTATACGTCACTGGGTTATGAGAAATGGCCATTTCTCTGCCAAGGCAGAAAATTCGCCTAGCGGTAACCTTGAAATTACTTTATGCGCCGTTGGTGGTCAGTCAAGTTTTATCAAATTAAAGAATTTGTTAGATTTTCGGCGTTTCAAGAAGAAGTAGCATGTTTTATTCGGAGACAAGTGGCTTCACGTGACTCGTCTGTATTTGTCAAACCTACAGACATGGCACGAAAAGCCTAACTTTTGCTCCTAATAAAACAATTTACTATTTCTTATTATTCTTATTATAATAATATACACAGAATATAAATACTAGGAAAATAAATTTTTTTCCACTACCGGTTAGAACTGCGGGCTGTGGGTACCTCATTACGAGTAGTAGTATGTATATATATTACCTTTATTTCCCCCTTCTAAGTAAATGACACATTACAGGTATTTATGTAACTAAGTAAATGGCTAATTACAGAAACAGACCTGTAAAGTTTTACGGGCTTGTAGAAGAGACCTGTAAAGTTCAATACCATGACAACGCATCGTCACAGACTGTCCTGCCGTCAGATGACAGAATTTTATAACTATGAAAATTTAAAAAAAAGTCGTCTTAAGGTGGAAATAAAAGTTTGTACGGGATTCGTCTTGCAATTAATCTTTACTGGGCTCGCCGGGTTATGGGTCTCGCTCCTTCGTCGCTCGACCCACAATTTCCCGGCTCACCCGTAAAGACCAATTTACAAGGCTTTTCCCGTAAATAACTATTACAGGTTTATAAAGTATCGGATTAATACATTTCCCATACCTCAAATAAAATAAAATATAATATAATAAATAAAACTAAATAAATCAATAATTCAACACAATAACTAGCAGCTTTTATCCCCTTCCACTTATTGTCCCTCTTCTCCACTCAACCTTCTTCATCCATTCAATCCCTCTTCCGTCCTCATTCAAAATTTCTTCTCTACTCTCATCTCTCCCTCTCAATTCTACGCATTCCTTCAACAAATGCTCTATCGTCTCCTTTTTTTCTCCACACATCGTGCATACTCTATTATTATTTCCAATATTTATTCTCTCTACCCTCATTTCCACATCTAAATCTTGCTATTATCACTCTCTCTTTTCTACTCTCTCTTCCTTGGTACTTTGGCATTTCTTCCGTTATTATTTTTTCATACTTCCCATTGTACCTAGACTCCCTAATTCTCGTTCTTCTTTCCTGCACTTGCACATCTCCATCTCTCTGCACTAATTCATCTGTCATTACTCTGCCTCTCTCTCGTATTATTTCTATCTCCGCGCCTGCATACCCGTTTCTTTCGAAATATGCCTCCCTCTCTTTTCATATCCCCGTTCATATTTCTTTCCTTTTTTCTTTCAAACACTCTTGCAAAATTCTGCACTCTCCTCTCTCTATCACTCACTCCTCAAAACTTATTGCTCTTTTTCCTGCTTCTATTCTTATTTCATTTCTCTTTGTTTCCTCCAACACTATATACCCCGGTCTCTCTCTCTCTCTCTACCCCTAGCACCCATTTCATATATTTTCCTTGCACCCCTTCCAGTTCTTCTTGCTCTCTCCATCCCCATATTTCCGCTCCATACATCATCACGCTTTTCACCAAACTATCAAACATCATTATTCTCCTTCTAAAATCATGTCTCCTATTCTAAATTTTCTCTCTCCTATTCCTCATACAGCTCCTATTATATTATTTGCTTTTTTCACTAACTCTCTCACATGTGCTGTTGCTGTGTTTCTTTCTTACATCACATAACCTAAATGCTTAAATTCTTTCACTTCTTCAATTTTCTCTTTCTCCCATCTCCACTCATTAACTTTTCTCCTACCACCCCTTTTTCTGAACACCATCATCTTGGATTTCTCTACATTCACCGTCAACTTTTTCCTCCTCATATATTTCTCCATGCTTCCTATCATTTCTTTCATACCTTTCTCCTCTCTCGCTGGCACCACCAAATCATCCGCATATGCTAAAGACCACACTTTTGCTTTGCCCACCACAACCCTCCCTGCCTGCCCCTTCCTGAACATCTCCTCTATATCTCCAATAAAAGCTGCAAACAGGCTGGGGCTTAGTGGGAAACCTTGTCTTACTCCCTTATAAGTCTTGAAACATTCACTCACCCTTCCATCCACTCTCACTCTACTTATCGTCTCTTCATATATTTCTTCTATTTTTGTTACCAGATGCTCATTTATCCCTCTCTTTCTCAAGCATTCCCACAGTAAATCTGTTTCCACATTATCAAAAGCCGCCTTCAGGTCCACAAAGAATGCATATATCTTGCCACCCCTCTTTTTTATCTCTCTTCCTGCTATGTGATTCAAGATATATATATATATATATATATATATATATATATATATATATGTATATATATATATATATATATATATATATATATATATATATATATATATATATATACATTATATATACATTATCCATGGTCCTTCTATCTTTCATAATTCCCGCCTGTCCGTCTGGTAACACCCCCCTCTCATTCATTTCCTTCATCAGCCTCTCTTCCACAATCATCGCGTATACCTTATATGCTGTATTTAGGAAAGTGATCCCCCTATAATTACTGACTGTATCCTTTTCTCCTTTCTTAAATATGGGGCATATTATCCCCTCCTTCCACTCCTGGGGGAATCCCTCTCCCATCCACACTCCATTCATTATCTCTAACAACCTGTCAACTTCCCTTTCCGTTCCATATATCCACGCTTCATTCTGTATACCATCCCTCTCCGGTGTCTTTTTTCTTTTCAATTTTCTTAGTTGTTGCTCTAGTTCTTTTCATGTTATTTCTTCTATTTCTTCCACTCTTTGTTGTCTTTTTTCGTTTTCTTGTCTGTTTTCATCACCGCGCAACAGCTCACTGAAATACTCTCTCCATTCCTCGATAGTAATGCCATCTCACACTCATTCTCTTTCTTTTTCTTTCTTTCCTTATTTATGTAACTCCATACTTCTTCTTCCGTCTTTATACTCTTCATCTTTAGCTCTTCTTCCATCCGTTTCTTTTGCTTCTTCTTTTTGCATACTAAATTGTACCTCTTGCGTGCTCTCTTGTACTCTTCCTTAGTTGCTTTTTCTTCTTTCCAAATTCTTAGTTTCCTTCTTGCTTCCTGCTTCCTTTCCCCGCATTCTTTATCCCACCACTCGTTCTTCCACAGCCCCATCTTCTCTCTTATCTCTATCTCTTTTTTTTCTCTTGCGTTTCTTATGTTATCGCTCAGTTCCCTCACCTTTTCGTTTATTTCTGTTTCTTCGTATTTTGCCTCGCTAACTCTTGCATTTTAATTGTCTTTTCCTTCTTCCTTCCAAATATTCTTGACAATTTTTCTTCTAAACTCATTCACACTTCCTCTATCTTTCTTTCTTCCTTTTGTCTTTACTTCTAAAGGCATATGGTCCGACTCCATTCTTTCTCCCACCTTGAATTTCTCTATTTCAGCCCATGCTTCTTCATTCACCATAACATAATCAATAACTGTCTCCCCTCTTGATCCAATATACGTGTACTCCCCTTTCTCATCTCCTGTGCAGTTCCCATTAAGTATGTCCCACCCTCTTTCTTCTACTAAGCTAATCAGTACTCTTCCTTCTGCGTTTTCTGTTCCATCTTTCGTTGATCTTCCTTCTATTGTTTCTTGTTCGTCTTCTATCCGTCTTCCTTTTCCCCCAATTCTTGCATTAAAATCCCCCCCAATCACCAAAGTTCCTTCTTCTTGCTCTTTTACTCGCTCTTCAATTATTCTCTTCGTTTCCCTCATACTTCTGCTGTACACTGTTACAATTCTCCATTTTCTCTGTTTACTTTTCACCGTTCTTTCCATAATCCCTCTTTCTTCTTTTGGTTCAGTTTCATTTTCTCCTTCCAGTCCCTCTTTCACCCCCATTATTATCCCAGCTTTAGCTCTCCCTTTCTTGCTTTCCCTCTCTGCATATTGACACTTCCACTTAAACTCTTTCGGCATTATCTTTTCCAATTTTTCCCACCACTTTTCTTCCACACATGTTTCTACCATTCCCACTACGTAAAATTTTCTCAAATACTCCCAAAATTCATTCTCTTTGTTTTTTATTCCCGCTACGTTCCAGAATACTATTCTTATTTGCTCCTTTTCTTCTTTATTCCTCTCCGTATTCGTTTTCCCTTTTCTGCCCTGTCTTTTTCTTGTGCTCTTATTCAAAAATTTTCTGTATCTAACTCCCCCTTTTCTTCATCCCACCTAAGCCCTTTTCCCTCTATCCATATCTTTTATAACCCACTTTCAGCCGCTGCCCTTTTTGTCGCTCTTCTTTGGATATCGCTCTTAATTCGTTCTGTATATCTCTTTCCTTCTTTGTCAGATCATCTTCTATGTATACTCTCTCTCCTTTTTTTTTCTCTTAGTTTTCTTTTATTTTCCATAACTTTTCTCTTTTCCCCCCAGCTCCCAAGTTCAGCCACAATAATTTTTCTTCCATTGATTTTATACATCTCTCCAACAGTCACTTGTACCTCTAATTCAACCTTCATCCATTTTCCAGTTTCTTCTCGCTCTCGCATTCCTCTTCGTCCAATCCCGTTACTACATTATTCTATTTTCTCACTCTTTTTTCCTGCTCTTCCATTTTCTCATCCAATTTTTTTATTTTTTCTTTTAGTACCATCTTTTCTCATTCCCATTTTTCTTCCTTTTCACGCTTCATAATTTTCAACTGTTCCAGTTCCCGGTTCATCTTCCGATTCTCTTCCTTTATCTCCCCTACATCCACCATAATTTTTTTCAGCATTTCTTTCATTTCCTCATCCATTGCTTTTTTAACCGGCGATCTTTCCAATTTCTTACTTTTTCTAAAGAGGTTAATCCTTTCTTCCGATTTTCGTCCTTCTTCTCTTTTTCTTTTGTAGTCTTCGTTTGTCTCGCTCTCACTAACACTTTTTTTTTCATTCTACTTCTTTTTCACTTTTTCACGCTTTTTTATCCGCTTATCTTATCGAGCGCCTCAAAACACGTCCGCTCGGTCCAACTGCTCGAATCGGAATCTCATCTCAATCGGGTACCTCATTACGAAAATTCATCTTTTGTTCCTAGGTGCGAAGGTAAATAAAAAATACATCTTTTGAGCATTAGTATATTTCTTATCCTCAACCGTTTTTGCGTCGACTTACTTTGAAAAAGTAGTGATCTTCATGAAAAGCCGTTTTATTTTAACTAGTATACAGCCTATGTCCACTCTGAAGGTCCATTCTAAATACTGGTGAATGAATTTTTTAAATCGGATAAGCAGAAGTTTCGGAAATTACTTAGATAAGACCTTCGGAGAGGTGGCGTTTTTTGTGACGACATTCGATCGGTTTTACTACCCTATCGCGGCTATAGATGTTATACATCAAAAAACCGTAGATAAAAGTTGCTGTGTTCCTTCTTTCTACTAATGGTTTTAGGCAGCGCCTTTCCCTTTCTGTTCGGCTTTAAAGACTCTTTATTGTTTTGTCGTATTTGATACTGTGGAAGTTGAAGACTATTTTTCTACTTTTGTTTCACTTTCTATTCTTGGGTTTAGGGACTGCCTTTCTCTTTCTGTTTTAGTTGGTGCTCTTGGGTTTAGGCAACATTATTAAAACCTCGCCATGTATGACATAAAACACTATTGTGTTTTACGACTGTCATGCATCGAACCTGACCATTCGGCGTTAACACTATAGTAAACAATTCGTCTGCGTTGCATGTGACTTGCACGTTTATTGCTGGAAATTGTTTTCTGCATATGTATTCATTACCATATCTGAGATTTTTTTTGAAGTAAAACTTTTTTACGGACGCTTGACTTGGGGAGTAAGCTGGTGAATGCGTGACGAGAGCGTTACGAAAAGTGTGATCGGTCGAAACAAACGATTTTGATTAAAGAGCAGTCGATTGCCCCGATGACGTTTGGAAAATTATATTGCTTTTGCCATTTGCCATGTATCGGCCTTTTATACTATTTTTTGCGCCACATATCGCACGGCATTTGAAACTAGGCTGACTTACATGTAACGACTAATCTTCACTTTTGTAGCAGCAGATAATGGACTATCTCTTGTTTCTTCATGATGGACAAGGACTCCCGGAAACAGTAAGAGGACCCACGACCAGGCGTGGAGCCTGAAACGCCGCCTCTCGGACCCGAACCCTTCCGGCACCGAGCGGAACCACAACTTTTACAGCTATGTCGAGAGCATTTACGATGACGATCCTGGCACTGGTTTTCTGCGGTTTCCCAGAGCATTAAATTAATATTTATATTATTGTAATAAACTAGTACTTCGAGCGCCCGATAGACTAGCGCTGCGGTCGCCACGATCGCCGATGCAAAATTCGAACGTTCTCCTCGCCCGGCCTACCCGTACAGAGGGATGCTCAATGTAACCCGTCATCTTTAAGTGTTGCCACGGAAGGCGAAAATAATTCGAGATCATTAATCTTTGATGTTTGTTGTTTTTATTACAATTGGTGAAATCACTTCCTCACGACGCAGTGTAATAGAACTGCAATACAGCAATATCTCCCTGAAAACGGAGAAGAAAACTAAATAGCAAAATTGAAATCAAGTTCTGGGGGTAAGGTAATGTTAGGGATCGGTTTAAAAGCCCGAAGGTGGTGGTTCACGCCCGAAGGTCATAATAATAAAACTGATTTCTTTCTGTGGTAATCAAACCATTGTGAGGAAAAGAATTGCGGATAGGAAAAGAAGTCAAGTACTTGAAACTAGTGTTAGATACCAAACTTAGATCTAAACCCCATCTAGAATAAATCACTAATAAGGCTACTCGGGCCCTATGAGCCTGTAGGGGCATGGTGGGAAAGAAGTGGGCATTAAAACCAGAAATGGTTCTCTGGGCCTACAATAAAGTCATAATTCCCACGTTAACATGTGGTATCATACTCTTCGTTAGTTTGGTGGCAAACGGCGTCAAAACACGCTATACGGCTATTAGGGAAGCTGCAAAGACTTGCCTGCCTTGGAATAACGGGAGCAATGAATATAACGCCTACCGCAGCCATGGAAGTGCTCCTGAACCTGCCTCCACTACATGTGGTGGTTAAGTCGGAGGCAATGAAGGCAGCATACAAGCTTGTAAATGCCGGATATGGTAAGACCACGTCAGAAGAGGACACCATACCGAGATGTTTGGAAAAATACAGAACGAGCAGGCCCGAATATCATTTTCGTAAACCCTTCGAGGTAATCATACCGAGAAAGGAGGAAAAGGTCGATTCTCGAAAACTGAGGAGGAAACTGATGGGTCCAAGACAACAAAGAGCACAGGACAGGAGTGGCTGAAGAAGCACCAGGAGATGACATGAGCATTAACCTGGGTTCTTGGGCAATTGTGTTGTAGACAGAAATTATTGCAATTTACATTTGTTCCGGGGAAATAGTGAGGAGCGGCTGTGCAAATCGGCGGATACACATTATGACTGACAGTCAGGCAGCTCTGGTAAGTGTCGAAGTACGCTCCAGAGTGGTGAAGGGAAGTCTCTGGTAAAACTGGCAGAACATAATGGAGTAACTTTGTGGTGGGTGTCTAGACATTAGGAATTTGAAGAAAACGAAAGAGCCGAAAAGACCTATTCAGGGCTATATCAATAGTGAACACCACGTCCATTTGACTGACGTTCCTGATTGCAGGATGTGTAGGGAGAAGGAACTCCACTACATATACTATGCGAGTGTCCAGGGCTTGAAGCGGAGAGACTTTGAAATTTCGAGATGACGCATGCTGAACCCTACGACATAAAACATATGCCTATAGAGCTCGTGCTGAAGTTCATTAACACCACAGGCCTTATGGAGTAACGCAACTAAGTAGGGCACAGCAAGCTTAAGCTTCAGTGCAGCGGATAAAAACCGGGCCCCCGGAGATTTACAAATAAAAATTGACCTGTCCGAGTAAAATTGTTAACATTTAAGAATAACAATATAATGAATTTTATTCCATACTTCTTATACGTCAAGAGAAACTTTTGTACCCCTTTTTAACCATATTGCGCGCACGGAGGAGTGAGATTTGGCATACTTAAAGTTTATATGGAGAAGGAGAATATAATATGTGTTACAAATACATTAAATAATAAATATAGTGGCCAAACAGTCGCACACAGCACTGAATGAGTTTCGAGTTGTGAATTTTGTGTGATTTCAAATGTTGCTTTTTCATAGGTATAGCCGGGAATTAAGACAAACAACACACGTTAATGACGCATTTGTACACGTTCGCAGCTGACATAAAAGAACAAAATTAAAAAAAATATATATGCAATGATTATTATTTGAGAGAAGAACCTCAATAAATTAATATTCAAACTTAAAAATTTCATTAATTACGATCGGATTTCGACCGCTGGGCGACCACTAGTACTTATAAGTTTATAAGAACATGGTCACAATTTGTTTGTTTTATTAATAAGAAATTAAAAACTTGCTTAACCTTCGGATGCCCAAGCTGGGGTCAAAACCACATTTTTCATGATAAATCAATAAATTTTAGAAGCACAATTTTCAGACTTTCACTATTTAACTTTTTTAACAAATTTCAGTACTGCAACCATTTTTTTTGTAAAGAACATTTTGTCATAAAAATAGAAAAAACCTGTAAAGAATGTTCTAATAACCTATAAATACAGTTATGGATTTAGAAATATGTTTATTAAAGTATAATTAAGTTGTTTTAAGTTGTTTTTTTTTTCAGTTATATAACTAAATCTTGTGAAATAGTTGGGGTCACATATGACCCCATCTTGGGAGTCAACGTAACAAAACATAGGTTGGGCATCCGAAGGTTAAATAAATTTTAGTTTTAGTAAGAATTAATCAGCAGATACTTGCATTAATTAATACCACCCACTGTCTTCTCAATTCTCACAATACTCAGCAGTTCAACTGCCTCATTTAACCAATAACAAAGTTTTGATTTATTCCGGAAACAATAAATTCACCCTAAGAATTATGTAAACTATTTATAACAAGTTTGGTAAAATTGCACAAAAAATTGAAAATTGCAAAAGTTTCTGGGACATTTGGGATTGGATACAGGACATAATTTTCATGTCTACTGATTGATTTTTTCTACTGCCAGTGACAAGTGGAGGTAGAATAGAAACAGCAGTGAGCACGGTGATCAGCCAAATAGCAGGATTCTAGATGGATTCTGTTAAAAAAAATGTATTACAATTAACAGTTTTTTAGCAGCTGACGTTCTCTTTAAAAGCATTTAATCAAAAGCATCACCAATTTAATTTTAAATTATTATTACGGGTACTCGTCACCATCGCTGTAGTGTTTCACGTAAAAAAGCGATTAGCTTTTTGGGTAGTTTTACTACACATACGCTGGCAGCAAATTTTGATCGCCGTTAAAAGGGTGTTTAAAAATTGGCTTGACAGTAATCCGACCTCCAAGGGTGTCCAACAATAGCCATTCAAAGAGAGCCTCGGGCGGTCCCTTCACCTACTTGATCTCCGTTTCAGTCCAACTGACGTAGAAAATGTGCACAATAGTAGACGTTCATATGAAAGTATTCAGTCACTGCAATTACCGTCTAGCCGACAGTCAGTCAGATTGATTCATCAGGGGTGACGGCGACAAGGAAGTTGCTGCAGATTTCGCCGTCATATAAACGGCAATCACTCTGGTTTCGTAGTGAAGGATCATCGCACATCTGTCCTTTGGGAAATTTAACATTAGAAAGCTGGATTATTATGAGATTTGGATTCGGTGTGGTAACATCTGCGTTTGATTGTTGACCCACAGTTTAATCGCGGAGTGCTATATAGTCAAAACATCACAGAACATGGCCTATAAATGACGTCCAAGGAAATCCATTAGCACTTCCATTCATCGGGGTTGTATTAAAATCGCTAATGGATTCGTGTTCGCACCCTCAGGTTTACGCCTCCAAAGTTCCAAATTTCAAACTGCTGTTACATGCAAACACATACTAAATTTGAAAAAGCAAGAAATACGTGTAAAGTTTTTTTTTCAACTTGTGTTTTGTTGAATGTTTGTTTTGAAACGTGTCCGATCGATCGTTCGCAGAAATGAAGGGGTAGAAAGCAATTTCATCATGCGGTTCTTGGTTCAGGTCTTTTTGAAATTACCAGTCATTACAAAAACAAATGTTGAATGTATAGCCGAGTGGTTTAAAGTTCACAAGTTTACAAATGTGAAATTTAAATATCAAATTATATTGTTCTCAATGAATTTTTTATAAGATTTTCTTGATTGAGCAGATTCTAGCAGTAGTCGGCCATTATATGTATGTCCCACCTCCCTTAGTAACGTTCTTCCATCGTACGAATATCCTGGTGAAACCTTTCACCTTGCTCTTCACTATAATCTCCAAGGTTTTGAGGAAATCGATCCAAATGAGAATGTAAATAATGTAGTTTAATGCTCATGTTACACCCTAGAAGTTTGAAATTAGACAACACATCGTTAACTAATTGTAAATAGTTTTCTGAATTATGATTCCAAAGAAAATTTTGAATCACAAATACGAAACATTTCCAGGTTCGCTTTTCAAGTTCGTTTATAGATTAGACAAAATTGGGTCTTTTATCAGTTGTCTAATTTGTGGTCCATCAAAAATGCCTGCTTTCAACTTTTCCTTGCTCAGTCCAGCAAATTTTTTCGAGAAATAAGCAAAACAGATCCCGGTAGATCATGGGTGTCTTGAACTGAAGAGATCTTTTTCCACTTGACCATTGTCGCAAAGAGACAACACTATTTTGGCGTACAGTATTAGGCACCCATGGCTTCTGTAGATTGCAAATATTCTTTCCAAAGTAGTTAAAATACGCAGATTTAACTTTGCAAAGGTGTATTCGCCACAAATAACACAAAAACTGTTTGAATCGTTTAAACAACGTATCTTCTTCGTTGCCATTGTTTTAATTGTGAAAAAAAAAATACTCTAGTTGAAACACTTAATATGCACCGTCTCCTGAAATGCGGGCCGTTTAAAAAAAATAAAAACTAGAGCTTCTATACAAACACCAGTGTGATTTTTGGAATGAGCACACCAAAATACATCAAACGTGATAATAATATTCTTGGAAAATTTTATGAAGTAGATATTTGTTGGCCAGTGTTGTCAATCAATTGTTATGTCAATTATTATTTACTGAAGTTCCAAAAATTTCTTTCAAACTCGGCCAAACAATTTCAAATGCATTTTCAGAATAAGCTGATACAGTTGTTTTCCATTAGTGGACTTTAAACTATTAGCTGGTTAATTGGAAGATCTAGAAGAGAATTTCCTTAAGTTGTAGATTTTTATTGTGTAATGGCACAGTGGTGTCATCCATCAGAGGTAATGCCAGAAAGGCAATTTCGAAATTGGAGTGATACTGCATTGAGTGGAGTTTTTTGTAATTAAAAACCAAAGTACAGTGAACCCCCTCATAACGGACATCTCTAATGACCGGACAACTCGGTTCAACGGACAGTTTTTCTAGTCCCGAATTTATTACATTAACTTCCCACACATTAACACCTTTCTTGGGCGGACTCGGCCTTGAACGGACGCGGACAGCAGAAACGGTCCCTTTTTGTCAATAGACGTGTCTCGTGAAAAAGAGAAAGAAGGATGTATTCCATATACAATGCAACAAAGTGCAAAAAAAAATAAGGTGCGCGCGACGCCTGTGGACTCTTGTTACCAACTATACATTGATCAAAGAAAATATCCCCAAGTCAGAAAATAACGTGCACGCCACATATTTGTACCATGATCTTTTAAAATAAATGGGGAGAAATAAACCGAACGATAAATACTGTAACCTCATTTTCGGGAAATGAAAAGATGACAAAAGGATTGACACTTCTGCCAGTTCTCTCTACTGCGATTTGTCAAATTTTCACCTTTTGACCACAAGTGACGCGCGCACTCAGGTAAAAAAAGATACGTCTATTCGCCCTCTCTTGAACATTAGAATAAGCTAAAATGACTATGTCGCAACTTCCGCGGTTTTGTATGGAATAATCGGCAGTTTTTTTTTAAATCGTGACCTCACGATTTTTATTCCTATTTCAATATCAAAATTTGATACCTTATAATTATATAAGAAAATTTTTGGGAAAAAAATTATTGAACTTTGGAATACATAAGTTTTATTATCAACAAAAACATAAGAAAACAACTCAAATCAAGTGGGTAAAATCCAAAGAAGTGTCAATCTAACTTTATATTCTAATTTTTTGGGACATTGCGGTGCTGTTAATGGTGAACATTTTCAGCATTTGTTGCACTTTTTTCTCAAAAAAACACCCTGTATGTATTCGTATATCTGTTGGTATATCTGCTATTTTCCGTTAATGTACTATATCGTGCCATTTTATTTTGCAAAAATATATTTTCTTACTAAAATGAGTATAATATAAGGAGTTCAGTCGAGCGGACGTGTTTTGCGGCGCTCGAGAAGATAAGCGGATAAAAAAGCGTGAAAAAGTGAACAAGAAATAGAATTAAAAAAAGTGAGGATTAACCCCTTTAGGAAAAGTAAGAAGTTAGAAAGATCACCGGTTAAAAAGGCAATGGATGAGGAGATGAAAGAGATGCTGAAAAAAGTTATGGAGGATGTAGGGGAGATAAAGGAAGAGAATCGGAAGATGAGCCGGGAACTGGAACAGTTGAAAATTATGATGCGTGAAAAGGAAGAAAAATGGGAAAGAGAAAAGATGTAACTAAAAGAAAAAATTTAAAAATTGGAGGAGAAAATGGAAGAGCAGGAAAAGAGAGTGAGAAAAAAGAATATTGTAGTAACGGGATTGGACGAAGAGGAATGCGAGAGCGAAAAGGAACTGGAATAATGGATGAAGGTGGAATTAGAGGTAGAAGTGACTGTGAGAGAGATGTATAAAATAAATGGAGGAAAAATGATTGTGGCGGAACTTGGAGCTGGGGGGAAAAGAAGAAAGTTATGGAAAATAAAAGAAAACTAAGAGAAAAAAATGGAAAGAGAGTATACATAGAAGATGATCTGACAAAGAAAGACAGAGATACACAGAAGAAATTAAGAGCGATAGCCAAAGAAGAGCGACAAAAAGGAAAGCGGGTGAAAATGGGTTATAAAAAGATATGTATAGAGGGAAAAGGGCTTAGGTGAGACGAAGAAAAGGGGGAGTTAAATACAGAAAATTTTTGAATAAGAGCACAACACGACAGGGCAGAAAAGGGAAAAACGAATACGGAGAGGAATAAAGGAGAAAAGGAGCAAATTAGAATAGTATTCTGGAACGTAGCAAAAATAAAAAACAAAGAGAGTGAATATTGGGTGTATTTGAGAGAATTTGACGTAGTGGGAATGGTAGAAACGTGGGTGGACGAAAAGGGGTGGGAAAAATTGGAAAAGAGAATGCCGAAAGAGTTTAAGTGGAAATGCCAATATGCAGAGAGGGAAAGCAAGAAAGGGAGAGCTAAAAGGTGGGATAATAATGGGGGTGAAAGAGGAACTGGAAGGAGAAAATGGAACTGAAGCAAAAGAAGAAAGAGGGATTATGGAAAGAACGGTGAAAAGTAAACAGAGAAAGTGGAGAATTGTAACAGTGTACAGCAGAAGTATGAAGGAAACGAAGAGAATAATAGAAGAACGAGTAAAAGAGCAAGAAGAAGGAACTTTGGTGATTGGGGGGGATTTTAATGCATGACTTGGGAAGACGGATAGAAGAGAAACAAGAAACAATAGAAGGAAGATCAACAAAAAATGGAACAGAAAACGCAGAAGGGAGAGTACTGATTAGCTTAGTAGAAGAAAGGGTGGGACATACTTAATGGGAACTGCACAGGAGATGAGAAAGGGGAGTACACGTATATTGGATCATGAGGGGAGACAGTTATTGACTATGTTATGGTAAATGAAGAAGAAGAAAAATTGTGAAGAATATTTGGACGGAAGAAGGAAAAGAAAATTATAGAACAAGACTTAGGGAGGCAAAATACGATGAAACAGAAATAAACGAAAAGATGAGGGAACTGAGCGTAAACAGAAGAAACCCAACAGAAAAAAAAAACAGATAGAGATAAGAGAGAAGATGGGGCTGTGGAAGAACGAGTGGTGGGGTAAAGAATGCAGGGAAAGGAAGCAGGAAGCAAGAAGGAAACTAATAAATTGGCAAAAAGAAAAAGCAACCAAGGAAGAGTACAAAAGAGCACGCAAGAGGTGCAAATTAGTATGCAAAGAGAAGCAACAAAAGAAACGGATGGAGGAAGAGCTAAAGATGAAGGGTATAAAGACAGAAGAAGAGGTATGGAGATACATAAATATGGAAAGAAAGAAAAAGAGAGAGAGAGTGAGTGATGGAATTACTATGGAGGAATGGAGAGAGTACTTCATTGAGCTGCTGGGGGGTGATGAAAACAGACAAGAAAAGGAAAAGAGACAACAAAGAGTGGAAGAAATAGAAGAGATAACAAGAGAAGAACTAGAGCAACAACTAAGAAAATTGAAAAGAAAAAAGACACCGGGAGGGATGGTATACAGAATGAAGCGTGGATATATGGAACGGAAAGGGAAGTTGACAGGTTGTTATAGATAATGAATGGAGTGTGGAAGGGAGAGGGATTCCCCCAAGAGTGGAAGGAGGGGATACTATGCCCCATATATAAGAAAGGAGAAAAAGGTACAGTCAGTAATTATAGGGGGATCACTCTCCTAAATACAGCATATAAGGTATACGCGATGATTGTGGAAGAGAGGCTGATGAAGGAAATGAATGAGAGGGGGGTGTTACCAAACGGACAAGCGGGAATTAGGAAAGGTAGAGGGACCATGGATAATGTATATATCTTGAATCACATAGTAGGAAATGAGATAAAAACGAGGGGTGGCAAGTTATATGCATTCTTTGTGGATCTGCAGGCGCCTTTTGATAATGTGGAAAGAAATTTACTGTGGGAATGCTTGAGAAAAAGAGGGATAAATGAGCATTTGGTAACAAAAATAGAAGAGATATATGAAGAGACGATAAGTAGAGTGAAAGTGGATGGAAGGGTGAGTGAATGTTTCAAAGCTTATAAGGGAGTAAGACAAGGTTGCCCACTAAGCCCCAGCCTGTTTGCAGCTTTTATTGGAGATATAGAGGAGTTTAGGAAGGGGCAGGCAGGGGTGATTGTGGTGGGCAAAGTAAAAGTGTGGTCTTTAGCATATGCGGATGATTGGGTGGTGCTAGCGAAAGAGGAGAAAGGTATGAAAGAAGTGGTAGGAAACATGGAGAAATATATGAGGAGGAAAAAGTTGACGGTGAATGTAGAGAAATCCAAGATGATGGTGTTTAGAAAAGGAGGTGGTAGGAGAAAAGTAGTGAGAGATGGGAGAAAGAGAAAATAGAAGAAGTCAAAGAATTTAAGTATTTTTAGGTTATGTGATGAATGAAAGAAACACAGCAACAGCACATGTGAGAGAGTTAGTGAAAAAAGCAAATAAGATAATAGGGGCTGTATGAGGAATAGGAGAGAGAAAATTGGGTCATGATTTTAGAAGGAGAGTAATGATGTTTGATAGTTTGGTGAAAAGTGTGATGATGTATGGAGCGGAAATATGGGGATGGAATGAGCAAGAAGGATTGGAAGGGGTGCATTAAAAATATATGAAATATGTGTTAGGGGTAGAGAGAGAGACACCGGGGTATATAGTGATGGAGGAAACAAAGAGAGATGGAATAAGAATAGAAGCAGGAAAAAGAGCAATAAGATTTGAGGAGAGAGTGATAGAGAGAGGAGAGTGCAGAATTTTGCAAGAGTGTTTGAAAGAAAGAAGGAAAGAAATAGGAAAGGGGATATGGAAAGAGAGGGAGGCATATTTCGAAAGAAATGGTTATCCAGGCGCGGAGATAGAAAGAATGCGAGACAGAGGCAGAGTAATGACAGGTGAATTAGTGCAAAGAGATAGAGATGTGCAAGTGCAGGAAAGAAGAAATGCCAAAGTACCTATTAAGAGAGAGTGATAATAGCAAGATTTAGATGTGGAAATGAGGAAAGAGAGAATAAATATTGGAGTGAGGATAATGATAGAGTATGCAGGATGTGTGGAGAAAAAAAGGAGACGATAGAGCATTTGTTGAAGGAATGCGTAGAATTGAGAGGGAAAGATGAGAGTAGAGAAGAAATTTTTGAATGAGGACGGAAGAGGGATCGAATGGATGAGGAAGGTTGAGTGGAGAAGAGGGATAATAAGTGGGAAGGGATAAAAGCTGCTAGTTATTGTGTTGAAGTATTAATTGATTTATTTAGTTTTATTTATTATATTATATTTTATTTTATTTGAGTTATAGGAAATGTATCGGATACTTTACAAACCTGTAAAGATAATAAATATACATACTACTACTAGTATTTTCTTACTATGCTCGTATTTTGTCATATAATTATAATATCAAGAAAAATATTAATATACATATAATATAGTATATAGTATAGTATATAGGTACACTCTTTTGACCTGACAGATATCCATTAAGGTCCCACAGGTGTCCGTCCAAGTGAGGTTTCACTGTATAGTTTTTAAGACTATAACCTAACATATCGGTGAAGGAAAATCTTTCAAATCTGAATTCATTACACCTGTTATGCACAACCCTCAGAGAATGTGCTTCTCGTCCTAATGTCAATTTAAACATTTTTAGACATTGTTTTGGGACTCAAGACCTATTAGTTTGCAGAAACTTTCGGTGTGATCCACGTACAAATATTTAGCTAAGATCTAACAGTTTATATTAACCGCTTTGAATTTTTATGTGCAGTGTTGATTCCGCCACACAAACTCTCTCCTGTTTAACAATAATAAATATTCAACGGATGTGTAATTTGAATGGACTATTCAATGCCTGTCTGTTGCCAGATTCTATCTGAAGAATGTGTGTAATGGCTAGTTTCCGTCTCAGGTAAGCCCCTTGTTTGCAAGTGCAATACCTAGAATCGCAAATGGTGCAAATATAATGATAATTACGCATGCAGAGAGAGTGGTAGTTGTCTGGGGGCCTCTCCCGGATGGCGCCGATGACCGTGTCTGTTTTATACGATCACGGACCAGACAGTCTTTCGTGTGATCCCTGATTTCTTTACAACACGCAAACGCCTACACACAATCAACTCTCACTCTACCGTAATAATTTAAAATATCAATTGGAAATTATCAACGATACAAACCTGTTTGAATCATGCAAGTGCGCTCCATAGGAGTACACGAGTTTAATAATAGTACGTATTAAAAAACACAAAGGTAAATGAAAGTTTTTGTAATAGGTGCAGTAATAAATAACAATTCCTCACAGTGGGATTGAATGTAAATTTGGTTTTATATAGGCATGAAATATTTTCCATTTTGCTTTTATGGGTGGTTTTAAAAGCTTTAATTTAAAAATAGACAATTTCCGAAATACCACAGGTCTTGGGTGCCGTGTATCTTCTTCTTTACCCAGAGGAAATGTCAAGAATAAAGCGCATTACTATGTCATTAAACTACAAATGAAAGCAACTACTAGAATTTAACAAACTGTAGATATTAGATAGTAATTGTCTTTAACAACAAGCTTCTACAATACCGAAGTGTATTAAAATGGCGAAATAACTTCCGTGGATGTAACACGTACGTTTTATGTGGCTTATAAAATTCAATTAAGGCAATTTTCAGTATTGCAAATTTCCCGATACTCTGTGAAAAGACAGTCTTCTTCAACTCCCATAAGGTGTCCCAAGCGCTTTGGTGGGTGGCCTTCCTGTACACACCTCTTCGTAACAACTTCTTCTTAGTTCCTGTCGGGTCTCTGCCTCAACATTTGGATGAACCTTTGCTTGCAGTTCAAATTACACATTTCCTGCTACAGTTCTCAGTATCCTTCAATTCTCCAAGAAAAACTTCTCTCGCATCTTTCCAAAGTTTTTCGACACTTCCAAGTATCCACGAGGTACTCCACAATCGAGTGCCTCCAGAATTTCCGGAATTATATTCATGGGAATCAATGACCAGACCTCTCACGCAGGTCCCCAGACATCGTCGACACCCTCAGGTGCCCACCAGGTACTCAAGCTTCTAGTCAAGATCTTCTGGTCACAATTTCAGCCGTCCATAAAATATTCCATCAAAATTTCTCCAGCGAAGTCGAATTCTTCCCACATTCACTTCATTGGAATCTTATTCCTCCCTCAGTGAGTCGAGTTTAGTCAGCAGTTTCCTGTCTTCTTCAAGGTCCTCAAGCAGCCGTCTCTGGAGCCCAGATTTTCTTCCAGTAACTCACGTTGCTCCAGCTATCTTCTAAGTAAACTTAAACTCTTCCTTTCTTCGTGATCAACTTCATATTTCTTCTTAACCTTCATATCGATTTATTTATTTCTTACAAATCTTCGTATTCCACTCCTGACACCAATATTGCGTTTCAGGGTTGGATTATTTATTTACTTCGACAATTATTTGAGACCTGCATTTCCAGAACATCATGGATGGCGTCATGCCCTTGATGTGTATGGAATCCTCCAGTCGATGACGTTAGACCATCTCGATGTGTACCGAATATTCGAAAAGAAGATGTCAGACTATCTCAAACACAGGAGTAGTGTCATTGATGATTGAGTATGAAAAATTAGAGAAATTGAAATCTCTCAATGGTATTTAGTGTGAGTACTCCATGTTGAAATCGACTATCGCTGTCAGAGATAATATTGACATTTAAAAATTATTCATTTTATAGAGCGAAGACAAAGGATATTACCCAAAGAAGTCAAAAACTCAGCCAAGAAAGACATTCAAAAAATTTTCCAAGATGCTCCCGACGATACCTATTTGTTAATAAAGGTACCACGTTATATACAGAATTTTTACATTGTAATTAATATTTTTAATTTTTTTTTGGAGGACAGACGAGTTGTGTAATAGTATATTGAAACACTAGTTTTGTAAAACTGATATTAAGACACGAGTTCAGGTTTGCAGCACGACTGCCGTAGGCAGGAGTGCCTGTAAAGAACGATATGAATACTGTATGATAACTCGTTTATAAGGCATTTTGTCGCACTTACTCTTTTAGGGCACTTCTCGCTACGCTCGCCGTGCCCTAAACCCGTGCGTGCGACGAAATGCTTCTTATAAAACTCGTATCATAATATACTATTATTTGTTAAAAAAATGAAATTAATATGCAAATTAGGAAAAATAACATGAAAAACTCGTTTTGCATCCACAGCAGACTAATTGACTAATGGTATTTAGTCACAAAGAAACCTTATACCAGTAATGAGAATCAATCCAAATTGAGATGTACACCAAAATATGTACCCAAATTTACATTTTTGAATGAATGGTTGACAAACTGGTTCGGAATGACAACCATTTTCATATCGTATCCAAATTTCGTTTCTTGTGTTTCACAGTTGTCTTTGTGACTAAAAACCATATGGTTCATGGCACCACAAGTGAATGTGGTGGGTGGGTGATCCGCCGCATCCACAACTGACTGATTGACTAGTGGTATTGCAATGACAACCATTTTTTGACTTTAAGCTTCTGAAGGCAGTTTAAAAATGCGGAGTGTGTTCTGGTTAAAATGAAAAAAAATAAATAAAAAATAACAATAAGTGGTTGTCATCTCTCAACCATTTAGTCAGTCGATGAGTATACTGGACAGGACGGCCCACCCGACCACCGCATACACAAACGGTACCAAAACCATACGATGTTTAGTCACAAAGAAACATATAATATACGAGCAAAGAATATCAAATCAAATTGAGAATTACACCAAAATATATACTCAAAATTACATTTTTGACTGAAAGGTTGACAAAATGGTTCGGAATGACAACCATTTGTATCCACATTCCGTTTCTTGTATTGCACAGTTCTTCTTTGTGACTAAAATCATGTCGTTCATGGCAGCACATGTGAATGCGGTGAGCGGGTGGGCCACTGCATCTACAACTGACTGATTGTCTAGTGGTATTGCAATGACAACCATTTTTTGACTTTAAGAGGGTTCTCCAGTGCCATGTACATTTCTGCCGGTCGAAGTACATTTTCCGGCAATATCTTTTTTTTAATTTACAAATTTGAAAAAATCGCTCTGTAGCTGCAAAGATCTATATTTTATCAACACGCCCACAAAATTTCAACGAAAAATCTTCAAAAATAAAAAAGTTACATTTAACGGCGCGCAAAAATGTACAACAATGTGCGGCGTTGAATTTTACTTTTTTATTTTTGAAGATTTTTCGTTGAAATTTTGTGGGTGTGTTGATAAAATATAGATCTTTGCAGCTACAGAGCGATTTTCTGAAATTTGTAAATCAAAAAAAGGATATTGCGGGAAAATGTACTTCGACCGGCAGAAATGTACCTGCCACTGGAGAACCCTCTTATGCTTCTGAAGGCAGTTTAAAAATGCGGAGTGTGTTCTGGTTTAAATGAAAAAAAAAAAACAATAAATGGTTGTCATTTCTCAACCATTTAGTCTGTCGATGAGTATAGTGGACAGCAAATTTGGAAAATAGTATATTGTGCAACTAGTGCGGCAAGTCGATGGCCCACGAAAGCCTATAGAACGAATGTCACAATGCCTCGTTAAACAAGTGTAATATACTATATTTTTTACTTTGGACCTGCTTTTTAAATATTCTAGGGATTTTTAGGATTAGGTAGTACTGGTTGTGTTTGCGGTTATGTTTTTTATATGAAAAGTTGACCATTGGCTTGACCTCGACAGGAGTTGGCAAGAAATGTCATGACGCCATAAAACGTATGCTGTTGTTTAATAAAGTTGTTTTGTGAAATGACAGAGCGTATCAAATATCGCAATTTTGGCTACCATTTTCAAACGCTGTACATTTACCGCCTCAAATAAGTCAGATTTTTTAAAACTACTAAACGCGTGATTCCGAATAAACAAAAAAAATAATCATATTTTTCCGTTTAGTTTCTAGAAAAGCTGTTTTTGAAAATTGTGGGACAAACAAACAAATAAATATTAATTTTTATACAGTGTGGAAATTAAGTAAGGAATAAATTCAGTAACTCCGTTAGTATTTGCACTAGAAATAGAACTTAAAAAACATATATACAAATTTTTTTTTCAGTTTTTTTTTGACAGTTATGACGTCATCACTATTTTTTTGATGGCAACTTATGTTTTTTATTTTACATTTGAATAGAGTTTTTTATTCTGTTTTCAACGTTGTCAAATACTCAATAGGTTAGATAACGAAAAAATGAATTAAAACGGCGCTAAAGTTCAAATTAGTAAAATTTCAAAAAATTAAAAGAACTGTCTAATGTTATCGGAATTTAAGAAAATACCATAGAGATACCAATACAATGTTGACAAGTTCTGAATTGGTACAAAATAATTGTGTCTCAACTGTTTTTCTCTATTAAATAATAAATGAACTTCTAAATAATAATAGCTGGTTGCAACAGGATGGTGCTCCAACACACTAAGTGTTTCCAAGAAGATGGAAGAAGAGGTCCAATAGAATGGCAGGCTAGGTCCCCAGATCGAACCCCATTAGATTTTTTTCTATGGGAGCACTTAAATAGCAAGGTGTATCAAAACCGACCCGATGACCCAACAAATTGGATGATCTTGAAGGAAGAATTCGACATGAGTGCAGTTTAATAACTCCCCAAACCATTCAAAACGTATTGGCTGTTTTTTATGATCGTCTTGGAGTTTATCAGATGATGCAGGGTCATCAGTTTGAACATTTGGTGTAATATCTTTAATTTATAACTCTCACATCAATAGTTTTTTTGTTAATTTTGTTAATTTGTCAGCCCTATTTTGAAATTTAGGGTTGTTTTCTTATTTTTTCTCATTGATTGATTTTGGGAACGTTTTGTTTGGATTCCCATGGTTTTTTCCTTGAATTCTGATAAAATTAAATAGGTCTGTTAATTTTTTGAAATGTTACTAATTTGAAGTGCCGTTTTTATTTATTTTTTCCTTATGTAACCTATTGAGTATTTGATAACGTTGAAATCAGAATAAAAAACTATGCGAATGTAAAATCAAAAACATAGGTTGCCATTAAAAAAAATATTGATGACGTCATAACTGTCAAAACAAAGTAATGCAAAAAAAAATTGTATACGTTCGTCGGATGCGCTATAATTAGCCCTACCACATGCTTTTTAAGTTTTATTTCTAGCGCAAATACTAACGGAGTTACTGAATTTATTCCTTACTTAATTTCCACACTGTATATTAGATTAGATAATTCAACTGAAAGCGATAATAATAATAATAATTAATTCTATTGAAGTAAATAAATAATTAAATATATTTCTTTGAACGGGAAGACTGTCGATGAATCAAATTGTAGTAAATTTAAAATATTTTCGAGTCAAATTCCACAAACTTTAATAAACGTAAATTACAGTAGGAACATGTTTCGGGAGAGAACTACACCCATCTTCAGCCCTAATTTTACAAGAGAATAATGATACAATTATTGATGGATTGCAGTGGGGTGCTTACTTTAAAGAATGTTTAAATTATGACGTTTCGTAAAACTTACATGATTTTTTAAAAATTTGGAAAAAACTACATTTTTTTAAATTGGAAAAATTAAAAATGGGTCGACGAGAATCTGGTAAGTTTGTTTAAACTATATTTGAGTGGTATAAAGGTGATAAATAATGAAATCATTATAAGCGAAAGAAGTGACATTTGAGGTTAAAATAATGTTGTATGGTAAAAATTAATTGAAAAATTAAAACAGCGAATTGATAATGGGATTATTGAAGTTATTCTGTCCATTTAAACAAGATCTGTTTTCCAGTTTCAAGGCTTTCCTTCTTCCTTTGAATTTTAAAGTGTATAGTAATAATATTATTAAAGTACTTATATACTTTTACAAATCAAAACGTACTAAATAGCTTGTGTGTACACAAACCGTGAAATAAAAGTGAGCCATTTTTCCAATACTCCTTCATTTTTACTTTTTGACGATCCTAAAGAACCTAAATTATTCAATTAAGTTAATTAAATATTTTTCCTTCTCAGTTTGAATTGGATTAGGGCAATCGGAACGAGATCTAATATCAATTTGCGATTCTTGCAGAACTCACCTGACTAAAATAAACCAACACAATGGTGAAGTCTTATTGATCGTAGTCGAGTATGTTCCGAGGTCTGTAAGTACTCGGTATAAGGAAGATTTTAAATTCTCATAAAACTGACAGTATCCTCGTCGGCCTCACGAGGGGCTAGATTTCACTTTAATATCCAAGTCTTTTGTGTTTTTTATAACGCCAGTGGTGTTGTACACGAATTTTCTATGTATTAAAAGCATATATGCCACCATGCACTGAGTGAAAACTATAATCATTTTTTACTTGGTAAATGAGAATGTTAATATGTAATTTATTAAATTTATATTTAATTTCTAAAAGTTTATCAAGTTCGGTATGTTACACAAGAATTAGTTAATCGATAAACACTTTATCTGACAAAAATGGTTTCCTTTTCTAAATTGTTATAATGAGATAACATAAGAATAGTATAAAAGAAAATGTCACAATGTTTTGTGTGATTTTAGCGCGTGATCATTACAATTTTTTCTTCGGAAACTTGAGTGCACCACAAATATTACAACGTTCATAATATTTATGGTACCCCAATTTCAGCAATTTATCTTTTCAACTTTTCAACTCCTGTGTTGTTAACTTGTTAGCTTTTTAAATTATTAATCCTCATTTTAACATCCACATACATATTTAATTTACTTCTTTCAATTTCCCACAAATTCGTAAATAGCTAAAAGAAGAGTAGGATAAGGCGCTACCTAAAATGAGAGAAGATATCACTTGTATGAACCGTACGGTATTTGAATTTCAGAACTTGAAAAGCTCGTTCCACGTTCGCTGTTTATGTTGTCGGAATAGGCCGAAGTTTTTAGATTCCTATTTAAATTCCATTCGTGCATCGGCCAAAATGATATAATTCCTTGTTGACGGCCGTGCGACATAATGATAATAAAGGTTAAAATATATGGGCTTTGAGCTGCAGGAATTCTCGATGTTTATCTCGAGTCCATCCGAATTTATGCAGTATCGACCCTCCTCCACAGGTGACGTGTTAAAAGCGATCTTTCTAACCGCCCTCATCTAACATGCAAATGTCGATTCGCCCTTTTTGTTCTTTCTACACTACCTGCCGTTTAAATTTATAGAGGTCATTGGTCTCTCACTTTTCGAATTGGGGTTGAACGGCACTTGAATTTTTATACATCATCAGGTAATGCGAGTGGAGCACAATTCTTCCAGAAATCTCGGGAGGTGACATGGAAGGGTGACTACTATTTGCAGCACTCCTCCAGATTGGGAGTGAAGAATTTGATATTATCTTGATTGCAAGATTTCACCATGCTGATGCGATAGCGGATTTACTTTATGACTTGGTAACCACACAAGAAATTGTCATCTAAAATCTAAGCGGACCCAGATCTTAAAGAAAAACATTTTTCTAAAATGTACCAATTAAAGACTTTGATTTTGGTTGCACTAATAAAAGGCAATGCAAACATGGTTTTACATATTATACAGCTGGTCACATAAAGCAAAAAACAGTCAAGATAACCATAAACCTCAATTCCACAAAGAAGACATTGTATTATAATAGATACCACCAATTCTTATGCTGCTGTTACACCGTGTGCATAAATTTGTAAATGTGTTTAACAGTGTGTGTGTGTGTGTGTTCCAATACCGAGATTTATCTGCGGATGTGTCTAATCAAAATTTTTCCTGCGTTGTCTATTATTTCTTACACGTGCGCAACAACTTTTTTGAACTAAGCTACCGCACACTTCTTTCTACTCCATGGTTTTTAAATTGCTTATTTCATTACCATTCGTCGGAAACGTATTTATTTGATATCAATAACAATAAATTCTAATAACAATAATAACACATTATTTTTGAGCCTTTAGTATTAGTTTTCGGCCTAGTGTGAAAAGCGCATAACTCCAAAATCATAATTTCCTCAGTTTCAATTGAGGTGTTTTTTACAGTGATTTTGAGTGACTAAAATCTAATTTCAACCACTAGTGAGTAAAAAAGTAAATAAAAAAAAAAAAAAAATTTAAATTACCGTAAAAAACACCTAAATTGAAACTGTTCGAGAAAATTATGATTTTGGAGTTACGCACTTTTCACACTAGGCCGACGATATGTACATCATTAGCACGTTCAGTATGAAAATCATTTTTTATCATACACCATTAGAAAATCCCATTTTACCGGATTTTCAGAGATGAGTTTACTCATCGCCCTGATGATGCCAACATTGTTGGCGAAACGTGCGTTGGCAGTTATAATAAAATTGTTTTTGGTGTTTTAGGGGAAAACTGATTAAAAGTAGTTATCTACCACCAAAAGTGATCCAGACAATTGTTTTGTTCTTGACAATATGGCTTCCCGGTCAAAGGATCTAAACAGGTATCATAAGGTAAGCGCTAGAATTAGGTTCATTAGTGAAGATATTAAATTTCTGAAAATTTGCCAGAAAAATTCCTTTTTTCCAGATTTCATTCAAATCAGTTTACTCATCGCCCTGATGATGTCAACATTGTTGGCGAAACGTGCGTTGGCAGTTATAATAAAATTGTTTTTGGTGTTTTAGGGGAAAACTGATTAAAAGTAGTTAAGTGACTGATTGACTATTGGTATTGGAATGACAACCATTTTTTGACTTGAAGCTTCTGAAGGCAGTTTAAAAATGCGGAGTGTGTTTTGGTTTAAATGAAAAAAAAAAAAAAAAGAACAATAAATGGTTGTCATCCATTTAGTCAATCGATGTGTATAGTGGACAGGTAAACATGTAAATGACAATTCCGTACTTATATTTTGTCTGGTAGACAGTTCATAAAATTTTATACTGCTTATTAATAAAATTGAGCATTGTTGTGCTGTGCTTGGTTGTCCTTGCGAAGGTGAAGATTATTAGTTATTATTATTTGCACTCTCCAGAAATAAATTACAGAACAAAGGAGGTTGCACTCGATTTACTTCCGAAAAAAACAAAAAAAGAAATAAGACCTCCAATATAAAGATATTCATGAATTGGTGTACCTCAAAAAACATACAAAGTCATTTTGACTTATTTAGCAGCCACACTTCTAGCCAATTCTAGAGCTGACATACTATCACTAAAACGACACGGCGGATGGAAATCTGCTAGCGTAGCAGAAGGCTACGTTGACGACTCGTTAAATAACAAAATTTGTGTAGCAAAAAAGATTTTAGGCAATGAAGCTAACACTATGTCTACACGATCAGAAAAGTTTTCTGTTCCTGATGTAGATGAGCCTAGCAGTAGTACCTCACTTGTTGAAACGTCAGTCATGAGTGAAGAAAAAACATCTTAACTACAATTTCTGAAAATTATCAAATCAAGTGTGTAATAAAGAATCCCACATTCAATATAACTGTAACAAACAATACTAATTAATAGTCCATAAATTAAGCAACTACGTACTGAAATAAAAGTTTTTGTTTGTAATTTTTGATTATTGGAATCTAATATGTAATACATATTCTGAAATAAAGATTTTGTTTGTAATTTTTGTTTATGAAAAAAATATTACGGTAATGTGTGTAGGATAAAAAATAATGTAAGTAAAGTGGTTTTCCATTCCTCAAGAAGTAGCCTTATATTCTTTCGTCCTGGAAACAACCACTTTACCGCCTAGGTATACAATATACTATTTTTCGGCCTCCGTCTCAAATTTTCCAATCGTCCAAATCGTCTTGAAAACGATATTTGCCTGTCTAGGCTAGAAAATGGAAACCAGGGATTTTTAGCTTTTATGTTATTACAGGGTGGGCCCCTTGGTATAGGGCAACGGCAATAACAAAGCCCTCTGGTATAGGGTTCCCCAAGGGGGTCTTTGAGACACGCGGGCCCCCATGGGACATGAAGGCCCCCTGCAACAGTGAACAATAAAAATCTTTTGTCGGCCGAAAAAGTTTTGTTTATCACACGGCCAGAAATTGTTTTGCAAGTACTTGCACTTGTGTGGAGTCTCGGCTACGCCTCCCTCTATAAACTGTGCTCGCACTTTGACAGTTTCTGGCCTTGTAATAAAATATACTATGATCCAACACCTGTTTATTATGAAGTAATAATAGTGCCGATTTTGGATATATTATGAGGTCTATAATAACACTAGTGGACTTATGAACTTATAGTTAAACTGTTTTGATAATTTTTAATGGGAGCTATCAGTTCATAGGCCACCAGCTTATAACCCTTTAAAAATTTTCGGTTTTGATGAAGTTTTAAGATCTGTTACAGAAGGAGCTGTTGGATAAAACTATGAGTATTACACTCGTTCCTTAACAGCAAATAAGTCACTCAAGAGAAAATAGCTATTTATGTGTTTTGTGAAATACATAATGGAGAAAGTGGTATATAACTAATTTATAAATATTCCCGCATAATATTTAACTTGACAGCTGTCAAGCCAAACTTCAAAATTTACGTTAATTCGTGTTGTTCAATACTCGTGCGCTGTCACTTTTCAGAGACTCGGCCTACGCTTCGTGCTTCACAAATTCGCCCTTGCCCCTGAAAAATGTCTTGACAGCGTACTGCCATTACTGAAAGAACCTCTTTCTGCACATTAAGCCTTTTCCGAAAGTTTGATATTTTTCTACCTGACTTTTGATGTCGATGTTGATCACGAACTTCTTAAACAAAAATTTATTTAAGAAGTTTGTGGTTCTGATTGGTCCTTGCCGGTGTGCTTTGACCAGGTTTATGATGAAAAAGGTTGTTTCATGATAGTGAATAAGGTTAAAAAACTCAAATCATAGAAAAAAACTAACGTTTTGTCATTACAATTTTTGGAAAATTTAAAAAGAAAGAAGCTATTAGAATCGGTATAATAGTAATATTAGTTAATAGTTAAGCAATGAGACAACCTAATGTTTACCAACCTTGGCTCATCACATTGTATAACAACCGTGCGATAACAACAGTAACTCAGATTTCTATTTTCTATTTTCGACGCATTGTCATAACAGGTAATTTCATCTTTCTAAAATATATTTAGGAAGTGATTCAGGTACTAGTGATACCTACTCAGTGCACCGGCTCAACATGGTAGAAGCTGCAAATTCAACTACAAACAATTCGTTACCTAAAAAGTCTCGTTTGAAATATGAACTTGCATATCAGAAATTCATCGACTGGCGTAGTAAAAAGAAAACGAATTCTATTGGTCTATTTTGGACGACTACTGTGCTCAAACCACACTGAACATCAAGCATACTGTAGATATTGTGACGATAATTTTATCTGAACCACTTTGTCGTGAAGGGATTGCTGGGTTGGGGCATTCTAGAGCACTTTACCACCAAGAAGATGTGTGTGTACGTGGTGTGCTCCACGAGACCACGGGTAGCTAAAAGTCGGAGTACGGAACTCCAGAGGTCAACTGTCTAGTTTCGCGGGAGGGAAAAATAAAGCCGTTTCGGTGTTACAGTTTAACGTTCCTCTATTTACAATTATTTACAAAATATTTACACAGTTTAGTGACTTGGTGACGAAACTTAAGATGCCCCCTGTATGCCCCTGTCGAGTTGCACCCTGTTTACGGCGGTTGAGAGTCTGCGCGTTTAGGTTTGTGAATGGTTGATGACAAAAGTTGCGGGTCACCCTGTAGACGTCGGCGTACCCGGCTCCCGTATTCGGTGGTTCATTTAGTTTCGGAACCCGAGCGGTTAGTGATAAAAGTTAGGATGCACTCTGTTGACGTTGCTATACTCGCCCCTGAACACGGTGGTTCGATTGTTTCAGTTTCGGTACCCGAGCGGTTAGTGACAAAAGTTAGGATGCCCTCTGTAGACCTTGATGCACCCACCCCTTGAGTAAAATGGTTCGGCTAGTTCGGAACCCGAGTGGTTGGTGACAAAAGTTATGAGACACCCTGTAAACACTCATGTACCCGCCCCTTATATACGGTGGTTCGGTTGCTTGAAGTTTCGAAACCTGTGCGGTTACTGACAAAAGTTATGATGCTCCCTATAGACAGTGAGGTAGTGATTTCGGAACCCGAAGGGTTAGTGATCAAATTTATAATGCCCTCTGTATACGACGAAGCAATGATTTCGGAACCCGTATGGTTGACGACAAAAGTTATGCTGCCCCCTGTAGACGATGAAGCACCCACCCCTTGAATACGGCGGTTCGGTTAACAGAAGTTTCGGAACCAGGGTGGTTAATGACAAAAGTTATGCTGCCCCCTGTAGACGTGAATGCACCCTTGAATACGGCGAAACTCGAGCGATCGATGACAAAAGTTAAGATTCACCCGGTAGACTTCGGAGACTCGGTCTGGTTGGTCTGGAAGCTTGACCAGCGTTGAACCCTGGGATACCCCCGCGTGAACCCAACCTTCCAGAGACCAGTAGGGAAGTAGGGACCTAAGAGGGAAGTGGGAAGGATGATTGCAGCACCTCACCTTAGTCAACCTCTTCCTCCTGGGCGTCTTAATTCTGGATGGTCTTCTTCGGAGCGGGCACGACTCTTCACTGTTGTTCTAAGGGAGCGCACTCTTTTGTATAGAGTGATAATGACGTAGTACGATGCGCACTACTTGTCGCAATGCGGAGGAGTGAGGGTCTTATCATCGTGTTATCTTCCCCCCGGAGTAAAATCGGTTCCGGGCATCGTATTGGTTCCGGAGCGGCGGCGTCCGGTACGCTCTTCTCCGCTGGTTAAGATGATGTAAAATTCATTGCGGTGCGATAACCGGAAGCATTTATTTTCGGCGGTTTCCGGGTCGATGAAAGCGCGTGATCAGGCGTGACAAGGTCGGGGGTTGGGAGTGGTCGTAGCGACTCTGGAGTAGAATCGTCGGGAGCGCGCTACTTTTCGGGTGGTGATGATGAAAAAATTATCCTGCTATGACACTGCAAACTATTTATAAGTTTAATTTTCAGGCGAGTTATAAGTTTAATTTTCAGGTGCATGGTCTTTTTTAAATTAATAGCTAATCGACGGTGCGCTCCGCGGTGGGAATGTCGCATCGCTGACGGCTCTTAATTTGGTATTTACATTCGGATTTTTTTTGTAACTTCGTTACAACCCATCGTCATTCTTTTTCATTCTTAGTCCTGTCGGTATTACCTTGTTTGGATTCGTTTGTTCCTAAATGGTATTCGATACTTCGCTCGATATTTTTGTCACTGCCTAGTACGTAAGGAACTAAACTAATGGAATCTCGGCAGGGTGGTACCTGCCTTTCATATTTTTTTTTGTGTTCTATCTGTAAATCTTAAAGAAATTCTCTTGTTTACATCGTCCATAACCTCACCTTTGAACACTGTTAGGTGGTCCATTGTCACGTTTAAAGTCGGCCTAAAACACCAGGCTTGTGCAGTAGCGTTTCGGCGTGGTGGAAATTTTTCATCAAGATTATTTCCGGTTTAAAAAAGAAAACATTCTGGTTCATGTGGTTAAGTAAACGTGGTGACATAAATTTCTAAATTTATCTAAAAGGGATAAAACCATCCGTTTACGGAAAATAAGTGATTCGTTTCGTCAAAGATTTTTGAGAATATTGGCGAAGTCACTTTCCTTCGGGATTAAAATAACCACCGAATAGATATAAAAAATAAAAAGCTTTTTTAAACCGACAAATATGTGGTTCCAATCAATAAACAATCAATGAAGTTCTCACTACTGCCACTGACAAAAAAAAATTATTTGCAAATGTAATTTAAATTAATTTTTAATGTTAATTTTTTTTTTTTTGATGGGACTAATTGTTGGGGTGATGGGGGCATGTCGTAGGCAGGAGTTTAAAAATATAAGAATAAACGATATTAAAGATAGGGACACCGCATTCTTGGTTGATATTCCCAACACAAAAACTAAAATTAAACGTGCATTTACCATAAGTGAACTTTTTATATCATTTGCAAAAAATATTTATTACCTAAATGGCAACTGTACCAAGCAAGCTGTTGGTATAAATTAGTTTGAAAATCTGCCCAAGGTAATTATGTAGCACAATACTTACAACTATCCAATCCGAATTATACCGGACACAGTTTAAGACTAAGGACTTCTGCAACTATCCTATTGGACGCGGGGGCTGATCCACTCAGTTTAAAACGACATGGCGGATGGAAGTCGCTTTAAGTTGCAGAAAGGTATATTGACAATTCACTTAATAATAAAGACGTCACCTGGTCTAGCAACAAGGTCTACCGCCGCCACATCATGTTCCGGTACTATTAAATTCCGTAAAAACGACCAATACGCCCTCAGTTGTATCAACGAATAGTGTGCAACGCGTGTGGAAAGCACTTTTTCACTTGTGTGGTTTGCCTACGGCTCGTGCCACAACTCGTGGGAAAAGAGCTGTTTTCCAGATTAGTTGCACAATATAACGAATGAGCAACAAAATTCGTGATCGCAGTTGGCTAAACGTACATCGGTTCTTTTACTTTACTTTTAACCTATTTTCTCTGTCACAAATTTGAATCAGATTTGACAGCTCGATGACCTTTTACACAATCGTATCGATCAAGAATCGACTCAAAATTTTGGATTCAGAGCCTCCTACGATCACGAATTTTGTTACTCATTCGTTACTATTTAACGTAGATCCCAAATTTTTTGCTCTTTTAGAATTCTTGTCAGAATTCTACATTTTAGTATCTGTGATTCCAAGTTTAAATTTTTTAATACGAGTAAAAACCACGTTTTGTTGTTTACTAACTATAAATGTCAAGCGTAATGCTCACTGGTAATCCGATATTCTTTGTTTCAAGTGATGATGTTGGTCTGTGTCAACTTGTTCACTAGCCGCAATCAACATTTGATTTTATTTTTACGGGGGCACCGTCAGTTTTAAGACCGACATCTACCATAAGATGCTTGATTGACGTGATACACACGCAGTGCACACACCACAACCGTAAAACACAGCATTTAGCTCTGCCGCTTGCTATCAAATTGAAAAATTATAGGACGACAGGAAATAGATGGCCAAAACCAGTACCTCGTTAAGAAATGCTAGAAAGCGCAAAATAAATTGAATTGCTCACATAAATTACTATCACAAAGATCGTACATGTGCTCATGTCGTTCATAAATTTCTGGTGGTGAACATTTTTTCTTGCTTGACGTTTACTAACTAACTGTATGAAAGTGATGTAACTTCATGTAAAAATACGTCTCTCGGTTTACCGTTCGCAGCCGTCTTTTCTCCAAGGAATATAAACACTGTTAAACACATTTAAATTTAAAATGGTCAAATAATTTAATGAGAAAATGAAACTTTAAATCAAATACAAATTTTTATATACATCTGGCATTATAGTGTTTTTTATGTTCGACAATGAGTCTTAATTATATTTCATCCGAATATATACAGGGTGTTCATAAATGATTTATACATCAAACCCAATAGAAACGATGTATAAATGAATTATGAAGACCTAATAGAATACCAAGAGACTCTAGGATTGCATTGCCATTATGGACCATAAAAATGAAATTCATTTTTCCAAATGTACTTAGCAGAAAATATCGTTTGCGGTGGATTCCTATACGGATCAATAAACTGAACTAACACCTCCATAATTAACATTATACGCAAACATAATTCTGCTTTTGAGTAAACCGATATCGCGTCTGTGCAGCACATTTTACATATTTATTATCTTCCCGTGAAATCAATCCGTGTTTGCTGTGTGGAGATCTCTCGTAAGATAGCACCCCTTTGATGACATATGGATTTGCGTCGGGAATAACATAAAGACGAAATTACTGCGTCTAAATCCAGGCACATTAATCTCTTTCTTATCTTAAAGAGACAGGATAATTAATAAAAGTTGAGATACTGTCAGTCAATTAGCTACAAAGTGTGTGGGGGTTTTTGAACATCAAGCAGCACTTACAGACCGTAGCGCCATGCCACGGCGTGTGCAATTATTGCATTCTCGGGCACCGAATCGTCTAACTGCTGTGTACTTATAGGGGATAATCCCTATGCCAGTCATTGTGGTCACAGCAACAATCGGGGGATTAGTGAAGACTGACTCAGCCATTTTCGGCTCGGAGTTCGTTGTTGTTTTTTAATCTTTTAAATTGTCTTAATTGGACGTTATTTTGATTTCCGTCGCATTTTGAAGTTGGAAGGGACGCGGAACTTCTGTTTCCATTCGTTCTCTACGACGACGACACTAGAATTTGAGCTTACTACTGTAATTAACACCTAAGAACCTGCTGTTTTTTTGACAGAATGTATAAGCTCAGTGTTTATTTCTAATCATTTCTTCCTGGTAGCAATTGTGTGATTCAGATGAAGTGTTAATTCTGTTCTAATAGATGGTCCCACGAAACTGATTGAATGGTCAAGATCTTTGTGTCAACAAGACACTATCTAATCTGAAACAACCAATATTACACTACAATACCTACAAAGCCAGACTTCTATATTTAATGATGTTGTGTCTTTGATGTGGCAATTAGTTCAACAACGCCCCATTACCACGGTAATTGTTGCGTGGACCACCAAGTGCTACAGAAATTTGTCGTTCTAGCCTGCATGACACAACATTTTTGCCACAGTGAGTTTTGAAGGCTCTTTAACATTGTCGGAAACCCACATGTCTCGAGGTGGCACGTAGAAAATTCTTCTTCATTTAAATGGCATGCACTGATTGATTGAGATTCGAATGTAAATCGTTAATACTGAAGAGCGGAAATGCTGTAGTGAATACTGTGGTGATAAGTCAATCAAAGTTTCGGAGGCGACAATAATTTAGTAATAATTTAACAATAATATATAATATATTGTTTATGTCGTGTTTGATGCTTCAGAAATTGATTTTCTGTACCTTACTCAATAATGGATTTTTTTCACTACTAGCTGTAGAATGTACGATTATATAGTTTGTAGAGGAGGTGTGAAGTTGTTTTTCTTTCCTAGTAGTTAATAATTTTTTCATTATTGACCAGTAGTTAATAATGGGCAGAGACCGGATTTGATGCAAAATGCATATCGATTATTTTATCTTCCTACTTAACAACAGCGCCCTTCGATTTTCACAAATTGCACCAGTTGCAAATATTAGACATTAATTAACTGCAATTCATGCAAAAAAAAACAAAAAACGAAGTTAAATTATTACAAAAGCACAGGTATGCATTGTGCAAATTTTTACACGAAAATCCGGTCTCTGACGGAGAAATGTCAGAAAAAAAAAACATAACCTCTGATGCCAGTCACAGTCGATCCTGTCCAAATTTCGAGTTTCACGTACAGGAAAATATGACATTCTTGGAGTAGGTTTCTTTAAGGGGTTGAGCGCGACGCGCGAGCCAAAATTTGCAACGATCCACGGAAGAAACAAATGTTCAGAGACGTCAACGTCTATTCAGGATTAACTGTGACCTGGCACCCGCTAGACGATTGTATTTTTGATGCTTCATTTATTTAACGATTTAAGCTGCTAGTAGTGAAAAAAATAATATATAAACCACGGTAGAGAAGCCCTTTCTCAGCTTCGCAACTTAATTCCTATTAAGTTATCCTTAATTCTTAATTAATTAATACTGCTTAGCTGAGAAAAATTACTTCTCTACCTTGGTTTATAATATACTATTTCTCTCCTACGAGTAAATAATAAAAACAATTGACAATGTTGGCATGGTTACTGCTGTAGTTGATGTGTTGACTTCTTGTAGACATAGCTTCACCTAATTAATGGCTTCAAACTGTCTTATCAATTGTTTTGTAAGTTAAAGTATGAACTATGTTATCATTTCGAGTGTCAACCGAGAACGCAGTGATATAATTCATAAGTTGATGGTCTATTTTCAAGACATTATTAAAGTTATTAGGTACATCCATGCCTTAGCAGAATGTGAATAAAACGTCATGTGCTATCCGCTGAAATGTCAAAATAAGAGTTGTAAATGGTGATTTTCGTATAATGTGTAAAGCCAAAAACCAGTGACACATTTTTTATCAAAACGTTGTTAATCTCAACTCAACACTCTTTGCTGAATTATAATGACTATAAATTAATTAATAAATGAAATAGAAATACTACATATTACAATAAAGTTAAGTGAGTTAGTTAAAATAAATTAAACAATTAAATTAAGTTGAGTGTGACTGGAACAAATTAAATGAATTGAGCCTTTACAAATTAGTCAGGTTGAATCTACTATTGGTCAAGGTTGGACTACGACAGTTACTACAGAGTCACAGGACCTCTACTACACTGCTGCTGAAGTTGGTCAGTTTAAACGTGATCACCCTGTGTACACTCAATCGACGGTTAGTTGACTAACTTAAGAATATGTGATATAGAGAACATTCTGGAGTGATGACAGCATCTGCTGTGAACACTCGGGCAGGTAGTTGCCCTCCATTCGATGCGACTCCCGGCGCGACCGTCCTCGCAATATGTGTATAAACCGACGAAATAAATACAATAGCAAGTTTGTTCAAATGGTTATACTATTAACTTTACATACCCTAAGTTGTATTGCAATCTAACGTCCAGGAGTTGAGAAAAAGATTTTTTGCTTACAGATTGATGTTATGATATTGTAGAGCACTATACAGGGGTCTGTAAAAAAATGTACCATTGGTATTTCATCAATCGTTTTGAGTTTATAAAATCAATTTTATGTTCTAAAAGTGCATAGTTTTGTGTGTATTGAACAAATTAAAATTTGGTCTAGTGACTTTTGATTAATAATTTTATGAAATTGAGTGTCTTTAATTGACGACACTGTGACTATCTGGGTATAATTAATAGGTAACATAACCTCCAATTTAGTTTGAAATTTTGAATTTAATAGAAACATGTATATTGTCGCTTCGAAAATAAGCCACAAACGTCCTCTGACCTACAAGAAGCTTGTTGAACTGACAAGCAACGTTTCTAACTTCAAATATCTGAGCGAGGAAGAAGTAAAGGAAGTGATTGAGAGTGATGTATCTGGAGATGAATGTAGATATTGCAAATTTAATTATTACTAAGCACAAGTAAACTATTATGAAGATTTAAATTTTGAAAAAACTCCATCAGCATATTTTCTTGACCTTCAACCTGGACCAAGCACATCAGCAACACCTGCTGAAAAGTCATAAGTTGACTCCAAAAGAGAAAATTAAATGGAGCAAAGGATTAACATTTCCCACTCTCTGAACATCAGATGGTAAAATATAACCAAAGCCCTCATAAATAAAAACGTTCATTTTAATACTTTATTTTTTCATTACCCATATAGTCACACTGTCGTCAATTGACGACATGTCACCACCCTCGCAAGTATCGCCTCGCAAGTTGCACCAAAAAATCATAAATAAACCAGAAGAATGTCGATGAATCAAAGTGGAGTAAATTTAAATTAAAATTTAAATATATTTAAGTCGAACTCTTCTTTAATTGGAACATGTTTCTGGAGAACACTACTCCCATCATTTAATTTAACAAGAGATTAATGATACAATTATTATTTATGAATTACAGAGGGGTTCTTACCTTAATAATAATAATAATATCTTTTGACTCTTGTCACCCTGTTTCTCATAAATTTGCAGCTTTTCATTCTTTTTTCCACCGATTATTTTCTATACCACTATCAGATGCATCTTTTTAAACAGAACTTTATAACATTAAACAAATTGCTTTAAATAATAGATATTTTTTAAAAACTATAAATAAATTATACTATAGATACTATAACAAATTCAAATACACACACCATTTGGTTAAAAATCCTTCAGAAACAATTTCCTTTTCAAATTCATTCATACTCATTATCAGAGAAATGTTCTAAAATACTTAAGAAAAACTTTTTTAAAGTTTCATTTAAAACAGATAACAACTTATCCAGATTTTTTATTAAAAATAAAGATCCATTAGATTACAAATCATCATCAGGTGTACACAAATTGAACTGCTCTTCTTGTGAGTCATTCTACATAGGTCAGACAGGTCGCAAAATATCAGACCGTATTAAAGAACATTTCAGGCACATCTATAACAACACAGATCTTGATCCTCCTCCATCAACACCTTCTTCTTTCGCCAATCATATATTAATAACGAAACAGGACAGAGGGTCCTCTTGCAACAGGGCGGCCCCCTTGATCGAGCATTTTGCGACAGGGGGCCCATTAAGGCGGGGGGGCCCTTTGGGACAGGGGACCTCCTTGGTCGAATATTTTTCTTTATTTTCTGATACAATGTTATAAGTAGCTTTTGGGACAGGGAGCCAAATTGGGACATGGTGTTCCCTTTTTCGAGTATTTTTCTTTATTTTCTGATACAAATGTTACAAGTGGATTTTGAGACAGGGGCCTCCCTTGGAGCAAGGGGGGGGGGGCGTGTGAAAAAGGGGCTCCCTTGGTCGAGTTTATTTTATTATTTTCTGATACAAATTTTACAAATGGCTTTTGGGACAGGCCCCCCTTGTACGTACGGATTTACCAATTATTTTCTTGAATTGTCAGGTTTTTGTGGTTTCGCTTGTGTAAAAAGTAGTATATACACCTCAGGAGAAAATGCAATTTTTCCCTCGGTCATATATCACCGGCTGAATGTAAGAAGTAGGTAACTCGAGATTTAGGCATTTTGAGTTATCTACTGTGTGTTAAAACTAGAGAGCATTCAGAATTTAATGCAAAAAGAATTAAACTAGAAGAATGTTCTTAATCCAGGTGGAGTAAATTTAAATTAAAAAATTTAAATATATCTAAGTCGAACTCCACAAACTTTAATGAGCGTAAAATTACAAATGGAACATGTTTCGGCAGAACACTTCTGCCATCATCAGCCCTTAAAGATTTTATATTCTTTAAGGGCTGATGATGGCAGAAGTGTTCTGCCAAAACATGTTCCATTTGTAATTTTACGCTCATTAAAGTTTGTGGTGTTTGACTTAGATATATTTAATTTTTTTTAATTCAAAAAGAATTAGTTCAAATAAAGCGTTGTCAACAACTATAGTGGCATTTAAATTGACGGCCTCTAGATCTGTTTTCACAACCTCAATAAACTGTTTTGGTCATTTCTCCAAAACAACGAAATATGAGTTACCTAGTTGTTACAATCAGCCGGCGATATATAATATATTATTTTATGCCGAGGGGGTAACCACTGCATGTAATCGTGGAACGGCGCTATTGAAATCACTTTGTAATCATAATGTAATCAAATATATTTTTTGTGAAATCATATGTAATCTTCTTGCAATCATAAATAGAACTTAATGAAATCGTGAAATCTTGTATTCATTATGTAATCATCATGTAATCATTATGTACTCATCATATATCATGTATTTGTCTATGTAATAATCATATTATCATCGTGTAACTAGATTTGTGTTTTGTTCTTATTACTACTTTTCGCTTGACTAGATCTTCATCTGCGAATAAAATCGCAGTTATTTACTGTGGTGTGATTCTGTGTGTTCATATGCACCTCGATATGCACTTATACTTGGCATTTCTCATATTCCCGCCTTCAATTCGGCCTGTCTCGTGCGGTGCTCGTGATTACATTCTTTCAACTAATTGTGTCGTTTGCATTTTCTTTTAGCCCTAATGTTAAGTTTTTCCTATCTTTGTGGTGGCCATAGGGGTGATAAGTTTACAGTTTGCAACATATTTTTTTCGTAACCTATTTTTTCCAATTTCTCGTGACAGCAGTTTTATAAAAAGTACTTAATTCAATAATTAAATTTGGTATCCATTAATTAAGAATTTTTGACTTTGTGTTATATCCAGTGTATATGAAAGTAGTAGCAGAAAATTTAACCACAAGTAGAACTCGTCAAAATAAAATATAATAATATCATTTTTCAAACGCTCCCTTACGGAATTAAAATTAAGAATAGTTTGACCCCTAAAACCAAACCCGCCTATGGACCCACTGTTTAAACAAACAACTGTTTAAATGAAAACATGTACTCACCTACCATAATATGCATAATATTGAAGTAGGTTAACATGTAATAATACACTCTCTAACTTCCATCAGGGATAATCCTTGTTGCTATACGTGCGATAAACGATAAATGTTAACACACCGACACTTCGAAGCACATCTTCGAATTAAAAATTTCAGGTTCCATTTCCAAAACACGATTACATCTTGGACGTCCGAAATCTGGAGTTGGAAAAGCACAAGAATCGAACACACAACAATACATAGCGGCGTGACACTCAACTGACAACTAAAATTTAGTATCAACGACAATTTTTTTGTCCCAAAAAAGTTTGGTGTTTACCTCGTTCGACAAAAACGTTCTGATGCTTTCAAGTTCATGTAGGCATAGGCGGAGGGTAAAATAAGGGGTCAGAAAAATTTTAAAAAAATTGCGGATTTTAGCAAAGTGGTAAATAGAAAAAATGTTTATTTTGACGAGTTCTACTTATGGTTAAATTTTCTGCTAGGACTTCCATAACACCCTGCATATACTTGTGTCGCCCAAGCGATAGAGTAATAAAACTTAAGGGTGGGACACCACTTGTGTAAAGCGTTGTACGCAACTGTCATATTCATAAGGAAGAAATTTCATCTAAACTCTTTTTATAACTGCAATCTTTATACCTATATGCCGTTTTCGTAACAAATTGATAAAGAGTAGTATTAAAAAGCTTGATTTGTAGATATAATCGAAGAACAATGACAAAAAGGGGAGAAAAGAGAAAAATACGTGTACCAAAAAGTCGAAGAACTTGCTCAGATAAGCTGTTAATTTAAGTTGGGTGCAGCGGGCGTTCCAAAATGCTGGAGTATTTAAACTCCACCAATAAATGGTACATTACTATTTTTATCGGTTTCAGGATATTAAACAGATGTTTACACTAATAAAAGTTGGCCGGTAGGTAAGCCATAAATGTATCCTGTATGTAAAATTGGTAAGGTAATATTACCTTACCGAAATGTCAATTGTCAACATTTGTCAAGAAAGTGAAAACGAATTAATGTGAAATTTAATAAATTAATGTATGTAACGTTTTTTATTAAAATAGTATAAGATTACACGAAACTATACCTTATAATTTAAAAATAACAATGAAAATAACGAGAAAAAGATACAACTGCTTTTTGTCCCCATCACAATAAACATTTATGGTGCAATTTTTCAAAAAAGAAATTGTAACGGGATCGTCCCTCTCAATTGAATTGACGACTTCGTCTATAGCATCTCGTAGACTATATAACATGAAAACCTAAAACGTGTTCTGTTGTTTAATAAAGCTGTTTTGTGAGATAACAGCGTATCAAAAATCGCAATTTGGGTTTGCATTTTCAAACGCTGTACGTTTACCGCCTTTTGTGACGTCATTTTAGGGGAGCCTTCTCATTTGTCCGCCCATCTAGTAACTTTGAATTTTATTTGGTGATTTTTTTCCCGTGTTGACGTCACAGAAAGGCGCGCGTTTCAAATAAGACAGATGTTTCGAATTTTCTTTTACCTAGTAATGAATAATAAACAAATTCAAATTCGAAACTGATGAAGACTCCATGTGTGAAGATGCATTTTGTTGGACTATTTCTCTTGTATGGTCATTATAAATAATTTCAGCTGAAAGTACTGAAACCGCCGAACTAGAAGTACCAAAAACAACTGAACTAGAACTACCAGAAACCGCTGAATTTGTACTACCAAACATTCTTTTTGCCATCTTAATCTTACGGAAAAATTTGCAAAAAATTTTAGTAAATTTACATAAATAAGAAGATGGTCACCTGAAATCGATAAACTATTCCACAAACCACGAATGTTATAATCCATAACACCCTTAGATGTCGCTCTACGAGCTCGGATTTCAATGACATCTGCGGCTGTAATAAACGTGATAACATTTCTAGGTATGTTAATAGCTATTAACACCGCCCGCAAAGGGGCGGCTTTATTACTCTATCTGTTGGGCGACACAAGTATATCTTTATTGCTTTTTCAATTAAAAATAATAATTTGGGATAAGGAGAACAATTTGCTATAGAAGACATGTTTGATCATATTATTTTTTTAATGTAATCATCATATAGTCAAGGTAATCCCGTGTAATCATTGTGAAATCTTTTGTAATCATTTAGTAACCCGAATGTAGATACTTGAAATTGCATGAAATCTTATGAAATCCTCCGTGAAATCATGTAATCACTCATGTAGTCATATGTAATCACATGTAGTCGTATGGTAGTCACATGCAATCACATGAAATCATATGAAATCACAAGTATTCACTATGTAATCAAGTGAAATTTGTAATCCGTGGTACACCCTTTTCATCAGTGGTTACCCCCTCGTTTTATGCCCTACCAACGTCTAGATGACTTATTATTCCACGCAAATGGAACGTATAATGTAGCAGTTTAGTCACAAGTGATATTGTTAAAAGGGGTTACTATGGTTACACAATGGTAGGACATGAGTACTTTTTTGAAACGTCCTTTTTACAATTTAATTATTCTTTTTATTTTTAACGTTTTACAAGAAATTACATAAAACGTCGTATCTTACACGTGACCGAAATGTCATTGTAATTATTTTGTAATTGTAATTATAATATACTATTATAGGCATTTATATGAACAAAATAATACTACTGTAAACTGGAGATATTATGGTACTTCGTATATAAATTGTATTAGATCATGAAGGAAAGAAGGCGAAACTACAAATTGTAATTAAATGAACTTCTTTTTCTTGTGTGGAATAAATGATGCTCCTAAAATTTCTTAAAACATAACATTGATATATCTAAAAGACGATGACAAAACCTATGATGCATTAGGAGGTGTAAATATTTGTCGATGATCTAAATTCAAAACCGAAAGAACTTATTATTAAGAATAAAATGACTGGTACTAACTGCTAAATCAGTGTGGCAGCGCTGTACCTAATTTCTAATTTTTTTAGGCAAGTTATACAATAAAAAATAAATAAATACATAAAAACGTTAAACGCTGCAGAAGTTATTTCAACAGGTACATGACTGACGAAGAGAATTAGTATGACCTTGATCGAATTAAAATTCAACAATTCTTGCATAGAGGGAATATTATAAGATACATACTACATATCTACATACGTTCAAGTAGCGAAATGGTGAAAAACTAAGTTGGCCTTTTGGAATCAAGATAGTTCTTGCCTTCTTTTGTAAGCTTCTGGACCTTTGCCCTTGAAATTCCCGAAAGACAGACAACCCCTGACTTCCTCCAGGGAGCTGACTCTTCTTCTTCAGCTTTCGAGGATTTCCGGCCTTTGAAGTCCCTTGGTCCGATTTCTTTTGTTTTTGTTTTTAACTGCAGTTTCCATTTTTGGTAGCTAGAGAATAAGGGTAAAATACAACGTAGTGTCGCCTGGTGCCCCCAGGTTTACAAACCCCGTGGCCATTCAGTCCCCACCACGTTGCCTTAATAATCTTGACTTGGGTTGGGTTATAACGAGTGAGCAACAAAATTCGTGATCGCAGTTGGCTAAACGTATATCGGTTCTTTTACACAATCGTATCGATCAAGAATCGACTCAAAATTTTGGATTCAGAGGCTCCTACGATCACGAACTTTGTTGCTCACTCGTTAGTTATGGACCTGTAATGAATCATTTCATCATGGATTTCTCCTGGCCGCTTTACTCTCGTTGGCCGTCATGGCTAGGTCACGCCGTTGTCCACGTGGAGTTCACCACTTGGAGGTGAGAGAAGCGTTGGGATTTTCCTAAGAAGCAAAACCCCTTGAATACCAAGTCGACATATATTACAAATTTAATGTTGTTTTTGATAGTTCTTTTGAACTTCCTTTTTCAAATCAGCTAACATAGCTGCAGCTCCTCGTTGGTGAAGGTCCAATTCAATTTTCAGTTTTTTAAGATTGTTACTCTCTATTTGAAAATGTAACATATCACATGTTTTGCTTGTGTCACTTTTTGGCAGCTTGAAGCCTATGTTGTAATCATTACAAAATATGCGCATGTATTTGTCTTCTGACACAGGTTCCATGTTCATTTCATGACACCATGCAATAATAATCTTTGTAGAGAGTCGATAAATCATGATCAGTGTATATTTCCTGGATTTTTTTTGGGAGAGTAGAGACTTGTATATTTTGTTATAGATTCAATGTGGTTTCTTATAATAATTATACTCAATAGATTCGTCCTCAAAGTGTCTCCCTCTTTGGTCAGATCTGGGTGTTGTCTTACGTTCCGCCATTTGCTGATATAATAACTTTGAGAGTTTTGCAAAACATGTGCCGTGAGAAATTCTGTTTTGCATGCCTGCATATCAATACCATTAACTTCTATGAAATAGGTACTGGAAAGAAATATTTCTAGAGGATACTTGTCGCTTTGTCTTTTTCGGATCGGATCTTTTTGTTGGGAGTGACTTTATACTTGAATATAAACAAATATTTTGCTTGTCATAATCGCCGATATCATATCCCAGAAGATTTGAAATTATTCGCTTTCCTTGCCTTGTAAGTATTCCCTCCATTTTTTTACACTTACATGGTGAGCCTACTTCTCCTACTATTGACGTATCCGTGACCTAAGTTTCTTTTGGTGTTTTATTTAATCCTCTCTTTTCCTACTTTTTCCTATTCTTTTTCCATCTTGAAAGAGTCGCTTTCTCTGGGGTTGGCAATAAACCCCTTATCAAAGGAATTGTCTGTGTCGATGTAGCAGCAGTACCATGTTGAGCTTGTGGAAGGATGCCCTTCAACAAAAATGAAAACAAAGTTTTCTAGCAACAAAGCTCTATTGTCATTACAGTCATCAGAATTGTTGTGGCTTACATCGTTAATCCACAAAATGTTGACAAAAATTTATCTTTCGCTAGTTTCGCCATTTAACTTTACTAGTCTAAAATGCCGTGTTTTTTTCAAATTTATGGCATGTGGCCCTTTTGCGCCAAGCGCTTGTAACCCATAAAATTTTACACAGAAAAGACTTTCGTGGTAAAATGAATGGTTTTTGAGTAAACAATCTAGTAATGTTGCAATAACTGCATTTTTGTAACATACGTGCGCTTTTTTATGTAACTGCGGTGGTGGAGTACTGAAGGCGGTTTCATGTTGTATATATCCCCAGTAGGCCTAATTCATATTTAACACCAATAAAAAAACAATTTTTAAATTATTTTAGAAAACCATGTCTTAATTTACATGCAATTAAGATAATTTCTCTTTCTTCTTCTTCTTGCACGGCAATGCCCGTATGTAGCAGAACATCGGAAACTATTTTTCTACAAATGCAGCTTGCATACAGCTTTTGGTGCAGTTGTAATAGTATATTATGATACGAGTTTTATAAGAAGCATTTTGTCGCACGCACGGGTTTAGGGCACGAAGAGCGTAGCGAGGAGTGCCCTAAAAGAGTAAGTGCGACAAAATGCCTTATAAACGAGTTATCATACAGTATTTTTTCTACTTTGCCACTTTTTATACAAAATAATCTAATTTCACAATCTAGGGAATTTCGCGGCGGTTGGCACGCTTGCGAGCTGCATTAACGGCGGCTATGAAAAAGAATTATCATACCAAAATATTGTACACATTTTTATTGAGGTACGGATGAACATAATCCGTTTGTTCTAAATGTTTTAAAACGACACAATATCTGCAGAAAAGTTTGACGTTTTGAGGTTGTGAAATCTCCCCATCCAGAGAATGTTTGGAATCAAATCCCGCCGCACAAACAAGTGGACCCCCTTATCCGCGTCATCACTGACCGGAGACACAAACACCACAATTATTATAGTGGCATCACAGTCTTTGTCCAAGCGCCATCAGTGTACTTGTTGGTGTTACCGGCTTGACCATCACCAGGCAACAAAATTGCTCAAGTGGCCCAAAAGCAGGTGAAGCCACCAAACAAGTGCCAACAATATAGTAATGCCAATTCCCATCAACAGCTGTTGCTGTTGTTTCCTCTGCCAGTATTTTATAGGTTAGGATTGCCTTGGGATTTCCAAGTTTGCCAATATTAAAAAAATTAATTATCCTATTGTTAGAATTATTACAACACCGTTTTTGTCTATTATGACACCCAAAACCGTATCGTAATAGCATAAGTACGAACGCAAAGTAGAAAATAGTATATTGTGCAACTAGTGCGGCAAGTTGTCGATTGCCCACGAAAGCGAAGTTCATTCGCTTGAGGGGGCAATCGACAACGCCGCACGAGTTGGACATACTATTTTTTATTGCGAATGCGGAATAAATCCCAATATAAAATTGGACTCCAGGGGCAAATTCAGTTTTCAGTAGTTTGTTTATCTGAATTTGCGTGTGCAAAGAATAATTTGCGTTCGACAAGTAAACTTTGCGCACCCAAATTAATAAATGGGCAAACCGTTGCTTTGCAACCGTAACCGAGGTTGCAAAGATACTGTTTGTCTACATGAGCAATAAAATAGTAGATTATTAAATGAGCATATAATGGTGGTCATTATACACGAGAATGGAAATTAAAATACGAGCCGCAGGCGAGGATTTTAACCATTCGAGTGTATAGTAGCCACCATTATATGCGAGTTTAATACGACGTTTTATCTACAACTGCACTTTTAGAATTAAAACTAGAAATTATACGTTGTTAAAAACTTGACGTTGAGAAAAAATGTCAATATTCATTATTTCATGGCCAGTTAATAATAATTCTTAAAAACCTAGCCTGACTGTCTATGTTAAATAGACCTAGTTAAGTATTCATAGGTTACATGTATAATAAGTCAATTAAATCGGTTGTAGATAAACAAATAAAGAAATAATCAAACAAACCTTGTGAAAAACTTGATTTTGAGAAGAAATGTCAACAGTTGTCAATATTCATTATTTCATAGCTAGTTAATAATAATTCTTAAAAACCGAGCCTGGCTGTCTGTGTTTAATAGACCTAGTTAAGTATTCATAGTTACAAGTATAATACGTCCATTATTAATCAGTTGTAGATAAAATATATTATTCATTAATATCTTTATATATAAAATTCCGGTGTGCGTGTGTTCGTAATTCTCCTCCTCCAAAATTTCTTGACCGATTTTGATGAATTTTTTTTATGTCTTTGAGTGAGTCCCTGTATGGTTCTTAGCTACACTTGGACCCAGTAGGTAGCGCTGTTGTCGACATCCAGAATTTTTATTTGTAATTTTCTGACCGATCTTGATGAATTGAACATTCAAGTCAGAGGCACCCGGCATGTGTTGCGCGTCAGGCAAAGTGGTACTACCGGAGTTGAATTCACCACCCGAACCAATCCGAATCAAAATGAAATTCGAGACAATTACAAAGGAAAGTCCGCAAATTCGGACAAACTGAAAAAAAAATTGTATGGATTCTATCATAACTGACGATAAGAACGACATACATACTGGGTGTCCCAGAGGTGTGTGGACCATCAATTACGCCCGTATTTTGAAAGATATCAAAACGGGGTTTTCGGGGGACGATAGCCACACGATATCTTCACAATTTAAAATTATTATAAATCATATACAGAGTGTCCTAGTATTAGTAATATACCAAAGTTATGTTTTTTGGAATGCCCTGTATATTTGTTGGTGAATTGAGAGAGCAGTTAATGCTGAGAAAAATGATATAAGGTACTACAATTTTGAGGGCGTAATTGATGGTCCACACACCTCTGGGACACCCGGTATATTTGGTCGATTCTTTTTTTGTTTTGATTGTTATGTTCCCGGGATGGAAATAACTCAATTCAATGTTTTCAAATGAAAAAAGAAATCGGGAAGATCTGGAAAAAGCATAAATCTGTAAATAATAAAAATTTAAATTAAATTACATTTGCTTTAATGTTGTATTGTTTTGCGATCTGTAAAAACAAATTAATTCAATGAAAATTGGACAGGACAACTTTTGTCGGGTGAGCTAGTAGACAATAGATTTTGAATGGATTGTAACATATTGTTGATTATCGTCCACCTCCAGTCTTCAGAACTCTAATACATAATATATAGGGTTTAGTTATACTACAGATATTTTTACGCTATTTTTCAACAGTAAAATATTTCAAATATATTTGTTTGTAAATAATGAAAAAACAAAAATAATGAAAGATATAATTCACTTTATACTGCAGTATTAGACGTCTTTGAAAGTTTTGATTCTTTAAAAAATGTCAAAACTTTTTTTGTTTAAAAATTTATGAGCTACAATCCAGTGGCAGGTACATTTCTGCCGGTCGAAGCACATTTTCTCGCAATATCTTTTTTTTTATTTACAAATTTCAAAAAATCGCTCTGTAGCTGCAAAGATTTATATTTTATCAACACGCCCACAAAATTTCGACGAAAAATCTTCAAAAATAAAAAAGTTATATTCAACGGCGCGCAAAAATGTACAGAAATGTGCGGAATTGAATGTAACTTTTTTATTTTTGAAAATTTTTCGTTGAAATTTTGTGGGCGTGTTGATAAAATATAGATCTTTGCAGCTACAGAGCGATTTTATTTTTTGAAATTTGAAAATTAAAAAAAAGATATTGCGAGAAAATATGCTTCGACCGGCAGAAATCTACCTGCCACTGGAGAACCCTCTTAATATACAGCTTGGGCCACATAAATCTCGTATAAAAGAAATTATAATATAATATTAATTTAATTAATACTATAATATTAATCCTTTTTAATTATTACAAATTTCATCTCAATAAAATTTGATCGTTTGATTTACGCAGTCATAGTTTTTTGTCAAAATTTGTTCTACAACAGAAATTATTGGAAAAATTTGTCGTTATGTCAAAATGAGGTTTATGTGGCCATAAGTGTACATTGTACCATATCTACAAAAAATTTTAGCATTATTAATTATAATTGTTGAATAAAAGTGACTCAGATTTATAGTAAAAATTTGTTAAATAGTAATTTAGAATTATATTCTGAGAAAATAGGAAATTTTCTTTAAAATTCGAAATATCGCTCTGTTTTCTACAAAAGCAAGCTTTAGACCACACGACTAAAGAAAAACTTCAGTTCGCCATTGTAAAAGTGCTCTTAATTTATGTAAGTTTATAAATGGGGCTAGAGAATCCTGAATTAATACCGTTTTCAGGAATGGATAATGCATGTTTCAGTTTGTCGTCAGCGAAAATTACACGCAAATAGGTGTATTGTGAGAACTGCGGATTCACAACGGATGGGACGCGGGTTCGAATCCCGTTAAGGCAAAAACTTTTTCTATGAATTAATTATTGTAAAATCGTTCACTTCGCCCGATCGCACTTTTTGTCACGCTCTCGTCACGCATTGACCAACTTACTCGCCAAGTCAAGTGTCCGTAAAGAAGTTTTACTTCAAAAAACTATATATTTTTCCCTTTATTAATTACGTTAGAGGAAACGAAATTTGATATTTAAAACTCAAACCCAAAAATCGTGTCGACCGGTGTAATAGATTAAATAGATAAACCCTTGATTCAATTATTACAAAAATTTCCCGCTTTTGTGTTAGAATAAGAAATTTGGTTGTCAAGTATGTAATTAATGGCATTTAATTAAAATTTGCCCAACTTGCGTGTTTTTAAATTTTGCGTGCTGCGACTCTAAACAACAATTGTCGGAAATTGCGGGACATGGCCGCATATTATGTTTAATTCACAACTGTTCAATATACCTGAAAAATGGTCGTTTCCACTCACAGCTCCTGGTGCACCGATACAATAATGCAGCCGTGTAACTAAATTATATTTCATAGCACCATATAACTTTTCATGTTTTAATACTTCAGGGAATTCCCGGCGGTTCAACAACAAATTGTATAATTTCCATGCTGAAATAATGGTACTACGATGTATACGTGCACACAAAAGTTGAAATTGAAATATGAATTAGTAATAAACAAAAATGCAGGTACTTTTCACTTTTGAACTTTGCGCGTGCGAAATTGCTGCATTAGTGATGTTAATGCCTCTCATCTTGTGAACTCCGAAATATGCAAATCTGATTTCAGCAGCGAAGGAACATCAGCGTTGTCGAATAATTTCCGTGAAGTTAATCAAATGTGAATTGCTAGTTGTGCTGGAAATGTGGATATTTCGCGACACTTGGAAGATTTTAAAGGTTTTTTATTTCTTATCCGGTTTGAGTTTGCATGATGTTCTTGAGTAACGAATGTTGTGCGACACAAATATATAAAAGAACACAATGATTAATGGTTAATAAATATAGAGGATATAACATCAGAAGTGGCTAATCGAAATTCAAAATTGTCTTACCACATGAATACAACAATATAGAAAGAGTAGTGTAAAATTCTTGCTACAAGAAACAAGTAGACATAACTTAAATCAGAATTCTGGTAAACAACTATGGAATATTCGATTTAGGGCTCAGTAATTGCAGTAATTAGAATAAAGTTGACAAGCTGCATGAGGAAGATTTTAATTCAAAGTTATGGCCTGTGCGACGCCTCTGACGGGCCTCTGCGGGCACCCGCCGTTCCCGAGACATTTGGAGTGGCGGCTGCGATACTCGCCATCACGAACAAGCTACTTCTGGTTTAATTAAATCCCAGTTCTCTTCTTGAATGATTAATTAAGCTTGTCGCGAGCTCTTCTTTCGTGACCAAACTTATCAAATTAAAATTATAATTGTCCGTACTCTGTCTGGTGATGGCCCTTTTTTATGCGAATATTGAATATCTTTATAAGGTGATCATACAAGGTGTAATTTAATGCATGTTGTGAAAGAAACTCGGGAACCACAATATCATGCTACGGAAACTTAAATATGAGTCCAAAAAATGGCGTTAAAGTAGAAAAGGAATTAAAAGCATTAAATTGCACAGCACAAAATTGGACAAGTGTTACGGACGTGTTTGATTACTAGAGACCAGGAAAAAGGAAAAAGAAGAATAGGCGGAGCTTGAGGCTGGAATATACAAATGTTTGATCATGAAGTAGCAAAATGAATAACCGAAAAACTAGGTCACAAAAAAATCACCTAAGAACATTAACAGATTAAAATAGTATTTTTCAAACAATTATGTGCCAGATGTATTAGTAGCCCATCAAAATTCAAACCAAAGTTAAATTCGTCAGATGCTGCACTAAACCAGTAGGTCTCAAGCCAGCATGCTTATAATTTTATTTGTATATAAAATTGAATACGAAACGGCTCCCTTGCCATACATAAGCACTTTCTATGCAAACTGTTGGAGTTTCTTAAGCCTGCTCCGCAATTTCCCTAGAAAACGCACCTGGTTCAGACCACAGCGAGTTCCAGTAGATTATTAAATCTATATGGATTTACTGGATTATGGCATATAATCCGTAAATTGCACCTGTTTTAATGAGTGTATATAAATGCACGTGATGGATGGTAATGCGAGTGGGAGATCGGGTTTTAAAAGCGTTCTATGTGTATTATAACAGTGACACTGGAATTGCAGTGTTAAAATTATTATTCAGCGAAAAAAGTTACGTCCGCTGCAGATTGTCCAGCATGTGACTAATTTAAACATGTATGCCCCCTTCCTGTTGAACTTCTAGCTAGCAGATATGTGTCCCATCCATGCAGTCTGAATTGAATTTCCATACTTAATGAGGACCGAGCAGAATTGCACATAATGGATTTGCTCCTAAAGAAAGAGCGGTTGCGGTTCCGAATCTGACGAGAAAGAGTTAGAGATAGAAGTATAAAAGTTTGATCCATTCAGGGTCGCAGCAGCGTTGCCGAAGAGGCATTAAAGCATTACAAATTCTGACACATAGAAAATGAAATTCTACGTACAAAGCCAAAAGTTTATAAAAGTTTACTCCAAGCGGCAAGCTCCTGTAAACATCCTGAATTATTGGCCGTAATCCTCCCGAAATGTGTTTGAGTTCTTCAATATATTCTTTTCTGATGTTGTAGCGACTGAAAACTCGAGTTATTAAAGTTTGTAATCTCTAGTTTATGGCGATTATTGAGTATTATGCGTTACGCGAAGTACTTAAAGCGGAAAATTGATAAAGGAGAGAATTTTTTGATTGGAACGGTTTTTAATAACAGTGTCACATAATGTAGCATTACAGTGAATCAAAGAAAGTCACACGGCAACGCCCCTACTACAAACCAATACATGAAAAACGTATTTGTTAGCAGGGAAAAGAGGATATTATATATGATTGCATACTTGACTTTAAAATAAATTTTATACACAGCTAAACCCAATTCAATGAAAAATGTTAACTATATACTTATAAGCATATCTAACCCAATTCTGCGTTGGTATTCAGGTAGTGAGTACGTCTTTTGAACGCAGCTAAATAACTCCGAATACATGCAAGAGTATTAAATATCTTTGTAAACTGTAGAAAAAACATTTCAGATTATCGTTCTTTGATATAAAGATTACTCGTCATGCCAGGTAATAATTAGCCAATGGCGTGCTCAGCTCCACGGTCGATAAGAGCTCATGCATTATTGCCACCCTCTACCTGTAGTGTGGTCGTGCGTGGAGTTTTCAAGCATTTTCATTTCGTGAATCGAGAAATAAGGAATTTTTACCTTGGAATTTTAATCGGTTAGTGAGCTCTTAGAAAATTTCACTCATGACTTCTTCATTAATTTATGCGTATCAGTTAGTCAACGTTAATTAAATATAATTAAATATATTAATAATATATAAGAAACTATGGTACATCAGTGTAAATAAATTTCTCCTTTGGGCATGACTGATTAAAAGTTGTATTGATTCTAATATATGAATTCGGGGTTATTTCTCCGAGGAGTAACTAGCCCACTATATTAGTTCCACCTCTGCAAAATACAGTGAGAATACAAGATCTCTACAGGGTGTTATGGAAGTCCTACCAGAAAATTTAACCACAAGTGGAACTCGTCAAAATAAACATTTTTTTATCTATCATTGTCTTCGCACACGCTCCCGCCTATGGTCATTGATTGTGAAGAATGCACAAAAACTTAACCCGATAAACGAATCGAAATAAAAACTGTTTAAATGGAAACATGTACTAACCTACCATAACATGGATAATATTGAAATAGGTTCGTATGTAATAACAAATTCCATGACTTACATCAGGGATAATCCTTGTTGGTGCACGTGCGGTAAACAATAAATGTTTATACACCGACACTTCGAATACACTTCTAAGCACATCTTCGAATACTTAAAAAATTTCCGGTTCAATTTCCAAAACGCGTACATCTGGTATGTCCGAAATCTGGAGTTGGAGAAGAAAATTTGCCATAATCAACGTTGCACTGTGTCCTCACGGAAGGACCTCACGTTGGAATTTCGGAATTTGCGTTTCATTTGCATTAGCTAACACTAACATTACCCCGTGTACAACTGCACCATAGAAAAAAACATTTTCGTGGAAATTGCATTTGCTTAAGAATCGAGCACAGACCATCATAACATATGATAACTAAAATTTACTATCAACAACGATACATTTTTTGTCCCAAAAAAGTTAGACGTTTACCTCGTTCGACAAAAACTTACTGATGCGTTCAAGTTCATGTAGTCATAAGCGGAGGTTGAAATAAGGGGTCAGAAAAATGTTCAAAAAAATTGCGAATTTCAGCAAAGTGGCAACTAGAGAAAATGTTTATTTTGACGAGTTCTACTTGTGGTTAAATGTTCTGCTAGGACTTCCATAAAACCCTGTATACTCTAATTGGACGCTCAAAGAAGTCTGATGTCTCTCTTTTCTCGATTCTATCGTGCAGCAACAGTATATTTTGCAATGAGGTGAAACATTTATCTGGGATGTGAAACTATTTCATCGTTTAACTTTCTTCCTTATTCCTTACAATGTTTTTTTCTCTCTTTGTTCAATCCGTTTTGCTTCCAATATTTTCCTTACTTCCTCATTTATTACTGTACAATACGTGGCTACAAGAAAAAAATGCAGGAAAATTTTTAGAAGAACTGTATAAAAAAACTCCAATCAAATAAGAGTCTGATAGAAGCCAAAATAGCAAACTTGGAAACAAAACTCTAAAATGACAATAAAAGCAACCGGTCCCCTCAAATGCAATATGAGACGGATGAAGCAGAACTGAGAAAAGAAATTGAATGGATTGCAGTCGGCAACAAAAACAAAAAGCAAGAAAGTAAACTCTTCTCCAGAAGGTACCCCAGAGCAAACTAACACGTATCAAACTAAAGAATAAAGTATCAATCAGCCCGAACTACCACCAATAGTGGTAAGCAATGTAACAAATAACAGTATGACAAATTTTACGATACACTGAAAATCACAGTGAGCGTAAATCAATTCAAGGCCACCTCCCTAAATAACAATCAAATGAAAGTGAACATCAACGACACTTTGTCCCTCCAAGGGCACTCATATGAAGACAATATGAGAGGATTGCCCCCCGCTTCCGTTAGTTGAAATAATTACTAGATCAAACGAACTTACCTCAAGTGAAGTTCGATCTTGATTATATGTAAGTCCCGTCGAAGTAACAACAAATGTAGTACCTCGTTTCCTGCCAAACTCACAGTTTTACACAGCTACTACCTCCATGATCTCATTCTTTAAAGCCAATGTGTTGCAAATGGAGACTTAATGTACGGGCAGGGTGGGATTATTTCTTTCGACAAGACCTACATATAATCAAGATCAAACTTCACTTGAGGTAAGTTCGTTTGATCTAGTAATTATATGTAGGTCTCGTCTCGGAAATAATAACAAATGTAGATGTTTAAAGAAAGTAACACATATTAAATGCAAAATGACTACATAAACAAGAATTATGCTACAAATATAGAGGAATATAGCAATGAAAAGATTAAACTAGGATTGCATCAGCAAAGCTGCAGGTAGATTGTAAGGGTCTTTGGTAAAAGTTTGCGAAAGTCTGATTTCTTAAACCAACCCGCCGTCAGTCTTATTTGGTCAAAATTAATGAAGTTCCTGGCCGCTGCTGATGTCACAGCATGTCTGGTACTGTGCGTCGTAAACTTTGACGTGTCTACGCCGCTTTTCAGAAGGACATTCTTGATCTATCTGCCGATCCATTGAGACGATGCATTCCGATAAGGACAAAGTTTTCGCTGTCTTGACTCGGGTCTCCAAACAAGCAACCGTCTACGGAGGCATCGACCAGGGTGCTCCTCATGTCTTATTTAAGTTATGAGGCAGTATTATTATTATTATTCTTAAGGGGCGCGGTTCAGACCCTGCTGCACTGAAGCTTCAGCTTATTGTGCCCCACTTAGCAAGCTTACTCCATAAGGCCTGTGCTGTTGATGAACTTCAGCACAGATTCTATGGGCATATGTTTTATGTCATTCGGTTCAACATACGTCAACCCGAAGTGTCGAAGCCTCCCCGCCTCAAGCGCTGGACACTCGCATAGTATGTGTAGTGGAGTTTCATCCTCCTCCCTGCACATCCTACAATCAGGATCTTGCTTCACCCCGCTTGTGGTGAGGTGTTTTATGAGACAACAGTGTCCCGTGAAGAGTCCAACTACCTTTCTCAGTTGTCTCCTGCTCAATCTCAGGATGTCTTCTGACCGCTTTTTCGACGGCCCTTCCATGAACATCCGCGATTGCCTCTGTCCAGGAATGTCATTCCAATGGATGTGGTGTTCTCTGTTGATATAGCCCTGAATCACCCTTTACAGTCTCATGTGCGATCCCACAAGTGGGCTCTGGGCCTATCAAAGGTGTTTTCGCTCCCTCTTTGGCTAGGAGGTCAGCTTTTTCATTTCCTTCAAATCCCTTGTGTCCCGGCACCCACCACAGAGTCACTCTGTTGTGTTTTGCCAGTTCCACAAGCGATTCGAGACATTCTTTCACAACTCTGGAGCGTACTTCGACACTCTCCAGAGCTTTAAGCGCTGCCTGACTGTCAGTCATAATGTGGATCCGCCTGTTTGCACAGCCCCTCCTCATTATTGGGGGTTACATGGAAGATCAACAACGTTGAATGGCGCCCCTCGAAGCGAGCGATGTTTACTTGTTTACTTGTAATGCGTAATGCGATTTCATTATGTAGTATCTGTAGACACACTCGTTAAACCAAATAAAGACCTGTTATTATTATTATTATTATTTCCCCGGCACAGATGTCAATCGCAGTGATTTCTGCTTGGAACACGGTTGCCAAGGAGCCCAGGTTGATGCTCATGTCATCCCCCGGTGCTTCTCCGGCTACCCCTGCCCCAGTGCTCTTTGTTGTTTTGGACCCATCCGTATACCAGATGGTTCCGTTGTTACTCCTCAGTTTCCGGGTATCGACCCTCTCCTCCCTTCTCGGTATGACTACCTCGAAGGGTCATACTCTGTCCTGAGTCGGTCCGATTGCATGCTCAGCACGCAATCGTTCCCTATTTTCCCAAATATCTCGGTGTGGTATCCCCTTCTAACGTGGGTCTTGCCATATCCGGCACTTACAATCCCGTATGCTGCCTTCATTGCCTCCGATTTCACCAAAAGGTGTAGCGGAGGGAGGTTCAGGAGCACTTCCATGGCTGCGGTAGGCGTTCTATTCATTGCTCCCGTTATTCCAAGGCAGGCAAGTCTTTGCAGCTTCCCTAAAAGCCTTGCAGCGTGCTTTCCAGACGCCTTATGCCACCAAATTATCGAAGAGTATGTTACCGTGGGAATTATGACCTTGGTGTAGAACCAGTGAACCATTTCTGGTTTTAATCCACACGTCTTTCTCACCATGCCTCTACAGGCCCATAGGGCCCGAGTAGTCTTAGTGGTGAGGTATTCTAGATGGGGTTTGAAACCAAGTTTGGTATCTAGCATTAGTCCCAAGTACTTGACTTCTTTCCCTATCCGCAATTCTTTTCCCCACAGTCGGAGCCTCTTCAAATCGATGAGATTCCTCCTTCTTGTGAAGACCATGACTTCAGTCTTATCGGGGTTAGCCGACAACTGTTTCTCAGTGCACCATCTCTCGACGACTGTCAGAGCCCGCTGCATCATTTCTGATACAGCCCCTCCGAACTTGCCGCTTACGAGTATGGTGATATCGTCCGCATATCCTTGTGCGTAAACTCCTGTCTGCTCCAGGTTCCCCAGGAGGTCGTCGACCACGAGTGACCACAATAAAGGCGATAAAACGCCTCCCTGTGGGCACCCTCTGGCCGCCACCACCCCCCTAGTCACCGGGCCGATGATGCATGAAATCTCTCTACCCTTTAAGGCCGAGTCGATCCATTCCACTACCACAGGGGCTATACCCCGCCTCTTAGTTGCTTTCGCAATAGAGTTGAATGAGGTGTTATCGAAAGCACCCTCTATGTCCAGAAAGGCCCCCAACGCAATCTCTCGATTTTCCAGGGTTCCTTCTATCCTACGAGTAAGCTCGTGGATGCTCATCTCGCATGATTTTCCAGATTGATAGGCAAACTGGTACCGATGTAAAGGGGCGTTTACCAGAACATCGTCCCTGATATACCTGTCAATCAGTTTCTCCAAGGTCTTAAGGAGAAATGATGTTGGCTATGATTCTCGCCCTGGTTTTGGTATAAATACCACTTTCACTTTCTTCCAGCCCATTGGCACGTACTTCAAGGGCAGGCTGGCCCTGAGTAATGCGCACAGAGGGGAGGCTAATTCCTCGAATACCTGTTGAAGCATCAGCGGAAGAATTTCGTCGATTCCTGGAGATTTGAATGGTTTGAAAGATTTCACTGCCCATCCAAGTCTTGTTTTGTTAACCAGCCTATCGGCAAGTTTCCACTCCTCCCTGGACGCCCGATGAATCGGTACGTCTAGGTTTGGAGTGTTTGTTGCATTTGCCGAGGATACACTCCCCGGGAAGTGTGTCTCTAGAAGGAGTTCCAGAGACTCTTCACTCGATTCAGTGTATCCCCCATGAGGTCTTTGCAGAGTTCCAATCTTACCCCGATTGTCCCTCAGCAAGGCTTTCTGGAGTCTGGCACATTCCGGAGTTCTTTCGATCTCCTCACAGTGCCTCCTCCATGAGGTGTTTTTCGCCTCCCTCACTGCGTAATCATATTCTAGACGGGAAGTCTTGTATTCTTCCCATCTCCCAGTCTTTTTGGCCCTGTTAAACAATCTCCGTACCTCCCTTCTTATCTCGGAAAGTTCACGGTTCCACCACTTGGTCTCCCGTTTGACCTTTCTCTCTCTGAATGGGCAGTTGTTCTCATAAGCTCTCCTTATGGCTGCTGTAATGTATTCGTTCATTATTTCAACTCCCGCCGGAGTTCGAGGTCTCGAGGGACATTCTTCCAACCCCTGGACTAGTTCCTCTCTGTAGAGTTGCCAGTCACAGTTTCTTGGATTTCTGCACCTTTCGACCGTCTCCGGCGGGGATTCAATATCGAATCTTACGTACCTGTGTTCCGAGAGCGTAGGTTCAGATGAAACATGCCACTCACGAATAACTCGGCACACGAACGGCGTACCTAACGTTATATCGATAACCTCCTGCCTTGTCGCGGTGATAAAGGTAGGTTCGTTACCGCGGTTTACTACTTCTAGCTTATTACTAATAATAAATTCTAAAAGTGACTCACCTCTTCTGTTGGTCCCTGAACTTCCCCACACTATATGATGGGCGTTGAAATCACAGCAGAGCACTAGCTGCGTGTTGGTTTCTTCGCAGTATTCTACCAGTCGTCTAACCTCTGGTGTTGGGGGTTGTCCCGCTTGATCGTATGGTAGGTATGCGGATCCGATTATTATTTCTCTCTCGCTTCCTGCCATAGTGATTTTTATCTTGCCTGCCATGAGGTCCTGACCACTAAGCCCCCACATTGGCAGTGTATTCGTTTTTGTCTTTGCAAGTTTGCAAGCTCTTGGATGACTTCCTCCTGGTGCTAAGAGCCCCCATTCGTTCCCCATCCTGAGTCCTCTGATCTGGTCCGTATATACCCTGAATCAGCACGATATCAATATCGCTATTAGTTATGTATCTTTGCAGAGCAGCTGACGCCGCCTTGCAGTGATGCATGTTTATCTGTAAGGCCCTGAAGATGCCCACGTTTTTCTTCATCCCCTCGGATGACACAAGGGTCCTATTCGGCCCCTTGTTCGTCTCCTTGGGATTCGGGTGTCTGATCGGGAGTATTCCTTGCGTTCCCCCCCTCCTCAACCTCCATCCCTTCGGATTCTTGCCTACCTCTCCCCAGGGCTTTAAACACCACCCTGGAAAGATTCAGGTATGGCCTGCATTGCAGCTCCTCCCGGATTTTAGTCCAGGAGTGCTCATCAAGTAGGATGATAAGTTGCTGTCCCCTGGGGTCCAGCCTCCTATTCACTACTGACCAGCTTTCTGTCTTAAGACCTGGATTTTGTGTCTTAAGACGCCGCAACACGACTTCCGGTTCCTGTGCAGGCCCCGGAATCCATGTCATCTCCCTCACGGGTTTCGGGACGTCCTTAGCGTCGACAACACTAACTTCCGCCCCTTCCCAGGGTACGCTACCTGTGACCACCCGCACCAGCCATTCCCTGGTGGGCTGGTCGGCGCAGGAGGCGAGCAGGTAGCCCCCCCGGAAATTTATGGCGGAGAACCTGGGTGCAGGCTCCCCTTCTTGTATTTCGTCCAGAGCCTGAATCAGAGCGGTCTTGATCAGATCCGCCTGATCCTCGCTGAGGACGTTTGCTGGATATCCATGCGGCAAAATTGTCATCTGGATATCCGACACGGCCACCGCAAATGATACAGTGGGCCTGGTAGGCCCACCCCTCCTTTTTGGCGGACGTGTTTTGTCGCTGGGAGTACCCTCTGGCAGTCGTCGGCGTTTTTTGCCCCCGACTGCCGGAGAATTCCCCCTGCTTCCGGTACTGGTTTCCGGTTCCGCAGTGGAGCTTGTGCCCGCTGTAGAGCCTGGGGTCGTTGCGGCCTCCTGTCCACCAGCAGGTTGCAAACCTTTTGTTTTTGTTTCTGGAGCCGTCTTTTATCATCTCCGGACAATCTCCTGGGTAGATCCGTCCTTTCGGAACCTCCTACCAGAGATGTGTTTTGGTTTTCAATATTGGTATCCATCATGGAACTAAGATAGAAGAGGAAACTACATTGGCGTTTTTGTTGTGAAGCCATTTAACCAAACGGAAGAATGACCAATATTGCCAGATCGAAAAAGTAATTTGTTGAAATTGCCTCATCAAGGTTTTAAAAATCCTTTTTAAATAATGCATACTAAACCATGTATGAATTATTAACTGTATATAAGGATATCAAACCGTTTACATCAAAATTTTAGTATCATTTCCATACCAAACAGTGCGATATAGCACAAGCTGACAACTCTGTAAATGCTTGGGTCTAAACATTCAATATGGGAACCGGTGGGAGTTTGATTTCACGCAGTGGCGTCGGTACGTGACTTGGTGGAGTTGGAAATCATAAGAAATAAATTACAATTAAAAATTTAAGTGAGCACTGGATAATTTGTAAATACGTTTTCCAGACTTGCAAATAATTTAGATAGAGTAAAGATCTGGTTTGAGATTTTCTTTCTAATCTTATTATGCCGAAGAAACCGAAAGTACAGTTTATTATGCTACGCCACCGGCGGCCTGCTTGGGGAAAAATAACAACACTGTCCCCACTCTCCGCTCTTATTCGGCTTCAAAACAAATAATACCAATAGCTTGGCTTTGTTTTCTCCTCTTATATTATACCTCCATGGTATCCATAAATGGTCCCACGAGTAGGAGGGAAAGGGTGGTCACTATGCGCAGTGCCCTCTGTACGCATAGAAGGCTACATACAACAGGGTTCGCCTGGTGCCCTGAGGTTTGCCGCTAGTGGCCGAGCTGCCCCCCGGCCATGCATCTTTTCGGCGCGCGCAATACCTTAAGATTGTGGAGGTTTTTATAGTGGTACCTCATCCACGCGGCCAGACAATGAAGCAAGGCCCCGTGCCCCCTGCCTGCACTACCCCCACCATGTGTGGAGGGTCGTTGCACAGGTCAGGCGGTTTACGGTATGTGTCGCGAGCTGGTCCGCGGCGAGAGGCTTTCGTTCGGCGCAGCAAGGGTTTTAGACCTTGGTCCTCTCTACTAACCCCCCACTAACTAAAGTCGGTGAAGACTCTAGAAATTCTCCTATCCGCCACCTGGAGACGCGCCTGGTAGGTAGCTCAACCCCCAGGTATGAGGCAGTAACTCCCTACGGGAGCTGGATTCTGCGTGGTGAATATCGGCAAGAAGTCTCTCAGCGTCACTCAACAACTTTATGCCAACCAATTCTCTTCCACCGTCTGCGTTTAACATCCTGGAGAGGGCAGCTTCCAGAGCTGATAAACTAACTCCGATCTGGGCCTGACGGGCGCTGATATAGAGGGGGCCGTTTTCTACCCAAGGCCGTTTTGTCCTCCGGTCGTAATCCATTTGTCAGAATCTGCGTCCTCCGGAATGCTAAGTTTGTTTGAAGAGGCAGAGCTGATACCTTCTGCGTTGTTGCATCTTCACCCAACAATTGTAGAACTTCGGTTCCAAGTTTTTCCTCTTCGGATTCCTTGCTCCCCTCATGGTCATACTGTGTGAGCAGGGGATCCTAGGCTGCACTCTTTGGTCTGCTGCACTATCCTCTGCCACAAGAAAGGTTTGTTTATGCTACCACAAGCATACTTCCATGTGCCAGTTTCACCACAAGCACGAGGCACTGGATCTGGAGTGGAGAAAATTACGCTGCACAAGTCCACATCGAATATGTGGCAACCAAATATACAGTACCCTCTGCCACAAGAAAGGTACGTTTATGCTACCACAAGCATACTTTCATGTGCCCGTGTCACCACAAACACGAGGCACTGGGTATGAAGTGGAGAGAATTGTCTCGGCTGAGACGATGATGGTTGTGTTTCGGCATGCTTGTTCCGTGATTTTCACGGCGATTTATCGAGAAACACAGGGTGCGAACCGCTTCATTTTAAATCTGTGAGTTTGGCAGGAAACGAGGTACTACATTTGTTATTATTGCTGAGACGAGACCTACATATAATAGTAATGAAACTAACAATTCCACAGAATATGAAGGATTTCAACAGAACATAGAAAACAATACTCAACTTAACGTGCCTTTAAGGACAAAAGAATAGCTGGAACAAGAAGCTAAAAAACTAGATGAAACGTAGAAAAAAAAGGAGTAACTATCAACGTCAACAAAATCAAACAATACTTTCCAAAGACTAAAAGGGTATGGTATTTAACATTACTAACATGGTAAAAAGGTTTTCACTAGCAGACAGAAGGATATGACCTGCGTGTCGAAGACGAGCCTGTCGCCTTCTGGAGCCTCCCCAAACGGTAAAACAAAAAACCCTTGGATGACTGTCTTGATGTCGTTGTCGGTGATCTGTTGTTGTTGATTCTCGCATACTTCCCCACGTATTTCTTCTTGAACGTGTTATTAAATTATTACTATAATATTATATTGTCCTCTTCGATATATATTACGAAAAAAAAAAAAATAACTTGAACTAAAACCGTCCGGTAATGGCATCATTACATGCTAATTTTGTTTCTTGAAAGTTGATCATTACAGTACTAGGACAGTAACATTCTCACTCTTGGGATAGAATATTTATTCTGAAACACTTTCTTCTTATGTGTTTTACATGTAACTTGCGTTCGACAAAAATCGACGACGAAGCAAGCCTTTGGAATCTTCAAGTCATGTCTGCATTTAGATCACACGCATGAAATGCTTATTACGTGTAAACAGTGACATTGCTAATGTTGATAGAAGGACGGCAGGAGCCTTCACAAGCTCTGGGTAGTTGGGGCACGGGGGTTTGGCTTCTGTGACTGGCCGCGTGGATGAGGCACCACCATAAAAACCTCCCCAATATAATAATCTGACATGTCAAATGTCAGATTTCAAGTGACCATCTACGCCATACGTTTTTAAATCCATGGCCCACTTGACGTCGTTCTTTGTTACTCGGTTAAAACGAAAATTTGTTCTACTCGTGGTCCCTTCTTCCACTTGTATCGAATTTTTAGTCTAACCTTGTTACAGAATATACTATTCATGATTGCTATTACAGTACTAGGAGTATAATAACTCTATTATTACTGTAGTCATTTTTGTAAAGTAGTCAATTGTTTCAAATAAAAATGAGTCAGTATTGACTTTCATGACTTATGATGTATAATACAATTAATTGAGTTTGAGGTTCATGAATTTATTTATTTAGAATCGGTTAGTAATGTACTGCGTTCCAACCGCAAAGGAGGTTGGAAAGTGAGCAATTCCCGACCTCCAATTCCATTACTTACTTAATGTTGCCATCCAACCCGAATTTAAATTATAATTAAAGATATGATTAGTAATAAAGGCAATCACATAACCGTTGCTGCAGCCTCGCGGCAACTCCTGAGCAGTTGACAAATACAAAATTACGATTACAAATTACTCTTAGTGTGATTTACTAATTTGGGTAATAGTACAAATTCTAAAAAATTATTTGACATTTATCTACTTACTACGTGCTTACTAAGTGCAAATATTTGACTAAATTCGGCAAAAGTACAATTCCTATGTCTCGAGAACTAGTTCACCTCGAGGCTACGCTTCTCGGTAAACTGTAGTTCTCTCGACAGAAGTAGAATACTTTCCGCCTCAGTATGTAATAATATACTATTAATAGACAATTCACGAAAAAACATATCTCTTGTTGAAAAATATGCTATTTTCTACCCCTATGTACGCAAGTTTCTCGTCGCTTTCGCTTAACGAAAACATCATTGTTTTCTCATGAAGAAGTCCACTTTCATATATTTATTTCATATATCCAGAAAAAACGATGGAAGCGATATGGTATTGTGCCAGAAATGTCCCTTAAAAAGTTCAAAGCTCAGCCCTGAAAGTTATTACATAATAACCTGCATATCAATAAGGCTCCTGGTTATGATTTAATAACCAGCAAAATAGTAAAAGAACTTTCCACGGAAGGAATCAAAAAGGTCTAAATATATACAAGTGTCCCAGAACTATAACTACATTAATTTTAACCGGTAGCAGAACTCGCCGAGAGCAATTTTTATATACCACTTTTTCGACATCTCATTTTATTTTAGCATTTTTATTTTATTTTTTTGTCCGTAACATTAAAGAGAAACTACCAATTTGGTTTTCTGCAGATGCATGCAACTACAGAGCAAAAAGGATTGCTCAGCAGGATTAATTGATATTTCATCAGCTTTCGATAAGGTGTGACATGAGGGCCTGCTGGTGATGATCAGAAGCAATCTACCACAATACCATAAAATCATAAGGTCGTATCTATCAAAAAGGCACTCCTATATGAAGCAAGAAGCAGCATGGTCTCACTATCTAACGGATGTGCTTCACAGTTGGCGGTGACTATGAATTTTTTGTCAACGGGCCACAATTTTTTGCCTGGTTTCATTTAGGCGATTATGTGAACTCACAATACATGCGAGTATGGAGTTGAGTTAAACCATTTTTTTTCATTTGTTATAACACTACAACTGCTTTTAATAGCTATTAACATACCCAGAAATATTATGGTGTTTATTACAGCCGCAGATGTCAGATTGAAATCCGAGTTCGTAGAGCGAAGGCTGCTATGGGTTTGCTCAATAGTTTATCGGTTTCAGATGACCAATCTTTTATGTGAATTTAGTGAAAATTTAATTGAGATAATTAAGATTGCAAAAAGGATGTTTGGCAATACAAGTTCAGCGGTTTCTGATACTTTTAGTTCAGTGGTTTCTGGTACTTCTAGTTCGGCGGTTTCAGCACTCTCAGTTGAAATTATTTATAATGACCATACAAGAGAAATAGTGCAATAATAGTATAATATTATACAAGTTTCACAAGACGGTTGATTGTAGCACGAGTAGTTTGTGCTCCAAAGGCACGAGTGCTACAATTTCGGCTTGTGAAACGCGTGTAATATACTATTTTTTCGAATTTGGCTTTATTTAATTAAGAAAAACTGAAAATTTGTGCTAAATTGATGACTTTGGGACTTTTGAATAACACAAGTGGTATTTCAGTATAATTGGTATTTCTGCTTAATGACGTTTCTGATTTGGAGGTTAGATTTGGAAACTTTTGATTATGCAGGCACAAGCTGTACCTCACGTTTGATTGCCATTTTTTCAATTCTTGTTTTTACCAATGTTTACATCTAATCATGGAGCGAAAGTCATTTACTTCTCTTTGGTTTATTTTCGTTCACATCTGGTTCACATCTGTCATATGACGAGACTAGTTGACGTTTATAACGTCGTTGTCGCGGTCACATTGCAGTACAGTTGCAAAGTTGCAGGCAACATTAAGACAAGAAAAGTTACCAAAAACAGAATTATAATTTAGATCATTATGATTCTGTTTTTGGTGTTATAATTTGCAAATTATACCTTACCGACTTTACATACACGATACAGTTGTGGCATACCTACCAGCCAATTTTTATAAGTGTAGACATTTGTTTAATATCCTGAAACCAATAAAAGCATTAACGTGTTGAACTGTCGATTAATTAAATTAAAAGTGAGGTTAGATATAGGTTTAGATGTCAAATTAATAATAATTGTCACTTGGATGGCACGTTAACAGTTAAACATTCATGGCAAACTTCAATACGAAATTTTAAAAAACACCCGTTATTTGTTCTCATCGAATCTGGCGTCCCCCAGAGAACCGTACTAAGACCGCTTCTATAGTTACTTTTTACAGCTGGTCTACCAACTTCCACAAACATAGAAATGGCGATCTTTGCAGATGATACTGCTATAATGGCATACCACCCATATCTTAAATTTATATTCTACATCCTACACCTTACTAATGTACAGTGGTGGCGCATCAAAGCAACCATTTCCAAATCTACAAATGCCACTTTCATTCTTCGGCGAGATTCATGCCCACCAGTGAAATAGTGTAACTCCACTCTGCCACAGAAGGATGAAATTAAAAGCAAAAAACTTACATGACGGAGCGGACACAAAGGGATAAACGGTGAGAAAAAATACACTTTTATGTATTAAGTATGTATTATGATACTAGAAATAGTATATTTCGATACAAGTGCGCTGTCAAGACACTTTTCAGGGGCGAGGGCGAATTTTTGAAGCACGACACTTAAGTCAAGTGTCAAATCAAATGTTGAGGTTAGGTTTGACGGCTGTCAAATTAAATACATATGCGGGAAAATTTATATATTTAGTTCTATACCATTTTCTCCATTATGTATTTCACAAAACGAATACAAAATGGTAATTTGTACATTATATTGGGTAAAAATCGCCTGATCATATCTATATACAGACCGTTTCAATCGAAACGAGCCACCCTCAATAACTTTTTAGGAAAAGATATTTAAGAAAAATCTAAAAACAGGTCAATTTTTATCTCGAGGGGGACATGTTTTGATGCAATAGTAAGCAGGCTTGGCGCAACTCCATACCCCTGACAGGAGCAACCTCGATTTTTTAAATAGAGATTAGGGGTCGAGTAACATGTCGTTTGAAAGGTCCTTTAATTGTCTTTTCGGTCACATAATTATTTTTTTATTTGCATAGTCTATAAGGTAGTAATTAAAAATGATTTTTTTTACGGATTTGTTTTGTATTTAAAAATGCCTGCAATTAACGATAAAAAGCTTGCAATAAACATTATTAGACAATTTATTATTGATCTGAATAATGCTGTAATCAAATTTGTCGTCATCCATACTCATTTATACCAATCCTTAACAATAAGTAAATAAATAAACTGAAAACCAAATAGTCGTGTTTAATTTCCTGAGCGATAAAGCAACTGTACATTGAACACTAAATTTGATTTTATATCAAATGTTCAAAATGATTCCCATCGACTTCCATGCAGTCATACAGACGATTATCAAATACGCTTTTTAGGTTACGCAACGTTTCCGGTGTTATTTGTCAAGATTTCAGGATAATTTTTTGTCGCAAATCTTCCAGAGCGAGAAGCTGGTTCTGACGCATAAATTTTGGACTTGAGGTGTCTCCACAAATAAAAATCTAGGGGAGTCAAATCGGACGATCTAACTGGCCATTCTACAGGACCTTGTCTACCAATCCAGTGGTCGGGGAAGTTATTGTCCAGGAACTGCCGCACTGGTGCAGTATAATGAGGTGGTGCTCCATCCTGTTGAAAGACCAATGCGTTCTCTAGCTCTAGCCAAAACCTGATGAAATACTAAATACGCAAATAATTGTACAAAAATACAGATTGTCTAACATTGTTGATTGCAAGCATTTTATTGTTAATAATTGCAAGCATGTGTAAATACAAAACAAATCCGTTAAAAAATTGTTTTATTTCAATTACTAACTTATAGACCATGTAAATAAAAAATACTTATGTGGCTGAAAACACAATTAAAAGACCTTTCAAACGACACGTTACTCGACCCCTATTCCCTATTTAAAAAATCGAGGTTACTCCTGGCAGGGGTATGAGGTTGCACCAAGCCTGCTTACTATTGCATCAAAACATGTCCCCCTCGAGATAAAAATTGACCTGTTTTTAGATTCTTCTCAAATCTCTTTTCCTAAAGAGTCATTGAGGGTGGCTCGTTTCGATTAAAACGGTCTGAATATAAAAATGAATCCCTATTTTCCTTGGTCACGCCATCACTTGAGAACGGCTGGACCAATTCAGCAAATTATTCCTTTAAGTTTGAGGAAGGTTCTTATGAAGTAAAACATTGGCAGGGGGGCTCAGGGGGGCCCCTTAAGTTTATAACTTAAGAACGGCTGGACCGATTTTTATAATCTTTGATTTGTTGGATTTGTTTCCGCCCCGAATAGCAAAATAACTATTAACACATATTCAAGGGGGCCTAGGAGCCCTCCTTGGGTTTATATCTTAAGAACGGCTGGACCGATTTTTATGATCTTTGATTTGTTGGTTTTGTCTCCGCCCCGAATAGCAAAATAACTATTAACACATAAACAAGGGGCCCCAGGGGCCCCCTTCGGTTTATAACTCAAGAACAGCTGGACCGATTTTTATTATATTCGATTTGTTGGATTTGTCTCCACCCCGAAAAATAGAATAACTATTGAAATATGGACATGGGTGCCCAGGGGCCCCCTTAGGTTTATAACTCAAGAACGACTGGACCGATTTTTATGATCTTTAATTTGTTGGATTTTCCTCCGCCCCGAATAGCAAAATAACTATTAAAACATCGGCAAAATTACAGGGGCGGAGAACTTGGTACAGGGCAACGACAATAATAAAGTCCCCCTGGCCCGACAATAACGACGGCAATCAAAATTTGTCGTACCGGGCTTTACAAATAAAAATCGATTTTTAGGGAGTAAACTCCAAAGTTTCACTACTGTTGCGCGTGGACTCTACACAACATTTTTTTGATAATATGTCGAGAACGGATTGAGTGACATTTTTCGGAGACGAATAACTATTAAAACATCGGAAAAAATTTGCTCATACATTTTGTATGGAATCCGTATATAACGCCATCTTTGATACATGAAAATGAACATGGCGTTGCATGCTGGTTCCGGTAATGCCACTAGAAGGTGTTGTGTGCATTATCCTTTGATTAAAAAAATAATTTAATTCAGCTAAAAAATAACACAACATTTATTGATTATGAGCCGGTACAAAATTCGCCGGGTCAGCTAGTCTGTAAATAAAAATTGAATTTAAATAAATCTTTATGAAATAAAGTCAAATTTTCTCCACAATGATTGTTCATTATTCTGTTAGTTAGTTCGGGCCTTCATAAATGATTCGTACTTTATTTTGCTTCATTTATTATTATTGAGACCCTTTAATATCTAGATCAATTGCACAAAAAGTATAGGCATTTATAATTGCTTAACTTTGTATTTTTCTAGTACATAATTATATTAAAAACCATAAGAATGTCGATAAATCCAAGTGGAGTAAATTTAAATTAAAATTTAAATATATCTAAGTCGAACTCCACAAACTTTAATAAGTGTAAAATTACAGATGGAACATGTTTCGGCAGAACACTACTGCCATCATCAGCCCTTAAAGAATATAAAAAATTATCATTTTATTATTTTTTATATTCTTTAAGGGCTGATGATGGCAGTAGTGTTCTGCCGAAACATGTTCCATCTGTAATTTTACACTTATTAAAGTTTGTGGAGTTCGACTTAGATATATTTAAATTTAAATTTATAATTATATTATACAAAGCAAAATTTGGCAAATTTTGCCAATCCCAATTTTGGGCAGTCTATAGAAACTAACATGAGAACCTGAGCTCACGCTTCCAGAGTTTGTACAGTACTTTTCAGTATCCGATAGTCAATTATGTACCTACACGGAACACTAGTAAACTTTGTTCTGTCGTTTGCATCTACGCGTTAATTATCGCATATTTTCGTATTTTCTTTGTTTTCCAGCTGCTAAATAACAAAACTCAAACAGTAGCAACAGCAGCAGCGTCGTAACTACCTACATGTTGCATTGCCAGTACACGAGAACACAACGTCCATTGAATTCGAAATTCCACGCAAGTTCTGCTTTTTAACAATCCGGGCTTTGCAAACAGGGAATGTAATGAAAGCAACCGCGTTGTTATGTCAAACAGTTGTTCGCTCTCAGGTATGAATTCCATAACGGCTTTTATGCAGCGGGCGGATTTAATTAGAAAATTCCTGACGAGTTCGTATACTACCTACTTCACTTCAGCAGCCCCTATCGGCGTACGAGCGTGATCATCCGAATAATGCCATTTTTATAACGTGATATCCCGTGTGTTAGGCCAGATTCCTGCACGCTGAAAAATTCACGTGGACGTATCGAATAGTTTACCTACATTTGCTTTCGGCGACATCTATGCTGGTATCTTTAATGTTGCATTTGCGTTAGTATCGACGCAAAGAGAAATATGCAACGCGTTGCACGAACGCGGGAAAATTTACTGAAACATTTTTACATGCTATGAATTATTTAGTGCAGGCGGTTGAATATTTTGATCGAGTAGTAACAATATTTTCCTGTTCTGTACTACATGTCAAAAGGTTGTTTTTCAGCTTTTCATTGATGGACGTAACTCTTCAATTTCAATGCGTTTCAATTCTTATACAGGCCTCTTCTATCTGTCAGTGTAGATGTTTTTGACTCAAGTTTGACTTTTGATGAAGACATTAATCCCATGACTTCTTTGATCCACAAAATGGAATCTACCGATGAAGATGTCGATGAAATTCTTGAGGAAGATTGAGAAATACCGTGTGATATAGATCAAAAGGAGGTCCTGAATTAATTTCATGACATGATTGCAAATTGTTTTTTCAATATTGATTCAATACTTTTGCCGTCTCGTTTATTCCAAAACTATTAATTCTACGAAAAAAAAAGTCAAAGTCAATTTCACCACTTAAAAACAAAAACCAACGGTTCAAATAAAGGATACTTTTCAGGGTATTTCTACGACATCCAAAATAAAGATCTCCACCAAGATTGATTTGACTTTATTGTACTAATTTCCTGGTCTATAAATATTTGCACATTTATTGATCGTATTTCCCTTAGAATTTTATCGAGTTAGGGCGTCGGGTCTTATCTTTTGTTGTACAAATGATCCTTGGTGGGTATAAATATCAGGAAACACATCTCAAATATGAATCAATAAAGCCAACTAACCCACAACTCAACCCACTACTAACTCTGAAAGAAGCTTCAAAATGACGAATAGAATCGAGAAAAGAACGTGAGCATCTCGAGTGGCGTGGAAGTGTCTATAGATAGCGACTCCTCATTACTGGTTACCCCAGGCACTGCAAACGTGCTTTATTATTCCACCACATCAGTGATTCAGCAGAAACCGCGAAGCGCGAGCTTTCCAATGGACAACATTTTTCTCCCAGCAATATTTCCATTCACCCGTTTCCGCTGAATAAATTTAATATATCTCATCTATTTCATATTACGAGATTGTTTTTATGTGTTTTCGTTGCAATGAAACTAATATAACGTTCTCTGTTTAGGTGGTGTTTGACACATGTCCTATAAGCTCGCTTTGCAAACACTACGAAGTCGAGAAAATCGATTCGATGCATTACGTGGAGTGCAATGAGTGCACGAGGCAGTTGCTTATCCACAAACAACTTGAGAGATTTACGGAAAATAATCCTGGGTATAAACACGACAGCAGGACCTGAAAATCCTTTGCTGAAATTCTGATCGAAACGATTGGGCAACCAATTTCGATCAAACTTTAGGCAGAAGGTCACAAAGTATTTTTGGAAATAATTAAATATTATTTATTATATCAGAAGCGCATACATTATTATGGAATATAACTACCTATTACATACAGGTATCATGGAAATACCTAAAATAATTTTAACCACATCAGCAAATACACCAAATTATAAAAAAACAATAAAAGTATAATGCGTCACAACGGCATATCATACAATTATAAAACATTGATAAACGAGCGGCACCATCAAATTCACGTGCCGCCTATGGATATTTATTTTAACTTGACTTGAGAATCAGTTGTTTTTGTCCGGAAACGCCAGCATCCTTTTTCTAAATTTTTTGCAGACTGCATTTACCTGTTGAAAAACACAATAATTAATCAGTCTATCGGGGCAACTTGACCAGGCGTGTTATTGTATTTTACTTTCGTTTTTAAAGTTATTATCCTAAAAGATACCGCCTTTTAATGTTGCACATTGTGTTTTGCAAAAAATCTCCAGTACCCGAAGGTTAGCAAATCGATTTTGGAAAATTTTGAAAGAGCAACAATTGTATCGCTGTCACGTACAGAAAGTCCAAATTTTACAGCCTGAGGATTTAATAATACATAATCATCAGAGAAGGTGTTTTCAACTTAAATAATACGCAGTGGGAAGACGAAAATCCGCATGCTATTTATTAGGCTCCACAATTTTCAGCATTGGATGTTGAAGTAAAGACGTTTAGTAGGTCAGTTCCTAGCGTTTTTCAGTTTTTTTGTTGTCCTTCATAATCATCGTTCAGGGGTTCAGTGGCGTGTACCGAAATTAACGTCTTAAACTTTCATTAATTTTAACTCGATAACTTAGGGCAAAATTTTATTAAGAAAAATTGATTAAAACTAGTGTAGTTATTTCTGGGACACCGGTATTTTTTTTGCACTTTTTGATGGATAAAGTAAAGAGAGCAGGTGCTTCGGGCAGTCATTCCTGTTCACGTAATGAAATCGATTTTCCCAACTTTGTAGTGTTTGCAAATACAGCTTACATCAGAAATGTGTCAAACACTACCTAGAGAGAGAAGGTAGTTTTATTTCAGGAAAAACAAGCGTGTAATGTGAAATTTATTGCTGAAACATATTAATTTTGTTTAGACTGCATAGAAGAATGGGTGAGGCAAAAATGCTATTTAGTGAACTGTGATGGTTGTATTGTATACAGGCTGTATTAGAAATAGCTGAATGAAACCTAATTTGAAAACCATCCCAATGCAAGAAAGTTTTTTTAAAAGCCTATATATTGTCAGTAATGGTTGATATGGTTTTGTTGAGGTAACTATGGTAAAGGCGAAATTTGGAATAAAACTAGTAGTAGTGGAAAAAAATTCAGGCTATAAGGACCGGTGATATAACAGATGCAATTTACTGTTGAAGAGATGTGGACAGTGTACAATATTCCTCAAAGACAACAGCAATACGATTAGTACATGAAAAAACAACTGTAACACAGAAGCGTCATGGGACAAAAAACAAACAAATTAAATTGAAGATTTTAGATATGAAAGATGAAGTGAAACAACGCGTAAATAAAGAATATTGGGAGAAAAATAAAGGAGATAAAAGTGCAGACAAGACAAAGAAAAACAAAATAAGTTAATACGGACAGGAAGGGTGCAAGAGAAAACGAACTCAAGACTGATATAACAAGAACTAGGTAAAAACAAGAATCCATTTACCAAAATAAAAAGCAAACAAAGAAGGTTGAAGACGTCAATGGTTGCTTGCGCAGAAAAGATCGGACGTTCTGGAAACAGAACTCAGCTTTGCCAACAAATCCTACACCCACTTCAACTAATTGTAAGACATGAGTCGATAGGCGATTTCAATGTCTGGATGGGAACAAAATACATGCGAGACAAATCAATATCATTTTGGTCATCGACACAACGCGACAGACCTGCTGAAAGATGGAAGAGCAGTCTATATAATTAACTTTTAAAAAAAAAGGAAACCGACTTCAAAAAACCCAAAGTAACTAAAACTAAAAAGTAAAAAATAAAAATTTCCAATTTCAGAGTTATTTGTTGTTCCGGTTAATGTAATTATTTATTTTTCCGTTTAATGAAATTCAGAAATTATTGTTGATTATCTAATTATTAATTGTTTTATAATTTTTAAGTCGGTGCCAAGTAAAACATAAAATTATACATTTTAAAGTTATAATTCCCTGATAATTTCAGACTTCTTAATTCACGATTATGATTACTGAATTAAAGTTTTCAGAACACATTTGATACATTATGTAAAAGCTATATATTCGTAGTAATAATTTTGCATGATTTAGGTTGGATTTACCGAGAGATGAATTATTGTTAGATTTGAAATAAATAAAAAATTATTTATTATGTAATTTCTATGAATTGTTTTTATAATTTTTTTCGTAGTAACTAATTTGTTATTGTAGGAAGGTGTATAATTTGCTTTTATGGCACCAACTTCAAAATTATAAAACAATTAATAATTAGATAATCAACAATAATTTCTGAATTTCATTAAACGGAAAAATAAATAATTACATTAACCGGAACAACAAATAACTCTGAAATTGGAAATTTTTATTTTTTACTTTTTAGTTTTAGTTACTTTGGGTTTTTTGAAGTCGGTTTCCTTTTTTTTGAAAGTTAATTATTTTACAATTTTAAGTGATGGGTAGACCTAGTAAGGACGCTTCAAATCCACGCGAGCGCGAAAATAGATTGTCTTTGTGGTTTCTATGGGATACAGCATGAGAAAATGTGGATTATGTTGAAAATAGAAAATTATTCTTTGTACGGTCAAAACTGCAAAAAATTGTAGATAGGCCTTCAATACCTTTCAAATGAGGTATCACTCGACCCATAGTGCCATTTAAGATTTTGGGGCTAACAGCCCCCTCGCGAAGAGGGCGAAGCGCCGAAACTTGAAAAGAATCTGAAAAGATGTGCCCCTGGCAAATAAAATCGACCTGTTCGAGGATTTTTCAATCAGAGTTATCAATTCGGAGAAATCTGGACTGGGGAGTTTTAAATGAGACAGCCTGTATATTATAGACATAAATCGATTGGTGCAGAAAGCATCCAAGTACCATATCATGTATGCTAAAATTTGCGACTAATTGATAGTGCTTATATGCCAAGGGCATAGTAAAACACAATTGTAGATCAATTTTCCATAGTTTTTTCGTTTCCTGAAAAGTTTGCAAAATGTTACTTGGCTTGTTTTAACAATAAACGATTCAATTGAAATCGGCTCATAAACAAAGAAATTATAATTGAAGTCGGTTTCGGTAAGACACAATAAATCACGTCGTTGATCACTGTGTATTTATTCTCGGCTTGTCACTGGGGTAGGGTTGAGGCCATAAACCATTCATTTCGAGCAGGTAGCGTCATTCGAACACATTTCCATTTGATTTTGAGGAATTTCCTTCTATAACTTCGAAATCTTACGTCCAATACGAATTAAATTAAAATGGGAGCATCCTGAAGGTATACTGAATATAACGCAAGAAGAATAATTGAAATCGGTTCATAAACAAAGAAGTTATGCGCGCACAAGCATATCCAATCACCACATTTCCATCTGATTTTCAAGAGTTTCCTGCTATAACTCCGAAGTCTTACGTTCAATATGAATGAAATTAAAATGGGACCACCTTGGAGCCATACTCAACCCAACGCAAAAAGAATAATTGAAATCGGTTCATAAACAAAGAAGTTATGCCCGAACATACATACAAAAAAAAAAAAAAAACATATATACAGTCGAATAGAGAACCTCCTCATTTTTTGAAGTCGGTTAAAAAAGAATCCCATGCTAGCGGATTAAAGTTAAATAATTCAAAAAAAAAAAAAAAAAACAACAAATGCATTCAGACCTAATGATATTGGAATGACAACCATTCTTTGACTTCTGAAAGCAGATTAAAAACGAGAGCGAGTTCTAGTTCAAAGGAAGAAAATACTCGATAAATGGTTGTCATTTTTTAACCATTTAGTCAGTCGATGAGTATAGTAGACAGGATAATTACTACAATTTAAAGTTTTTAACCAACCTTTTATTAAAAAAAATTCCTTTCGCTGGCGGTAATTTGTGTGTCTCCGGTTAGAATCTCTATTTTTCAATCGGATCTTTATTTAAATTTCAATCGATCAGAATGTCGAAGAGAATGATTGCAGAATGATGAGTTTTTGTTTTTTTTACGTGGAGTTTCCATTGCTATGACAAGGTAATACTCAGGAAAGTCTATGGATAATAATAATAATTGATACATTTACGAGCAAGTACCGATATTTACTTTTTTCTTTATTTTAATACCTACATTCTGTTTAAATATATGGACGTTCAAATATTCTGATACACTGTGTATATACAGAATGTATCAAAAGTCCGCACTAACTCCTCAAGATTGTATAGTAGGGATCGTACCAATCCAACATTACAAAAAGATCTTCAAAATTGAAGCAGCTGGGATTAAGAGAAGAAAATCTTGTGATCTAATAATATGGGTTATTTCTTTCGCTTTTCTACCCAGCAGGTTAAGGTTTACATCCAGGGTTCCCACAATGACACCTGTATTCGATCCTGGATAATTCCTTGACATGGAACCAGCAAGCATGTGCATATTATGAGAGCCTTTATCACTGGAATAGCTTCTATGAGAATGTAGATAAGTTGGTCCACCGTTCGATTACAGTAGCCCAGAATATTATTCCCAAATTTAGATTTTCTGCAATGCTTAGCAACGCTACGATCTCATTAACACCTTTTCACAGACATTTTTTAAACTGGTCGATTTAATTTATTTATAGTTCAAAACTAGAAGGCTCAAAGAAAAAGCAAAAGTGAATTGTATGTTCGGGAAGCTCAAGAAAATTAGTTCTAAACAGTTAGTCCACTCCTTTGAATACACTCTTTCCTCTATGTATGACACATTCGATTCCCATTCGTCTTCTAACCCTACTTCTCTTCCAGTAGTCCATGTCAACTGGACATATTTTCCTCCGTTCTTTTTGTTTTTTACCCAAAGTTCTGCCCCATATGTCATATGTATATCCTCTTTTTTGTTGTTCTTGATTATGTGTTATAAAACTTAGTTGTCTGGTGATACTTTTTGTTGGTGCTAGCCTATGTCCAAGTCTCTTGTGTTATTTACCTTAATTTCTAGAGCATCTTTTGTGTATTCCTCTTCGAGTTGACGTATCATATAGGCCTCTTCTTCTGATGAGAAGTCCCATTTTTTCATACTTCCGTTCTCAGGGTTTTAGGTATTCTCTAGAAATATTTTGAACAGTGTAGGTGAAATGACGCAGCCCAGAAATAGTTTTTTCTTTATTTTAAAGTACATAGTTGCCATATCTATTGTTCAATTTTATTTTCATCTTGCTTTTTTGTATACTGCATTTATGCATTATTAAGTTTGTGGATATGCCCACATGATTTCGTAAGTCGTAAGCTTTTTGACATTTATAAAGACTAGATGTACTTGTATTTGCGGTCTTCTTTCCATAATCTGTTGTACTACGCTGTTGTATGGTCTACGCATAATCGTCCTGCTGTGAATCCGGCTTGTTCTTCTATTATTTTGTGTACTATCTGTTCGATATCTTGTTTTTTATTATTCTTCCATACCTAGAGTATTAATAATCCTCTATAATTTTCACACTTCCTTTGGTGTACTTGTCTTTTTATAGATCGATACGATGTACGATTGTGTGCACTCTTCTGGTATATCGTCAGGTGGTGGATCATTCTTGAGCGCGGTGCATTTTGGTTCTTCATTAGCGCTATATTCGTGCTTTTTGTTTCTCTTTCTTGTTTTACGAATTCAGGTGTTATTTCTGTTAACATTTCTTGTGTTAGACTTATTTTGTTTGTGTTATTCCCTTTCATTGCTTTTATGGTTTCCCAGGCTTCTGTGCTCTTCGTTCCTTTTTTATAGATTTTACAACCTGTTGTTTTTTTCTTGTGATGTTAGTCTCTTTACTAATCTGTTTTGTTCTTTATACAATGTGTTTTCAAAATAGTTCTACTTTTGTACCGATGTAGATTCCAAGTGTTACGTTCTTTCATTTTTTATTTTTTCCAACACCCACGAATAATTATGTCTATGAAAATGCATATTACAATATTTCAGTATTGGAAACAAATGTACAGAGTGATTCAGAGGAGCATTCGTCAGAGCCCTATGAAAATTAAAAGAAGTCTATGTTTACACCAACCTATATGTTAAATTAATAAATAATATACTGTAATAAATTCTACGAAAAAAAAGTTGCAGATAGTGAAGGGTTTAAAATTGCTAAAAAAAATGAAATTTCGAAAACGTGGGGCGAGTTCTGATACTGGTTAAAATTAATGTAGTTATTTCTGTGACATCCTGTATATAAACAAATCGAGTGTGGAGCATCAGGATAATTCGTATAATATTATTGATTTTGTCTGGTTTTCAAATGAATTGCTAGCTGTTTCTTGAAACGGGAGACGGAAATTACAAAATATCGAACACAATTTGCCAAAAAACAAAATATCGAAAGTCCAAATATCGAAAAACCTACAAGATTTTCTATAAAATAATAATACCAAAATATTATATACATTCCTACGGAGAGATTGAGGTACCTACGGATGAACACGATTAGTTTGTTCAAAATATTTTAAAACTTAACAGAAAATCTGCACAAAAGTTTGACGTTTTGAGCTTGAGTTGAGGTTGTGAAAATTTGTTTTTTCGTAAATCATTGAAATTGGTGCCTCGCGCTTTGCGCTCGACCCCATAAAGAAACATACTTCAAGAAGGTCATATTTCCCTGTACGTGAAAATCGAAATGTGGACAGGGCACATTGAATAAAAATTTGTTATTCCGTGGATCATTAAAATTGGTGCCTCGCGCTTCGTGCTCGATCATTTAAAAAACATACTCCAAAGATGTCATATTTTCCTGTACGTGAAACTCAAAATGTGAACAGGACAAATTGAGTGAAAATTTGTTTTTCCGTGGATCATTGAAATAGTGTATTTCGATATTTTATTATTCAATATTTTGTACTTTTGATATTTTGTTTCTCGACAAATTGTGTTCAATATTTTGTATTCGAGAAGTGAATATTTATTATATTTATTTATATACCACTTTCTGCATTATGTACTTGACAAAGCGAAAACAAATATACTTTAGAATATATTTTTAATAAGTATAATTTATTCCTTCAGTCCAAGTGACTTTTGTCAATTGGCATTTAATTGGCTTATGCAATTTGATGTAACTGAATTAATCCCCAATTCCTAAATCAAAGGCCATAATAAAATAAAATTTACCTTTATTGACAGGTGCGCTGTCAAATGACCTAAAGTATATATACGTATTTATGATAAAAGTAACACCATTGCAAAAATATTTTGTACTTTCCTTTATGACCAAATACAAGGTGTTACAAAATGATTTGCATCTAGTTAACTTTGTTTTTTTTTACATGTTTTTCTGTGCCGCTCTATTCTTATTGCATTTGCTAATTCTGTCAATAATGCATTGGTTGTCAATTGATAAACGCCGATTAATTAAATTTAATATTATTTTATTTATTTCAACAAAAAGCGAGTAAAATGTACAGTTTGGAAGGAAACAAGTTTATTATCGAGGCTATTTCCGAAGCGGACAAACTGTCTTGCAACATCACGTTCGTCAAATTATAGAAAGATTTCGGAGAACGGGAAGCGTATTGAAAGGAAAATCTACTGGAAGGCCGCAAACTAACCAAAATGTCGTTGAACAAGTAGAAGCGCTTGTTGAAGAGAATCCACATTCGTCATTACGTCGTTTAGCAGCTCGAACTGATGTGTCGTTTGGCACTGTTCGAAATATTCTGAAAAACCATTTTCTTCACAAATAAATAAACACTGTTTAACCTTTTTACAAAATTGGTGACACATTATTCTGGTTGTCAACGTTAAGTCAAAGGTTAAGTTACGAACACTCAAAGACTGCTCGCAAGATAATGATCGTAAAGATACGAATTCACAACTCGACTTGTGAACGGTGAAAAATTGACCACCTGACGACAGAATTTGAAGACTTGGGCACATTTATACTTTTTTCGTAAACTAACCAATTTTTGTGGTATTGAGACTTATGTTGTCCAGGTCTCAAACTTGTTTTAGGTTTGCTGTTTAGGTTAGAAATCTGGTGAAAACATTGAAACCCAAAAATCACTATAAATACCTACATCATAATTTAATAACATTTGATTGAAGTGTATCTTCATTTTAAAAGGTCATAACTATTTTTTAACCTTTTGATAAATAAGATTTTTGACATTTACCACTTACACTGAGATGTTTATGAAAATGGTCAATATTTATTAGTTTTCAAATTAATTCACAAATTAGCAAAACAGCCTGTGGTTTGAATTATGTGTGGCGTATTTAAAATTTGGCAGGCGTTAGCGAATATGTATAATGAAAGCCCTGTATTTTGTGGCCAACTTCTGATACGAATTTATTAATTTGGTATTCCTCCAGTTTTTTTTGGTGAGAACACCGTTTTAAAAAGGCTTGTAGTTTGTGCGATATTTTCAAATGTCAACATTCATTTCATGCCTTCAGCTGGAAATAGAGACACCACAAAATGGAGGATTTATACTTTTGGCAGTGCAGTTCAAAATACGCTAGTAAACTGTTTTCGGAGATTGTAGAGATCTTGTTCTCCTTCCGCCAATTTTCAAATTGGGGGTATGTTTTTTCATATTATACCTCGTGACTTTGAAGATGGCAAATCGCCCGTCGTATTTTCCGCCAAAGTCCGTATTTCTGGGGGCGTACATTAAAGAACTTCAGAAATCATTTTTAGAAGGACCAAAATACGAGTATTGAAGTTTGAAATTAATTCGTTTTCATGGCCACCTTTAATGCACCTCGTAAACGTGGCCAACTGTCGCAAAATTCCCTAATTGCTTATTTTGTATAAAAAGTGGCAAAGTAGAAAAATATACAATTTGAAACCTCGTTTGTATATAGAGCATTTTGTCGAACTTACTAAACCCGTGCGTTTTTTCTATCATATTTCCTATCATAATGTTATACTATACAATGAAACATGTCACAAATGCTCTACTAAAGAACGATTAAAGAAGTGTTTTTTTTTCTATAAAGGTAGGCGTCGTTAAGTCATTTTAGATTTTATCTAAATTTATTTATATGCACTTTGTCATTGGACCTGTACCTAATTAAATCACATACGTTTTATTACACTTGTTTTATGTGATTGGATTAAACATTAAATCACGTTTGAAGTAACCGCGTTCAAACTTTATAACGACTATTATACCGGGTGTTATGGAAATAAATACAAATATTGTAGTGGCTGGTAGGGGTAAATTTTTCTTAATAACTTTTTAATATATTTTTTTTTCTCATACTTTACCCTCTTCTAATATTAATGAGTAATAAAAGGGAGCGTCTCTTGGTAGACAAAAACTCTTATCATAGATTTTTGTACACAACAACCGACCTTTCGGTTACGGTTTTTTGCGAAGCGTTTTTCCGGGCGATAGTTTTTCGAAGTGAAAGTAAATCAGTAGCGGGTACGCGTTTGAGTATGAAAACTTTGTTGAATTTTGTCTCCCAATTTAAGGATTTTTCGCAAAGTTACTCAAATTGACGCCCTAAAATATTTGCATCCATTTCCATAACACCCGGCATATTACTTGAGTAAATTAGTGTTTTGTTACTATTTTATGATGTTCACTCATAGTGGTTAAAACTCTTAACTAGTCAATTACTTCCGTGGCCAGAACGTGTCAAGATAACAGATTTTTCTTTATTACCTTTGTCTGGAATTTATTGTGCAGGTTATCAGACTCCTACTTCATTTTATCTATAATTTTTCATGAAAGAAGTAAAGGAACACTATTTATGAAACCGCTATTAACTTAATCACGCGATAAACAGATCGTGCAGAGTATTTTTAAATCAAATGACTCCATGAATTAAAAGAACAAAGTAAAGCACAATAATTCCAACCGTTATATTGTTCATATCGTACACTGATAGCAGTCTAATACGACCAACCCGGAAGTTCAGGCGATCATTCTTAGACTGAAAGCCATAAACCTGGTTCTCTAAATTTTTTTCAACGTATTAGTATCATTAACAGTTTAAAAATGGGGTCACGTAAAGATAATCGACAATAATGTTATAGTCAGTAATTATTTTCCTTTAAAAAGCGTCTTTTCAACATCACGCTTACTATGCCTTTGCTATCTGCGCCATTTAATTTTCAGCTTTCTCATTATCGATATTAAAGTAATTGCTCGATTGCAGGTTGCATCCATTTGACTTCTCAACTCTTGCTTTAAACATGATCCGCAGCCTAACGAGTTGCGTGAACATGAACATACTATTTTTTGTTTGCTTTTTGAGGCAATAAATTTTAAAGACGTTGCTGGTTTTTCATAAGTTTTTTTATTGATATATTACTTAGATGTTAAATGAAACCAAAACGTTTATAATTACAGCAATAAATTACTGTAAAACGCAATCATTAAATCCAAAAAGATACAATAGTAACCTAAAAGGTGTCTACCACCACAAATTTCTAATACATAGCAGTACTGACTAAATTATAACTGTGTTCTTACAATCTCTTCATACTTCGTTAAATAGTTTGTATAAGAATGTTCTTATTTAAAAATCCTATTTCCGAATCTATAGGATTCTAGAGCTAAGTCCATTGTAGTAAATTTGTTTTACTTATTAATATTCGTTCTGACTTACTAAAATTTAGACTTCAATATCTGATTTGGCGAAGTCAATAATTTTCTTAGGTTAAATGGTTAATGGGGTTTAATGCTCACTTAATCATTTATTAAAATGACGTTTTTGCATACTTAGTTATTCTAATCTTTTGTTAGTATCTTGTCCTTTGTGGGAGTTGAGTTTAACCTACTCCTAATGTATTCATTATCGAACGGTTGAATAAACGACATAGTTATAATTTATTCAAAATTTAGTGAGTTGGCAAAGTTATTTCACAAAATGAAAGGCAGTTCTAATGTTGCCCAAGATCGTCTATCTTCATTATAACCGTCACATTTGCTCACATAAATCAGATTGAATAAATCAATAAGGTAGATGGGGCTAATTCGGAGGGACTGTAACCGAATCATACAAATACTAAGACAATCAGATCAAAACAGTGGGGAACCAGCAGTTGCCAAAACCTGGGGCGTTCTTTAGTAGGAATATGAGTCAGCCCTCCCCCTAATACCTTAAGCCACCCCCAGGGGTCAATTGAAAACAGGCGAGATCCGCATGAAGCTCGATACAAGGTTACAGATGCTGCGGATTAAAAAAAGTTCATACAAAACCCGGCCTAGCTTGTATTACACGCAAACGAGATTTAAATTTTTAACGAGAGTTGTTCAGGTTTTATTTTTACGATAAAAAAGCCGTATCTGCCTTGGGTTCGTTTATAGAATTACGGGTCGTAAATTTTTATATTTCGTATTTAAGAAGACGCACTCAATCATGTAATATTCTGTCGTGTTTGTTCATATTTAAGTGCTCCAAAAGCTTCTAAACCTGCGGATCGTTTAATAATGGTCTTTATAAACGCGCACATTGTTGGCACAAGGAACAAACAACTGTTTTACAACAGACCGTTGTAAAGAATTATGGGACTTTAAAATCAAATTTGCGTGTATGTTAATGAAGAGGGCAAACACAGTTAATGAGAAGTAATATTTCCACACACACAAGTTAGCTGTTTAAAGTTAACAAGCTTTGTGGTGAGAATAACTAAACATAATTAACTTAATGCATTATATGAGTAGCAAAGTTTGTTTAAAAACGGCAACAGAGAAGTTTAGCAGCCTGGTTTGTTGGTTTATTGTCGAAGACTCGAGAAGAGTTAAAGGTCTTTTAGCAAAGACATATTTCACGATTAACTGTGGCCTTCCCTAGAGACACACAAGTCGCTCGTTTGTCCGTTGCTAAAAGCGAAAGCGTGTAGTGCTTTGAAAGATACTCGTAGCACATGTTCTAGTTTGTTGCAGTGGTGTTAAGAAAACGATACATGCAAAGCCCAGGGTTAAGTTAAAAGACTTTGTGATGTGACTAAAACTACACACAACTAAAAAAACGCTTAAAAGTGAAAAAAAAAATATCAAAAAGATCACCGTATTTTTCGTTGTATTCAACATTATTAATTAGGAGGTATAAAAAATTGACTCCAATCATAATACATTTTGACGACATAGAGGTTTAAAGAGTAGATGAAAGTTGAGGAAGGATATGTTCTCAAAATTATTTCGAGTTGAGATTGTTTGAAATATCAGAATAGATTCACAAAGTGTAGATTTATTTTTGCTTTTAAGTTGGCGGACTGGCATTTGTAAATGTAAGGTTATGTTTCAACCATCTGTCATCGGAAAATTATTTGTGAAATTGCTTAGCAAAAGCAATTCAAAGTTCACGTATCTTCTTGTCATCAAGATATTTCTGACTTCTCTTGATCATTTTGAAATAGAAGTTGACGTTGAATAGAGGGCACTTTGACCTCTTAAATTTAATTGTATACTCAAATCTATTAGGTTGGCGACATTACAAAAATTAGTAACATAATTAAGATTAAACTTAACATTACACTTTTATAAACGCGTCTGGAATTTATCAGATGAAATACAAAATAATAAAATGCTAAGCTTAGAATAATTACAAAAAAATTGTGAGATAAATCTTGCATAGACGTGGAAAATTAGGGCCCATTCAGTGTGGATATAAATTAGATAAACTATAATTAATTACAGGATAGTTTCTTCGTAAAGACAGCGATCTTACACCCTGCAGTCGGAGCAGTAGTTGAATACGGAGAACAACTTGAGGCTAATTGATTTCGATTCTAGGTAACGTTTATACAATCTGGCAAAGCCGAACCAAACAATCGTCTGCAGATTCAATTACCGTGAACAAAAGAACCATTTCTCCTGCAAATGGCGGTTGCAGGAACAATTGCACTACTCTGTTTCTGCAACAATGGACCGGTTTCGGTTATTTTCGAGTCAATTCGCCATAGACACAATACGGCATTAATCTTGTCTAATCGACTTAAGTGGATTTATGTATAATCAGATTTTACTTGAAAAATTTAGTGAGTGATACTACCAGATTTTACTTAAAAAATGTTATCAATGTCATCCTAACGAGATGTTATTCCTGCTTTTATACAGTGTAACATCGCTAATTTGAACAAAGTTGAGTTCTTCATAATTATATTGTTAAACACGTGTTTTCTTGGTGAATATAGTTATTTAAATGTGTAATCCTAAAGACTTTAAATTTGGCTCCGCCCGCGGTCTCTTCTCCTATGTATGTGCGAGCAGCTCGTGTCTAAGTAATCTTTGAAACTTCTACTTATCCGGTTTGAAAAATTGTTTCACCAATATTTTGAATGGACCTTCAGGGTGAACATAAGCTGTATATTATTCCGTTAAAATATAGGGTTAAGTAGAGTAGCTTTAAGCTAGACTTCGCCCTGTTTAGTTTACCTCTTTAGGAAATAAAGGCATTTTTATTTATTTATTTAAAATAAAAGGGCTCTTCGTGGAGATGACATTTACAAAGTAATTCGACGAGAAAACGGTCGAGCGACGAACGCTGCCTTAAGGATAAGAGATATACAAATGCTCAAAAAAATTTATTTAAAAAAAAGGTTTGCAACGTCAGTTCAAAAATAGATCACGTCTTCAACGAAATTTTTATGTCAAAAGATGGCAATTTGAAAAAAGATTACCTGTTCGAACCTTTTTCGCAAAAAATTTTTTCATGAGTAAATCATGAGTATTTTATGTAGATTTGGAAAATAACAAATTCATGCTTTTTTTGTAGAAACGAATCGGTAAATGTAGATCTGGATAGAGAATTGAATAAGCTTTAAAATGATGTATCACACGACCCCCCATGCTATTTAAATTTTTTAAGGGGTCCCTTAGCTCAAGGGGTGAGATCTAAGACTTGAAAGTTTGGTACAATTTGGTCCCCCTTGATAACAAAATTGACCTGTTCGAGCGTTTTCTTCTGAGTCTTTCGAAACTGTAATTGTTGGGGGGTACAAATTTTCACCAAATTCTTAATATTTAAAAAACTAGTAATTTGTGTACCTATGACGTAAAAGTTAGCTTTTTTTAGACGCATCTGCTGTTTGTTGCCGAGGCATGAGCCGACGACACAATGCAGATAAGGCCAAAAAAGCACTTTTGGACGAGGTGCACACGAGGTTTTTAGGCGATGGTCACAAAAGAATTCAAAAATTTGGTCATAATTTTTTTTTACGCGATGATTACCAAAAAAGAAGAACAACATCGTGATAACAGGATGGGACGGGGAAAGAAAAAGTCATGTAAAAAAAGAGGATGTAGAGAAGTTTTTGAAGGAAAATGTAGAGGATAGTAAAGTAAAAGATTGTTACAGGATTAACAAGGATCAAGTATTGGTGGAGATGGAGGGATGGGGTGAGAAGAAAAGAATAATGAAGCACAAAGGAAAATTGAGGGAGAAGAGGGACACAAGGGGGATATACATAGACAACGACCTCACAAAGAAAGAAAGAGATTTACAGAAGAAACTAAGAAGTATGGCGAAGGAAAAAAGGGAAGAAGGGAAAGAAGTAAGAGTGGGATACAGGAAATTTATAGTGGACGGGGAGCAATGGAGATGGAATTAAAAGAGAGAGAGACTAGAGGTTTTCCAATAAGAAGAAGAAGGGGAGGAGGGAAAAAGGGGGACAACGGCAAAGTAAAAAGGACAATGAAACGGGAAAAAAGAAACAAAGAAGGAAGTAGGAGGGAAACTAAGGAAGGAAGGGGGAAATCAAAGAAGGTAACGAGAAAAACAGGGGTGAGGGCACTATTTTGGAATGTAGCGGGACTAGGGAAAAAAGAAGAAGATTTTTGGGACCATGTGAAGGAGTTTGATATTGTTGGATTAACAGAAACATGGTCAGAAAGCTGGGAAAAAATAGAAAAACTGTTACCAAAGGAGTTCAAGTGGGAATGGCAAGGGGCGAGAAGGGGAAAGAAAAAAGGAAGAGCAGCAGGGGGAATAATAACAGGGGTAAAAAAAGGAATAATAGAGAATACTAAAAAGAAGGGAGAAGAGGAAGGTCACATGGTGAGAGACGTTAAAATAGACAGTAAATGGTGGAAAATAGTGACAGTGTACAGCAAAGAGATGAAAGAAACAATAAGCAAGATAGAAGAAACATTAAAAGACAACAGGGAAGAATGTCTGCTTCTGCGAGGGGATTTTAACGGGAGAATTGGGGAAAGAGGAGCCAGGGATTGGGAAGAAGAGAGAGGAGAGGGAAAAAGAAAATCCAAAAACAAGAAAGAAAACGCGGAAGGGAAGAAGTTGATGGAATGGATAGAAGAAAAAGGATGGGAAGTGCTGAATGGAAATAAACAAGGGGACGAAGAAGGAGAATGGACCTACATAGGCGGTAGTGAAGACTACGGAATAGTAAACGAAGAAGCATGGGAAGAAGTCGAAGAATTCAGAATAGGGGAAAGAGTAGAGTCAGACCATCTGCCTATAGAGATAAGTATAGGAAGGGGGAGAGAGAAGAGAGGAGGAGAAGAAAAAATAGAGGAAATGCGGAAGGTGATAATTAAAGTATGGGACGAGCAGGGGGTGGAAGAGTATAAGAGAAGACTGGAAAAAGCAAGATTTAAAGAACAAGAAGTAGGGAAAATGGAGAAAGAATTTGTAGAAATATTGGAAAAAGCAGCGACAAAAAGAGAAATAACAGTAAGACGTGGAGGAACAAAAAGAAAGATTAAATGGTGGGACAAAGAATGTGAGCAAAGTAAAAAGGAAGCAGTAAAAGAACTAAGAAAGTGGAAAAAGACTAAAGGGAACAGAAGTGGCTTTTTAGAAGCGAAAAGAAGATACAGAGAGACATGCAGGGAGAAGAAGAGGCAGAAGAAGGAGAGAGAGGAGGAAGAGATAAAAGCAATAAGAACAGAGAAGGAGGTATGGAACTATATTAATAGAGAGAGAAAGAAAAAAGAAAATGTGAGCGAGGAGATAACGACGAATGAGTGGGAGGAGTACTTCATGAGGCTGCTGGAGGGAGAAAAGGAAAAAAAAGAAAACGGAAATAGAGACGAAGAGAAACCGAGTAGAACCTGAAGGAGAAGAAATTACAATGGAAGAGGTGGAGAGCCATGTGAAGAAACTGAGGAAGGGGAAGGCACCAGGGAGGGATAGAATACAGAATGAGTCGTGGATGTATGGGACGAGAAGAGTGCTAGAGAGGCTGGTTGAGGTAATGAATGGGGTGTGGAGAGGAGAAGGATTCCCGGTAGGGTGGAGAGAGGGGGTAATTTACCCCATTTACAAAAAAGGGGAGAAAAATAAAGTAGAAAATTACCGAGGGATAACTCTCCTAAACACAGGGTACAAGTTGTATGCATCAATTCTGAATGAAAGGATGAGCAGAGAGATAGAGGAAAAGGGAGCATTACCAGACAGCCAAGCAGGATTTAGAGAGGGGAGGGGAACTATGGATAATGTATACATCCTGGACCATTTGACGAAGAGTGAGTTAAAGAAGAAAGGGGGGAGGGTGTATGCATTATTCGTAGACTTCAAAGCGGCTTTTGACAAGGTGGACAGAGAGAGGATGTTTGAGTGCCTGAGGGAGAAAGGGGTAAATGAATGGCTGGTAAGAAAAAACGTGGAGGAGATATATGAGAAGACAAAAAAGTAAAGTGAAGGTAGGGGAGAGGGAAAGTGAATGGTTTGTGACAACAAATGGAGTGAAACAAGGTTGTCCGCTCAGCCCCTTGTTGTTCACGATGTATGCGGCAGATATGAATGGAATGTTAGAGAGAGCACAATCGGGGGAGTGTGTGGTAGGTAGAAAAAAAGTGTGGAGCTTGGCGTTTGCGGATGATATGGTAATGGTGGCAAAGAGTGAAAGAGAAATGAAGGAAATGATAAAGAGTTTAGGAAAATATGTGAAGAAGAAAAGACTAGAAGTGAATGTAGAGAAAACAAAAATGCTGGTGTTCAATAAGAGAAAGAGGAAGAACGAAGAGAGTGATTGGAGGTGGGAGGGAGAAGTAATAGAACAAGTAAAAGAATTCAAATACTTGGCGTATGTGTTCAATGAAAGAGCCACAGATAAGGCACATATTAGAGAACTGGCAAGAAAAGCGAACAAGGTGATGATGTTTGAAAGTCTTATTGAAAGCGTGTTGTTGTACGGAGCAGAGGTCTGGGGATGGAAAGAACAAGAGGAGATAGAGAAGGTGCAAGAGAAATATCTGAGGTAGGTGCTAGGGGTGGAGAGAGAAACGCCAGGGCACATAATGAGAGAAGAATGCAAGAGGATTAGGTTGAAAGTGAAAGCGGGAAAAAGAGCGGTCAAGTTCGAAGACAGGATGGAAGGGAGGAAAGAATGTAAGATACTAAAGGAGTGCTGGAGAGAAAAGAAGAAGAATTCAGAGGAGAATGATAGGGATAATTACTACAGGAGGAATGGGTATGGAAGCAGAGAAATAGGGAGACTGAGAGAAAGAGGCATATGGATGAATGTAGAATTAAGTGAAAGAGATAAGGATACGGATAGACAAGAGAGGAGAGAAAGAATTAGAGAATCCAGATACAACGGAAAGTACGGAAGATGCATGATGGAGGAAGTACCGAAGTATTTGGGGAGGGAGAGCGAGAAAGAAAGAAAGATGATGGCGAGGTTTAGATGCGGAAATGAAGAGAGGGAAAATAGGTATTGGGCAGAAGATGGAGGAAGAATGTGTAGAATGTGCTATGAGGAAAGAGAGACGATTGAGCACATGTGGAACGAGTGCAGTGAAATGAAACAAAGAGAGAGGAAAGAAAGAGAGGAAATACTGAATGTAGATGGAAGGGAAATTAAATGGATGAAAAAGGTATGGAAGAGGAGGGAGAAGGGAGAAGAGGAAAGGGGAGGGGAGAAGAAATAGAGAATTTTATTTAGTTTTTTTATTATTATAATGGTTAAGTTTACTTGTATATGTATAGGAATCAGAAAGCCCGTAGGGCAAATAAAGATTTTACTACTACCAAAAAGGTGTTTAATGACCTCTTTTAACTTTTTTGTACACATCTGTCAAATTCTGACAGATCAGTGTCAAAAAAGTGTAGTTTGACAGATCAGTCCCAAAAAAAGTAGAGTTTGACAGATGCGTACAAAAAAGTAAAACTTTACGGCTACAAAAAATAATTATATTTTTCCACAAATTTTAATTTTTAGTTGGAAATTCACTATATTTCTTTACACATAAACTGATACCTACATCAGTTTAGGACGAAAATTTTTTGCGTGAGGCATAAATGTGAAGGTTTGCTTATACTATCGTAGATTTAGATCTAACGTACTGCTCATACATAATAATGACTAATTATCGCTGACATTAGAGCAATATTTCATGACGCTCACTTTTAAATAGTATATTGTTCAACGAGTGCCGAAAGTAACATTTTTTTCAAGCGAGAGAACAGTGTAAGTTTGCGAGTTTGGTAATGTTCGCGAGTTTAAAAAACATTATTTCGACGTTCAACACTATACTTTTTTCTACGACCTGGTCTTTAAAATTATATGAAACTTTAAAAATAATGCATTTTTTTATTTTGGATTAAAAATTACCAAGCAACAGATAACATTTAAATTATTTAATTGTTTAATTTTTGCATTTGAACTTTTATTCAAAATTATAGGGGTCCTACAATCTAACTTTTTTGTATTGAAGTAGACGATGTCACATCGGTCCTGTTAACTACTGTTACTCCAGTTGAAGATGATCCGTAATTAGATTCAGTCGTAGCTGTTTTTGTATTTTGTATAGATTGTAAAATTTTGGTTTGTCTTTGATTTGTATTGTGACTTGATTCATTAATATATTCCTCCGCAACGTTACTTGACTTCCAACCTCCGTGCCGTTCTAGTTGAAGCAGATCAGCTCCTGTACCCACAAGCGCCGTAGCGAAAGCTATGCCCGTATATTTTTTAGCGAAAGACAAATCCAAATACTGGGATATTTCTAGAGGAAGTTTACTAAATTTGTTAATTCCGACAACTTGTCTGCTACAATTTAATAAAAAATTTCAGAAATATTAAACGAACGTGATACCTTTGTCTCTATGTTAGGTATTTCAACGAGAAGAGTAGGTACTTCCAGAATTCCTAACATTATTTACTGTCAAATCTTTCAATTCGTGGCAGCGGCAAGCTCCAGAAAGTCTAAAGATTAAGGCAACCTAAAAACAAATATTTATTAAAGCAATACATGATTACCTTACTTTGGTCATTAAACATTTTGAGTTGAGTGCATTCGTTAAAAACGTGTACATATTTCTTGCGTAAAAAAAAAGAAAAAACGTAGCTTGGGATATTTGCTTAAATCAATATCGTTTTTATTGATAATGTTGTTCTTAACATACTATAGGTAGACCATAATAGCTTTCCGACAATTTTTCAAAATATGCAAGCAGCACTGTAAGATAAAAATGAAACTGTAGCGAGAAAAATTCGTACAATTTGATCCTGCTTTCAAGCAATAAATATTTCTTGTATCAGTATTGTGCTGGAAAGAATTATTATTATTACCAGTAATTTCATAGCATCGAAATTACGACACACTTGATTAATTACCAAATATACTACAGATGAATCATCTTTCATTAGGGTACCTTGTTTGATTTTTCCTCAGTCAATATGTGGGGATAGTCTCGGCTAATATTGGTTTGATGCATTGTGAAGCAGTAATCTATGAATTTTAAATAATCCATGGTGGCAGATGGTGTTACTTGCGATGATATTACAGCTATTAATTACAGAGCTTTGATGGAAGATGTCCCCTGACATACCCCTATTATCTGATTAATTAATGCAAGTATTCTGTTTATGTGTACAATCTCAACTCGCAGACTGCACCAGCCGTAATCAATTTCTAGTTTCACAACTAATAGACCAAAACTAGACGAATTGCAGATGTTCCTAATAATTAAATCCTTAAGGTGACGACAGATTTACACAATTTCCTCGTTTTTGAGCAACTCTAATGTGTTAAGTGTTCCGGTTACGGAACACTCATTCGCTAGAATTAATAAACAATGAGATCAACGGATGCGGATGTTATGTACAGCCAAAAACATTTTAAGAGGTAATTATGACATGTGTTGTATGTTCCTTTGCGACGTAAACTAGGTAAATAATGTGCACTAAACTCACTAAACTCATGTATGGCCATATTCACTCAACATTTTCATAAAAAAACAAATAGGCTCCAATTGAAACTGAACACATGTTTATAAAAAATATGTAACTTTTATATAATTTTTCCAATATTCCTGATGTTGACATGGGCGAAAATCTGGGTAAATTCCACCCAAATATTAAACAATTACAACCCTCACGAAAAAAAATTATACTTACCAGTCGAGGATGCCCAGTTCGACAAATGCAAGCATGTTAAAAAAAAACTACTAAAAACATTCGATTTGAAATGGATTGCACAAAACTCTCCAAAACAATGCACAACTGCGACGTGCATCAACGCCATACTCGATGTTTTTTTAATCCGTACATATCGATAACAATTTCTGAATAGAACTGAACCTTTCACGTCTAATTGCTCTAAAGGTGAAAAGGGATTTTTGTTGCAGCAAAAAATACGTTCGTGTTGTTGACATCAGTTCGCATTTTCCTTCTCATGTTTGAGCAATTTATTTCTCGGAAATTAATCGATTCTGGTTAATGCAAGTTTTTGCAAATTACCTCCGTCTTTGTGAACAATTTGAAATTTCCAGGAGTGACACCATAATATGAGTTATTTGTAAGATTAGAAAAGTAAAATGATAAATGGTGGATGCGACAGAAATTTCAATTTCTAAAATGAGCATTTAATAGTATACTAAAAAATTTGACCTTAATTCAAACACTTGAATTTTAAACGTTCACGAACATTTTTAGGTATCGCAGCTATCTATGTTGTGTTAGAAAAAATAAAAATACAAATAGTGGCCTCAATCATAAATTGTCACGGTGATGTGAGGGGAAATTACGCACGGCCAACTTAGCTATAAACGTTCTAAACTGGTTCTGAAATAAACATTTTTCTACCCGCGTTCTCAAAAATATGGGAAAGTTTAATAAAATAACGAATAATGCGATTTTTTGACAAGAACAGTTTTTGGAGTTCAAGTCAACATGAATATAGGAAAAATCACTCCGTTACTACAGCAGTTGTCAACTTGTTGGAAAAAGTGTCCAATGCTCTTGACAAAAAAGAGGATTGTCAAATTACATGCTGTGATCTCTCAAAAGCATTCGATACCATCAGCCACAAAATTCTTTTAGAAAAGCTCGAGTTTTACAGAGTACGTGGCAACGCAAACAAAATGTTGGAGTCGTATCTTGGCCATAGAATGCAAATAGTGGAGTGGAAGAAAGAGAGATCGACGCAGTTTCAGGTGAACCACGGGGTACCACAAGGGTCAGTGGTAGGCCCTCTCCTTTTTCTCATCTGTATTAACGACCATTTAATATATCCGATACAAACACCTACCTCTTCGCTGATGATACATCATTTCTATCCAAAAGCGCTACGAAGGAAACAATCGAAAACAAAACAAAAGAAACATTACTAGCAACAAAACAATGGATGAACTCCAATAAATTGTCTTTAAATGTGGAGAAAACCCAACACTTATCATTTAACTGGAAAACCCACCAAGAACCAATAAAATTTTTGGGGTTAAAAATTGACTCGAAGTTGAAATGGTGCGAACATATAGAAGATCTCTGTAAAAGGTTGCCATCCGCACTCTATTGCCTACGACGACTTACAAGGATAAGTACTTACAAAGCATCGCAAATCTACTACTTTGCAAAGATTCATTCGATTCTACAATTTGGTATAATTTTCTGGGGGACAGCAGTGGAAGCACAACGTGTTTTCACCCTACAAAAAAGGAATCTTAGATTATTATTAGCAGAAGTAAGTGGAAGACAGAGTAGCAGAGAAATCTTCAAAGAACATAAAGTACTCACCTTGGCAAGTTTGTTTATACTGGAAACGGCCAAATATGTCCATAATAATAGAAGCAAATTTAATTTGAACGGATAATACCACGACTACAGCACAAGAAATAGGAACAATGTGAAAATACCCTACCATAGAGTCACAGCTTCACAAGGTGTCCACTACTGGGGAGCCAAAATACATAATAAGTTACCGAAGACATACACAAATTATTCACCAGCAAAATTTGTGCGCGAAGTCAAAGGACTCCTACTTCGAAAAACAATTTATACCGTTGACGAATTTTTCGCAATTTAAATTTATGTTGTTTGTTTATAACGTGTTTTTGTGACATACATATTCGTTGTGTTAACAATCAAATTAATTTTGACGATTCTTGTAATCTTTATTACACTGAATAAATGCCTGGCCGGCTAAGTTGTAAAGAAATGATTACAGGAGCGTATTCCAAAAATGTAGATTAATATTTTACTGTTCAACTTTAGAACACATTAAAAGTGCAAGCCTTAGAAAAACATATGCTGGACAAAATAAATAAAAACAAATTGCCCACTTTAGCTAGTAACAATTCATAGCAGAATATCAAATACGTGTCTGGAAATCAAGACACGTGCCGGCCAAAAAAAAACCGGTCTTGCCAGAGTTGACCAGTTGCAATAGAAAAATGAAACCGGTTAGAATCCATATGATATCGGTTACAACTTCCTTGTCCCGATTCCGACAAAAAATGTAGCGCGTCTCCGTGACAATTTAAGTACAATTTAAGTGGTTGTCAGTAGTGTTCGTCCTGTATAAGTGAGCGATGAGATGTGCATAGTCAAATGCATGTTTTGATATTTTATAAAAGAACTAGCTGCAATGCGGCGCTCGTTGTTACGCCCCAAAATTAAAGTAAAACACATCTCAATATACTGTACCTGGGCTTTGTTGTTGGTAATTGCGAAAACAAGGCACACTGAAAATTGAAGCCGTTTGAAATCGAAAGTATCGGTGGAACCATCGGTATGCGTGGGATGAGCACATCTTTCCTTTACATTTTCCATTGAGGATGGTCGTTTCAATAGACGCTATGTTCAAGTGTTTCAGCAGATTTTGATCTGAATCTGTTAAAATTAGCGTTATGTTAGCGTTACTTGAGCGTTACTTGCTGATTGCGCCTCCTATCCAAGAAGAACTTAAAGTTGCGCCCACTTCGAAAGCAAATCTGGACACATCCAAAATAAATTTTGGCACTTCTCTTTCTCCTTCTCCCTATTCCTCCTTTGTGAAATGATTTTGACGAAAACTGATGAGTGACTAAAACTGTCACTGTGACATTTTTATCTGACATAGAACTCATTTTGGTCCGGTTTAAACTTAAGCACCATTTTCCTGGTCGCCAAAGAATTTGAGTTCTGTTCTGAGGAAAAAATTTGACGAATAATCGACATGAAGAAGAATAATATTTTAGGGCAAAATGGGGTTTTTATCAGAAGTCGGAGACTTATGCTCTCATTCTAACTATTTCTTGGCTAGCGTACACATTCCTCTCTTCTTGTCTCTCCATTCCTATCGCATTCTTCTTTCACTGTGTACCCCAGCGTTTCTCTATCGACCTCTAGCAAACACCTCAGCCACTTCTCTTGCACCCTCTCTATCACCTCTTGTTCTTTCAGTCTTTGAAGCAGACTTTCTAACATCATCATTCTCCTCTTTTTGTCTCCTCTTCCCCGTAGAGACCTCATCGCGTTATTTGCTTTTCTTGTTTTCTGCCTGATTTGTGCTTTATCCGTGGCTCTTTCATTAAACATATACCTAAATTCTTTAATTTGCTTTATTTTCTCTCCCTCCCATCTCCATTCATTCCTTGTCACCATTACCACATCATCCGCAACTTGAGCGGCCAACGTTGCCTCACGGCCTTTGTTGTCACAAACCATTCGCTTTCCCTCTACTTACCTTCACTTAGTTTTTTGTACTTTCATAATTATATTCTTCTTCCTTTATTCTATTATATCCTTTCATTGAGAATAGTAGCATACAACTTATGCCCTGTGATTAGAAGAATTATACTATTCCATGATAGTTTTCCACCTTACTTTTCTCCCCATTTTTGTAAATAGGGTATATTACTCCTTCTGATCACCCTACCTGGAATCCCTCTCCTCTCCACATCCCATTCATTAACATACATCCACGATTCGTTCTGCACTCCATCCCTCCCCGGCGCTTTCCTCTTCCTCAGTTTCTTTACTTGCTTCTCCACCACTTTCATAGTGATATCTTCTCCTTCTGGTGCTGTTTGGTTCCTCTTCATCTCAATTTCTGTTTTCCTTTTTTTTTGCTTCCTTCAGCAGCCTCATGAAGTATTCCTTTCACTCATTCATCATTATCTCCTCACTCACTGTTTCTTTTTATTTCTCTCTCTCTCTCTTTCTCTATTGATATCAATTGATATACTTTCACACCTCCTTTTCTGCTCTTATAGCTTTTATCTTTACCTTTTCTTTCTCCTTATTCTGCCTCTTCTTCTCTCTACATGTATCTCTATGTCTTGATTTGCTTTTGGAAAGCCGTTATTGCTTGCTTTCCTCTTTTTCCTAACTTTTCATTGCTTCCTTTTTCCGTTGTTCGAATTCTTTGTCTCACCATTCATTTTACATTTTTGCGGCTTCTTCTAATTTTTTCTCAATTCTTTCTCCATATTCCCTACTTCTTGTTCTTTAAATCTTGCATTTTCTAGTCTTCTCCTCGCTTCCTCTGTTCTTTCTCCTCTTCTCTCGCGTTTCCTACTTCCTGTGCTTATTTCTATAGGCAGGTGGTATGACTATTCGTTCCCCTACCCTGAACTCTCCTACTTCTTCTCATACTTTTTCGTATACTATTTCGTAGGCTATCACCGTTTTTCCTCTGCCGCCTATTCTATCTCTTTGGCTTTCCTACCTTGTCTCTGGATTTTCTTTTTCCTTCCCGTCTTCCATATTCCTGGAACCCCTGAATTTAATCTCCCATTTAAACTCCCCCCCCCCAGAGGTATACACTTTTCTTTGTTGTCTTTTAAAAAAATTTCTATCTTGCTTATTGTTGTCTGCATGTCTTTGCTACATACTATCACTATTTTCCACCATTTATTGATTATATGTACGTTTCTCTCTATGAATCCTTCCTCGTCCCCCTTCTTTTGATATTTCGCCTTTATTCCTTTTTTATTCTCGTTATTATTTCCATTGCCGCTCTTCCTTTGTTCTTTCCACTTCTTGCCTCCTAACATTCCCATTTAAATTCTTTTGGTAGTAGTTTCTCTGGTTTTTTTTTCAGCTATGTTCTTCTATTCATGTTTCTGTGAAATCCACTAGCTGATTAGCGCCTTTCTTGGCAAGGCTATCATCAAGCTCACTTCCGTCAATATTTCTTCGTGTCCTGGTGCCCACATCAATTTACGACCAGCTACTTGAGAAATTGTTTACAGTACCAGACAGTCTTCAGCTGACAGATCGATGATCTTAGGGCTCTTAGGTGCTGTTGGCATGATATAGATTTCCAGGCTTTTGGTCTGTTTTTCCATATACATTTTTGCACAGCGTTCTACTGCACAGATTTGCGCTTGCAAAATCCTTGTGTTGATTCCGAAAGACTGTGGTACCCTGCATTTGGGTCAATAAATCCCTACTTTAGGATTCCGCCACAGTTTTGAACCGTCCGTGTACCACACGAGCGAGTGCTCTCTATCCCTTCCTGGTGGTGGTCATCACTTCATAAGAGGAATCAAAGTCGTACTCGACTGACAGCGTCAAATGGCCAAGACATACGTTCTATTCTGTTAGTCTGTTAGTTTTAATTGGTTTGTCTCTACTGTCGTCAGGACACTTCTCGCTTTACATGGAGCATTGTCATTGTCTCTAAGGCGGCCGAGGCGGTGGAGTACATAGCCCCTGTGAAGACCATTGCAATTTCTGCAATTTGGCTTGCGTGTTTGACAAATTAGGAGTAGGTGGCTATAGGTATGACCAGTAGATCATTTTGAGACCCCATGTCTTACCAAATAACCTGTGACACGTCCAGAGCACCGCTATAGCTTTTGCAAGAGTTTTCTCTATATGAGTTTTTCAAGAGAGTTTGTGATTTAGATGTATAGCTCGATACTTTACTTCTTGGAAAAATTGTAACTGCTTTCCATTTAAAAAGCGGCGGTTTCAACATTTTTTTTACGGGTTTAATTTGTTGGCCCGAAGCTCCTTCCTTGCGCACTACTTTTCAATGTTAGTAAGTGCTCGCTGAATTAGGCTGGATATTACTCATTCAACTACGTCATCGGCATTGCCTTGAGCGTAGAAGCCTGCCTCGTTCAGGTCGTGTACGGCGGGCAGAAATGTACAGTACTGTACGGCGTTAAATATAACTTTTTTATTTTTGAAGATTTTTTGTTGAACTTATGTGGGCGTGTTGATAAAATATAGATCTTTGCAGCTACGAAGCGATTTTTTAAAATTTGAAAATTAAAAAAAAATGCGGGAAAATATACAAGTGATCAAAAGACGCGTAAAAGTGCTACAAAGCACTGTTGTTATGGACGTTGCAGTGACAGTCGCTACAGCAGGGAAAATACGTTTTACTTTTTGCCGTTTCCTAAACCTTTTTTTCAAGTACGAAATGGTACGAAAGCGTGAATTTAAGACGGTCCCAACATATCAGAAAATGCGTGACCTGTGCCAAAGCTGACCGGTGGGTGAAACGGTGTCATCAAAGAAAAAATTTCCGAAGCATAGAAGATATCTTTAACCCTGAGTTAGGCGCGCGGGGGACAGGGGTCAACCACCCAAACATTTTCCCCCAGTGTTTTTGATTCTTGCGGTTTTGTGGCGAAAGCTCCCATGTACCTTCTTATTAATATCGGAGAAGTATTCCCTGTGTGCCAGTTGTGTTTGATCTGGCCTGAATTTGTTATTATTACCACATAAACACCACTGGTTGACGCCTGTCACCCACGCGCCTAACCACGCTACTATTTGATAGCAGGTATATATTTTTATTTTTATGGTATTTTTCACATTTTTCGTGACTTTCTATAACATGTCGCTCGTAATAGTAGAAGATGGCCAATGATGCTCTTTTACGATATTTTGGATATAGCCGCCATCAATTCCTTATGTATTTATAAATACCATACTGCCGCCCTGAATAAAAGGTGAGAAGGGTTGATTTTCTAAAAAAGATCAACTGGGAGCCCATAAAACCCCAAATTTCACGCCGATCTACAATTGGGACACTCCCAAGAGAAATTAGTAGGTTTGCAAGATTGTTGGTGAATGGTCCGGAACCTGAGCTCCAGGAAGCGCCTATGACATCAGGTGGGAGATGTCAAGAATGTGGACGGGCACGTGACAAAACAACCGGGAGATAGTGTATAAAGTGCAATAAGTGGGCATGCGGCGACCATTTAAAAGATATTTGTAACGACTGCTTAGAAAATTGATAATTTTCTGTATTTTCGTCTCTTGCTAGTTTTTGGATAGAAATAATGTTTTTTTTTAACTTCATGAATAAAAGTTTACTTAGTTAACTTTGGTGTGTTTATTTTTGTTTCTAGTTAATTTAAAAATACTTATTTTGCAAAAATATGGCAATTTAAAAATGGGTGACACCTGTCCCCCACGCGCGCAATCGCGTCACACTATACCGCGCGCCTAACGTAGGGTTTAAAGACACTTACATATTATGCTCTCTACATTTTCTTGATGAAATCTAGTGGGGCCCACCCTGATCCAATAACAGCTGCAAAAGAAAAAGTGTGTCTTTTGCTTCTGAAACGCAAGAGTTATAAACTACCTAACCGTACTTTTCAGATTTGCGTATTTAAGAGAACAAGTTTGAGTGTGAAATATGGCAAAATAATAAGTGAAACTGGAGTGTCCACATCAGTAGACAGCACGTTATTCAGTGAACCTATGGATATTGACCCAGAAGAGAGGACACATATGATATATTATGATTTTGTGCAAGAGTGAAGAGAAAGCCTGTCAAACTGCAACCTCAAGATATCACTGTAAATCTACACAAACCACATTGTCAATATTTCCATATATTATGCAAAGGTTAATTGAGAAAAATAAATGAGAAAACAGTCAGTACATAGTCAATGATCACCCCCTAGGCTACGTTATTTACATAACATTGAGGTTATGTTGTTTTCTAGAGATGTGCGGAAACTTTTGTAGAATGTTTTTAATGGGGTCAGACAAAGAGCACAACTTTGTGTACAAGAACATGGAGAACGCTTTCAACACTTGCTGTAAATACATACCTATTGTAAACCCAATGAGCAAGACAGGTAAATAAAAATTATTTAAAATCAATGATTTTTTTATGAACAGGAGGGATTAAATTTACAAGGTGTTCATAAAGCAAGTTAAAATAAAATAAACATGAATTCGATACTATACCGACAGGCGCAAAAAGCACTAAAAAGTGAGCGGCAAAAGTATGGAGTAAATTAATTAAAAATTAAACAATTTTTTTTCAGAAAAATCTTTGCACGGGTCAATTTTGGTTTATAAAAATGAATATTTTTATCCCAAATAAAATTCCAAGCAGTTATTTCTTTTCGAGTGATGACGTCATCGATATTTTCTTTAAATAGAAACCTACAATGTTTTTTTCTTGATTCAGATAGCCTTTTAATTGTCTAAACGACAATATAAAAATTTTGTTATCTTACATATTCAAAGTTTCGAGAAAAAAAAATTGACAAAGTCAAAAAGTTGCTAAATCAAACAGTCAAATAGTACTGTCAGTTTCACTTGTATGTATATGGAACATACAGAAGGAAGTGATGAATATTGTAGACGTATACAAAATAGGTATCTATCTCTCTGATGAACCGGCTGTGAATTTCTACACATATTAAGAGCACGGATTAGACTTGAGTTTATAATGAAGCCGCCGTGAACATGAAACAAAGCATGTAGGAATCTGACAGTTGTATTATTGCATTTTGAACGACAGGTGATAGATTGGGTTCGTCAGCAGGAAAATGTTTGTTATGTGGCACCCCTTGCTTGCTGATAGACGCTGACTGATGCACATTTTCTCGCAGGTTACAAGTTGTCTTTCCATAGAATTCTTTACCCCATAATTGATAGGCTAACATAATAATAAAATTGGTAAACGGACACTTCAACCCCACATTTCCAGTTGACTGATGTCATGTGATGAAATGTGCTGTAAATCTTTAATTCGTATTGCGACTAGTCTATTGTAAAGTGATTATAGTGGATTTTCGTGTATTTTGCTACGAAATAAATTACAACACGAAAAAGTCAATGCGCTGTAATTTTTTCCGAAAGCTTCGTAAACCACTTAAAAGTTCAAAATGGTGAACTAACGCAAGGACGCTCATTTCAGCGCTGAATAATCCTCGTATGTTGCGGATTTAAACTTTACCTGTATATTTATTCCTTTTTCTACTTTGAAATGTGGAAGGCTTGTTGGCTCAAATCCAAGTGCATGTAATATTTACGTTTTTTAATTCCTAAAATTAGCAGTTTCGCAGGAATTTGGTTTTTTGCGTTAAAACTTGCCATTGATACCATTGCAATGTTTACATGTCTCATTTTTGGAGCAGCTCCAAAATAAATACGCGTAGTAAACCGAATGGTAAATTCAGCACCTTGTGTCTAATAAACCGCCCCAGTATTGTTAGTAATACCATTAAATAGAAACGTCTGCCCCGTATTGAATCTTGATGTCTCTCTTGAGTATGGAACATCTAAAACACGAACAATTTGTTTAATTGACCTTCTCTCTTCGGAAGCCAATGTGGCGGTTTTTCGATCACATGATTTCCCGAGAGTGCAATATAAACCTTCTAACATTCGGCCCGTCAGGTGTTCCGCAAGTATCCAGAGTATTTGATCTATTCTCAGGCTAGCCAAGCTCGATGCAAATTTCAGTGAAACACCAACGATTGGCTCTAAAATGAATTAGTAGATATAGAATGTGGAAACAAAATTGTTTCTTTACAGACATTTATCATTTAATAGTCGAATATTCAATATGTAAATAGTTATTAACGTCATGAGGCCGATACAATCAATCGCGTCCGTTATTTGCGCATCGGCCGAATATCGTTCAGTACTTTTCATAATTCCCTCGGCAATACCGACAGAAAACTGAATTGTTCAGCATAATTTTTAGACAATTTATAAATCAATTTTGTTTGTGTTGCTCTAGAAACGATGATCAAAAACTTCCTCCTGTACTGTTAATTTTTATAACAGCCGTGACTGTTATGAGTGAGTTTTCACTCAAGCTGACAGTTTTGATATAATGCAATAACAGATAGGAATTATGAAAAAAATTTTAAATGTATGCTAGTTTCGTTAGGAATTCTTCTCTAATAATGTTAAGTAAAATATAAAATTATTTATAGAAAATCGACCGCTACTTTTGGAAGTCGCCATTTTCAAGTGAGTAAATTAATTTTTGTTACTAACGCTTTTAAAGAACAAAATTTACAGATTTGAGGAAAAATTATTATTTATTATCTATTTATCTATATACTGGGTTATTCACGATACGGTACGACCCTGACGAAATTTTCGATGCAACCAACATTGCATTTGCACAGGTTACATGGATTGAAAAAACAATTTCTTTTAAAACTAAAACATAGTGTGCCATTAATTTATTAGATGACATTAGATACTGTCAGTGTCAACTATTTTGACCTTATTGTTGTTTTGGTAACAATGTATTCTAATGACGAGAAAACCGACATGCTTTTAATTTATGGCGAATGCAGAAAAAACGCTTCTCTTGCTGCAGGGTTTATGCATGAAGGAAGAGGACCAACAAATAAAATTTTCAAAAATTAGAGGCACAGTTGAGACTGAATTGGCCTCCAGTTACTACGCCTAGGGAAAGGACTGTAACTGGGGAACATAATGAAGTAGCCGTTTTAGAGATGGTGACAGAAGAATCACATATTGACCAGAAGGAAGTGGCACGAATGGTTGAGATAAGCCAGGCATCAGTATGCCAAATTTTGAGGGCCAATAAATTCCATCCTCAACACATCACCTTGGTTCAAGAACTAAAAGTGACCGATTTTCCCAAAAGGTTAGAGTTGTGCCGTTTCTTCAGGGAAAGAATCCAATTTAATGAAAACTTTTTGCAAAATGTCTTGTTTAGCGATAAAGCTACTTTTAGCAATAACGGTGGTGTAAATTAGCACAATTGTCATTCCTATGCTCAAGACAATCCACGTTGGATTCGGGAAGGACACTTACAAAATATTATTTCCGTTAACGTCTGGTGTGGAATTTTAGAGGTGAAATGTCTTTACAAGTGGAGAAACACCACGTCCCTGAGCGAGGATCTCAAAAAATAAAAAAGTACATTATCGAATTTCATGATGAAGACATCAAGATCATGATTACTATCACCAAATTCAAGGGCAATTGCACTGTACGTCCAGAAATAAGGCTTTTCTGATGATCTGGACACCAGCAGACAGCATCATTGTGGAGATAAGTAGGACTGAAGCGTTAGTAAAAAACATCCATGGAAGTTCGACATAGATATATTTAAATTTTAATCCATGGAAGTGTTTTATTATACTTATACATTTCTGGTGAATTAAATCTAAAATACAACTTTATGTACAAACCTGTAATTACTTATTTACTACTTATACCTAAATATTATTCTTTGTACAACTTCTCCACTTCTCTTATTAAGAGAAACTGTAAATTAGCAAGCTTCGAAAACAACGGATTGGGCATCAAAGAGGCAGGTATGCAAAAAATAGTTTTCTGCTTTATTCATAACAGCAAATATTGCCTTTGTTGTTGCCACTTGTGGAGGCTGTTGTATTACAGAGGTCCTGGTTCTGCATGTGAAACAACAATCTGCTGAAACCTTTCAATTTCGGCTTCAATCGTCTCTTCAGGATCACTAGCTGCTTCTGTTACAATAGGAGCTGTTAATTTATTTCATTACAATGAATTCTGTGAATTTTTAAAACAGCAAATTTAAAATTTTGACACTGACAATATCTATTGTTACCTAATTGCGCACACTATGTGTTTTTGAAGAATTATTTTTCTTAATCCATGTAACCTGTGCAAATGCAATGTTAGTTGCATCGAAAATTTCGGTGGGCTCGTATTGTTTCGTGAATAACGGTGTATATGTATATATTCCGATTTGAATAATTTTTGTTTTGTTTTGTTCGACATAATCCAGGGATGGTTTAAAACTATTTTTCACATGGACATGGGGGCCCAAGGGGGCCCCTTTGGCTAAACCGATTTTTTGGCTAGACCGATTCTTATGATATTTTGTTTTGTATATTTGGTAGGTATGAGAATAAGTGGTAAGCTATTTTTCACATAGACATGGGGGCCCATTGAGCTGGACCGATTTTTTGGGTCGACCGATTCTTATGAATTTAGGTATGAAAATAGGTGGTAAGTTTTTTTTACATCGACATGGGGGCCCAGGGGGCCCCCTTGGGCTGGACCGATTTTTCGGGTCGACTGATTTTTATGTTTTTTTTTTTTGTATATTTGGTAGGCATCAGAATAGGTCGTAAAGTATTTTTCACATGGACATGGGGGCCCAGGGGACGCTCTTGGGCTGGACCGATTTTTCGGCTCGACCGATTTTTATGAAATATTTTTTTGTATATTTGGCAGGTATGAAAATACGGGGTAAGCTATTTTTCACATCGACATGGGGGCCCAGGGGGGCCGCTTGGGCTGAACCGACTCTTATAAAAAAAAAATGTTTACTTGATAGATATGGGAATAGGTCGTAAAGTATCTTTTACATGGACATGGAGGCCCAGGGAGGCCCCTTGGGTTTATAACTCTAGAAGGGCTTTTATGATATTTGATTTGTTGGATTTGTCTCTGCCCCGAATAGCAGAATAATTATTTAAACATGGTCAGGGGCTCAGGAGGAACCCTTGGGTTTATATCTCAAGAACGACTGGACCGATTTTTATGATCTTCGATTTGTTGGATTGGTCTCCGCCCCGAATAGCAGAATAACTATTAAAACATGGAAAGGGGGCTCAGGGTGCTAACTTGGGTTTATAACTCAAGAGCGGCTCTAACGATTTTTATGGTATTTAATTTGTTGGATTTACCTACGCCCCGAATAGCAGAATTACTATTAAAACATCGGAAAAATTACAGGGGGCGGGCAGCTAAGTACAGGGCAACGACAATAACAAAGCTCCCTGGTACAGGGCAACCATAACAAGTAACGCCAGCCACCAAAATTTGTATTACCTGGATTTAAAAATGAAAATCGATTTTTAAGGAGTAAACTCCAAAGTTTCACTTCTATTGCGCGTGAACTCCACACACATTTTTTTATGATATCTCGAGAATGGATTGACTGACGTTTTTCGAGGGCGAATAACTATTAAAACATCAGAAAAATAAAAGAAAAAAATTTTCTCAAACATTTTGTATGGAATCCGTATATAACGCCATCTTTGATACATGACAGAAACAAAAATGAACATGGCGTTGTATGCTGGTTCCGGTAATGCCAGTAGATGGCGTTGTGTGCATTATCCTTTTATATAAAAAAGAATTTAATTCAGCTAATAAGTTGCCACAACATTTATTGATTCTGAGGCGGTACAAAGTTCGCCGAGTCAGCTAGTTATTTATAATTATTTGGAGGATGAGGTAAATTATTCACTCTGAATCCGATCATGTCCCATATATGCTCGATGGACGACAAATCCGGAGACCGTGAGGGCCAAGGAAGAATCTCCACGTTACCTTCTTCAACGAAGTCTCTAGTTACCTCTGCTGTGTGAGAACGTGCGTTATCTTGCTGGAAGATAGGGTTTTGCAGTTGCTGTAGGTAAGGCAGAAGAACTGGCTGCAGTACGTTAGCTATATAACGAAGGGACTTACTTCCATAAGTCATGCCACCCCAAACAATAACCCCTGGTGTAAGTCAAGTGTGACGTTTTACAGCAAATGCTAAATTCTGTCTTTCAGCATGGCGACGTCTGACTCTCCTGCGTGAACAAGACAATTGGCTGTAAGTGAGGCAAGATTGTAGAGAGTTGCACATAAAACAGACCAAGAAAAATGAGTTTGTTACTGAATTGTCCTAGTCATGCTTAGTTTCCTGTCTTTCTTTAAGGCTTGTCCAAACCAAGTCCAAGTTAGCAGCACTTCTCTCGGGAACTATTCTTTTGGTTGTTAAGTATTTTAGGTATTTGTGAAGCAAGCAATTTAGTAGTAGCCCGAAAACCCCGCCGCAAACTCCAACCTAAGTTGACAGTAACTCCACTTCGTAACACCCTGCAGCCCCGGGAGAAAGATCAAGCGAGTTCAAAAACGACCCCCGTTTGACAAATGACCCCAGAGAGCAGGTTCGCACGATTGGGACCGTATAAAATCTCAACAGCAGTATTGCAACAAGAACTACAAAAATTAATGCTATTTGGTCTATCTGTTGATTCAAAACATATATGGACAAAGAATAAAATATACAGTAATGCAACGTTTTATTTGGAAGCCATTTTGAAACGATCGCGACGGGATGACATTTAGCGGGCGCAAAACGCAACGAGACGCAACGGAGCTACCAACATGCACAAGCAAGAAACACTAAATACCGAAATTTTGCTTCTAGGTGTCGAAAATAACTAGATGTCGGTTAAAAGCGAACGACGAGATCGGAAATCGTAAGGGGGCGCAAAACAACATAATGATAACACACTTTTCAGAACCCCGACATTTGGCGTGGCTCTATGCCGCTTTTTGCCCTTTAGTCTTCAGTTCTTACTCAGTGTTGGTTAATTCAAGTCAACAGAGACAAAATAGCTTTTAAATGACCGCAAGCTGCTGTCGGCCTCATACCGAAAGCCAGGTACATAGTTATTAAAGGATTTATCCAGGTTTGAATAGCAGTGGTGGAAATTATTTAAACAAGACGGAACAACAAAGGGGTGACTAATAGCTTTATACCTTGGCGTCCATTTTATTAGTGCCGGTGACAAAAGAGTGACCGGACAACGGTAAAAACCGAAAAGTTTGTTGTCTAGGAGTTTCTAGTATGGAGCAAACGCCAGTCAATTGCAGGGCCACCTCATTATGTTGAGTATGACAAAATGAAATAGATAGAATAAAAGGTTATCTGTAAATACGTCGGGCGGACCCCACACACAAACGATTGTTAATTTAAATTCAACCGATCCTTCTCGTACAATGCAATTTAAACATATAGCAGACTCAACTTTAAAAACAGGAGAACTCATAGTGGCATAAAATCAGATAAAAACAAAGAATTAAGCGTTAGTTAACAACTTGATGCTTCTAACGTTGAAGTCCGAAAATGAATGTAATGGCCGCCGGTCTTCCTTCCACCATCTAGAAGGGACGCCAACCGTTTTTTTAGCCACGCCAAACTTCAGCGCGTTGCCAACCACTGCTGAATGTTGCTAACTTCAGAACAACTTTCCGGATAGGCAACTCGAAGTTCTCCTATGCATTGCATGCTCTATTTTGGGGATATCTTACTACTTCTTCTTGAATCAGTCCAACAACCTTTGCATCAAATTTGGGAAAAGTATTCCTTCCACGAATTCTCTTTTTCAGTTTACCCCAAATTAATTCAATGGGATATAATACACTTTTTTGCAAAAAAAAAAAAGGGGCACTTATATATACAGATTGCATGTGCAAAAGGATTTTGAATTAGAATGGGTAGTTTTGTTTAAAAAATTGTCACTGTGACGTCACCGACACAGACAATTTGGCAGCGCCGCATCGATTGTGAGAGTGGGGCAAAGCAATATGTGCGATTTTAAAATGAGTCAACTGTTGCTCGTTTCATGTTCTAGATGTAATCGGTAACTAAGTACACTGTAATATTATCGGTAAAGTTTCATGAGTAAACTACAACGCATGTGGTTTTTATCATTATTAGTGTGTTATTTGAGGTTATCAATATACAGTGTGGAAATTAAATAAGGAATAAATTCAGTAACTCCGTTAGTATTTGCACTAGAAATAGAACTTAAAAAGCATGTGATTGAATTTTTATGAATGGTACTAGGTGAGTTTTTATCTTTTCAATTAAAATCAACAGTGGTTTTTGTCAGTAGGAAAAGGTTAGTCAATAAAAACCGATATTTTTCCAATAGTTTGCATCATAAGTACAGCGCGATCAAGAAGGACTGTTTGAGTTGGTAATACTGAATTTGATTTTTAAAGGGTAGAATTGTAACAACTTCGGGTTGTTGACGTCTTGATACTGAAAGCTGTCATTCTCGGGTGTCAGTATCATTCACAAGTGACATTTCAAATTTGAAATTAAAACGTCGTAAAATTAGACTGAATGGGCAGCAGTTTGGACACCGACACCATTGCCAATGGAACTTTAAATGTGTGTTCATACGTTGTAATACATATTTTTGTGTAGACACATTCCTACGATGCAAGTTGAGGAATAGACCCTGGTGTAGCTATGTTAATGTTATTGATGCCGGAATTCTGCACAATGGAAAATTTCACACATGCTGGTGAATGTCTTTGAGAGCCTAAAAAGAAGAGTTAATTTATGTTTAGAGCAAAATGTCTGATTATTATCGTTCTGTACTTCAAGATTAATTTCTGCTTCGTTTAATTTTCTTCAATTAATAGAATTTCTATTCGCCTAACTAAAAATTTTTTCTCAGTTGACGTTACGTCAAATATATGTATCCGGCTGCAATGTTACAAATAGCCGAACAAAAAAAAATATCTTAAAAGTAATACCAACTCAAACAGTACTTTTTGATCACTGTAGATTTTTGCCCAAAATAAATCCAGCGACTATCAAAATGTTTTGAGCGCATTACTGATTGCCATCAATCTTTCAACTTTTTTTAATAACGTCAGAACTACTTCTAAGGCAATATAATTTAATGTTTAAATATTCGCCACACTTCGTGAATCACCCTGTATTTAAGAGATTTTTCATGTTATTCTTTCTTACAAATAAAATAATAATTACCAGTTGTGGCAACCGCAATATAGGTTATATCGTCTTGTATAGATCTGCTCTAATTGGTTATTAAATTTTTATGTGCGCGAATTCTTGTATCACGTGTACCTATAGTAGGAAAAATGTTCTGTTAAAAGGTTGGTTCTTTACCATGAGCACTGTGATTCTAACAGATTTCATGTTCTGGGTCGTAATTTGCGATTAGGTGCAATGGATTAGGCAGTAAGGCTCAATTTCATGTTTCATTTCAAATGAAATTGATCCTTACTGACTGGTTTTTAGTTACGACGTTTCCATAGCAACCGGCACTTGCGACCAGTCGCAAATCAACATGAAATCGGTCTTTTTCGAGGCCTTTTTACCGACTTCAAAAAAGGAGGAGGTTCTATGTTCGGTTGTATGTATGTTTTCTTTTTGTGTATGTTCACCGATTTCTTCGTCAATTGTGGAGCGATTTTGAAAATTCTTTTTTTAATTGAAAGGGTATACTCCAGGGTATAATTTTGTAATTATTGTGAACTTTCTCAAATAATTATTCAGGTCTTTGCGTCTGGTAGTCATCATTAAAGGCACAATTGCCTTGTACCTTGCTTTAGATATTTCAGGCAGCCGTCATTTCCTCATTCGAGAAGAGTCCTTACTAGATCCACCCATCACTTGTATTGTAAAATAATTCGCTTAAAAAAAAACTATACTGGCCGCAATTGAAATCCGAACACCCCGAAAAAATTATTTTATTAAAACGAAATTTTGGTTAAATATTGGGGGCATCGTCCCTAACAAACGATTAAAGTTTTATATGATTCCAACAATGTTTGCAATTTTTTTTTCAAAAATTATATTTTCAAGAGTTGAAAAAGAAATTGAGGTTTTTTGCAAACTGATAGACATTATTACTGCAAAAACGGCTGTTTTAGTTCTGGTGGGGTTCAATCATGCCTCGTAGGCGACAGCAACCAAACTTTTTGCAACTAACCCCATTTGAAAGAGGTCGTAGTGTGAGACAGGGGGAACGTGGTGTTTCGCACCCTGCAATCGCTGCAGCTATGGGGCGTAGTGTGGCTACCGTGATGGCAGCATGGCAAGTGTGGTCTGATGGAGGGCGAACACAGCTAGCTAGACGCACAGGAGCTTCGAGAAGAACTACCCAACACGAAGATCGTCTTCTTCAATTAATGGCCCTAAGAGAAAGACGGAGGTCTACTTAGTCAATTGATGATGCTAGGTTTGCAGCAATAGGAAGGCCCAGTCGGATTCGCACCGTTTACCACAGAATACATTCAATGAGCTTAACTTCTTAGCGTCGGCGCCTCGTCTCCCCCATTACACCTCAACACCCTCGTCAGCGTCTGTACTGGAGCAATGAACGCAGAAACTGGGGCAATGAATGGCATGACATTGCCTTTTCTGACAAATCTAGACTCTGTTTGGGGGTCATGATGGTAGAGGGTAAGTCAGGGAACGACGAGGAGAACGGCGTCATCTCGAGTTTACTGTTGGGCGTCACGTCCACCGTACCATCGGACTTATGGTTTGGGAAACTATTGCTTTTGGTAGCAATTCTCTTCTAATCGTAATCCGTGGCACAATGACATCCGCGCTTTATGGTAATGATGTGTTAAGACCCGTTGTTCTTCCTTATGTAAAGGGGATTGAAGATGGTGTTTCCAGCAAGATAACGCCCGCCTTTGTATTGCGCGAACCTCTATGAGGTTCTTAGAAGAGGATCATATGCCCACCTTACCTTGGCCACCTCGGTGGCCAGATTTATCGCCCATCGAAAAAGTGTGAGATTGGATGGGTATTCATATTCAGAATTGGCCGCAGCCCCCGTCGACTTTAGATGAACTTCGTCATGCAGTTGAAGATGCTTGGGATACTGTACCCCTACAGTACATAAACAATCAGATTGATAGCATCGCTCGTCGACTGCAGGAGTGTATTTGCCTACGTGGCCGCACCACAAACTACTAGTTTTTTTCAAAATTAGTTTTTGCTTTTGAGTGATTCTGCTTATTTTACCTTATTTAAGCATTATTCTCTCTTTGTACAAAATTTTGTTAATAAAAATTGTTTTTTTTCGGGGTGTTCGGATTTCACTTGCGGCCAGTATACTTGAAAATAACTGAGTGAGTATATGTATTATTACATGTGCTACCTACTGATCTGCTTGAAGTCGGTGTCAAGCCAAATAAAAAGGTTGTAGATAGATAGGCTGTCCGCTCCGGCCACATAGCAAGTCGCCCACCGCGCGCGCCGGAATGCGTGAGCGTGGGTGGGGGGCTCGTGCTGAGCAAAACAACCCAAATTTTTGATGCGCTATAACGTTGTTGATATATTTGACAATAGGTTACAAATTTGTTCACCTCTTTGGCTAGGCACCGAGTTCAAACATATCAGTAGGTAGCACATGTAATAATACATGTACTCAGTTATTTTCGCTTTTAGAAGTCAGTTTCTTTTTTTCTAAAGCTAATTACTGTATACTGTTTTGGTTATTATAGTAAATTTAGATCATGTTATGAGTTATGTATCTCTGATCAACAAAACCTCTTACACCTGCTGGTAGATAATTACTAACCTATTTACAGTGTCTTTCTTTACCTCTGAATTTAGGGCAGAAAACATTCAATTTTAGGTTGTAAATAAGAACAACTTTTCTTAGTATACGACTTGATGAACTTCGTCTAAACTATGAGCAAAATAAAGTCGGATTTTGGTCTTAACCACTTTTCACAACACCTAATTAGTGTCACAAGAACACAAAATAAGCTTACATTCTAATGTTATTAACCGAACGCGTCGAAGCTGTCAGATATGATTCATACTTTAGCAGGATAACGATGTGTGAAAGCGTTTTCTCACTGACATCGATATACCTTGTTGCTGAGGTCATAAATGGCTTCTTCACTTCCTACTTCAATAGATCACGCTTTACAACAAGAGAAAATGTTTACTTACCCATCGCGACATGTTTGTTCTTTGTGGCTTGCTTTACGGCAAATATTTTATAAAATGTGATGTAGCGTCCATAAAGTCTGTTGTCAGTTACCACGTACCTACCTTAGAGTAAGTGTAAATAAAAAGTAAGAGTAAGAATGGCACATCTAAACAAAAGGAGCGACGCTTGTTCTTTATTTTTGACCAAATTGTTTTCTGTAACAAACTAGATGTCACTACATCAGAAGGTCGACATAATAATATCATAATTGCCATATTTTATTTAGTGTTTACTCTTTTAGATTTAATTAGCTGAATTGCTTTTTCCTCGCAGTTTTATGTGCTTCTTCCAATAAAAAATGGTACTTAAACATTTATAGCTGGTTATTACATATTATAGGGCAATAATTCTGTTGTCCTGTACATTTACAAATCATGGATGAAACAATCACTACTAAATTATTCTTAACTGAAAAAAGTTTCTTTCAAACTTTTCTGAACTCACTGTTCCTAGCACTAATAAGCTGATTTATAGTGATCAGTTTTCGCAAAGCCTAAAGTTTCCTGTGAAAAGTCAATATTTTCACAATGTGATTTAGGTGATATATTAGAGCAACATATCGCGAATTCCTTAAACTCTCAGTATTGACAGACTGACAGGCAATTTTTTGCGAAGATAAATAAAACTCCATAATTTAAACGGCTACAAAAGTCTAATACAAAACGCATTCCTGCATCATCCACAACTTGTCTTACAAACAAATAACCGGCCATTCATCACATCTGAGACAATGGTACAGATCTACACTCTTAGGTTGTCAGAGCATGGGAAAACAATTTGATTTGTTGTAAAGGACAGACGCTAGGACCGCCAGAGCCGACAGAAGCAATATTCTTGCGAGGTGATGTATTAAGCTCCAAACTGTGGAGATGGCTGTGCGTGAGTCTCTTATAGGCTGACAGTTTGATGGACGTTGAATGATCGCGTATTTACGCGCAAAGTTGAGCTTGGTACCAACAGACTATCCCCGTGTTCTGTCATGCAAGAACCGAATTAATAATTGCAAAGAAAATTGCGGCTGTCAGGAAATGCTCATTGAAATTGTCAAATCATGTAATTCTTGTGTAATTAACTTCCACCCTTCCATTGAGAAATTCTTTGCAGTAATAGCAGGAAAGTTACCAGACAGTGAATAACATACATGCTAGATAACAAACATTCAAGTGTACATTCATTTTAAATTCAGAAGAGATACCTAAAAGTGATTTCTGATTGGCCACATGTGCTATCCGACACCTGAACACCTCACTTCATGACTCATTGTCTATATTCAATATTATCTATTATCACAATTTAAAACTGCAACCTGTTAAAGATGTCTTGCTAGAACAAACATCTTTCAACATTATTTATTTTCTTTGTGGAAAATTCAGCTTTTAACGGACAGTTTGAAATCATTATATCAAAATATTATTCAGGCAAAATAATATTTTATGTAATAAGTATGATAAAAGCCATTTTTTAACGAATCTAAATACTGGGTGAGAGAATAAACAGTGGCGGCCCGTGGTTCATTTTACAAGAGGGTCACTTCGAATTTTAGCTGTATGTTTATAACGATACGTGAAAAAATAATGCGTTTAAAAAATATAAATTTATCACAGTCTATTATTTTACTTAAAATGTATCGATTTTTTGTTACCTTTCGTTAAAATGTGCTATAATAGATTTCTTATACGCAGCACCGTCCAATTGTGATCGAATATCAACACATGGAACTCTTCATGTGCTCTGCCGATAAGGAGTGTATTTTTATTTTTCTTTTTAAATGTTTCAAGTCTGTGAGACAGTTCTTAGACCACAGATAATCATTTGCATTTGAAAAAAACTAAAAAGTTGAAAAAAAAATTATAGTAAAAAAATATTTTTAAAAGTTTTTATTTAAATGCACTGAAAAGAAGAAAATAAACTTTGAAATAAATCAAATAAAAATTACTTTCAAGATAATATCAATTCTCGCGAAAAGCTTTTATATCATATGCGATTATATGTATGATGTAACAAAATTTGATTTGATTTATTTCAAAGTTTGTTTTCTTCTTTTCAGTGCTCTTTGGTGTAGGTACATACTTTTGCGAAGCGTCTACAAAATTTCCAGATTCTGCTTAAGATATTTAACTGTACAGAAGTTGCTTACCTCAATCGTTTGGAGGAGTTAAAATAATATCCAAAGTTAAATGAGATAAGGCGTCGCATTTTGCTTTGGTGCGAACAAAGACAGTTTAGTCTCATCGCTTCATATATTGGATCGACAGAATATTCGCTAAGCGAAGAAGCCTTTTCTGAAATTAGAAGGGTGTTTGGTACACATGAAATAGACCGTTTTGCTTCTCAACTTAATCATAAGTGCCCAGTATATCAAGTATATCCAGATTCTTGTGAAGTCGCTTTTTCTATGCCTTCCCCCTTTTTGCCATTATATACAGAGATCTACAAAAGATTATTTCAAGGACAAGGCAGAGGGTTTGATGGTTTTTCCAAAATGGCCTGATCAACCCCTTTCTCTAAAAATACTTAAGTCTAAACCAACTATATTCAAATCCAAAAGTGATCTGATGTTATCTCCTTCCAGCCAGGGTCATCCATTCTTGAGGAAAATTACCCTGGTGGTGGAGCTCCTGTCCGACAATCTTTTATCAACCACAGTATAGCTCAAAACGCTGTATCTGTAGTGGCATAAACTATAACTAGGAAACCATATAATACGTTTTGGAAGCAAAGGTGAGGTTTCTGTAAGGCTAGGGGTGTAGATTCTTTTAACCCAGAGCCAACATAGTTATCAATTTTCTAGCTTGTAAATTCCAGAAAAATGCTTCCTACGGACCTCTTATCGCCCATAAGCTATCAAAGTAATAACACCAATACGGTAGGAAGAAGATAAAATCGCTACCCACTAGTGTGTGCAAATGTGTGCAATTCGTAATTCGACTCTAGTCTATCTTTCTTTTTCCTTTTTCACAATAGATACAGTATAGATCGCTAGTGACTCTAAACATCTACATAGTGGTCTGCAAGTCGTAACTAACTACGAAATATAATTTAAAGATTAAAGTACTTACCTTAAGGAAGATCAATTGTAATTATATGAGTAGTTACGTCATAGTACACCAAACACACCCACACGTTCTTTAATTCGATATGCCAGAACCTCCCTACCCCGAAGTCAATTTTCCCCTTCCATAAAAACGTTAATGGTGTCATCCAAGAGTTTTGAAAATCATCAAGTTTCAATGCAAATCTGATATTCATTCATATCCCAAAATCATTAAAGAGCTTTGTTAAAGTTAATTTTCGATAACTCGTAGTGGCGAATGCGGACGCACGAAAAAGAATAAGACTATAACGGCAATAAGTTATATGGTTTGTAATAAAACAAAATGATATAAAAAAAATTGGGATTGCCGATTAGTTGAGATAAGGATATGTCTATCTATGTATTCAACGAATATCCACACTAACGCAAGAGGGCGGTGTCGCCGGGATCCCAGAAGGGCCTAAATGGAGTTCCTACGCTGTGGTAGAGCAGGAGGCAGTACTGACGTCACACGCTCTTAATTAATTCCTATTCTAAAAAAATAGAACTACGTATTGACGCGGAATTGGACCATGCGAAGTAGTAAGAGCGATTTCAAGCAAATGAAAATTGATAAGCTGAGTGAGAATATAATTAAACGATCAAACGAACTTACCTGTGAAGTTCGATCGTAATTATATGAGGCATCCATTCCGAAGATATCACTAAGATAATAACAACGTAGTACGGTCCTGTGCTACTTCGGTCACAATGTTTAAAGCGCATTCCCCCTTCCCTGCTGTCCTGGCCATTCGAGTCATTGTTTGAAAGTATATGAGTTTTATTTGCGACTTTGGTTGCGGGAAGGGTGGGATGTGATATCTTCGGAATGGATGCCTCATATAATTACGATCGAACTTCACAGGTAAGTTCGTTTGATCGTTTAATTATATTTCGGCATCCATTCCTTCAGATATCACTAAGATAATAACAACGTAGATGTTTAAAGCTTACTTGCCAAATAAAACGGTCCATTGAAAAGGTTCTTGGCCATGGTTTTAAAAAACCGGGAACCAAGAAAAGTGATAAAATAAGAAAATAAATGGAATTAAAATATACTCTCGCCGTTCAGGCGAAGACGAACTTCAAAATGGTGGTTGCATAATGACGGTTCGAGCAGAGGGCGATGATAAAATCGAACAAATGTTGTAGAGCTTTCCAACCGGTCCACCCTGGATCAAATATCGACTGATGTACCCAGGCGACGAGCTGCCGAGGTGCTTGTATAACGGTCCGTCGAGTGAGGGTTGAACAGACCTATATAGACACCAGATTGAAGGAGAGATAGCTTTGCTCAACGGCTCAGAGTCTGTTTCGTGACTTCCTTGTAGGGTTTCCTATTTTGTATATAAAAGTCCTCGTTCTGATTTTAAGTACGTCTTATCAATTAGCAACTAAGCCACTAAAAAAGTCTTGGGTTTTCTGAAAAAAATATTGGATTCAAGACTAGTTGATTTGGTCCCAAAGCGACGACTAATTGATTCGAAGTGAGAATATGAACACCTTCGTCATGGCTAGCGAAGCCCGAGAGACGTATCAGGGAAATTGTTTCTAGTCGATGACCAATAGTCAGCAACAACAAGCTAACAAGCTTCCTGGGTAAATACGGCAAGTTGTAAGTCGATGTGTCTTACCAGAGCCGGAGCACCTGTTGTGGGTCCCAGTTGTTGCATATCGAGGACGGGCAGAACGTAAACTCACCAGCCCCTTATGAAACGTCTGATGTTGTGATCCTCACGAATATGTCCTGGCAGGAGGAAAGATAGTGCCGACAGATATGCATTAAAAAGGCCGTATCCCTGTTGCCCTGACTCAAGAGGTGTTGGAAGGAAAACCGGACCTTCCAAAACCTTGCCTGCGAATGGTGAAATGCTTTGGGTGGAGTAAAAGTGCCAATTGGAAGACGAACTGTATTGTGAGTGTTACGGGAGCTAGAGTGGCGAGCATGGTCTCTATGACTTTCTAGGGGATGCCAGAGCGGCGGAAGGTTTCGTTGAAACACGTGTGGCCCCCAGGAAAATTTGTCGCCACAGTGGATGAAAATTGGTGAAATGGACAAGTCGGGTTGTGTTCACCTGGAGGGAACACGATTGGAGTGCTCACAGAGACCTGGGTGAAAAAAGGGGGTACCAGGGTTGAGAGATCCAATAGGCGACAATAGGAATGCTCCCCCTCTGCTTGGTCGTGGAGAAATTTTTGTATTTTTGTATCTTTCATAAAGTAATACAAAAGGAAGAAATGGGTAAAAATAAAAATCGGCCCAGTCATATTTAAAGGCGTTGACGTCAAAGACGCCAGGGCCTCTAAAGCATGAAGTTATTTAACGCTTTTTTTTTGCACTAAGATGCGAACGAGTTGACGCTTGGTCCTACAAACTTTCCTGTTGATTGGACAATGGATTCACATTCTTTTTTTTTTTTTTTTGAATTAAAACTTCTTTACGGACACTTGACTTGGGAAGCAAGCTGGTGAATCCCTTAAGAGAGGGTTACGAAAAGTGCGATCAGGCGAAGCAAACGATTTTACATAAATTAATTCATACCATTTTTTTTTTTTTTTTGCTTTAACGGGATTCGAATCCGCGTCTTTTAGGTTGTGGATCCAGCCTGCTCACCTGCTCACGACAGAGCCATTGGCCTGAGTCAATTTTGCCTGCAATTGCGCTACTTCTTAATCGCTACACATGATTGCCGACATTTCGCTGACGACAAACTGAAACATGCTTTATCCAATACTGCAGACGGTATTGATTCAGGATTGAGCTGTGGAACACCACGAGCGGTGTTTGAGACTTGATGTCAGCAAAACATTGAAGCCCTAAGCTTGTAAATCCAAAATATTTATGTAAAAGCGATCCCCCAATGTCCACCACGAATAAGGGCGTTTCGTGTTCCCAGCACCCCAAAGACATACGAAAAATCGTTAGGACAAATTTCCTATTTTTGGCACTAAAAACTTTATGTTGGTTCTGATACCACCAACGGAGATCTGTCTTTCATCGTTATGACGAAACATGATGATTTTTTCATAGTTTAGAACAAAACCTAGAGACTACTAAATCGACAGTTCGAGAAAAACCTTCCTGGAACAATCGCCATAATCCGCCCCCAGCTAGATAAAATTCCCTCGGATCGAAGTGTTTTAACTATGAGTTTTTCAACTTGGTGAAAACTAAAGGGGCCGAGGCCTGTACAAAAGGGTAACAGGTGAACTGATAACGTTGGCCCTCGTGTTGGAAACGTAAAAATTTTGATCCCTGGGACGGATTGAAATTAAAAAGTAGGCGTCCTTGAGGTCAATGGAAGCTCTAAACAGCTCTCAGAAATGAGACGCAGTGCAGTGCGAATATCGTCCATCTCAAAGTGTACGGTTTGAATGAACTTTTTTTTTTTTTTTTTAATTGACCAGACGGAGCTCCCCGTTATTCCGACCTTCACGGGGTTCCTTGTTGGTCAGGTCCTATTCGTACATCATAGCCACTCCTCAAAACCATGAGGTTATTATTATTATTATTATTTAATTAAGGATGAAACGTTTTTGCCTGATGATTTTTGGCGAGAAATGAGCTGGAAATCAATTGACCTGGCGCAGGAAAACAGGGATTAATGGCCCAATTGCTCTTAATTCATCGACGCATTTGTGCATATGGGGAGCGTCCCTGGTCAAAAGCTGCGGCCGAGCCGGGGCGTGTTGTATTGAAATTACTACAAATGGTAACTGTATCTAGCTCGAGCTGACAGAACCTGTGGTGATTTGTTGCCACGCAGAGTGAAAAGATTTTAAGCGCCTCGCCAGGCTTACCTAGCGTCTCTGATGATAGCGCCGTTTCTCACGCCGATCTTCTCTCTACTCCCTCGAGGGACGCGCCCGAGTTTCGTCTCCCTCTGAGGAACCGGGTGATACCTGTTTAAAGGTCTTATTATGGTACGAGAGTAGGGTTGTGCCCCCCACTTCCTTCTTTTGCAAAACCTCTATTTGTCTGATACAGGCCTGAAAAGGTAGGAGCATTCTCCCTGGTTTCCAGATTTTTCCTTGTTTATTTTTTTTTTCCAGAATGAATGCTCTCGATCAAGGTCCTAAATGATTTGTTTAAGATTGGGAGAATATAAACCATCGAGACGAGCTGATGTCGTAAAATAATGTGAGAGGAGGCGGCCAGAGTCACCTAGGGGAGATTTTCTTCCCTAAGGCTTTGGAAGAGTTTCTGATTTCTCTATTATTAGTGAAATACCTTTTTCTAAGACGGACAGTGGTGCGCCGAGCTGTTTCTAGGAACCCATAAAGAGAGCCACGCGATGTGTGTGGGCGGCCGACATAATGGCTGCCACTTCCGGGTTGACGATCGGCAGCATCAGCCTGTCGCAATTGAGCGGTAGCCGGTAGTGAGGAAAAACAGGAGACCACACTCTGTTAAAGAATCGGGTGTCAGATAGCCGGAAGTGCTTCTGCACCTTTGACTAGGTGCAGGGCTGTTCTGGTTCGCCTCCTAGAATTCTTATTCTTATTCAATGGAGACGAGATCGTCTTCGACGGCAGGCTGGGCGTCTCCTGCTGGCGGAGAGTCGGTGGGGTGGCGAGGAAGCGACGCGACGCCTCGCGGGCCGCCATTATCGCTTCCGCACACTGTCGGTTTTCTCTGTCGCCGATCTATGTGCCGCCACCCCCGAGATGAACGTTGTCTCGAGTGTTGACCTCGCAATGCTACAGCTTGGAGATTGAGTGCGAACCGTGGAATCACGCCCATATAATGTTGGCGATGCCATCTGCGCCGTCCTTCTTTAATTTCTGAATTTGTCGATGAAAATGCCGCGACGAAACTTCAGAATGACGACCTGCTGGTCATTATCCTATGCTACTTTGAAAATTAGCTAAGATAGTACACATCCTAAGTTAGCGTGTATAAGAAATTGATATAAATAAGGAGAATTTATTATACAAACCAGACCAGCTGTGGTGCGATGTGACTCACAGAAGCACAAAACCAACAATGACTCGAATGGCCAGGACAGCAGGGAAGGGGGAATGCGCTTTAAACATTGTGACCGAAGTAGCACAGGACCGTACTACGTTGTTATTATCTTAGTGATATCTGAAGGAATGGATGCCGAAATATAATGATAAATAGTCTGCACTGACTTCGAAAATGATTGGAAGAGGAATATTCGAACAATTTTTGAAAATTTAGGTACTTGAACCAAATGAACTTGATCAAAGTGTTGCTGAATGACTTGCACACAGCAAAAAGAAAGAAGGGATTCTTTTGCAATTCCTAAGCCAGAATGCAGAATAATCAGAATGAAACGAATTTAGAAGCGAAGGTAGGAATGATTTAAATGCTAGAGCTAACTTCATAGCGACCATTTGGTGATTTACATTGTTTGTTTACGAAAAATGGGCTTTGGAATGGATTGTCCTACACAATATCCTATCCAGAAAACTGAGAAAACATAAATTGAGAACCGAAAAAGAAACAGAACAAAATTTTTTTGTACAGAACAGTTTGTTAATAGTAGCGGCTTGTAAATGAGGTCATTCGATCAATGACTCCCCAAAAGAAAAAAGTGAAAAACGCAGTATGAAGACTCTTTGTCTTGTGGAAAATAATAATATAATTATTGCAATTAAATTAGGATGTTTGAATATTCGTATAAGTTATCTATTGAGTTTAGCTCTGTGGTTGTCGGGAAGAATTTTATACACGGCGGGGCGCGGAGATTGTTCGCCCGGGTCAAAGCCAACTCATGCCCTCGTTAAGCGAATACTGGTAGCAACTTGTAACGGGTGCGACAAAAACAAAGCTATTGTATTTCTACATTGTACTAAACAAGGAAATCAGACCCATCTCCGCTCTTACGGTCAACAGCCCAAGAGGGTCTCATTGTAGAATCGAATCATGTGCTTTATTGTGAGCGACGTAATGGATGCTTAAGATAAAGATAGAAAGTCGGACGTCCGACTAACAAATTGTAATAAGAAGTTCACCGTAATTCTCGTAAGGTATGATTTGTCGTATTGGATTTGTGTATGTGAAGTGACAAATGGTTTTTACTGTTTCGTGTGTTTGAATTTTATAAGCTTTTATTTAACTTGCCTTGTTAGTATGTGTGGGTCAAATCTTGCAAGCTAAATTAGAACCACTTCTTGACATCCGATTGAGCTAAAATTTTGTATACACCTTTAGTTCCAGGGACAATACAGTAACCAATACTCAATATTGTAATACTTTCAAAATGGCCGTCCCCACAAGATGGCGGATAATGTATTTTTAGTTAACTCCATTAACATGGGTATCAAATGAAAGGTCTTGAAGAGTTCAAAACGAAATCAATATGGCCGCCGCTCCAAGATGGCGGATTACATTTTCTTTTCAACCCCCTTAACATGGGTATAAACTGAAAGGGATTGAAGAGTAGAAAACGATAAAGTTAGTAACATCACACTAAGTTCAATATGGCCGCAGCAAATACTAAAAAATTGAAAAAATAATAGTAAAAAATATTTTTAAAAACAAGCTTTTATTTAAATGCACTGAAAAGAAGAAAATAAACTTTGAAATAAATCAAATAAAAATTACTTTCAAGATAATATCAATTCTCGCGAAAAGCTTTTATATCATATGCAATTATATGTATGATGTAACAAAATTTGATTTGATTTATTTCAAAGTTTGTTTTCTTCTTTTCAGTGCATTTAAATAAGAGCTTGTTTTTAAAAATATTTTTTACTATTAATTTTTCAACTTTTTAGTATTTGCTGCGGCCATATTGAACTTAGTGTGATGTTACTAACTTTATCGTTTTCTACTCTTCAATCCCTTTCAGTTTATACCCATGTTAAGGGGGTTGAAAAGAAAATGTAATCCGCCATCTTGGAGCGGCGGCCATATTGATTTCGTTTTGAACTCTTCAAGACCTTTCATTTGATACCCATGTTAATGGAGTTAACTAAAAATACATTATCCGCCATCTTGTGGGGACGGCCATTTTGAAAGTATTACAATACTGAGTATTGGTTACTGTATTGTCCCTGGAACTAAAGGTGTATACAAAATTTTAGCTCAATCGGATGTCAAGAAGTGGTTCTAATTTAGCTTGCAAGATTTGACCCACACATACTAACAAGGCAAGTTAAATAAAAGCTTATAAAATTCAAACACACGAAACAGTAAAAACCATTTGTCACTTCACATACACAAATCCAATACGACAAATCATACCTTACGAGAATTACGGTGAACTTCTTATTACAATCTGTTAGTCGGACGTCCGACTTTCTATCTTTATCTCAAGCATCCATTACGTGGCTTACAATAAAGCACATGATTCGATTCTACAATGAGACACTCTTGGGCTGTTGACCGTAAGAGCGGAGATGGGGCGTCTGATTTCCTTGTTTAGTACAATGTAGAAATACAATAGCTTTGTTTTTGTCGCACCCGTTACAAGTTGCTACCAGCATTCGCTTAACGAGGGCATGAGTTGGCTTTGACCCGGGCGAACAATCTCCGCGCCCCGCCGTGTATAAAATTCTTCCCGACAACCACAGAGCTAAACTCAATAGATAACTTATACGAATATTCAAACATCCTAATTTAATTGCAATAATTATATTATTATTTTCCACAAGACAAAGAGTCTTCATACTGCGTTTTTCACTTTTTTCTTTTGGGGAGTCATTGATCGAATGACCTCATTTACAAGCCGCTACTATTAACAAACTGTTCTGTACAAAAAAATTTTGTTCTGTTTCTTTTTCGGTTCTCAATTTATGTTTTCTCAGTTTTCTGGATAGGATATTGTGTAGGACAATCCATTCCAAAGCCCATTTTTCGTAAACAAACAATGTAAATCACCAAATGTCGCTATGAAGTTAGCTCTAGCATTTAAATCATTCCTACCTTCGCTTCTAAATTCGTTTCATTCTGATTATTCTGCATTTCTGGCTTTAGAATTGCAAAAGAATCCCGTCTTTCTTTTTGCTGTGTGCAAGTCATTCAGAAACACTTTGATCAAGTTCAAGAGGTCCGTAGGAAGCACTTTTCTGGAATTTACAAACTAGAAAATTGATAACTATGTTGGCTCTGGGTTAAAAAAATCTACACCCCTAGCCTTACAGAAACCCCACCTTTGCTTCCAAAACGTATTGTATTGTTTCCTAGTTAGGGTTTATGCCACTACAGATACAGCGTTTTGAGCTATACTGTGGTTGATATAAGATTGTCGGACAGGAGCTCCACCACCAGGGTAATTTTCCTCAAGAATAGATGACCCTGGCTGGAAGGAGATAACATCAGATCACTTTTGGATGTGAATATAGTTGGTTTAGACTTAAGTATTTTTAGAAAAGGTGGTTGATCAGGCCATTTTGGAAAAACCGTCAAACCCTCTGCCTTGTCCTTGAAATAATCTTTCGTAGATCTCTGTATATAATGGCAAAAAGGGGGAAGGCATTGAAAAAGCGACTTCACAAGAATCTGGAACTGGTAACATACTGGATATACTGGGCACTTATGATTAAGTTGAGAAGCAAAACGGTCTATTTCGTGTGTACCAAACACCCTTCTAATTTCAGAACAGGCTTCTTCGCTTAGCGAATATTCTGTCGATCCAATATATGAAGCTATGAGACTAAACTGTCTTTGTTCGCACCAAAGCAAAATGCGACGTCTTATCTCATTTAACTTTAAATATTATTTTAACTCCTCCAAACGATTGAGGTAAGCAACTTCTGTACAGTTAAATATCCTAAGCAGAATCTGGAAATTCTGTGGACGCTTCGCAAAAGTATGTACCTACACCAAAGAGCACTGCTTTTAGTTCTAGGAAGCTACTCGCCTATTCATGCTCCGACCTATTATTATGTTCCACACATGTTCTATGGGCGATAGGTCTGGTGATCTAGTCGGCCATTTAGGAATATTAATGTTGGTAGCTCTAAGATACCGTAGAGTCTCTGCTGTCACATGAGGACAAGTATATCTTGTTGGAGTATACCATTGTTGACTCTTTGAACATATGGTGTTGTAAGTAGTTCTAAACCTCATGTAAGTTGCAGTGTTTAAACGACCGCGGAGTAACACTAGAGGAGTCCTACTTCCAAGATTGATACAATCCGAAACGATGATGCCACTAGTAATTGTTTAATATTTTAGAGCAAATTAATGTTAAAAATCGGCGTTGTCCAGGTCGATGTGTGTTACTCTTTTACGGCCATTGTGGATCAATAATAGTATATTATGATACGAGTTTAATAAGAAGCATTTTGTCGCACGCACGGGTTTAGGGAAAGACGAGCGTAGCGAGGAATGCCCAAAAAGGGTAAGTGCGACAAAATGCTTTATAAACGAGGTATCATACAGTATTTTTTCTACTTTGCCACGTTTTATACAAAATAACCAAATTTCACAATCTAGGGAATTTCGCGGCAGTTGGCCACATTTGTGCATTAACGGCGGCTATGAAAAAGAATTAATTTAAAACGTCAATAAACGAGTTCTAAGTGACCCAAAAAGCTACAAGATTTTCTATAAAAATGATCATACCAAAATATTCTACATATTTTTACGAAGGGATTGAGGTACGGATGAACACGATCCGTTTGTTCTAAATATTTTAAAACAACACAAAATCTGCACAAAAGTTTGACGTTTTGGGGTTGTGAAATCTCCCCATCTACAAAATGTTTAGAATCAAATCCCGCCGCACAAACAGGTGGACCCCCTTATCCGCGTCATCACTGCCCGGAGACACAAATCCCCTCAAACATCACAATTATAGTATAGTGGCATCACAGTCTTTGGCAAGTGCGATCAGTGCACTTGTTTGTGTTACGAGCTTGTCCACCACCAGGCAACAAAACGGCGTGCCCCAAAAGCACGTGAAGCCACCCCCCAAACGAGTGCCAACAATATAGTAATGCCAATTCCCATCAACAGCTGTTGCTGTTGTTCCCTCTGCCAGCCACTTGGAGTTGACACCTTGACAGCGAAGTATTATAGGTTAGGATTGCGCTGGGATTGCCAAGTTTGCCAATATTAAAAAAATAAATTATACTATTGTTAGTAGAATTATTATAACACCGTTTTTGTCTATTATGACACGCAAAACCGTATCGTAATAGCCTCAGTACAAACGCAAAGTAGAAAAATAGTATTTAACGTTACAAGTCCGGTAGGTTACTTGTAACGAGTTAGAAGTCTAAACGAGTTACAAGTAACTACCGGACGTGTATTGTAATGCATTTTATTTCATACTGTAAGCCTGTTCTTCATTATTTTATTTCAAAAATCAAAAAATCACATTTTGTGAAAATCGCATCACCTTTGTTGTACATGTAAAACTTCATCAATAGACGACAAATACGTTTGAAAATGTCAGATTAATGTCAGATTTGATTTATAAAGATGAAACTGTCCGGTAAGTGTTGCCTAGCGACACTTACCGGCTCTGATACTGTAATAGCTCACCTACCGGACGCAAATTGATCCTTTAATGGAACATCTACCGGACCGTATGAAATAAAAAAATCTACACTCGTCTGTAAAGATGACGTTGTTCCTCATGAATGCGACATTCTTGTCGGTCTGTAGTCACTCTTGGTCGTCCAGAACCTCTGGTATGCGATTGTCTGCTTTCTCGAACCATGATGTCCAAACAACGGATGATAGTTGCAATATTTCATTCTAAACGTCTAGCAATTTCGCGGAATAAAAACCCGGCCTCCTTTAAACGGGTTTAACTGCTGATATAAGGACTGCCTTATATCTAGTGGCATTATTGGATGTTAGTATGACAACTAAGTATCAAATAAACACAGCTAACTGTCTGCAACTTGTAACGAAGTTGCCGAAAAATCCGAGTTTAGATACCGACGTTAAATACCGTCAGCGAAGCGACTTTCGCACGGCGGAGCGGTCCGTCGATTCGCCATTTAAGCAAAGCCGTGCACCTGAAATTTAGATATATAACTTTCCGGCAAAAACAGTTTGCAGTGTCACAGCGCGCTGCGAACGGGACTATCCCGGAGTCGCTACGACCACCCCCAGCCGCCGACCTTGTCACGCCCGGCCATGCCCTTTCATCAAGCCGGAAACCGCCTTAAATAAATGCTTCCGGGTGTCGTACCGAGATGGTTCTTACATCATATTGACCACTGAAGAAGCGCGCTTCGGACGCCGCCATTCCGGACCCGATACGATGCCCGGAGCCGATGTCGCTTCGGTGGGAAGAAAACACGGTGATAAGACCGTCACTCTTCGGCATTGCGAGAAACCGTCCGCATCAACCTCCAGCAGGTCTATAAAAGAGGCTCCGCTTAGTTAGAACACCAAAGGGAATCGTGCCCTCTCCGAACAACCATCCGAGCTCCCTGCTTCTTTCCTAGTCCTCTCCGGTAGCTAGCCGCTGTAATCAGATATTCCGGTATTTACTGGTCTCCGGGAAGGTTGGATCCAGACGGGAGGATCTCAGGGTTCCACGCTGTCCAAGCTTCCGGTTCCACCAGACCGGCTTTTCTCTGCTAGCTATCCAATACCCGCCAACGTCTAGCCTTCGTAACAAGGTATACCGGTTTCTACTGGTCACCGGAAAGGTTGGGTCCAGACGGGGGATCTCACGGTTCCACGCTGTCCAAGCTTCTGGTTCAACCATATCGGTTTTTGCTAGCCTCCCGCACCCTCCGGCACCTAGCCACCCGCCACCATAATAAGTTGTCCTAATTTCTACTGACCAGACCGATTTTTTTTTCTGCTGGCTAGCCCAGACAACGACCGGGTGTACCGTAACTTTTATCATCGACCGCTCGGGTTCCGAAACTTGTAGCAAATGACCGACCGTACACAGGGGGCGGGTACACAGCCGTTTACAGGGTGCACCGCAACTTTTTACCTAAGGGTCTTTTTGTATCTTTTAAGAGAAATTGGATGTTGACCAAAGCAGTATTTCCACTGTTTTTGCAGGTAAAACACGTGTTATGTATTCACGATGGAAATAAGACATCACTTAAGTGGAGAAAAGACCAACAGAGCTATTGGTATGCTGCAGGCTGGTCTGCGTCAAGTTAATGTGGCAGAAACCATGGGGTACGGCAAAGTGTCACAAGTCGTTTATGGAGTAGGTTTCAAGAGACAAATTCTGGGCGAGAAAGACCTAGGAGTGGACGACCAAGAGCGACATCAGTCCAGAACGACCGTTACTTGTTGTTAACAACTCGCAGAAATCCCACACTTTCTGCCGTTAGAATAAGAAATGCTCTGCAGCAAAGTCGTAATTCGTTTGTGAGTTTCCAAATTGTAAGAAATTGTTTACGCGAATTCCAAATAACAATAAGCCATCCTCCATATAGAACCCCTAGATTAAGTTTAGCGGACCATGCGGCACGCTTACTCTGGGCCACACAACATCAATTTTGGGATGACGAACGGAATTATGTTCTGTTTGGAGATGAGTCTCGGTTTGGGCTCCACAGGTATCTGTTTGGGTTTGTCAGAGAACGATGAATGGTGTGACATATACCAATGATATTATAAACGAGATTTTACCGAATTTTCAGGCCACTATTGGTCACCAGTTTATTTTCATTGACGATAATGCTCGTCCCCATCGAACGCGCGCTGTCATAAATGCCCTGGAAAACCACGGTCTTCCACTTCCTCCTCGTTCAGCAGACCTGAATCCGATAGAGCACGTATGGAATGCTCTTCAAAATCATTTACCGCCCCCCGATAGCATAGAAGATCTGAAGAACCATTATTACGGCAACAAATTCCTCAAAATGATTATTGATAACTTATTATTAGAAGTATGCCACGGCAAATTCGTGCAATGATAAGGCAGAGGGGCAGAAATACTCGATATTAGCTCGTCCGTTGTTCTAATTTTCAAATTTATTTTTTAAAATGTGGCTTTAACTTTGATTTCTTGCCTTGTTGTTGATTGCAACATCAATTATTATTTGTTATGTTTCGTTATTCTTTACAATATATATTTTTTTCGGAACTGATTTACTTCAATTTTATCTAAAATGACAAATATCTTTTTTGCGAAGTGTAGTTGTACATAGTGTGAACATTAAACTGCTGTAACACCGAGTTGAATTTATTTTTCCCTCCGCCAAACCAGACAGCCGACCCCTGGAGTACCGTACTCCGACTTTTAGCTACCCGTGGTCCCGTGGAACATACCACATAAAAAAACTGGCGCTCGAGGCAACCGTCGCTGCCGCCGTAAACAAACTTCAAGAATTTTTTCACTCTTTAAAAATTGTCTCGTTGTCTCTTGAAAGTTCTTTTGAAAAAAGAATTTTTATTGTTACTTATAGTACAAAGGAAAAGTCTAATCTCGAGTATTGCAAGCATTCTTGAATTCGCTTAGTAATTAGTATTTATACAACTTTCTTTCGAACCTATATTTTAAAACAATGATTTTTTAGTTCTTTGGAGCTAGTTTTAAATGCAGCTTGTTGACGTATAGACACTTAAATGTGTTCAGAAGAAGTATGGTTAAGAAATTGGGGTTCTGTAACGTTAAGGTTACTTGTCTAGACAAAAAGCTAAATTTTGTGAAAGATCGATTTTAGGCTATAGCATCAACAGGAATTCTGCAATCTGTTTAGATAAAAAGCAATTCCTCTAAATTCGTGTTTAGTCCGTAACATAAGCTACCACGTGACTACTTATTTTTTTGTAAAGTTGTAAAACTTCAAAAAACATACATACAGCCGAACATAGAACCTCCTCCTTTTTTGAAGTCGGTAAAAAAGGAGGAGGTTCTATGTTCGGCTGTATGTATGTTTTTTTTCCTTTTATTCACCGATATCTCCCTTAATTGTGGACCGATTTTGAAAATTCTTCTTTTATTTGAAAAAGTATACTCCAGAGGTAGTCCCATTGTCACCAAGTCCGGATCTGATAAAGGGCTCTCATGGAAATCGAGGGAAATTCTCAAATTTTTCCTTTTATTCACCGATTTGTGGATCGATTTTGAAAATTCTTCAGGTCTTTGCGTCTGGGAGTCATCATTGCCTTAGATTTTTCAGGTAATAATATAATTCATCATTTTTTCAGTATTTCTGGTTGTAATTTTTTATCGTTTGCGTCTTTCATCTTCATTTTCAACCAGCCGTCGTTTCCTCATTCGAGCAGCGTCCTTACCAAGTCTATCCATCACTTAAAATTGTAAAATAATTAGCTTTTTTGAAAAAAAGATACCGACTTCAAAAAGCGAGAAATAAGTCAGTACATGTATTATTACATGTGCTACCTACTGATCTGTTTGAAGTCGGTGCCAAGCCAAAAAAATAGGCAGACGTCGTTGACGGCCTGATATTGAATTTTTGATGCGCTATAAAGTTGTTGATATATTTGTATAATGACAATAGGTTACAAATTTGTTAACCTCTTTGGCTTGGCACAGATGAGTAGGTAGCACATGTAATAATACATGTACTGACTTTTTTCTCGCTTTTTGAAGTCGGTTTCTTTTTTTTAAAAAGCTAATTATAAGTAAAGTTGAACGATCATTATAATCACTGGATATAAACTGATTATCGTAAGTCAGTGAGGATCATTTCATGGTCTATAATGCAGATAGGCAGAAAAAAAGTCCACAAAAACATTGTTCTGGACTGGCCGGCTAGTCCCACAAATTCAAGCTGATACCTTGTACTGAATTCAGTCCAAAATCGCAGTAAAAACAGATTGTCCAAAAGCGCAGTATAAATAACACGTAAATTTAAAAAAAGAGACGGTCAATTGTTTTAAACTGGTCCATTTTCAATTTTTCTTCCACCGCCGTGGATAATAGAGGGGGATAATATCTGTGGGGATTATTCCCTATTACATTTTTCACAAATCTATAATATACAGGGTGACATAGATGCCTGCAATAGATTTAAGATAAAAATAGGGTGAACCCATTTCAGTAAACTTTGTGTAAAGATACATCTCCAAATTCGAGAATATGATTTTGTACTTTTGTATGTAGTAAATATGTACGTTGAAAAACTATAGATACCCTAACCTAAACTGATAATAAATGTATTACATAGTCACCTGTTATGACTAGGAATAATTATGGATATTATTTAGACCTGGCTACACCGCTCGTAATTAAATTACGTAATTAAAAAGTTTTCAACTCGGTCTAATTAGTGCAAAAATGAATGTCAACAAGTTTTTAACAGAGTTCATTAATTATTTCAGAAAATAACATGATTGTGGTATGAGATATGTATATCAAAAAAGCCTCTGCCAATCTCACACTCATCTCAGAATCAACTTTGGGCAGTCATAAAAAAAAATATTTCTAAAATAAATTACATACGGTAATTGTCTGACAACAATTAATTTCGTATACGTGCATTAGCCAAGAACCGCCAATTTAAATTGTCAAATAAAGTAATTCTTGTGCAATTAACTTACACCCTTCCAATGAGAGTTTCCCTAAGTTATTTTTCTCATGGATAGTTGGTTGCCACAGACAAAATTTCAACATACCTACCCCAGACAAACGCTGAAATGAGTTTGCATTCCTACTGCAGCGCGGTTACGAGTAAATGAAGAAAATAATTTCTGCTGAAACTTAACAACAAAGTGAAATAAATGGCAGCTTTCAAGAGAAAGATTAACCGCGATGCATCTTACTTAGTTTTCCGAATAATTCGAGCTGTTGCATTGCGTATATGGGGTGAGCCTAAACTTTGTTTTCTCTATGGACGTGTCCTCGAAAATAAAATAAACACATTTCTTCGTTCGGATTAAACGTGTTTTGGCGTGAAAACGTCTATTCGCTCGTCAAGTACACTGATAGCCGGTCAAACTTTCTTGATTTACAAATGTCGTCAGATCTGAATTGCTAAAAACTACGAGGCTATAATAATGCTTTAACAACGGTTCAGCTCACAGCTGGTAGGGCATGTTGGCATTTGCTTCGCCTGTCACGTTATCGGACTAGTGTAGATGCATGTTTGTGATTGTTGAAAATTAGCGTTATATAAAGTTATAAATTAGTGTAGCGTAAGCAAAATTTTTCAATAGCTTTTGCAACAAACGGTCATCTTTTTCAATCAGATGTTTGGTTTATAATATCTAGAAAATTATAGCGCTTACTAGCTCAACGGCCAATAACTAGGCTTTTCAAGGAATGACTTGCGACATATACGTAGTCGTTTTATTTACAGTTTAACTCTCATGTAAGACGTATGAACAGAAATTAAATTCTTTCATTCTGCATTGTGGTTTTAAACTTGTTACTAAAATCAAAGTGAATTGGTTTGAATACACATTAGGAAAATATTTCCAATATAAACGGAATCACATCACATCTAAGATGAAATATGTAAACACAAATTCATACTCACATAATAATTTGCCAATATCATCCTTCACTGTCGCCAACAGCAAACGTGTGTGAATCTCACAAATTTTAAAAAACGCAATAAAATTTTTCGAAATTGCATTCGGAGATTGGGTTGGTTAAATTACCATCTCTGGCTCGTACGCTGTTGTAAAAAGTAAAACAAGTTCATTTTAAAATTACAATCTCTGCTTGAATTAATTAATCTGCAAAACCTCGACTAATTAAACCGTCCGGAGTAGGAGCCAATTTATTTCGATCGTTCGTCAAATTTTATCCCTCTCTTAGCAATTCCGAACTGCAAATGAGCAATGCCGAGTATACATGAATTGCCACTAGGAAAATCAAACAATCACAACTGTATGCTCGTAATGAATAAAAACATGTTTCCGATGAATTCACGGGGGCTGCGGGCTAACATGAAATGGTCATATACTCCCTCTACTAGACCGTTTAAACCCCTAAACACCTGGGGCTCAAATTAATTAAAAGCGGTTCGATTGAGGTTGGATTTTCTTTCAGCTTTACTGCATATGCACATAAATTATGTTAGCAATTGTGCAATTATTGCAGCTTAGTGCAATTACACTGTTCGGGGAACAAAAACTAACAGCTTGCATTCAATTAAGTTTCATTTCTCATTTTCAATTATACGTCAGCTTTGCTTTTGAAGTTTTTATGTATCTTTAAACCCATCTTCAGACTCGTAATGCAATTTATTTGTTTTTGTGGTCTGCAAAATCATATTTAAAACAACTACTCTGTGCACGAAAATTCCCTCTTTGCGTTAATCGAATAATTTAAATTTCATTCGCGAACTAGTGGTTTGAATAATACATGTATGCTTTATGTTTTAATGGATCTTTCTTATCTGAATTTGATCAACATGGGTATAATGTACCTGATATTAGGGGAAGTAAATATAGTTTAATAAAAATTGTATGTAGCAATTCAATAAAATTAGTAAGTACAATGAATTTTAATCGAAAATTTCGTTGACTTTTCTGATTTCTGACACACTGTTTAAGATAATGTAAGAAAATTGACTAATTTCTGAATAAGGCACACACCTCACAAAGTAATTTTAACAAAACAGAAAAGAATATATTGAAAGACCTAAATCATTGGCTTACAAAGATTGGAAAAATTCACCCATTTCATACACTTTGCAAATACCGAGTGATTCAGAATCACATTAGTCAAAGAGCCCTTTGGAAACAAAAATAATAAAATTGTCTTTGTTTACAATATTATTTTTAAATTTGACATTTGATAGCCGTCAGGATTCAGAAAAAGCAATGGCTTCTCGCTCACTGTGGTTTATGGAACACCGCAACTTGTAATTCTTTGCTGTGACAATTATTGTACAGAGGAATTAGATTAATTTTCTGGTCCACAAAGTCTACGCTTGGATACAGGAATCTTACTGGCTACCGACTCTTCAATCTACGTCTTACAATAACGGATGACGGATGTCCCGTGTACATTTCTGAATTCGGTAGCTTCAGGAAATCAACAATCCCCTTGGGGGTCTTATATATTGTAGCGTTTACGGGTTCACAAAACTATTTATTTGAACAAACTATGTATAATTTATTTAAACACTAGACTATTTACAGTTATAACAGCACAATTATTTATTTCTACAGTCTCACGGATTATGTCGCTGAGTAGCTTATTCGCACTTCTTCATCGACGCGACTCGACTAGACTGACTATCCGGCAGTCGTTCTCCCGTCCTATTTAAAGCGGGAAGCCGCTTTCTGGTTGCTTCGAGAACTTCCAACCTAGAATACTCGCGATCCTACGAATTTACGACTAAATCATCACGCCGCTATTCTTTGAGAACGTCACACTGCCCCCTCCTTAAAGATGTTTCGTCCCAAAACGTCGAAGCAGTCTCATCGTGGCGGAACCTGCAGTTTGCTTTTTTCTGCACCCATACGTTCTATGGAAGTAACAATCGACAGCCTTCCAGTTCGTTGGCTTTTTTGGGTTGTAGCAATGCACTAAGATCTCCACTCCCGTGAAACGAAAGATCACTTCCAACATACTTCGGACTAGCCTCCAATCCAAGCAATCAAATCCACAGGCGATCTTCGGGATTGCTAATTTGGTGATACCCTGAGAGAGGACGATTTCTCTTAACACACATAAAGTATCCCAAACATTTTGGTAGGTAGCCTTCTCGAACGTGAATTGTTTCGTGACTAGATAGAAGATGTTCCTTCGTGAATTCTGCCTGCCAGACATAGTAACCCTCCAACTTGTGGGTTTTGCTTCCGAAGCTCATCGAGTCTACCAAACTTCCTTTTGAACACAGTGGCAATCTCTCTCGACATGTCCAGATCTTGAGACACACAATGGACTAGTGAATAGTCTGCTGGAGCTTTAAAAATGTCCTGCCGTACTTCTTGGGTGACTCCAAACCGGGACTTATAACTTCCAGAATGCAGAGTCATAAACTCTTCGAATGACAGGTCTTCCACTGGCATCAATTGCCGTACCTGCTCTTCTTGCTGACGGCCCTCGTTGGTTCCATGGTATGGTGACAGACGGTTAAAGTGGATGATCTTTGGTTTTCCGTTTGGTCTCTTTCTTATGCGATAAACGACATCATCAATTCGGTTAAGAACTTCGTACGGCCCTTCCCAAGAAGTCTGTATTTTTGGAGACAAACCTCGACGTCGTCGTGGGTTGTACAACCAAACCAAGTCGCCTGGCTGGTATCCACCTCTGTCAGAATTGATGTCGTAGGTATCCTTCATCCGATCGCTAGCACTCTGAATGTTTAAGCATGTCCAATAGTGAATGTCTTCCATCCTTCTTCGCAGTTCGGTGACATAGTCATCGCCAGCTAAGTCTTCACCCGGTGGGCACCCAAATTGCAAATTGCACTGAAGACGTAATTCGCGACCCATCACTATGCTAGCTGGTGTCTGTCCGGTTGGAGAATGGGAGAATGCATAGTGAAAATTAATTACAAAGGCCAAATCGCCTACGAGAGAATTTAGATTCGATGTTTGGAAAAATATGGTTAAGGAAATTTGACATGGATTTGACATGGTGCAAGTTGAAATAAAAAACGACAATACAATGAAAGAATCAGAGAAATTACTTACAGAATACGATGATGCCTTACAGGAGAAGATTGAGCAAATTGCAGAAGTTAAAGGAATATTGAAATTACAAGATGAAAACGTTAAGCCAATTTTTTTTAAACACAAAAAAGACTAGAGGAGTTGGGGTACTCCAGTTGTTCCTGTTCTAAAATTTAATGGCGAAATTAGATTATGTGGCGATTACAAGTCAACGATTAACAAATACTTATATGATGATAAAGATCCAATCAAGATATTCTGCAAATTGGGTGGTGGTAAATATTTCTGCAAATTGGACATCTACCAAGCATATTTACACATGGGCATCGATAAAGATAGTCAGATGCTCCAAGTAATTGCTACGCACAAAGGTCAATTCAAGATGAAAAAATTAATGTTCGGAGTCAAAACAGCTCCAAATACGTGGCAGAGATTCATGGATCAGACTCTGGTAGATATTGGTGGAGTAGTTTGTTTCTTCGATGATCTTGCATTCCAGGGAGAAACACCTCAGGAACCGTTAGAAAGATTAGGAAAGGTGTTAACTTGATTACGAGAAAATTTAATTTACATGTAAATAGGAAGAAATGCAAACATTTTGAAAATTCAGTTACATACCTCGGTTACAGGATAGATGCAATGGGTTTACATGCAAAAGAAGAGAAAATTGAATCTATTACAAAGAGTCAACGTCTAAGAAATGTAAGTGAACTTAGAACTTTTTTTGGTATGGTGAATTACTATCAAAAATGGAGACGAAAGACCAATTGCATTTGCCTCAAAATCGTTAACACAATCTGAGAAGGGTTACAGTCAAATTGACAAAGAAGCTACTGCCATAGTTTGGAGATTGAAGAAATTTTTTCAATATTGTTACGGAAGAAAATTTACATTAATTACAGACAAAATGCCATTGAGTTGCATTTTTCATCCAGACAAGAATTTACCAGCAACCTCTGCAGTAAGTTTACTACATTACATTACCAAGTTTGCTATCAGGTTTTAATTATGAAAGCCAGTATAGAAGAAATGAGCATAGCAATGATGATTATTTTTCAAGAAATCCACTACCAATAAGAGCAGAAAAGATGGTGGGTAGGGGAATTTTTGCAGGGAATATTGAATTGTTCCAAATTACTCAGTTTGAGTTTCTACGAATTACGCAAAGGGATATCAAGAAAGGAACACTAAGAGATCCAGAAGTACGGGAGGTATGTTTAGCTGTAGAACTAAACTAACTAAAATTTTCAAAGAAACAGAAATTACAATACAATACAAGATGGTTGTTTATTCAGAAGAATACGAGTAATTATTCCGATGAAATTATGAGACGAAAGTTTTTGGAAGAATTACACACGGCACACATGGGAATTGTAAAAATGAAGGCATTAGCAAGAGGCTATGTCTGGTAGAACAACATAGATAGAGATATTGAAAATGTTGCAAGAAGTTGTATAAATTTCGCAAGAATAAAAAATGTTCCACCAAAAGTTATTATATTGTTAGTGGTAGATTCTTACACTAAACGGATTGAAGTAATACCAGCAAGATCAATAGAAACGAAGAAAACAATAGTGAAGCTTAGAGAATTTTTGTTTAAGATTTGGGTTACCTTCAACTGATAACGCAAAATGTTTCAAGTTACGAGAATTCGAGAACTTCCTAAAATTAAATGGAATTTTTCACAAGACGATAGCAGCATACTACAATAATGGTCAAAATGAGCGTTGTGTTCAAACAGTGAAGAAAAGTCTAAGTGGAATTATTATGGATGAATCAATAGATTTACATCTGAAGCTGTGCAGATTTTTACTACAATACAGGAAAACACAGCAGAATTGATGGAAGAAAAATTCGAACAAAAATCAATTTAGTGAAAACGAACTTACCAGAAGAAAAAGACAAAGATCATAATGTTGATAAAAAAATACGACATTTTAAAGTGGGAGATAAAGTACTAACAAGGAAGTATGGAGATAAAGATAGAAAATGAAACTTGAGCAAAATTATTGAAAAAACTGGTGCTAGAAATTACAACGTGCAAGTTGGGGAAAATATTGAAAGAAGACACATCGAGCAAGTTTTACCTTATGTGGATGAAGTAGAATGGACTAATTGGAAAAAAAGTGAACAAGAATAAAAAAATGAAGTAAGAAGAAATACTCCAAGAGAGCAGAGAGAAAGTGTAGATCAAAATCAGAGGGAAACCGGCGAAGTTGCAGAAAAAGAGTCGGTACCATAAATTTATCACCTGTTGTAACAGTGCGAAGATCACGACGTTTAAGCAAACTACCTGAGCGACTTCAAATGAAGTAAAGAAGGATTTTAGCGGGGGGAAATAGAAAGGAATCAATAAAGAATAAAACTGACATTGAATCTGAGGTTTATAATAAGCGATTGCAAGATATGTATTTCTAATACATAAAACTCAGTTACTCTGAATCACCCGGTACAATCCTAATATTCATGGTATGATGTACTAACCAATGTAAAAACCAAAGTAAAAAAAAACATTAAACCCGGTTCCATTGACAGTAATCCTTCGGATATTCCACACTGATGAGGTCTAATAAAACCGGTCTATGGTCAGGTTTATACACCCTCTTAGGGGGGTGGACAACCCTTTAAGAATTTTAAATGGAACGACTCGTCTTGTGATACATCATTAATTTGAAAGATTACTTCACGAGGAGTCTTTCTATGTAATTGCTTTTACTATTTGCCACTTATTTATGGGATGGAGATGGATGGATGGAAACTTCTATCTCCATATTATAGCAAATTGGCGCTCTGATTGTTTGCTTTTTGTTATCAACTTTTTAGGCGGCTTCTATCATTAGGTTTTGTCATACATGTATTTTAATGAAATTGAAGATTTGTCTGTTTTAAAAAAAAACAACGTCTTAGTCCCATTAGTAAAAATGGTGTCGATTGTCGATTCATTGTTCATTTACGGAGCTAAGCATAGTGTGCTCGTGCTACTGCAAGGGAGCTTAACGCAAGACATCCTAGTAAAAATGTCCGCGCTAAATTACGTTATTACATTGGTACAAAAATTCCAAGTAACTGGAAAAGAAGAAGGTGGTTGATGAAATGGCTCAGATTGAGGTACTCGGTCATTTTGATATGGATCCAAATAGCCCATTTGCGTCGTACGTAAACTTATAAAACTGTACAATTGTCATCCTTCATGATGAAGACTCTTCAGGACTTAGGCGAGGACGACTACGACAGAAGACTGGAGTTATGCGAAATTATGACCGAGAGAATTATTGTGAACCCAAACTTCGTCAAAAATATCTGCTTCAGTTATACAAAGCCCCTCAGAAACTAAATGTATGAGCTGGAGTACTTGGCGACGCAATTATAGGTCCAGTTTTCATTGACGGGACATTGAATGGCACATTTTACTTGGATATGCTAGAAAACGTAATTGATCCTCTAACCACAGAAGAGTTAGAAAACCAGCGCGGCGTTGAAGTAAATCAAATGTTAGTTGATGTATTTTTCCAACAGTATGGACCCCCCCCCCCCACATTATGCGGTCAATCTGCAAAATGGGCTAAATAATAGATTTCCTGATCATTGGATTGGTATAGGCGAGGAACTATTGATTGGCCGGTACCATCACCTGATTTGACTCCTTTGGATTTCTTTCTGTGGTTTCATTTAAAATCGGTGATTCACAAAACACAACCTGCTAACTTGGAAGATTTACATCAAGGAATAATTGAAGGGCTGGGTGCTAAGAGGGGTGGACAACTAAAAACCTATCCCCCTCTGTATAAATCTTGACATGTTTTTCTGTTCAAAGTTATTGAAGGTGTTCACTTTTCAAAAAATTACCCTGTATAATCCTTAAATACCAGCGAAGCGGTATGGGCCTCAACCTCTGCTCAGGCCACCGCTTGGCAGATGTAGGCAACGATAAAAATTTCAATTTTTTACCGGGAATCCAACTTAGTTTCACCGTCAGAAGCTACTGCGGATCCACACTATCGGGCGAGAGGATTCACACTATTGGCGAGAACAGATTGTTATAATATGTAGTTGGTAATGGGTTCAAAGCGAGGTTCAAAGAGTCTGTCTTTGTCTATCCTATGGAAAGGCAGTTATATTCGCTTAATAGTGTAGATGATGATTTGTCTCGACAATAATATCCTTTGACGGAGTAACAATAATATCCTTTGACTGTCTCGCAATAGTGTAGAAGACCTTCCATATTTTCAAATGATAGTTGCAATGATAAATCTAGCAAACCTCAGAATGATTTTGGTATGGATGTTGATGTATTCGTCTGCCTCCAGCCTGCTACAGAAAAAAAAATCAATCACTCTGTATATTTCAAGACATTCGATTGTTCGCTCGCATGACTTTTCTCGTTCTCTTTTCTCACGCTATAATTTTGCAAAACCAAACTTATTTTAGCAATCGAATTACTCTGTCCCGTCCGTTGGGAACGAAATAGGATATCAGAAACAGAAACAAATCCCGATAGACGGAAGTTAATAAGTTAAATTTGACAAGTCATATTGTTTTGCGACATGTCCTAGCAAGATATTACGATCTCTGGCGAATTTATACAACATTTCAAGCGACAGTGGAGAGAGTATTACGAGCTCACCATGTGTTCATTCCACAAATCCTGGAATTGTAGAGAACATAGTCAGCATCTGTGACACTCGCGTTGACGTTCTTGAACAGACTTCATACTTAGATGTGCAATCAAGCAAAGTTATCTGCAAATTCTCGTTATGTCCCTTCACCGTCTCACCGACTTGATATATCAGACTAATTGGGATCTTTAAAGTCGAGTTGACTTTCTTTGTAGAAATTAACTATTTAATTTGTGTAGAATTGGGCACAACGCGTCAACTAGTCTTCAATGAATCTAAAAATAGTTTTATAATAATTGTGCTTTCTTATAAACAAATGTCAGTTACGAGATTCTGCTCTTTATGGTCTCAAACATGATTTTACCACACGTGGACCGCAGCCAAGTTTAAGCCAGTTATTTACAATAATTTATTTGCTTTAAAAGGATTAAAATATCATAAATTTATCTTCATAGAAATGTGTGTACTGTATACACAATTAAAACGAAAGCCGCCGCCGAACAAATAAACACTTTGAATATAAGACACACAAAAACGTCAGCTGGTTGTCGGCTGCAACTGAAATGATGTTAAGGAACTCTTTGTTTACAATTCACTTCACTCGAAATGTTTTGATACCTAAAGCATGTTTAATATGATTTCTTCCTTTTAATTGACCAAACATAGGGTGGAATCTATCATCTGTTGGTCACTGAAGGTAATAGGGAAAAGGTGGTGCCAGTGGAAACATGTAAAAAAGTTGCATCTAAATTTGCTGACCATTGGCTACACGTTTATTTCATGTTTATAATAAATTTCGAGTTTTCGGTTCGTTATTATCCAGTTAATTAGTTAAGGAGGTTGGGGCGTTAGGCAAAAATAATGAAAAAATTCTAAAAGATATTTTTTTCAATAGATTATTTCATTACCCAATTTTCTGTGAAAAATCCAAGATCATTAGGAAGCTTATTAAGCAGTAAATGCAATAAAACTGTTACATGTAGTCTTATGGAAAATCTGTCAACTCTACATGTGAATGGCACATTTTTTATTCTAACTAATGAACAAATAATGCTAGCACTACAGAAGTTAACTATGTTATAAATTGATATTTTTTTTCCAATACGGTTAGGAAGCTTTTAGTTAACGAAAAAAATTATTAAACATGACTACTTTTGAATTACCGACCACCTAGCTTTAGCGAAGCGGCAACGTTGTATTTAGAAATAAGTGGCGGGAAATTCGAATATTTCATATCTGACATCAAGATATCAATAAATATCAAGCTTTATATTATTACAAGTACAAACTCCTAGTAATTTTTTTATTTAGATAAATGAAATGGTCGAGTTAACTATTGAAGTAATTTATTATCTAATTTTTGAATATAATAAATACAATTATTAAATATGAGATAAACATACACATAAAATTAGCTTATTTTTTCAATAAACTTAAAAGAACTGCATTGTAGACTGATAAACTATGAACTTGACGTGAAAAGAAAAACTCACAAAATTTACAATAGTTGAGAAAAATACAAACTAATTAATTCCTGTCAAACTGACCAAGCGTTTTTCAGTTTTCACAAAATCACTTATAGTCAGCTCACTGCGAGTATCCACCCGCACTGCAGCATCTTTGCAAGTACCTATAATCTCATAATTGTCTTTCCAACAGTAAACCCTTATTTTCAATTCACCTGGTACAACTTGTATTGACTTGCAGGTCAAAGACATTTCTGATGTTTCTACATATGTATTTAATTCATGCTCTGGGGGGGCGCGGACGGTTTTCAAGCCTTCAACAGCAGCATGGCTATATGAACCCCCTTGAATTAAAGTTGAAACTTCAACACTTGACAGTTCTTGACGATTTTCCATTTTGAGATTACTGCATCTGAATGATGATTGTGGTAGGTTCTGTGTTGGACAGGTATCAGGTTTTAACTGCTTTTTCGTGCCCCAACCTTCAATTTTAAAGAATTCGTATTTTAGGTTATGTTTCCGTCTTTCTAAAACTCCTTACCTGAACGCTCATAATCACCTTTTTCAGCTCAGGATTTTCTCACGCATTGGCATTTGAATACACAACAATTATCATTTCTAAATGACATTTTTGGTCAATTTCATTGCCGCAGAAATAAAATGACACTTTCCAATAATATAGATGAATACTGCCAACTCTTCAATTCTAAGCAACGTTGCCGCTTGAACACTGTTCAATTCTCTCATTCTAATATACGATTTTTAATTAATTTTATAATTTTTTAATTATTGAACTATAAAGTTTAGATGTTTTTATATTTTTCAAAAATTATTTACTTCAATAATTTAGCAAAAATCGTAAATTGTAATACATTTTTCTTAATAATATTTTTTTTCTTTAAGTTTGGACAAAACATCCAAAAGTTAATCTATCAACTTAAAATAATTAAATAAAATAAAATAGTTGATTTATAATAATCGAAAATGTTTCAGATATGCATTTAATACAATAGCAATTATATTGCAAATGTTACAATTATTTGCAATAACTAATTTCAAAACAGTTCCGACTGAGATATCAATTAATTTTTGGTTGGGACTATCCCATCCCAACCTCCTTAAATAATAATAGATACCTGACCATCTTTCACGGTTTCAAGGCAAGGCATATTTTTAAATAATATTCTAAGACTGGTAGTACCTCCTTCTGGAACTAATATTATGTAGCGGCTGTAATAAAAATTATTTAATATAATACCTATGTATGTATCAAAATTAACCAATACGTATATTATTCTTGATCTTATTCTTCTAATTTGTTTTTGAGCTGAATAATTACTTTTTAATTATGTTATTTCCATTTGGTAACTACGGATCTGGCCACTGTTCCCACATCTCCCCTAGCTTTATTCCCGTTCAATAAATCTATTAAGCCGGAATTTCTGTTAATCTGGCGGAAGGAAGATTTGATTTAAGTCTCTTTCTCCCGGATTTAAATCTTATTAAACGTGTTGGTGAGCTTAAAAGAGTTTAAAATAATCGTCACCTTCTTGATGGTTCGTAGAAAAATTGCGACAGGTGTCAAATTATGAAGATGTGTATCGGGCACGTGGATCGTAATTTCAAGATTGAAAATCTAAAAGTGACGTTGAGTTTCAGGTAACAACTGGCACACGTGACGTTATTAGCATTAGTATAGACGATACGTTCTCAAATGATTTAATTTCACCCGGCGGGCAAGCAGCATTCCTCCCTTCTTTTGTTATGGACCTATAAGAACGACGCCAAATTTAATAAGCAAATGAACTGTATGCACACACCACATATAAAATAGCTTGGGGTGATTTTTTTATCTGCACGTGTGATCATAATTGAACTTGGCACTGGCGGGTAGCCACGCTTTGCATCTGCTCTTTGCGATTAGTATTATAGAAAGAAGACTTATTGAAAATCTGCTCGAATATGTTTATTTAGAACTTTTTAATATTAATGTGATGCTGACTTAATTTATAGAAGTGTGTTTATTTTGCTTTGTCATGCAAAAGCTCTAGCGAAAGTACAACATGCAATACAGTCTATTCTAATGTGTAAATTCTTCTCTCCTGTACCTATACGTTACCATGCAATTTTTTTTAACACAGGCCTCCCTTTCTTTCTAAATTAAGCAACCCAAATTTTGGTACTAGGAAATGGAATGGCATTTTGGAGAGCAGACTCGATTTATATTGATTCTATAAAAATGTGGTTATCCATAAACACTTGCTACGTGGTTGTAACTAAGGATCAGTGTCAAAAAAAATCACTTCAATTGGTTGATCGTTAGTTACAATCACGTAGCCAAGAAGTCTTCATGGATAATCACTTTTTTACAGAATCAAGCCGATTATGTTTACCATAAAATTGATGCTAGTCATGTATCTATTAATTTACTAATTTGTTTACTATCCAGTATCCACCAAGACAGCGTTTGCACACAGTGCTTACTTATTCCAAATTAGTTCGCCGAAGGAATTTGTTAAAGACTGAGTAAACATCAAAGTGGGAAAGAAATTATTGTTGAAGCAGTGATAAATGGAAAGAGGCAAAGTGATTTTGCTAAGCTATTCAAGTACCATCAAGCTACGATGTCACGTTTGGTCTCTCACAAGAACGGGAAGACCGAGAAAAACAACAGAAAGAGTTGACAGAATAATTAAAAATATTTATGGGTAATTATTTAATAGTAATTTAAGTTATAAGTCTGGTAGGTTACTTGTAGCTGTACCACTTACGATTTAGGGGCCGAGTAAATAATATCTAAACGAGTAACTGTTACAAGTAGATACTACCGAACGTGTACATATATCGTAATGCATATTTTATTCACTACTAGCTTCAGAAAACATCATTATATATCGTGTTTGATGCTTGAGAAATTGTTTTTCTGCACCTTACGCAATAATGGATTTTTCTCTCCTACTACGAGATAATAAAAACAATTGACAAACGTTGGCATGGTTAATCTAGACTGCCGTAGTTGATTTGACATTTACTGTCTCTTTTTTGTTTTTTATACATTATTAATGATAGCTGATAGCTCAACAATGTAGAACTGGGGAACTGTTTTTTTTTTCGAAATGTTAAATTTTCCGCCTGGACCACACTTGCAACATCACTTTCAAATGAAAGCCATAAACGTTGAGGATTGTTCTGCTGTTCCCGAAATAATAATGATGTCGAAATCGCATTCCTACGAAGTCGGCAGCGAGGTAAGAAAAGTGTTTTGCCAGTGAAACAAGAGGTGGAGAATCTCATCTTGGCATATTTTTTGGACGCAGTAAGTTTTTTACTTGAGATCTTTCCTTCTGGGTAATCATTCTAAATGAAACTAAATTATTTACACTCCAAAAAAGAAACAGTTCATCATTATGGGCGAATTCTTCCATGTTAAAATCGGTGCTCCTTGTTGAAGAAAATGTAAACAGCCAGATTTAGCAAAAAACGGCGTTTTTGAAAAATTGGAAAGTGGGATACCAACCAACACACTCCAAAATCCTCACCAAGGAGGAAGTAAAGCATATTATAAAGGAAGCCCCTTACAAGCAATATCTCTTGGCAAATTTTTTTGTAGGTGATGCTAGGAATTGCAAGGGGTTGTCGACGTCAGAAATTATATTCGATGACTATTACTGATGACGTGCAAAACACTGCAACGCAGTTGGTAATTACGATTTCTCATACTAAAAGCAATGCAAGAAGAATATTTTCCGTCATAAATGAAGCGAAGGGTATCAATTTTTTGGAGATGTTTCGAAAGTACACCGCTGTACGTCCAAAAAGTTTGTAAGAAATGATGTTTTTTGTTGAATACCACCAAGGAAAATAAATTTCTCAAAGAGTGGGAATTCACAGTATTGGGAGGAAGATCTCTACCGCAGAGGCAACCTTTACCGGCTCTGATGCAGTTATAACTCACCTACCGTACGCAAATTGATAATGTAATCGGATATCTACTGGAGAGTATGAAATAAATAAGTGCAACTTTATTATCTCGTTTTTGACTAATATTTACTTTATTCCCAAGGGAATCAAATAAAAAAAAATACTAAAATTTATGGAATTTTATTTTTATTTATTCCATTGGTGCTACTGACTGAAACTTTGCTGGCTGAGGCTTCATTTCCATTGTATTTGCATTTTACTTTGAGCTGAAGATTCCATGTAGCTTTCAGCAACGTTTTCAGATTTCCGAGCGTCAAGACGTTTGAAAGTCGTTAAATCGGCACTACTGTATGCAAACAAAGTTTTTGATGTTCTTCTCATACAGTGAAAATAATCGATTATACGTCGATTGAGGAGGTTGGTATAATCGAATAATTTTCGTTTGCTCGAGTGGTATTCGTTACGATTAAATAACGATTCAAATAACGATCCCTCACATAACGACAAAGTACAACTTATATGACAATAACAGTCTAAAGGAAGATAAGAAATTCTGCGCGATTCCACGGAGTCCAGGAATTTTTTCTAGTTAGATGGTCACCGTCACAGTATTAATGATATCGATTTTTTAGCTTGATGAACTAGATATTTATTTTGAATTTTTAGGACCATCGATTCATTGTCTGCATTGTAAGTTGTAAATCATATTATATCGCTATGATTTGATAACTGTCAAAGCTCTCCCATAGATGCCAAATATGAGATTGACCTGCAGCAACGTTGCCACTTTTACTTTGATCTCCAATTGCGCGCGCAGTCCAGGTGTTCAGAGACAGATCCATCTATACATGTAAAATCTGTAATTGCTATTGGCTCAATTTATTATGTGTTTTATAATCGATGGTATTTTGCCTAAACTATTGTTTCCTACTCAGCACATTTTGTTTTTATAAAAAAAGAAAAAAGCGTCTGTGGTTGGAGAGTGGTGGTCTAAGAAATGCATACTTTAGATACAGCCCAATTAAATTCCACAATGGTTTGTTCTTTGGATTTAAAAGATTGAATTTATTAACAATTATTATAAGTGCTCCTGCATCAATTGTCAATTTCCTAAAAAAATGTTTACCTTTTTGCACTGCATCACTTGATTTCTGATGAGAATTTTTGACTTCTCTGCTCTATATGCTTCTGAATATCGTTTCAGAAAAGCTATTAGCTTTGAAAATTTGCTGTCGACATTGTACACATTTATACACATTTTTCGATTCCTCCGGAGTAAATTGGCAGTAACATCTTTAGTTCTTGCAGTAATGCCTAAAGATGTGTTCAAATTGTCTTCGAGATAGTTATTTTCTCCTATTTCAACTGCAATTAATTGTTAACTTCAATCCTATGGATTTAGACTTCTTTCAGACATAAACAAACTCGTTTACATAACAACCGTCAGCCAATTCCATTTAGGTATCACCGTACCGAGCACGTATTACTTGAAAAAATTGTCAGTCGTATTTTTAACAGGAATAAGAGCATCAGTCATTGTCATAAGCATGCTGCGCAATCAGTGCATCTGTCACTTTGCCAAATGAACTGACCATCTTCACACGCACAAACATTCAGCCGTCGGTGATTTTTATTTTTGTTACTAATAAAATTCATCATTTTAATTTCAATTAGTATTATATTATTTATCTTTATATCGGGTGTCCCAACTAAAATTTGAACCCCCCAACAATAACAATTTCGAAATACTCAGAAGAAAACGCTCGAACAGGTCAATTTTGTTATCAAAGGGGACCTAATTGTACCAAACTTTCAAGTCTTAGATCTCACCCCTTGAGCCAGGGGAGCCACCCCCTTAAAAAACTTAAATGGCATGGGGGGTCGTATGATACATCATTTTAAAGCTTATTCAATTCTCTATCCAAATCTACATCTATCGATTCCTTTCTACAAAAAAAAAATTAATTCGATATTTTCCAAATCTACATAAAATACTCAAATAAAATTTGTACCCCCCAACAATTCCAATTTCGAAAGACTCAGAAGAAAACGCTCGAACAGGTCAATTTTGTTATTAGAGGGGACCAAATTATACCAAACTTTCAAGTTTTAGATCTCACCCTTTAGACAGGGGAGCCACTCTCTTAAAAAATTTAAATAACATGGAGGGTCGTGTGATACATCATCTTAGAGCTTATTTAATTCTCTATCCAGACCTACTTCTGTCGATTCGTTTCTTAAAAAATACTTCGAAATTGGAATTGTTGGGGGGTACAAATTTTAGTTGGGACACTGTATATAAAATTCCGGTGTGCGTGTGTTCGTAATTATTCTTCTCCTCCTAAACGACTTTACCGATTTTGATGAAATTTTTTGTGTATGTATGTTTGAATTGATCCCTGGATGGTACTTAGCTACAGTTGGACCCGGCAGGTGGCGCTGTTGTCGAGTTCCAGTTTTTTTTTAATTTTCTGACCGAATGTTGATGAATTTTTTAATATTAATTTATTGGGTCACCTGGGTGGCTTTTAGCTACAGTTTTTTTTTAATTTCCTGACCCAATTTGTCATATTTTTTTTATATTTATTGGGTCACCACACTGTTTTCCGGGTAAGTTTCCAATCTTTCTTTCCGTAAAACGTGACGTGGACCACTACGAATATTCTAAAACAAATTGACAAATCGGTCCAGTCTCAAGTGATGCGGATTTAAAAAAATCTATACAAAAAAATGAAATGCGGTTTGTTGACAAGCGCATCACTTGAGAACGGCTGGACCGATTTGGCATTTTTTTTTTAAATATTTGTAATAGTTGAGATAAGGTTTTTACGGCAATGAAAATTAGAAAATCTGAACGGAAAGTATAATTCTTTTTGTGTTTTGTTCGTTATGGTCCTGGAAAATGTAATTCGATACAATAATTATTTAAAACGGAACGTGCTAAAATCATAAAATTTGTATGCACTTTCGATCATAACTGATGATATAATATTTCTTTTATTCGTTATGCTCCCGGGATAGAAACAATTCAATTGAATATTTTCACTTTAAAATAATAGGAAATATATGGAGAAATATCTCGAAAAACGCATTAAAATTAAAACAAAATTACACTTGTTTCCACTTTTGTGTTGTTTTGCAATCTGTCCAAGAACAAATTTAATGAAATTTGGTCACCTAGTTTAACATAAAATTAAATGTGGTTCATAATACGTGACTGACTGTCTTCAGTACAGCTTATTATTTTTTACAGATTATTATTTTTTAGTTAAAAATTATTTGAAAAACCATCTCATTAATTTTTGTGCGGTATGAATAATAATATACTGAGACGGCAGCGCGACGGCATCGGAAGCGAATGATGTCATGATGATCTCACCACGTAGGGTAACGTAATTAATCTGGAACAGTCCACATGAAAACGTCTGGGAATAATTGTTCACGTAGGATGCTCTCATGAGTCTAGAAGACTCTGTGGCGGTGATCTCATGCTATACCACGCTCGTACAAGAGACTGATCTCATTCTTCTGGAATAATCCATTGCGCCGAAAACATAAAAAAAAATATATTCTTTAAGGGCTGATGATGGCAGAAGTGTTCTGCCGAAACATGTACCATTAGTAATTTTACAGTTATTAAAGTTTGTGGAGTTCGACTTAGATATATTTAAATTTTAATTTAGTTTAATGAATTGTTTTGGGTTTGAATCACCTCGCTGTGAAGGGATTGCTGTTTAGGGCATCCTATAGCATTTTACCAAAAAAGGAAGATGGTATTCGGCGTACCACGCTCTTGAGTTTAAGCCGCTGTTTTCTTCGTACTTTTTACTCTATTCTCGCTCGGACTAACTTCTACTGTAAACCGTAATTTGCTCGACATTACGGAATGTTACTCTCAATGTATCGTCTTTCTTCTTCATTTCTGTCAAGCAGCGGTACGTCAATCTTCCGGCCGGCGTTTTTCGTCAAAAACATTACTATTCGGTGGTCGATGAAACGTGGTGGTGGTTATAATTAAATTGGAATTATCCGCAAGGCATTAACTCATCTGTTTCATCGAAGTGGGTGATTCTCGTCTCGTTGGAATTATTGGTAAATCGACGGAATCATTTTGACTTGGAGGGATTAAAACCACTAAATAAGTCGTCCACGTGGTGCGTCCACATTTCGTTCTTTTTGGAGTCGTCCAGGTCCCTCATTGGAGATAAGGGCCTTTCTGTTTGTTAAACGGGGTACTTAAAGGGAAATCTTCTTCATTAGGGTGCTGGCTCGGGGTGAACCCTAGAATCTTCACCACATAATTTATCTGGATTGGAACTACGCCATCGAGGGTGGTACTCCTTGGAAGTTCAGGACTTAATTGTGCCAGGTCTGGAGAATCGTTGGCGTCTCTTTCTGGAAGACATCCAAACCAGAGTTCCAAGGCCAGATAAGACAACTTGTGTTTTTGTGTTTTTCTTCCTCTTATCTCGTTCGTTTTTGTGGTTCTCGACCAAAGTAATAATTCAAAGTAATAATTTAAAGTCATAACATAGCATCAACTCTATCGTCTCTATTGTGTAACATAAAACTAATTAAATCGTCGAATCGTTGTTGACGGATACCTAAGTTGTTTACACACTTTGCCTCGACTTATAACTATAAATCCACGTCTTTAAATTCCATTCGGTCTGTCAACTTACGATATTAATTTTATGAGTAAATTCTTATTTGCTTTAATCTTTTTTGTAACTGAATTTTGCTGATGAATGAAACTTGACTGACTGATTCCATTTAATTTTTTACTAATTTATAATTTATAATTACTAATTTATGTTGATTTAAATTCAAGTTTTATTAAAGTTTTCCAGTTTTTCAACTAAAGTCTATAATTTTCAACCATCCTCTTCTGCGGTAAAAACTGGTGGCGTCCATTTAAGTAAAAAAAAAGTAATAAATATATAGCATAAATAACAAGAGACCCAGTCCATCTCCATAGAGCTAGATTTGGGGCGGTATCAAACCAATTTTTGGTACGTAACAGGGTATTGAATACGAGACAGATGAAGAACAACTTGAGAAACCTGCAGAGACAACTGCCACAAACTAGCCAACAAAGGCACAGTACAGAACAAAATTTGGAGAGGATAGAAATACCCCCACCTCGTATAATTATATCAGACGTAGTCCGAAAGATAAGCTACAAGAAAATCTAAAAAGCAGAATATAAGTGCCAGAATAGAAATAGTAAACACCAAAAATGTTAAGATATACATGCAAGGTCCATAAGAGTACAGGCTGAATAGTATTCATCCCTCCATTGATCCATTGAGGATCATAGCGGATATAGCTGATAAAGAGTTGAAGAAACAACTACAGCCACTTCAATGCTAAGCAATAAAGATAAATATTCTCCCGCAATGTTTATGCTTACGTTCGAGCGAGAAGATATCAAGAAGATATACGGTATAGAAATAATAAATGGAGCAAAGGATGCAATAGAAAATGTGAGGAAAACCAAACGAATCCCGCCATGTAATTCCTGCTACCCAGAGCCAAAATGCGTGAAATCATTCCATTAAAAACTGCACAAAGGGGAAGTAAGTAGGTAGACCCAAATGTGCATTTTTCCAACAAAACCATCCTGTTAATTATAGAGAATGCGAAATTTCCAAAAAAAAAACAAAGAAACATAAGAAATGAGATAATAAAAAAGATGACAACGCAAGATGCACACAAGAATAACTTAAATAGAGATGAAGGAACAGACAAAAAATCCAAAAGCAATCTGAGAAAAATATCCTAAAAATTATAGACAAATTGGAACAACAAGAAAAGAAATTACAATAACAGCCGAAACAGAAATCAAAAAAGCGATTGCTCAAATAAACACCAATATAACGATCTCAGAATTATATTATGGCACGCCAATGAATGATATAGTATACAAAATTTTGAAACTTTTTTTATAAATGAAACTGCTTAAAATAGAGGACTCCTACTTTTTCGTTTTGCTTAGTTTCCGAGCATAGAGGGAGTAAGAGCGAAAAGGAAAGAATTACTTATAAAATGAGTGAGAGTGAGAAATGGAAAGGCGTAGGTCCTCACTTAATTCATATGCCGGCCACTAATGACGTACTTTAAACTAGTACAGTTCTCTCATAACAAATTAAACGAATTTCAATTCATTTTTTTTTGCATTTTCAGTAAGTATAATTTCACCATAATAGCGCTAAACCATACACTTTTCAATGAAGTTTATTACACTACCTCATTGAAGAAGAAAAACGAGCTGTTCCTTGACAAACAAAACATTGATATCTGTCTTATCGTTGAGGCTTATCTAACGAATCAAAACTATCCTAATATTTAAAAGATATACCTGTTAATAAATTAAAAGGAGGAAATGCTATCATTATAAAAAGATAAAAGCTTAATTTTTATGACCTTTCTTTTCATTAGCTTCTGTAATATATATGTATATTAAACATTGGCCAAAAATGCAATTGGCGACTCCTTGGGTTTTTTTAGGACTGTTTTGTCCTTTGGTGATTTTTGGAAGGTCGCTTTGTTTCAAAGATACAGTGCGATCACTTTTTTTACAATAACAATATTTTATTACCTAAGTATTACATACAAAGTTTTCTAACAGCCCGATTTCATGTTGATTTGCGACTGGTCGCAAGTGCCGGTTGCTATGGAAACGTCGTAACTAAAAACCAGTCAGTAAGGATCAAGTTCATGTGAAATGAAACATGAAATTGAGCCTTACTGACTAATCCGTTGCACCTAATCGCAAATTACGACATAAAACATGAAATCCAGTTGTTAATCTACAAAAACTGCTCAAAATTTCTCAATTCTTTTACATCTTCTACTGGTGTGGTGTAATCTAATGATTTGACATGCCCCCATAAGTAAAAATCTAAAGGGTTGAGATCTGAATATCGAGCAGGGCATAGATGAGGTCCACCTCGACCTATCCAGCGATCCCCACATGTTGCGGTTAAAAATTCACGTGCAACCAAAGTAAAATGAGGTAGTGCCCCGTTGTGTATAAATATAACATTTCTTTTTTTTATTGTTGTTCTAAATTTGATGAATTCTTTGGAAGATTTTTATGCCAGGAACATTACGGTTAGGAAATCGTTCAATGTACAACAAGATTTAGAAAATGTATTTAAATAAAATCCATGACGATCTGACTTCGTGGGCATTTATTAGCCTGCTGTGAATACAAAAATTAGCCGGTCTTAGCAATCGAAATAATTGTAAACTTTAAAAATTTAAAATTTTTTCTTAAGGGGGCACTGCACGCATCTTGGAAATCTGTGTTGGTGAGTACCGCGAAGTTCGGAATAAGACATAAGATACCTACGTGCGGAAAATTTTATTGTTGATACTGTTTAATGTCTACTACTGCTTGAGTGTCGAGCTACGTCCAGCGCTCGGCTCGATTACTTCTCAGAATAAGATCTGCAGTGAATAATTTAGTTCGGAGCTCATTATCTTCATTTACGGATTGGATTATTATTTGAGTCCTCAGATTGTGGATTTGCCGAAATATAAATATGTTTGAAATTAGTTTGTCCTGGACCAAAGGATAAAACAGATAAATTAAATAAAGCGTGATTAAACAAAATAATGTTTTAATGTATCAAATTATTGTGTATTTACATTTCTAACATAATAGTGTTGCACATAATATCACATTTAACACATTAAAAACAAGTACTTGTACCGCAATGTTTTACAATAAAAATCCTACGTTAACAATTTAAAATTAGTGACACCTACATATTATATACCGGGTGTCCCAACTAAAATTTGTACCCCCTAACAATTCCAATTTCGAAAGACTCACAAGAAAACGCTCAAGCAGGTCAATTTTGTTATCAAGGGGGACCAAATTGTACCAAACTTTCAAGTCTTGTATCTCACCCCTTTAGCCAAGGGAGCCACCCCCTTAAAAAAATTAAATGGCATGGGGGGTCCTGTGATTTTTAAAGCTTATTCAATTCTCTATCCAGACCTACTTTTATCGATTGGTTTCAACAAAAAAGAGTATGAATTTGTTATTTTCCAAATCTACATCAAATTCATGCTTTTTTTGTCGAAACAAATTGATAATAGTAGGTCTTGATAGAGAATTGAATAAGCTTTAAAATGATGTACCACATGCCCCCATGACATTTAATTTTTTTTAAGGGGGTGGCTACCTTGACTAGGGGGGTGAGATCCAAGACTGGAAAATTTGGTTCCCCTTGATAACTAAACCTGTTCGAGCGTTTCGAAATTGAAATTGTTGGGGGGTAGAAATTTTAGTTGAGTGTTTTATGTAGATTTGGAAAAAAAACGAATTCATGCTTTTTTGTAGAAACGAATCGATAAAAGTAAATCTGGACAGAGAATTGAATAAGCTTTAAAATTATGTATCACACGACCCCCCCCATGCCATCTAAATAAGGGGGTGGTCCCCTGGCTAAAGGGGTGAGATCTAAGACTTGAAAGTTTGGTACAATTTGGTCCCCCTTGATAACAAAATTGACCTGTTCGAGCGTTTTCTTCTGAGTGTTTCGAAAATGGAATTGTTGGGGGGATACAAATTTTAGTTGGGACACCCTGTGTACATATGTACTACATTATAATTAATGCTTACGTAATATGCCGTGACCGTAGATGCTATACAGAAAAAAATATGTTTCTCTTTCCTATAGAATTATACCTACAAATTAAACACAATAGTCGAGCAGAAAAAATATCAGCTCTTTGTTTACAAGTTACGAAGGCGCTGAACGGACATGAATGGAAAAATAACTGTAAACGATTTTTTTCTGGCAATTCCGACTTTTTTTTGGCAATTCTGACTTTTTTCTGGCAATTCCGACTTTTTTCTGGCAATTCCGACTTTTTGCTGACAATTCTGACTTTTTTTTGGCAATTCGGACTTTTTTCTGGCAATTCTGACTTTTTTTCTGGCAATTCCGACTTTTTTCTGGCAATTCCGACTTTTTTCTGGCTATTCCGACTTTTTTCTGGCAATTCCGACTTTTTTCTGGCAACTCCGACTTCTTTCTGGCAATTCCGACTTTTTTCTGGCAATTGCGACAGGGGTAGGACGATAGCACTGTTTTGTTACCCAAACTTAAAATATAAAATACTGTCCACATTTTTGTCCACTTATAAATAATAATAATAAATAATGACTTTATTAAGGGGCGAAGTCTAGCATATTTGGAGTATGTTTTTTTAAGGGGTCAATCCCGTAGCGCGGGGCACCAATTTGAATGATCCACGGAAAAACAAATTTTCACAGACGATAATTTTCGTGGATCACTAAAATTGGTGCCTCGCGCTACGCGCTCGACCACTTATAGAAACATCGAAACTCGAAATGTATCTCTTAGTTTATGATTTTATGAATGATAAACGGAAAAACAGATTTTCACAGACGACAACTTCAGTGGATCACTGAAATTGATTGCTTGCGCTACGCGCTCGACCCCTCAAAAAACATACTACAAAAAAGTCATATTTCCTTGTACGTGAAAATGTGGACAGTATTTAATCTTTTAAGGGGCGATAAAACAGCTCACCATTGTACGAAGGCGCTGAATGGAATGAATATAAATATAACTGACAACGACAACGGCAACTTCAATGGATCACTGAAATTGGGGTCACGAGTTTCACGTACAGGGAAATATGACCTTCTTGGAGTATGTTTCTTTAAGTGGTCGAGCGCGTCAATGATCCACAGAAAAACAAATTTTTACAGAGGGTAACTTCCGTGGATTAGTGAAATTGGTGCTTCGTGCTATGCGTCTATTGGAAATAAACTTCTATTGTTTTTTTTTTTTCGTATTGACCAGAAGGACCTCCCCGTGATTCCGACCTTCACGAGGTTCCTTGCTGGTCAGGTCCTGTTCGTACATCATAGCCACTCTTTAAAACCATGAGGTCAGTAGCTATGAATCCCATAAATCATGTGCCCTGAGCAGACGCAACGACCCCAAGATGACTGCTTTCTGCATTCCGGCCGCAAGGGTCTCCGCCGGTTTACGGCAGGCAGGAATGATTTTCAGATTGGACAAACTTCTATTATTATTATTCTATTAATGTTATTATTAAAGAAACATACTCCAATTGCCAGAAAAAAGTCGGAATTGCCAGAAAAAAGTCGGAATTGCCAGAAAAAAGTCAGAATTGCCAGAAAAAAGTCGGAATTGCCAGAAAAAAGTCAGAATTGCCAGATAAAAGTCGGAATTGCCAGAAAAAAGTCGGAATTGCCAGAAAAAAGTCGGAATTGCCAGAAAAAAGTCAGAATTTCCAGAAAAAAATCGGAATTGCCAGAAAAAAGTCAGAATTGCCAGAAAAAAGTCAGAATTGCCAGAAAAAAATCGTTTACAGTTATTTTTCCATTCATGTCCGTTCAGCGCCTTCGTAACAAGTGGAGCTTGGTAGTTTTAAAAACAGTATCGAGAAGTCGAATACGAAACAGCGTTTCATGTTCCGCGATATTCAATATGTATATCGACTGCCCTACGCCATCTTTGAATTACTTCTCGGTTGCCTATATTAAATTGTTCCAAAACATGGGTTCACTTGAGCCAAGATTACTCGACAACCCTTTGATGGATTTCAAAAATCTTTTGTTTTATGAAAAGAAGAAAGTTCAACGTGGGTACTTACGAAGTCCTTTTTTGATTTTTTCTTTTTGGTACAATCAAAACTTTGATGCAAAAATAACATATGTTTGAGCGTCTTTAGCAAAGTCCCTATGGACTTTTCGAAAAAAAGGACTTTGTAGATACCGCCTTTCAACCTTTCTCAACGAGTCCTATTTTTATTTTTTTTTATTTGGATCAAAAATAAGGTCAGAATCCTGTCCCACACAACACGTTGCAAATTCATAGCTGCAGTTCCCCCTTAAAAAATATTTATCGCCCCGCCCCGTATCTTCTAAACAAAGCGATTCTTCGGAAATCACCAAGGGACGAAATAGTCTTATATATATATATATATATATATATATATATATATATATATATATATATATATATATATATATATATATATATATATAACAAACGTAACACTCTATATATATATATATATATATATATATATATATATATATATATATATATATTTATTATTAGGTCGCGTAGGACTATTTTTGTCTTTCTAATTGAATTCTTTTTTTTGTCTTATTTGATTTTCTCGTTTTCTACTTTTTTTTTCTGCAGTTGTCACTTGGGTGCCTAAAGTTTCTTTGTATGTCTTTGTATGCTCTACTTTTCACATTTCTATTGATTATTAATTAATAATAATTATGTCTTTAGGTAATGTAATTTATGTATTTTATGTATAATGAAAATTTACTTTCCAGGTATTGCATGTATAAAACCTGAACCAGCAGAGACGCAAAATAGGAAATCATCACAGTTTTTTCAACATTAATTATTGCTGAACGTTGCATTCCCGCTGCATCGTTCAGTTTTATGGTCATTTTAACTGGGGGCGACAGTTTATTTTCCCGGGTTATTTAAACTTATGAAAACTTCGTATCAAACGGGAGTTTGTTTTCCCATCCGTTTAGTTTACACATGTCGCAAGACAGATGGTAGAATTCAATCAATTGATTTCCCAAGAGAGTGATGTGCGATACATAAATGCTCAGGTGCACTTTGGGGCGACGGCGACGCTTCGTAAACCAACTTGTACGTTTTCCACATTTAAATACAATTACACATGTCGGTAGTGTGTATCTGGACACCGTACAAGGTGCACAGATTTAATGATAAAATACAGTGCAACTTGGCGTAAGAATGAACTGAGAATGACATCGCTGCACTAAATAAGGAATCGATTTCAGCTATCTTCTATTGAAGATCAAAGAATGGGAAAGGTGCATTTTTAATACCAACTTGGGCAGAATAGTCACTATCTCATGATCTCGGCTTTTTTGTACTTTTTCTTTTACATATCATTCTAAACTCATCGAAAAAAGTTTGGGATATTGCTTAAATTCACACTTAGGGCTTTGTAAATGAGGGGTTAACCTCCTTATCATTTTTTGCAAAGTTTTTTATGTAAAATAGATAAATATCAACTTCTTCTGATAATCTGTTAAAAAGTTAACAGACAGTAAAAGAAATTATCTCAAAATGCAAGAACTGATCTGGTCCGTTTTGCCAGTGCTAATAAGTTTATCGTTGAAAATACAGTCCATAAAATGGAAAGAAGAGATTTGTCACAAGATGCTGCTAATAGATCAATTGGAATGTTGAAAGGTGGTGCTCGCCAGGTTGATGTCGCTGCAACCTCTCAAGTGAGTCAGAGTGTCATTTCTAGACTTTATCAACGATATCGAGAAACTGGAACTGTTGAGGAAAGACCACGACATGGTCGACCTAGACTTACAACAGTTCGGGAAGACCGGCTATTGGTTCGGGAAGCACGCAGAAACCCTACAGCTCATTCCAATATTCTGCGACAAGAGCTTCTTTATGCTACTGGCACTCGTATAACAGCTAGAACTGTTTTAAATCGTATCAGTGAAACAGAGCTGACATGTAGAAGGTCGGTGAGAAGTTTTCCACTGACACTTTTACGGACACGTGCCAGAGTACAATGGTGCGAAGAAAGGGAAAAATTTGCAAAATGAATGGGCAACCGTAATGTTCACGGATGAGCCGCAATTTGGAGTTTTCTCTGACAGACGTTCTGTTCGTGTGTGGAGACCACCAGGTACCCGATTTAACGACAGGTATGTCCAAGAGAAACATCCGTTTCAAGGAGGAACGGTAATGGTATGGGGAGGCATTTTTCTTGGGGGCGCACAGAACTGTACGTTTGCGAGAGGAGTATGACCAGTCAAATTTACGTTAGGGACATTACTGACGACATTGTCGAAAATTATCGTTACAATTTGGAGCCTCACTTCCGATTTCTGGAGGATAACGCCCGGCCGCATCGAGCGCGACGTGTGTTAAACAGACTGGAAATGTTGGAAATTGATGGTTTGCCTCTTCCAGCGGGATCCCCCGACCTAAGTCCAATTGAGCATGCATGGAAGATGCTTGCTCGTACGTTGGCTGACCACCAGCCCCGACTAGCACACCGACAAGACTTGCGCCGTGTATTGCCCATTGTGTTGGACAATTTGGCCCAATAAGCTTTGGACAACTTAATTTACAGTATGCCCCAACGAGTCCAATAAGTTCTACAAAATCATGGTGGTGGGACCCTTTAGTAAGAAAAAAGAAAATTTTTTAGACAACTTCATAATTTGAAACAATGTTATTTTTTATTTTTTCTGCCAGTATATAATTTTTTTGGAACAAATTTGTTATAATTGTCTTTGCCAATGTTGTTAGTTTTTATTTGTGTTAAAAATGCAGAAAAAATACTTTGGGATTGGTCAATTCAGCAATATCCCTAACTTCTTTCGATGAGTTTATTTGGCCAAGTGTGTATTTTGTCCTCAAGTTTATATCCTTATGCTTGTGATGTGTAGAGCTTGAGATACCCTCTTCGACTGGCTCCTTTTACACAAAAAAATTGGTTAAACAATCGTAAATTCAGAACGATTTCAATTTGCTACATACCTAATTGATATAAGAGAAAGACGACACATTTTCTAGGACGGAATTTATTAATAATAAACTTGTTTTGCTTGGCAAGTACATATTATTGCTCCTTTGGGTCTAATGTTAAAGTAAAATTCGTGGACTTTTTAAAATTAATTTTCTGAATAATGTATCCTTAAACAAAGCTTGTTAATAATATTTTTCGTAAAGCAGTTAAGTTTTCTAATACTACCTACTTAGTATAAGCTTTTTCTTCAAAACTTGAACACCCCAGTATATGCAAACAAGTCTATTAGGTATGACAATCACATTTGCAGATATGTAAAATGTAACTTATTGATTTATGTTAATACAACATTCCTACAATGTAGTTATTTAACTATAACAAAGTCGTGCGACGGAATACTTTTGATGAAGCAAATTTCACTCTGCTTTTGATACGCCGACTATTATGTAGGTATACGAACGTATTAAATAATCCCGCCTATGCAAGACTAGAAACGTTACAATGAGTTTCGGGACGTATGATTTCGCCATTGTTATGTAAATGGGAACACGGCTCAGTTATTACCAATATCAGCTTTTAGTATTTGAATTCGGATCATGTTTCCCTTTGTTACGAATTGAGAAACTTTATAATATTGTATCCTGGAAGTGCATATGAAAATGTCACTCAAACGCTTACATCTTCATACGTCGGTTATTGACTGCAGCCAAGGAAACGGGAGCGTTTCATGTTGTTCGACACCTTGTAGCAATAAATAATAAATATAAAAATGAGTAAGTTCATATTCACTTCAGAAGACATTGCAATAAAACTGAAGCGGAGCTTGAAATACACATCATAACCTCTGATCTGTTTTATGCTGTTGGCTTTATTTTCTACATGATGTGAGTCCTGCTTTGACAGATATATTTATCCATACACTGCATATGCGTGAGCACATTGTTTTTCATCAAAGCCGGATTTAGAAAAAACCGGACGGTTCAATACTCCTTAGAAATTTTAACCCCTAAGAAAGTCCTTTGTTAAAGTCCCTTTCTTTACGGCATTCGTGTGTATTGTTCGTACACCATCTTGCATAAAGGGTACCTGCATACAAAACATTTCAAGTATTGTTAATAGAGCAAATGAAATAAAAACACCGGTAGGGCTCTTCAAAACAACAGTTGAGCCGAAACTCCGACAATTTTCTAATAAAACTTCGATTTGTTTAATAGGTTCTAAAATTCATAGCGCATTCAGAATCGTTCTTGTGGAAGACATGATAATACGAACCCTGCACATCGCGTGACTTCAATATGCATGGATTTTATGAATATAGCCTCGTGTAAATTACAAAAATAAAATACCAAAAGATTTATGCTGAATTCTCCTCAAAGTGGGGCTGGGATAATAAACCTTCATCTCGTTTAAATAAATCAGCGCACAGGTTTGAAAACAGATCTTACAATTAGAGAGTAATGTGTTCAGACAATCATTTAGAATAATTAAATTTTATTAACATCTTCTTGAGGCTCCATAATTTCGGTTTCTTTTTTCCGAATCGTAGAGTATGTTGTAATATTTTTCCGAATAATATTGTAATGTTATAGATATTGGAAGGACAGTCAGATATTAAGCTGAGGAATTATTCACATGCTTGACATGGGAATCCACAAAGAAACCTGCAATAGGTTTTTAGAATATCTCACGGTTTCCAAAAGTAGACGGCGTCATCGACGGGACTCATTTTAGGATTCAGTCTGGTCAGGTGGAGAAGATAAAAACCTTTTTAGCAATCGTAAAAGTTATTTTTCCTTAAATGTGCAATTTGTCTGTGACGCAAATTATTAGAATCTTGAACATACCTTAATCATCTAGCCTTCCGGGGAACGGGTGACTTTTTTTTTTCAAGATGGAACGGGTGGTGTCTAACAGACACATATTTGTTGTTGCTATATTTTCTAGGAGTATAATATTTATCAAAAGTGTTAAGGGCGATCATATTTATTTTTTTAATGTTCTATTGTAACCAAAAATTAAAAATTAAAAAATAAAACGTTTTGTGCATAAAGAAAATTAAATTCTTACACATTCAAAATGGTACATATAATAAGTGGTACGTTTATTATCGAAATTTTTTTGAAATGCCATCAGTATCAAATGAGTATCAGTCCCAACGACGAAAATATTGTATTTTCTTAAGATTGGGGCTGGATGAATTGGCATTCAAAAAATTATCTATTCTTAATTAACAAAGATCGTGGGGGCACAAGGGTCATTTTACAGGTAGGTACTGATTATCTGATATTTCTTTGTATTTGAAGTAGTCATAGCAATGGGTATGTAGTGTGCGTCCCACAGTGGCAATACAACAGTATTGTAAAGGCATCAATATTGTATTGTCACTTATTAATAAACAATGCATTTACATTGTTGATTTTTGTCGAAATTATATTCTCAGTAATAATAACACAAGAGCATAGAAAATATCGATTAAACTTCCGAGTCATGAGACGTATTCCGTTCACGACAGCGCAGCTGGAGTGGTATTTCGCGGAATACGACGAATGACGAGGATAGTTTAATCAGATTATTTTCAATGCTCGAGTGGTATTTGTTACTATTATATAACGAAAACATGCGAAATTTTGACGGAACTTTTTTTCTGACGTTTATTAACAATCATAAAAAAATCGTTCCTATGGCAAAGTTCATTGTTGGAGCCAGCCGAAACACCGAAATGAATATATCCCGTCGTCAAGGGTATCCTCACTTATATATATCGTAACTATGAAAAATCTGTAATTGCTATTGGCTCAATTTATTATGAGGTATATAATCATTGAAATTGTTTAATCTTTGCATACTGAGTTGGTATGCTCCAAGCAAAGCCACCGTTTGCAATTGTTGCACAAATATTTGGTTCTTCGATTTTGGCAGTAGTATAGCAAGTAGTAGGCAGCAGATCCATCTTTTCCAAAATAAAAAAGATGCCTGTTGCTACTTCTAGATACAATATCACTATCTGAAGACGGTAGAGATTATTCCTCTACAAATTCTTTTTCGGATTCGCAGTAATGTTCCAATGTTTCTGTCCTATCTTCGTCATCTTCATGCAAAAATCCATCTTCTTCCACGTTGTCAACATCTGTTTCTGCTTCATCATATAGTTTTTGTAGCCTCCCATTTTCTTTCAGATATGGGTCCATAATAATAATTAGTGTAGTCTAATTTAATATAAAGCGTAAAAAACGCAATACGGTAATAAGTCTTACTGACCAACTTGTATAAAATTATTTTTTTAATATACCTGCATCAGAATCGCGTGCGAACACAGGCAATTAAAGCACGGCGAGCTTTAACGGTTGTCAAGGAAATATAGGTATCATTATAACTTCATCAAATTTGAAAACTTTTCATATTCCTTCAGGTATGGGTCTTTTGACTTCGATGGTAGTATTTTGGATTCCGCTTGTTCGGCCAATGCTTCTATATCGGGTGAAATCTCGTTTTTACTCATTTTTCCTCGATTTTTGCTGACACGACTAAATGCAATGACAGACGTGGACGCGAGAAAAACGTAAACAATAATTGTCGTAACTAATGGCAATATTATTACGCCATTTCGATTTATCACGACAAAAAATATTTCTAAGTTTTTAGTGCTTAATTTGTTTCCAGTATTGCTGGTATAATAAAAAATAGCGTAAAGTATTCGTGGATAACTGGTCTTTAAAACACTTGCTCTATTTCGAGCACTCCCGGTACGCCGTCGTGCTCGAAAACTCGCGCGTGTTTTAAAGACCTTGTTATCCACTCATACTTTAATATACTATTTATTATACCTGTATCAGAATCGCCGTTTAAAGCACGCCTGAGCGTGCGAATACAGGCGATTAAAGCACGGCGAGCTTTAAAGGTTGTCAAGGAAATATAGGTATCATTATAACTTCATCAAATTTGAAAACTTTTCATATTCCTTCAGGTATGGGTCTTTTGACTTCGATGGTAGTATTTTGGATTCCGCTTGTTCGGCCAATGCTTCTATATCGGGTGAAATCTCGTTTTAACTCATTTTTCCTCGATTTCTGCTGACACGACTAAATGCAATAACAGACGTGGACGCGAGAAAAACGTAAACAATAATTGCCGTAACTAATGACAATATTATTACGCCATTTCGATTTATCACGACAAAAAATATTTCTAAGTTTTTAGTGATTAATTTGTTTCCAGTATTGCTGGTATAATAAAAAATAGCGTAAAGTATTCGTGGATAACTGGTCTTTAAAACACCTGCTCTATTAAAACTCGCGCGTGTTTTAAAGACCTTGTTATCCACTCATACTTTAATATACTATTATCGTTATACGAAAAAAACCTCACCGACGGAATCCATACGCAAAAAACACTCTATACGGTCCTGACATCCTTCATATTATTAACCTGTATATAAAAAAAAAAACTGAATTTCAACAGGCCTTCAACGCTCCTGGTAATCACCAAACCAATACCCGATGACCTGCAAAAACGACTCTGAGTCACGGCTGGTGTTCCCGACCTCAACATCACCTAACTAACAAACGTCCAGAAACAGCAAATCAATCCGCACAGACCCATGCTTCTATTTCCTCATCCGCGGTGTGGACCTATACACCGAGGAACTTTACATCCTTTTGGCCCTTGAAAATATAAATTATCACGAGGAATACAAACACCCTAAACCACCTCCTGACCCACGGTATCACTGTCTTCGGCAAGGACCATTAGTGCGAGCCATCTAAACCGCCAGCCCCCGTCCCACTGTAATACGCCACGTGCTACAAACTTGGCCACCCCCAAACCGAATGCCCCAACAAAATCGCGTACCCCAAGTGCACGGAAAGCCCACCCCCGAACAACTACTTGCCTCTCCTTTGCAAAGGAACTCACCCTGCCTGCTCTATGGCCCTGCCTTATAATACAAGCAGCCCCCATACCCGACAAACCGATTGCCTCAGTCCACATCATTAAGCCGAATTTACAGTTCTCCAACCCTAACTAACATTAACTTCAGATCAACCTAATGCTTAAACTTCAGAGAGACATCAACAGATCCTCCAACTTGAGTGCACAGTAGGTGTCTTCCTGGACATCAAAAGAGAACTCATAAACTCCTTCCTCTCTGGCCGCACTTGCAAAATAAAAACCAATGATACCTTCTCAAACCCCATAAACCTGAAAGCTGGAGTCCCAAAGGGTTCCGCGCTTTCACCCCTTCCACTAGACCACAGGACCAAGACTACGCTGTTCGCAAACGGTCACAATCTGGTCACAAAACACTCCACCACACCTACAACTCCTTCCTCAAGCCAATCTTCAAATGCCCAGCCCCTATATACCTACCCGCATAAGCGTAATCAATTCCACATTGCCGCCGTCGAGATTCAGCTCCTACGGAAAATTTAAAATCTTACCTCCAATACCCTTCAGCAACAATCCACAAATCTACCAACAGCACCCTCATCCTAACTAGACTCACCAAACTCCAACAACGTTACGTCAACCTCATGTTGGACAGTAACAACACCCTAGACGTACAAAACTTACACACATCCCTCTAAAAACAGGCTCTTAAACCGCATGCCCAAAAAAAAACAAAAGAAAAACAAAAAATATCTACCATCTTTTCTTCTAGGTATCGTAAACGTAATCACCAGCGGTACTGGAATTGGTCGAAACCACTACATCAGCCCCATCTGATCCAGCCCTCTCTTTCAGGACCCCCACATGCCAGGACCCAGACAGACGTAGAAGACCTCCGCTAGGCACCTAGGATAAACGACGCCCAAGAGTGAGCAAAAGAAGAATGAATAACTTCTAGAATGCCCAGACGAACCTCGATGCCAAACGAACCCGTAACCCCCATAAAACATTATATCCCTTTAATTACACCAAAATTGTAATAGAAAGAAACCTTGACATGTAACACACCTTAGAACGCTAGAATTATAATTAGTTAATAATAAGAAAATATAAGAAAAGGCCCTAAGCCTCAGCAGCACCCAACTCAACACTTTAAATTAAAAAAAAAATGTATCAAAAATTAAAAAATCGAGTTTATAATAGTAATTATACAACAGGGCTGAGAAGCCATTTTTCTTAGCCGAGCTATTTTTTGTACGAAGCATCGCGGGAAATAAAAGTGCCAGGCTAAGAAAAGGGTTTTCAACCGTGGTTTATATACTATTCTTTTCACTACTAGCGCATTTGTTTAACATTTCTTCAAATGACATTTCTCAATTAGACATGATTTTCATGGAAAATTACATAATGCATTTTGTAATAGCTTAACACTTCGTTCTTTATTTTTTTACATGAATTGCAGTAATTAATGTCAAATATTTACAATTGGTGCAATTGTTAAGTTGGTAGATAAAATAATACAGAGTATGCATTTTGCATGAAATTAACTACTAGTCAATAATGAAATGATTATTAACTATAAAGAAAAACAATTTCATACATCCTCTACAAACTATATAATCGTAAAATTTTACAGCTAGTAGTGAAAAAAATTTATAATTATTATAATCCACCTGACCCGGTGAACTTCGTATCACCTACTATCGCGTTCTATTAAAAGTAATCCGAAATAGCGATTCAAGAAGAAATGACAGTTTTGTATATCGTCTGATAGTTCCACCAAGAACGCCATCTATTAAAAGTAATCTGAAGTAGCGATTCTCATACAAAATGACCTATTTTTTTTTTCCAGCTGAACTTTAGGGTTGAAATCTAAGAGGGCATCCCTGGGCCCCCATGTCCATGTTTTAATAGTTATTCTGCTATTCGGTGAGGTGACAAATCCAAAAAATCTAATATCGTAAAAGCCATTTTTGAGTTATAAACCCCAGGGGGGGCCTGGGCCCCCATGTCCATGTTTTAATATGTAGTTATTTTACTATTCGGGGCTGAGACAAATCTAACAAATCAAAGATCATAAAAATCGGTCCAGCCCAAGGGGGGCCCCTGGGCCCCCATGTCCATGTGAAAATTACTTTACGACCTATTCTCATACCTACCAAATACAGGTTGTCTTACGAAAAACGCACCACGCTATAAATGCTACAAGCGAGTATGATTCTTAATTTTTTTAAATGTCTTTTTTTTAAATAGCAACACATTTTTTTTTTATTCAGTTTGGTGGAGTTTTTTTTTCTGAATACATTGATATGTTTCAACTTGATTTTGCAAATTTTATTTTATTTTTTTCTAAAATTTGTGTCTGCGTTGGAATCTAATGAAAGCGCACAAAACAATAACTGTCATTTAAGATTTGTCAACTTCTTTTTATTTATTGTTGTTTGTATTATTTCTTGTAGTTTTGCTATTATCACATTGTTATTTCATTGTATTCAGCAAGGTGGGAGGAATTTTTAACAATATTTATAATAATTATGATTTTTTAGGACGTTTTATTTTAGAAGATAATGAAAATTTTCATGCTTTTGCATTCCACGGCACACTTAAATTTTTTTGTTTAAAAAATAAAATTATTTCCCAAAATATTTTACAAAATCAAGTTGAAACACACCATTGTATTCAGAAAAAAAATCTCCCCCAAACTGAATAATAAAAATATGTGTTGCAATTAAAAAAAAAGTTGACTATCGCTTGAAAAAAATGACTTATTCAAAAAATTTTGAATCATACTCTTTTGTAGCATTTATACACCTGTCATACAAGGTTTTTGAATTTCTGTCACCCAGAATACCACACCACACATTTACGGAGAATCTATGTTGTCGATTGGTTTCAACAGTAACTCTCGGATTTTGTTGATTTCTATAGAACAGCCCATTTTGACGTAGAAAACACAAAATTGGTGTCGTCGATTTGATGTACGCGATTCAAATTTGTGTTTTTTTTTTTTTAATTTTATGAACAGTGTCCTTTGACGTGCCAATATTATGTGCGACATTCCGAGTTGAAGTTCTTGGATTTTCTTGAACACTGAGAATGGCATCTAACTCAACATTTTCACGAAAATGGCGTCCATCTTTTTTTAGGATCATACTCTTTTGTATCATTTATACACCTGTCTTACATGGTTTTTGATTTTCTGAAATCGGATTTTTATAACAGAGTTATAGCGTGATGCGTTTTTTGTAAGACAGCCTGTATAAAAAAAAAAAAACATAAAAATCGGTCGAGCCGAAAAATCGGCCCAGCCCAAGGGCTCCCCCTGGGCCCCATGTCCATGTGAAAAATACTTTACCACCTATTCTCATACCTACAATATGGAGCAATACTTCCAGCAGGATGGTCGACCTCCCATAGTTCAAATGCAACAACGAATTACCTTCAACAGTATTTTGATGACCGCTTGATATCAGTGGATTGTGCCCTTCTAGTTTATTTGCTCCAAATTATTTTCTGTTTACCCATATTAAAAATACTGTTTTTAGGACAGTATGAGCATTTTCTGCAAACAAAATAATAGTTTGTGAATAGGTTTTTTTTTTGTAGACTCAAATACAAAATTTAACTTTAAGGTTTCTAATATATAGGCATTTTTTTTTATTTCGAAAAGGTTCTTTGTTTAATGTTCCGCTAAATCACTGTATCATTTGGATTATTCATTGTGACACTTTTTAATAGTATAGTATAGTGCTTTTGCACAAATGCGATCGAGCCGTCAGGATTTAGAACAGTTAGTGGTGTCAACCTAATTTAAATTTCACAGCCTACTCTAATTTATAATTTAAATAATCGCACGGTATTGTTATATAATTGCAAGGTTGTATTTCTGTAACATGTAGCTAAATGTAGGATATTTCTATACAATTTATTATTATTTACAAATCACACGGTATTTGCTCTAGCGAGTTCAAACTAAAAATTTAATGAATTGTTGAACCGTCTTTGTTTTCAAAAGCTCATAAGAATGCAAATGTGAACCAACGCGGATTATTGTTACTCGTACATCTTATTAGACTAGTCAATATCATTTTTATATTGCAATACGGAGTGATCATAATGTTCTGCACAACATTCATAATTTAGTTATTTAAATGGCACTCCCCAACATTTTTTTGTGTTTCAGATAGTTTTCAATTCTCTATTCAACAAGAGTAAAAAAGTGACACCTTGCATTAAAATTAAATTTTTAGTCCTTGAAAAAAATTAAAAAATAATAAATTTGGAAAGCAAACAACGAAAAATTAAAAACCATTTAATAAAATTTAACGCAAGTGCTCAAATTGCCACCCGCCAACTACTTGACACATTCCCAGACGTGTGTTAACACTTTCAACACTTCGTTCAATCACTTCGGGACTAATCTGTGCCATTTCACGACGGATTCGTAGTGAAATGGTAATTTCTCAAGGAATAAAAATTTTATTTTTTTAAGTAAAACTTTTTTCAAAAAAAAAGTTATGCAAGGTATCACTTTTTACTATTGTTGAATAGAGAATTGAAAAGTGTATCTAAAACCCAAAAGAAAGTAGGGAGTTAAAAAATTGATGACGGTGTCAGTTCAAAAACAGATAACGTCATCAACAATTTTTTTATGTCAAAAGATGGCAATTTGAAAACAAAACGTTTTTGCAAAAACGTTGTATAACTAAATTATGAATTTTGTGGGAAACTTTATGATCACTCTGTATTATAATTATAATTATTGTTCATGGTAATAAATTAGTGTTTGAGTTTAAAGTGAGTTTTTGAGTTCTATAGTGAAAGAAGTCTACTTATTGTGCTTCATTTTGAGATTTCTAGAGAATCTGGTGTCCCTATCTAAAATATGTCCGAAAAATATTCGTACTAACACTATAATAACTGAAACGGCTTCATAAGGCATTAGGGTAGTTCAAAGCCTTACATTACGCGTTTCAACTAAACTGACTCCAAATTTTGAATTTTAACTAGATTATTATGTTGTTCATGGCGTATCAAAATAATTTGATTTCTTTATGATTTTACATTAAATTTACTCTCTTTATGATTTTTAAATTCGTTACGTTATTAATTTTATTCTGTTTTAGTCCCCTACTTTTTACATATTTTTGACATGGCACAATTCTTTGTGTCAGTAATTCCTATAAAGTTTTTTCGACAGGTAAATTATATTCTCCAGATTGAAAGATACATACCATTATAAGAAAATTAATAACTTTTCTAAAGATAAAACGTTTTCAATAAATAACATTGACAGTTTATGAAATGAGGTCGCACTAAGGGATGGAATATATTTTTTCCGAATGGTAGCGAACATATTTATAATTTGTTACAGACTCGGCTCCCCGTGGACTTTCATACCGTTACCTCGCGTCGTTTGTTCTCTCGTAAAAGCCTTACAGTGTCTCGTCCTCGCCAACGTTCTCCTTGTAGACTCATTCAAGAAGAAGATATACTAAGAGAACCTCTAAGTGCATATTTGTCACTTTGTTTACTGGCTTGCTTAAATATATTGCAAATAAACTTTCCGACACCTTCTTGGGATTCAACGCATAATTGAAAAATAAAATGCTGAAAGGTATTCTCGTTCTTTTCTCCGCAGCGTGGAGGACGTAATTCCCACATGTTTATCTTGACAACCCTTATATTTTTCCAGAGGATATTCCCGCAGTCCGCTGCATTTCTTTGCTCCCATAACCAAACTAAACCTATTAGATTAGGTTGCTTTCGTTTGTTATTAACAGGGGGAGTGTTGACTCACCTCGGCGTTTCATACGCAGTTTTTCTTCAGGGGGATCATGATCCGTATAACTTCCAACACATGGGACCTCCAAAGGGACCTATCTCATTGTGACTCATGCAATTTTACCACAATGTAATACTGGTAGGGGTTTTGGTGTAAGACTTATAATTGTGACATTTATTATTCATGTTTTTTTTTGCACAGCTCCAATACGTACAGTGTTTAGAGTAACACAGAGGGTGTAGGTTTACAGTGAGTTTACGTATTTATGAAGGTTCTGTGCCTGATTTAAAAATGCATTGAAAATGAGGGTGAATTTTATTACCAAACAGTTATCTATCATGGCCATTATTGCTTTGTGGCACTATTATTGAATTGTAGACCTAAACTATTACAATAACATATTAGGAATCATATAAAAACTACAAATGTCACGAACATCCCACTGAAGAGATGCATCAAATGTTACTATTTTGCAACTCATAACGATGTTGTTGAAAGATGTGTATCATTTGTGAACCAGGCTTTTCCTATTTTGTCGAATATAATGACGTCGTTGTGCAATGATTTTGAATTTAAGTGCCTCTTGTTAACACACGACATCCAGACACCTCTCCTTTAGGTTATACGAGCTTGAAATATTTGTCCTACATTTTCGAATAGTAATGTTTCGTTAGAGAAATCTTTTTAATTATTTAGGTTATTTGAATTTTTAATTATGTAACAAATGTGCATAAATTATTCCATTAAAAAATAAGTTACAATCGTTGGCAACGAAACCTGAAGATAAAGAAAATTAAAAATATACTTTATTTTTACCATCCAATTTTTATAATTATGCAACAAGTGTGAAAAGACAACAACGAAGACTGAGTTTCTGAGTGCTACTTTTTAGTTATTTTTTTGGTTAATGTAGTTGTTACTGTCACTGGTTCACCTTCACTCTTTGGTGAGAACTAAAAAGTTCTTCTTCAGCTCGTGTTGTACACTATGCTTTTCCATCGACCACCACTCAAAAGAAAAAAAAGTACATGTAACTGCATTTTATTGTAATCATAACACATTCTAATATCTAAAAAATCACCTTTGTTGAATTATTTGATAAAAACCCACTTAATAATTACATTGTTAAAGTGTTCGTTACAATTAACTCTAATTCTTCTACTCCATAAGTAAGTCTTCAACCTTCGCATATTCAACGGTGGGAAGCAGTTCCTCTAGCACATTCGTAATTATAATAAAAAAATTGCTTTTAGAAAAAGAGAACCGACTTCAAAAAGTGAAAAATAATTGAATACATGTATTATTACATGTGCTACCTAATGATCTGGTTGAAGTCGGTGCCAAGGCAAATAGGTTACAAATTAGTAACATATTGTAATTATACGGAAATTTCAACAACGTTATAACGCATACAAAATTCAATATCATTCGAGACGACCGTCAACGACGTCTGCCGTTTGGGATGATTTGCTCAGCACGAGCCCTCCATCCACGCTCACGCATTCCGGTGCGTTTGCAGGGAGACCTTCGATGTGAGTGGAGCAGGCAGCCTATCTATCTACTACCTATTTGGCTTAGCACCGACTTCAGACAGATCATTGGGTAGTACATGTATTCAATTATTTTTTCACTTTTTGAAGTCGGGTCTCTTTTTTAAAGCATTTTTTTTTACAATTTTAAGTAATAAGTTAGTGATACCTAGTAAAGATGCTTGTCCAATAATGAGGTCCTCAATAAAGTGGACGAAGAAATCGGTGAACATATATACATAAAATGAAGAAAAAATTTGAGTTTTTTTCTCGATTTCCATGGGATTCCCTGATCGGATCCTGATTTTTTGACAATGGAACCACCTCAAGAGTATACCCTTTCAAATAAAAGAAGAATTTTGTAAATCGGTCCACAATTGACGAAGAAATCGGTGGACATACATGAAGTCGGTTAATAAAAGGGAGCGAAAATTTGAAGATTTTTCTCGATTTCCATGAGATGCGTCATCATATCCTGAAATGGTCACAATGGGACCAATCTGTAAGTATTTTACAAATCGGTTTATAAATGACGGCGTTCTGCGGTAACAAACATTAAAAAAAAAAACATACAACCGAATTGATAACCTCCTCCTTTTTTGAAGTCGGTTAAAAAATACGAGTGTGCTTTAGACCACACGACTGAAGTAAAACTTCAGTTCGCCATTGTGAAAGTGCTCTTAATTTATATAAGTTTATAAGTGAAGCTAGAGAATCCTGAATTAATACCGTCTGCAGTATTACATACAAAACTGACACGCGCAAATAGGTGTATTGTGAGAAGTGCGGATTAGGACGCGGGTTCGAATCCCGTTAAGACAAAAAAAAATTCTATGAATTAATTATTGGAAAATCGTGCATTAAAGAAAACTTCCGTTCGCTTCGCCCGATTACACTTTTCGTAACGCTCTCGTCACGCATTCACCAGCTTACTCCCCAAGTCAAGTCTCTGTAAAGAAGTTTTACTTCAAAATTAAACTTTCACTGATCTACCACTTATTTCATGCTCCGCATTACTATGCGCAATTTGTAATTTTTCTCAATACATACAATTTTGTCAAAATCTATGGTTATAGAGTTAAAAAAAAAACAAAATGTAGCACAAAAATCACCGTACGCCACTGCAGGCTACTTCGATTGTGTTATAGCAGACACACAAAACAAAACCGCAGAATAGTAGTTATTTTTCTTTCTTTATCAGCAAATTAAAGGTCGGTAACCGCAACGGGAGGTCATTTATTCATGTGATCAAATTAAAATTTCGGCAAAACGATTTTACATTTTAGTAAGAAAAATAAATTTGGATCATTTTTGGATATTTAACAAAAACAAACGCAAATTTGAATTTTAAAACACTTGTTTAACAAGATGGAATTTTTAGATTTTTTTTTTTTCGTTCTCGCAATAAAAATCCTTCTGACCTTTTTTTAGACTTCCATTAGTGAGCCCACGTGAATTCGAGTTTCATCGTACCGCTGCCATTTGTTTCTACGCTGCAGAGTAGTATTCTGCGTGCCATCTTTCATTGGTCTTGAGTTTGTAATACCTTCGACTTGAGTAACAAGAGGCAACATTTCTTCATAGAAGTTGAAATACTTTACTCCCTTCTCCCAAATGCCTCCGAAATTAGGAGCTCTCGGAGGAATGTAGTCCTTGATTCAACAAAGCTTCTTTAATGTATTAATTGATTCAACAAAGCGTCTTCAATTATTTTCAGTAATTTGGATTGATTCTATATAACTAAAGATGTTAAAATTACAATACTCTTCATCGGAGGAGTCTAGGATCTGGGGCTGGTTGGTGTGTTTTTGTGTTCACACATGGCTGCGGCCTTGAACACTGTAAAGACCCCCAACACTCCACGATTAAATGGGTTGCCCACCGTTGCCTCCACGAGAGAAGTTGGACACCACCGGGGGTTGAGAGACAAAGGGTTCTTTTTATTCTGATTTTAGTCTTGATTCAGTTCAGACATGTTACGAGAGAGTTCCCAAATTATTTAAGTTGCATCAACAAAGTTTCACACGCAGTTTTGTTAATAATTGTTATTTCGTTTGTGTTGTTTCGTGTTAGTGTAGTTGTTACAATTTTTATAGTTCGGGTAGAAATTAGTGTCGCGTGCCAGATTTGGGTTCGATAACAAATTTAAATTACAATATTTATATCAGTCGAGGAGTGAGGTCACCGGGATTTACCTATCCAGTTTCAGAAAGTTTGGTATTATAACTGATTTAAAAATTTTAATGAGAAACGTTTTGTAGTAGTCGTTTCTTTCTTTGCGTAGAAGGAAACATGGTGGCGAGTTGGCTTTGTTTGTTTGTATTCAAAGTGATCCAAATTTCATTGAAACGGTAGTTTCGATGCTTTATAGTTTGAATCCCTTTCTTTAATTTTTCTTAATAAGATTAAAACTTGATATTCAAATCACTTCAAAATATAACTTTTCTTAATTTGTTTATCTAATGAAATTTAATTTATAAGCTAAAGTTTGGGTAAACCGAAATAGCTGAACCTAACATGAAATTCTAAATATCTTTCCTATCTGTGTAATCCTTTGTCTTTCATTTGAGGTGTTAGTGGTGTGTAATAGGAGGTACCTCACCAGCCACTCTCATGAGTTGTGATAACAACGATCAGAGGGGGTCAGGGTTATGCGGTAAAGTGTTTTGGACGGTGTACCTTTAATTGTTCATCCGAATATCAGTATTGCTCAACTCAAATACCAAATTTATTGATAATCTGGAAAGACGTTCAAGATGTAACTTATCTGTGTACTTGTGTTTATTCATGTATAAAAATTAATAGAGGGTCATTTATCGTAGCTTCGGTTTGTTATTTAAATTGAATTTGTTAAAAGAAAAAGAAACACTCAACGCTTTGATTAACTTTTATTGATGGATTTGTTTAAAATGGAATCTTCTAAGCACTCCACTTTTCTACACTTGCAATTTTGGGAACTCTCTCGCCAGGTGTAATAGTTCTAATTAACGTTTGTCGTGAATTATTCAAATATTATATTTACCTAAATGAATTGTTATAGCATGAAGAAACCAAATTATTGTTAAGAGTTATGAAATCAGCTTCAATTGTTAAAACATTTAAATTATCAAAATTGTTACTATATAAATGTTCAAAAAGTCAACTATTAATTGAAAGTTCGACCATAAAACCTCTAAAACAAATACATTGATAAATCCCTAATTGGTGTTGGTAATCTACGCTCCGCCTCCAACGCTGCTCTCTTTGCTTTCAAAGAACCTGGTTCTGGGCCTGGGTACGTTTGGTTTGAATTTTCCGCCACTGTATGTTGTCTTGTCAAAAAAAAACACAACGTAGGTTCTTCTGTTTTTGTTTCTATATTGGCCAACCTTTTTAATTTCGCGGTTTGTTTCAAATTTTCAAATTTGGCGTTTGGAGACGTTATTGACATTTCATTTGACGTTTGATTTCAAATTGTTGGCGTGAAAAGCTTAGGCTCACATTCGTGTTACAGCACTGGAAAACCGCAGAAAACCAGTGCTAGGATCGTCGTCGTGGGCACGTCGACTATTGAGTGTTTGCTATCGTTCTCTGGTGCAAGAGGCGCCCTTTCTGGATTCAAGCCTAATCGTGGGTCCCTTCACTGGTCCCGGAGTCCTTGTCCATCCTGCAAAAGCGCGCCGAGCACAAGGAATCGCGTAGAGTTGAAGAAAAATTATTGAAATTTGGTATAGAAGCGGGAAGTTGAGAGAGATTGAGAAAGAGAAACGGAGAAGGGGTGTAGATGGAAGGGTGTGAGAAAGAAAAGCGTTGAGAAAAGAGAAGACGTGGAACGTTAGGGTAATGAACGTTTTCACCTGTTGGCCTTGCTGCGATGTTTCTTGTGGCTTGTTTCCGGTTACGCCTCCCCCAGGTCGCCGATTAGCATTGCGATTTGAGTTTCCTAGAATTTGCTCGAGTGTCTGGTCTGAACTGAAACAAAACAAAAAGCAAAACAGATTTCTACTCTGGCTGGAGTAAGAAAAGGAAGATGGATAGAAATAGGAAGGCCGGCGTCTAGCTGACAGTTGTTCACCTGATGTTTCGCGTTTGGCTTGCTGACTTCTGGGAACCTGTTTTTTGCTCCGGACGTTTATTCGCATGGATTTACCTTCACAGTCGATAAAGCGGCGAAGAGCAGCGATTAAGCTTTCGGTGGTCAAGTCACAAGAAATTTCGAGATATATCGGTTTCGTAACAAAGCATACGAAAACTACGACGTAGCACTTTATTATCCGCTCAGGTCCAGCATGGACGATCCCAGTTTCATTTTTTCGACTTCTGGGTAAATCTCCCATGATAGGTTGATGCAGTCGGGGTTTGTATTTAAAACATGTCACGCACTTTTGTATGACGTTTTTCGTCAAGGATTTTGCTCTGATCGGCCAATACTGTCAATTGGATCCGGATCTTGTAACCAGATGGGTCCATGCCACCACAGTTCGTTCTGAAGTATTTCTTACGAAAGAATTCCCCTCGAACACAGATCTGTGGCATTCTCATGTGTTTCTCGGAAGAGATGTTTTCTTTAGAGGAGCGACTCGACTCTTAGAACAGATAATCTGACATTTGGATTTGTCGTCTTCAACATGTCGTACATAGATGCAAACTCCGTATGCTTGTTCGCTGGCATCTGCAAATCCGTGTAACTTAGTGAATGCAAGTTGTATTTCAATGACTCTTGGTTTCTGTAGCGGATTCAAAATCGGGAGGTTAGTTACATATTCAATCCACTTGGTAAATGAAACCTGCACCTGCATATCTGCGCGCCCCTTCATATTTGAGAAAGAGGTGGTTAGGCGAAAGGGCGTTTTCTGGTTGCGGGTTTCGTTTCGGTCTTTCGGTTTAAATCTGCGGGCGACACGGTATAGGTATCGCCGTCTATTTTGGGCTTCTGTAACGGGGTTACAAAAGCAGATCGTATTAATACGGATTAAGAGGCGGCAGATATCGTAATTGTAGTAAATGTAATGGGGGGTGGCCGTATTTTGTGCCGTGTGAGCGTGGGTAAAAACTCGAAAGAAAAAGGGGTAAGATCTGCCTTCTTGTACTGTACAAACTTTAACTGTTTCCCAATCACTTTAGGCATTCGCCGTTACCATCGGGCGAAGTGTTCTTGTTCTATGTAGAGAAAAGTTGTCCAAGGTGATTTCCTTTTGGTTTGGTGATTTCCTTTTATTTTTGAGGGTTTGGTAAAAGGCACAGCTTCGGCTTTCCAGACAGCGTCGTCACAATCAGCGTGAATGAAAATAAGTAAATAGTTTAATTTTTTGTCAACGCCTTATCTTGCTAAGTTCACACAATCTACTGTAAAATCAATACGTTACTCTTTTTCCATTTGATACTTTCGTTCAATTTGGTCATCTTCACATTTAAATAATTTGTTCTTTGTTACCTTATACACTGGCACCATTTTACAGTAATATTTATATTGTTTAACTATCACATAAATCACAATTTGTATTTTATTATTGTAAAATTTCTTACTTTCTTTGTTAAATTTGTGGGATAAAAACGTATTATTTTTGTAACCTTGACCCCACCCCAACCTTGACAAGAACTTTACGTCAATTTTGACCTTTGACCTACGTGTTTGTGCCGCGTTGTGTGTTTTGTCGCTCGTTTGTCAGAAAGAGTCGTAAGTTTCTCGGAATTTGTGACGCCGGTTTCTCGCTTGTTGCTGTAGCCGTTAATCAGTCACTGTTGATCATAGTATTAGTAGTTTTAGAAAAAATTTCATTTGAGTTCGTTTCGATGGCGTTAAAATGCGGTTGAGCTTGGTTATTTTGCAGTTGTATCAGATTATTAACTCGCGAATCAATCCGTCATGAAGGACCATATGTTACCGTCACTGGTTTGCGCGACTGAAAATAGTTATGATTCGCCTAATCACGTTCGCCCTTTGGTGAGAACTAAAAACATTATTTTCTAAATTACAATGAAAAAGGATTTTGATCTTTACACTGCGAACTTTACAATACTGAGGCTTATAACTAATAAATTGCGGAAAACCTAACCGTACTTTTATTCTTTCACTTAAACTGCAGGAGTAATTTGAAATACTTTTTCCAATAGAGCATTAAAGTCAGTGCACTAGATCAATAAAGATGTGCGTTATGGACTAGTGCAACTACTTTTATATCAAAAATGGTACAAAAAAATATTTACCTGTTTTAAGAAAAACATAACTGTAATAGTAATGTACATATAAATGATAATAATTATATGCTAATTTATAATGAATCTCCAATTGAAAATTTACACTCTTGTAACGACCAACACACCACAAAAATATTTTGGGAGTAATTGAGACAACGTTAGCAGAAACTTCTCTGATAAAAATGCAGAAAATTAGGTCAATTGCTAGCCAGGAATATTGTTTGTCCACACAAATGAAAACAATACCGTTTGCGTAAGAGCTTTAACATTTTTCTGAAGGTTACGTAAACGTATTTGGAGAAAATTGGATTCTGAAACTTACATATTCTATACAGATTCCTATTCTTACCGTTTTCGTCAGAATACGTATCACAATGGGTACACATTTTATGTAAATATAAAGTTATGCACGAGATCACAATATTCTAGTTGTATATTCAGCGCAGTTTACTATAATCACATCTAGAGCTTTTGTAACTCGTCTAGATAATTTTATAAAATTTCATATTGATCACAGACAAATAAATGAAACATTATTATCGCGTGAACAATAGTTTTAATACCAACCGTTAGTGATAGTATTTTTGCGGAGAAATTTTTCCCACCGAACAAAGGCATTTATTCAATTTTAACTAACAATTGTTTTTTCTCGAACATAATGAAGTCCCACTGAGAGCAGTTAGAGAGTAATTTGCTGTATAAGCAAAAGTTAATTAAAAGGAAGCGCAATTTAAATAATTATCAAAAAACACAATGAAAATGAAATTTTTCTTCACCAATGGGAAACATCAGATTTTTCTTTCTAACGATGCACATGGGTTCCATAAAACGTTTTATTGTTTTCGTTACAGAATGGTCCATCGTTATGGAGAAATGAAGTAAATTTGTTTTTAACGAGGTCTTGAGTTTAATCCGTGTATTTTTTGCTCGGATTTTGTAGTAATGAGCTTTTCTATCTAGTTCATAAGCGTGTTGCGTACAGTGGCGTACTTACTGGGGACAAAAGAAGCTTTAGCGTCGCATAGAAAATTTCTGCAAACTCGTATTAGAGTAACTTAAAAAAGAATAATTAAGATATCTTCGTTGATTCTACCATACCTGTTCTCTGTACAATTAAATTATGCAGGAAACTCAATAAACTGAAGGTTGGAAACAGCTGGTCTAAGAAACTTGTAAAACCGATGAAAATTTAATGATCTAGGAAGAATATACAAAAACTTCTAAACTTTAAACTGCAATGTGAAGAATCTGGAGGATTGTAACTAAAAAGCTTGAAAATTGAAAAAAAAGAGATTCTAGAAGAAGAACATCTGAAAACCAGAAAGATTCCAGCTAACAGAAAAGTCTAGAGAAGCTTGATGGATATGAAAGAGTTGTAAAATCTGAAGAAATTGTGGAAACTGAAGATCTGAATTAAAGGACGTAAAAGTTTACAGAATCGAAAAACGAACATAAAAAATTTAAAGTTTAAAAATAATAGTGAAATAATAATTCTCTTTCTATTGGCAGTGGTGAAGATTTCAACAAAATGTGTCATAAAACTATTACTGAATTATAATTATTACTAGTGCCAGAATTTTGTATGATTCTAAAGTGAGTCAAAGTGAAGAACATTTTTTTTTGTATTTTGCAGTGGACTGTCTAGCAGAATCCCATATTGGACGTAGTTTTTCATTTGACAAATAACATACGGGAAAGTCTTTTTTTCAATTGTCACAATTACCCGCAATGATCCCGCAGACACTTCCAGAATTCACATAACTTAATACTGTAAATCAGACTTGTTGACATTTAGTGACACATGCATTCTGTCAACTGTCGTTAAATTGTCAGAACCATGTCAGAATTATTAAATAAATTGGGGTTGTCACTTTTGACAGTTCATTAAGAACAAATTAATCAAATGCACTCGGTGGTACCCTTAGAGATCTATAATCCTGCTTATCTAATATCTAATTAATAGACATAAATACCTTCGATGTTATCGAAGAAAAAACTGGATGTAATGAAAACGAGCAAGCCTTGCACGGTAGAATAGCAGGTTCGATTCCCAGCGGTAAAGCGTTACAGTTTGAAACTCAAAAATATGACAAAGGTCAAATGCGGGTTAGTATAGCAGTGGAGTGGTGATGTCTACGTTACGACGGCTCGGTGCGTCTATCCGGCCTCGACACCGATAGGTCAATACTAATAGTGTAAGTATCAATATCCAAAATTGTACAATCCAAACACGATTTAGTCTCCCAGTCCCAACAGTGCCTGAGCAATGAGCATGGTAATTTAATTCAGAGTTTATGCAGCCACGGTAGTCAATATTTTAAGTATTTAAACCATATAATGAGAATTTTTCATTAGTATAACATTAACTAGAAAATGGTGGACTTCTAAAAAAAAATACAAATTGTTTTAAACCTTCGAAATTATTCTACCTAATTGCGTTGATCTGATGAAGGGATGCCTATCTATTATATTTTCTGTCTTACATCCGTAACACAGAAGATTAATCGTATACTCATAGAAACAGTGAACCAGAGGGGTTACGTTCGAACCTTCTTGATAAACGAGTCCAAATACGCCACTGGTTGCGTATGCAATAAACAAAAACCCCGTCAAAGAGCGGGAGCGTGAAAAAATTTGTATAAAATACAATCTAGTTAACGGCATTCTTTAATTTAATTTGAAAGTGAAAATATACCATTGAGAACATTAATATTGGATGGAAACTGAGCGTATTCACACCTCCCGCAGTGCGAGAATCGAAACCCTGCGGTGGTGCGGACAGGGTGCAATCTTGACCCTCAAACCCCCCGGGGATGGCTTGATGCTCGAACATGGAAACCTGTGAAGACGGCGTGGCGGACCCTCGTTAGTGTTGAATTTCATTTCTCGGAAGCGTACTGTAGATAAAGTATAGTAGGTATACATGTTTAGTAGTTTTACATTAGGCATATTAAGTCCGCATTGTGATGCGTTGCTGTGATAATGGATGGTATTTTTATTTGCTCATAATGCACTGATAATGGTTTCTGAGTTATTAAACGTAATGTGTCGTGGGTTGGTCGCTTTCGAACTAATAATGAAAGTTAATGGATGATGTTCTTGTTGTTTTAATATGTGATAAAACAAGAGTAAGGAGTAATGGACTGGTTGTAATACCTAGTTCAATTTTTAATAATGATCTGAATGTGACGTAGAAAGAAACCTCCTAAAATATTTGTATTAATTTCCATAACACACTGTATATTAATAGCTTCCTGAACTTTTACGTATTTTTCTTATAGGTCTTTTGCTCATCAGATTATCTTTATCTGCAAGTGATTAATAATGGTGGCTATTGTAACGCTCGAATGGTTAAAATACTCGCCTGCGGCTCGTATTTTAATTTCCATTCTCGTGTATATAATAACCACCATATTTATGTCTGCCCATTAAATAATCTACTATTAATTACTGTAGTAATATTATTCCCTGGGTGCTTGATGAGAGGGTAACCTATAGCAATCGCAATTGTGACTGGACTTTTGACACTTGTGACAGTAAAGATAAACAAATATTAGTCAAAATAACAAGCTACCAGACTTTTTTGTACGTAGTTTCGGACTGATTAGGGTAATAAAAAAAAGTTAGTTTTTGAATATTTGGTGTCATGTTTATTTTCACAAGAACAACAGTTTTCAACTTTCCAGACCTTAGTTCACTTCTGATATCGATTTCGATTTGCCCACAATGACTTGAGGTATTACTGTACTTGTCCACTCGAAAGTCTGACGTGTGACATCATGTAATTTAGACCACTTTAGTTTACCACTTTGTTTTAATTTCTTTATGAACACATAGTAGGTATATAATAAAAATAAATAGTACGTATAAGTACGTTGCCTATAAGAACATTTTTTCATACTCATACCCAAAAATTACACTAAAAAAATAAAAGTAGTCAATTTTTTGGACTTTTTTAATAAAACGAAATAGCTAAAGTCGTCGTTTCATTGTTGTTCTCGGATTTAGGGAGTGTCTTTTACTATGTCGCTGCTTTTGTTGTTGCCGTGTTATGACACTGTCTTTAGCTATTTCGTTTCCTTCGTTATTTTCGGGTTTAGGGACCGTTTTAACTATTTCTTTTCCTCAGTTGTTCTGGAGTTTAGAGACTGCCTCTTTCTATTGTGTTTCTCCCTATTTTGTTTCCTTCGTTGGTAATGGATTTGGGGACCGTTTTTAAATATGTATATATGGTTTCCTTCTATATTTTTGGGTTAAGGCGCTTTTTTTACTATTTAGATTCGTTAGGTATTTTTGAGTTTATGGCTCGGTTTATTTAACTATTTCGTTTCCTTCGTTGCTCCTGGGTTTTGGGGACTGTTTTTAACTATTTCCTTTCCTTCTTTGTTTTTGTATTTAGGGACTGTTATTAACTATATTTCGTTTTGTTCATTGTTCTATAGGGTTTAGGGAAGGTCTTTAACAACATATTTTGTTTCCGTTGTTGTCCTCGGATTTAGGGAGTGCCTTTTCCTATTTCGTTTATTTTGTTACCTTTTGTTCTTTCACATTTTCATACTTTATATTTTAGTCTTTTTTATACATTTAAGTTTTACTCTTTCATCATTTGATACTTCCATTTATTTGTTTTGTAATTATTTTGTCTTCTCATCTTTTATACTTTCGTAATTCCGATCTTTCATATCTTTGTCCTTTATGATTTCGTTCATCCTTTATACATTTTGTTTTCTTTGTTGTTAACCATTTCGTTTCCGTTGTTGTTCTCCGATTTAATAGGGAATGTCTTTCACTGTTTTGTTTTCTTTGTTGTTCCAGGGTTTAGGGACAATCTTTAACTATTTCGTTTCTCTGGTTTAGGTTTAGGGGTCGATTTAACTCAAATGCACAATTTTGTTTTCTTTGTTGTTCATGGTCTCATGGACTGCCTTTTACTATTTCGTTTCCGCCGTTACCCTCAGGTTCGGCAACTGTCTTTAACTATTTTATTTCCTTCATTGCTCCTGGGTTTGTTAACTATTTCGTTTTCTTCGTTGTTTTCGAGTTTAAAGCGTGTTTTTAGCTGTTTTAATTCCTTCGTTACTTTCGGGTTTAAGGCGTAGTTTTAACTATTTCGTTTCCATTGTTGTTATCGGATTTAGGGAGTGTCCTACTTACTATCTCGCTGCTTCTGTTGTTCGTTATTTTCGGGTTTAGGGACCGTTTTAACTATTTCGTTTCCTCCGTTGTTCTCGAGTTTAGGGACTGTCTCTTTCTATTGTGTTTTTCCCTATTTTGTTTCCTTCGTTGGTCCTGGGTTTGGGTACCGTTTTTAACTATTTTCGATTCCTTAGTTATTTTTGAGTTTATAGTGTGTCTTTAACTATTTTGTGGTGGACTAACAACTCGAAGGTACATTGACGAGATTGTGGAGCCTCAAGTGAGCCCAGGAGCAAATGTTGTTAGTACAAATTTTATTTTTATTCAAGATAATGCCAGATCAAATCGTCACTGATTATCTTGATGATCACAATATCCACAAAATTGATTGGCCCGCATGCGCTGGCAGACATGAATCCAATCGAAGGTGTTTGGGATCAATTAGGGAAACGTGTTCGACGACGTCCAAATCCTCCAATGACCACTGAACAGTTGACACAGGCCCTAATTGAAGAATGGGACAATTTTCCCCAAGACGCTTTGCGAAAGCTTATTCGTAGCAAGCCACGTGTAGGCAAGAAGGGGCCACACTAGATATTAACTTAAGTTAACCAATTGACCAATAATGATAATAGGACGCCATCAGACAGTAGGGAGAACAACTTCGAAACGACCTATTATCATATCACCTATATTATAGTCCATTTAAATAATAATTAACCGTGTAGCAGATAGGAAAGTGCCAAAGGACTTTTCGATTCAAAATCATGTCACCTGTCCGCTGAATTTCTGGAGAACATCGTTTTACTCTTATTTTTTATATTACATGTGGGTCTATTACAGATGGGTACTGTTACAATTTGATTTTTGCCGCGCATTCACCACCCGAGTTCAGGAACGAATCGGCATTAGAGATAACCGGCATATACAAAAAACACGATAGGTTTTGCAGTGCCGCGCGACTAAACCGAGATTCTCTCTTTTTCGTTCGACATTTTGACGAAGTCACATTCAACGTAAAGTTTGCTCCTGGAAAAGGGATTGCTCCAGAGAAATTGCGTTAGCGGATAAGAAACGTTGAATGTGAGTTATTTCGATAACAAATCGCTTTAGCGGATAAATCGTTAAATGGTCGGTCGATCGGTCGTACACCTCGCACAGTCGAGATATTTTTATTGAGATAGTTGATCATTGCTGGGAGGGTCCGCGAAGGTGACTTCGAAGAAGTTTTCGGACTTGGATGGCGTGTCCTCGGCTGTGCCGTCGGGCCGACAGCATAAGGGGGGAGGACTTTCTGCACCGGCGCGAAATTGTCATCATACGCGAAGCAGAGCGTTCTCGTGGTGTTGGTTACGTTGGTGCGGTCGTGGTCGCTCCGGAAAGGAATGGAACTACCGGAGAGGTGATCGTCGTGGTCGCGATCGCAATATATTTCAGTGGGTACTACTATAATGCCAATAATTTTAGTGAGGAGCCACTATAGAGCCCATTACTTTCTCTTAATTTCATTGGTCATAATTTTATTTTGAGTTTTGTTATTGTTTAGAGACTTGTAAATTTTTGAGGTTTGGGAGAATTCTATTCGTCCCGTGTTAGTCTGGCAGTACTATAACTTGCTAGGTCTTCTTACGACCTAGAGCTTCACTCCACACATGCCTGTTTGATATGCTAGTTGTCATCACTGAGTCTAGTTAAAAATTAAAATTCGTCGCACGAATTTTTATTTTTCCCTTTTGGGAGGGTCGAGTGTTACAATTTGATTTTTGCCGCGCATCCACCACCCGGGTTCAGGAACGAATCGGCATTAGAGATAACCGGCATATACAAAAAACACGATAGGTTTTCCAGTGCGGCGCGACTAAACCGAGATTCTCTCTTTTTCGTTCGACGTTTTGACGAAGTCATATTCAACGTAAAGTTTGCTCCTGGAAAAAGGGATTGCTCCAGAGAAATCGCGTTAGCGGATAAATCGTTAAATGTTGAGATTTCGAGGTAAGAAAAACTACTTTATTGCGTGCAGACTTTGACTATTCTCTTTCAATCAGATAGGCAGATTCACCAGCACTTACTAAGATCATTTGTACCACCTCAAAGGGATAATAGCTGTGAAAATTCTTTCCTGGATGCACGGAGTATATTTCACGTGGAAACTGGTGTAATTTCCCAGGACCCGCAGGAATTGCAGTATCACAGACTAAATATTAAGGTGTCAGGACAGCTCCAAAACCGGCAGGAGGCGCAATAGTTTCAGAAGATAAGTAATAGACAATTTTTTATTATATCTTTTTTTATGTGTTATCAATTCCTCTAGTTTTTTTGTTATATTAGCGTTCATTTAAAAATTGTAAAGTTCAGTAATCATTTTATGTAATTTAAACATAGGTAAAGTGCAAGAGTCACAATTTAACTTGTCATTTTCTTTACTTATTTCATCGTTCATTTAGTAATTTATTGCAACAACTTAGCTGTATTTCTTGTGTCACCATCCACACTTCTCAATTTTGTCAGGGCATTACAACAATTTAGGTTGTAATAGTACCGAAGGTCGAATGTAAGCTGCCTTATCTCCCCGGTATTGAATCATTAGGGAGATTGAAAAGTGCCAAATCTATTGGAAATATTCGTTCTCCTTCGCGAGGCAGGTACTTGCAAACAAGTTCGATGTAGTTCTAGAGCACCACTGTTCCAAGTGGGTACTTAGCTCCTGGAAATGTGAACAAAATATGAAAACTTGTTGGTTCACAGACTATACCCAATGGATTCGATGAAGTTAATTGTTCTGGTAACTGGGTGCATGGGAGCGTTCTGAATTCACAAGGTACAATAAAACATCTGTATTTGCCCTACGGGTTTTCCTATTCCTGAATTTCACAACCCAAAACGTCAATTATATTCTGTATTATTTCAAAACAACGCATCTTCATTTCTTCCCCCTCACCTCTCCTCCTCTGCCTTCTCTCTCCTCTTCCATCTCATTTGTTACATTGACATTTAAGATGTAAAGCAGTCTTTATATTATAACCTAATTTTTGGTCATTGTCAGTGTGTGTGTCACAAATCTTAAATGACACGTAACGTCATCAGCATCAGTTGCCAATACAGTTGAAAATAATAGTAGATTATTATACGAGTTCCTGTGTAAATTGGACGCTTTATCCCACAAGGGGTTTATAAAAGCACGAGTGAAACGAGTGCTTTTGTGAGCCCCGAGTGAGATAAAGCTTTCAATCTACACAGGAACGAGTGTACTACAACGTTTTATGGTTCGACACCACCCCCGAAAGCCTTTAAATTGCTTAAAATCCATAAAAATAGTGTGACGTTTATCTGTCATTTTCATTATTTCATGACAGAGAGTGTTTACACAAGCCAAAATTTGATAATTCTGACAGTGTCGAACGATAAAGTAGTATACTATCCATTTTTCTGACTTCCGCATTGTCAGTGTCAAAATTTCAAAAATACTTTTGGCGAAACTGTACTTGTAGCACGTGTGTCACCAGTTTAGTTACAAATATGTCAAATCGAGGAAGTAAGGTTAAGTAACTGGAAAAAAGATTACATTGGGCTCCTGTTCTTGTCGTTCTCATCCTTGAACAACTCCTCAGTGCTCCTCAGCCCCAAACTTGAGAATAGCCATGAGGTCCTCCTTGTTGAAAGAGTTGTTATTTGAAGATCCTTTCTTGTCCAGGTGGGTCCGCCCGGTGGTGCCCAGTACCATTTTGTGTTTGGCACGTTCTACGATTTCTTCCTCTACCGACTTGTAGATGTTCACTTGGTTCTTCAGTCGGATCCTGTGGCTTGAGCTTAGAGGTCGTTTTGCAAGATCCAATCCGAGTCAAATATGATTACAGTTAAAAGTATTCTCTTGCGTTTTCTTTCCACACATCCTTTTGCTTCTTGCATTATGAAATATGTACTCCTAACTCGCGAAAGAATAAAATGAGAAAGATTTCAATGTCAGTGTCAATTTTTGAAATTTAAATGATTAGTACGAAGTACTGTCACTTTGACAATGCGGAAGTCAGAAAAATGGATAGTAGATTAGAATAATGTGTTGAAGGAATGTCAAAAAATGATGTCCAATGTTGGGTGTCCACAATTATTGTACATTCAGTATTTTCTCTCTTTCCTTTCTTTCTCTCATCTCGCTATAATCTTTCCAAGTATGTTCGATCGCTTCTACACGTTCTTCCTCCCTTTTCCAACCAATACCTATCCTTCATCTCTGCACCTAAAACCACGCCGTCAACCCCATCGCAAATCCCTCTCCTCTCCAGACCCCATTCATTACCTCAATCCGTCTCTTTACTACTCTTCTCGTCCCACACATCCACAATTCGTACTCCATCCCTCCCCGGTGCCTTCCTCTAGTTTCTTCACTTGGCTCTTCACTCCTCCACCTCTTCCAGCAGAATTTCTTCTCCTTCTGATGCTATTTGGTTCTTCTTCATCTCTATTTCTGTTTTTCCTGTTTCTTTTTCCCCCTCGAACAGCCTCTTGAGGTATTCCTTCAACTCGTTCATCGTTATGTCCTCACTCACTGTTCTTTTTTTTCTTTCTCTTTCAATTGATATAGTTCCACACATCCTTCTCCATTCTTACAGCTGTTAACTCCCTCTCGTATCTCTCCTTATTCTGTTGCTTCCTTTATCTACATGTTTCTCTATATCTTCTTTTCGATTTTAAAAAGCCATTCTCTTAGCTCCTTTATTGTCTCTTTATCTTTCTTGCTCCTCTACCTCTTATTGTTATTTCTGTTTTTGTCGCAGCTTCTTCTAATATTTTTTAAATTCTTTCTTCATCTTTTCTACTTCTTGTTTTTCGAATCTTGTCTTTTTTAGTCTCCTCTTGTACTTTTCCACTTCTTTTTCGTCCCATATTTTCATACTCCGATATTTATTTTCATAGGCAGATGGTCTAATTTTATTAATTTCCTTTCTCTGAATTCTTCTAATTCTTCCCATGCTTCTTCGTTTACTATACCGTAGTAGGTCCATTCTCCTTCTTCGTCCCCTACTTTATTTCCATTCAACACATTTCATCAGCTTCTTTCCCTCCGCATTTTCTACCTTGGATTTTATTTTTTCATCCCCTCCGAGATCTTCTTTCCAATCCCTGGCTCCCCTTTTTACAATTCTCCCGTTAAAATCTCCACCCAGAAATATACCTATTGCCTATTGTTGTCTTCATGTCTTTGCTGTATACTGTCACCCTTTTTCCATCATTTATTGCCTATACAGAGTGTTATAGAAGTTCTCGCAGAAAATTTAACCACAAGCAGAACTCGTCAAAAACAATATAATTTTTTTTTCGCAAACGCTCCCTTACGGAGTTAAAATTAAGAATAGTTTGACCCCTAAAACCAATACCCCCACGTTCATTGATTGTCAGGAATGCACAAAAACTTTACCCGATAAACGAATCGAAATAAAAACTGTTTAAATTGAAACATGCACTCACCTACCATAATATGCATAATATTGAAGTAGGTTAGCATGTAATAATAAACTCTCTAACTTACATGAGGTATACTCCTTGTTGTTGAACGTGCGATAAACGATGACACACCGACACTTCAAATACACTTCGAAGCACATCTTCGAATACTTTAAAATTCCAGGTTCAATTTCTAAAACGCGATTACATCTGGGACGTCCGAAATTTGCCATAATCAACGAGCGCAAGAATCGAGCACAGGCCATAACAATACATAGCGGCGCTACATTCAACTTATAACTAAAATTTATAATAATAACTAAATGACTAATTCTTTGTCCCAAAAAAGTTAGAAGGTGTTTACCTCGTTCGACAAAAACGATGATGCGTTCATGTAGGCACAGGCAGAGGGTGAAATAAGGGGTCAGAAAAATGTTCAACAAAATTGCAGATTTCAGCAAAGTGGTAAATAGAAAAAATGTTTATTTTGACGAGTTCTACTTGTGGTCAAATTTTCTGCTAGGACTTCCATAGTACCCTGTATGTACGTTTCTCAACATATACCCTTCCTCATATCCCTTCTTTTGATTTTTTTCTTTATTCCTTTTTTGTACACCTTTTTATTCCCCCTGCCGCTCTTCCTTTCCTCTTTTCTCTTCTCGTCTCCTGATACTTGAATTCTTTTGGTAGCAGTTTTTCTATTTTCCTCAGTTTTGTTCTTCTATCCATCTTTCTGTTAAGCTCCCTATCTTAATTTCTTCTTTGACCCTCTTTCTTGCCTTACAGGTCATTATCAATAAATATCATCTCTGTTTCTTTTTTTTCCCTTAGTTTTCCTTTTTGCTTGATCCCTATTTATACTGTCCTTGCTTTTGGCCTCTCCTATATTTTTTCTTAGAAAATTCCTCTCTTTGCTCTCATCCTATTATCACACTATTGTTCTTCCTCCTTCTTCTTTCTTCATACTCCACTTTCCCTTCCAGCTGTGCTATTGTTCTTCTCTTAACCCTTCAACCTATCTCTTAATTTCTTGGTTCTCTCTTCATTTCTTCCTCTATATATCTTTTTATTTCTTCCAGCTTATCCATAATTCTCTACATTTCACTTGTCAATTTTAATTTCTGCTTCTGGTGATCGCTATTTTAAATATCTTCTCTTCTTCCTCTTCTTGTCTTAGTGTTTCGCCCTCCTCGGTTAGTTTCCTTTTTTTCCTACCAGGAATAAAGCTAAATTTCCCTGGCTAAACGACAGGTTTTTATTTTCTTTGGTCATAGGCATGCAGCTGTACTAAATAGTCATATAAAAAAAATTGAAATTTTTATCACAAATTTTACTGAGTAAAAATCCGTAGAAAAAGGAGAAAGAAAACGCACGCTGGCAGACAACGCTACCGTAATCGGAATCTCTGAATTCACAAGGTAAAAATTATTTCAAAGCGTACCCCCCGAGGTCCCTATGGTATTTTAAAATCAATTTAATTAAAGTAAAAATATGTATATCGTATAAAAATTACATCACTACACTTTTATGCCAGCCGGCTACGGCAATTTGTAGTATGTAGTTACAACAAGCAGATTAAATTAAATTTTCAATTGTGGCATAAAATGGAGATGATGCTTTTTGTGCTATATTTTCCATTAACTTTTAAGAGGAGTGCACATTTTATATTTAAACACAGCTGGACATTTCGAAACACATTCATAAAACTTGTGAATTGAAGTTTAAGCACTTTATGGCCAGTAACATTCCATCTTGTTTAAAAAGTTAAACAGTGGCAATCATGTTAAATTATGGTTTTACGATATTCGTCTGCAGATGCTTTTCAAGACAACCGTAAAAGAAACCGGGAGGTTAACAGAATGTACAATTTATCTCTGATCTTTGCGGTTTAAGTAACGTTTAAACCTCATTTCGGCCAGATTAAAATTTTAAGCGGTAGTGTAAAGGACGAACAGCGATATACTTTATTTATGCGGTAGAATTACGCTGTAAAATTTTATTCACCTATAAGGTGCTGTCGGCAGTTGGGAGATATTGATTACTCCCATGGCATATTTGAAACTGAACATAATAGTATAGACATAGTTATAAATTTTACCTAACTGGAGTAGAAATAATTAGAAATTTGATCCGACCGGATTTACACTATTTTTCTTAATTTCATCACGAATCTTTGAACCTTAGAGTAGTTAAAATACCATTATTGCCTTAAATGAAATTACACGCTTATTAGTTTCTGAATAGCATGTAGTATTTTTCAATTTATTAAATGCACACAATAAAGCTAATGGGAAATGTCAACCGGGCATTCATGTCTCGCAATTGTTTGTTTAAGTACCTAATCTTTCTAACAACAGTCTTTATGTAGATAACAGGGATTCGTCGCTATGGGGTGACGTATACTCAAACAGTGACATATTTTGTCCGTATAAAGTCACTTACTCATCGTTCCTAGTCATGTTTTGTCCCATATGGCTTAACTGCGTGTACATTCTGTACACAAAACCAGTCAAAAATAGGTCATATGTTGCCTTTGGGATATTGTGTAGACAAATAAATCACACAGACCAATAAAGATTTTGATCCCGACAAGTTCTATTGTAACGGAAATGTCATGTGTTCAATAGGGATCGGAATGGTATTATGTTTAGTGGATTCGCTCCTATCGTTATCTCGACGTAATATTTTTATTGTAAGGATATATTGGAAAAATTTTATTAGGCGACTCATTGTATCCTGAGATTACGATGTCTAAAAAGCTTTTATAGCGTTTATGCGCATAATGCTTTAAAATACACTCTTTCACGTTGAGACGTGACAGGTTATTGACATTAAAGTCTGACAGTTGGTGCAAAGAAGTTTTGGATCTTGAAGGAACTGCTGTTACTGTGGTGTTTTATTTTTATATTGTTTTAAACAACAGGTATCTTCCAGTTGAGAGCGAAGGGACAATTTCACTAGCTGCTAGTATCTGTTATGAGAAGTAAAGCAAAAATGAAACCATCCGTCCGTCTTTTATTTATTGTGTAAGTAGGTATAACAATAAGTAGAATCTTATCAGAATTATTTTATAAACAAAAAAATATATTATTAAAAAATTAAAAACATTGTTAACATAACTTTTGTCAGAGTGTCTATTGGATACTCGGCGTGAAATTTCCATAAATAGCAAAATGAGGAAAAAAAGTCCAACTACTAGTAAAACCGAAACAACTTCCTGGTGTTTCCATTCATTCATCATTGTTTGACAGTTTAACGATTGCGCTTTGGGACTGTTTTTGAACCTTGTCTGAAACTATCAATCTCTGAAGGAGATTTTGGCGGTAATGGCGGCGGTCCCGTCCGAAATGCGGGGCGGAACAGTTCCGCGTGAACCCAAATTACTTTAGAAATTCCATTATTTCAGTGCCTCTATTAAGGAAAGAATGGGACCGATAATGCTGCAATGACCAGCCGGAGGCGTGACGACGTCGGCGGACCACAATGGGGTTTACGAACCATGGACATGCCGTCCGAAAATTCATTCGATACACTCAGTTTTGTTTCTTTCATCGGCGATGGTCACATAAACGAGACCGCCACATCGCTGAACCTCTTCCTACATTTCAGAAAGGGGGTGATAAATCTTTACCTTCGTGGATTTATTGCACATTGCAGTTTCAAGGACTATCGTACAAAGTTTTTCACTTTGGGAAGAATATAAAATCGCTAGGTTTTCAAATTATGTATTATTAAAAATATTATATGGTCAATGAACACTGCAGCAGGCTGTTTATTGTTGAATAACACCCTCGTATTTGTTGAATTCAGTCATTTGTAACCGGCCTGTATTTACCGCTATAATATTCGATGACTGCAACTAATTACAAAAACTTCCACGACAAACTGGAATAATTTATTAACACTGTATCTTCTCAATGAAGGCGTTATGCAAATATTTGCAAAATGTTCCTGCAAGGTACTAAAACCGTCGTCATGACTTTAAAAATTCGCATTAGTCGCGGCCTCCCAGGGTGAAAACTCGGCACAAGACAAATATTGTAACCATATCTGGCCCATGTTTTTAATCATGAACCGATTCATTTAAATCTCGTAATCCCCCCAAGACCGAAACTCATCGCGTGTATAAAACTTTAAACGATCCGAAAAACATTCCGTAATCCGTAAAGTTTTCACATTATCGGTTGATAGCAGCCAAGTCTGGCCAGCATGCCAGGTAATAATTAACCAATGGCGTGCAGCGTGCTAAGCTGGGTCGATGTGAAGCTATACATGATTACTAGAATACCTAGAGCGAGGAACAGTAAATATGTTCAGATTTTATAATCTGGGAAATTTTAATAAATATTGATTATTATTTGTCGCCATACCTGTCTTGTAATAGTTATTAACCACATGAGGCCGATATCAAGCTTATAACAGATGAGCATACATTATTCGAATCAGTTACAGCGATATTGACCGAATGTCGTTCAACATTTTTCGTAATACCCATGTGCCTACTGATGGGAATGCCCCAACAATCATTTTAATTACCAAGTTACAATACAACAAGTGGTAGCTGCTGCAATGACTCAATTTGACTGCCAAAAATTACAATCACGAGTTTTATTTGGTAAGACAATCCACAAAAATTCTATTTAATTCGTTTTTGAATAGTGAGCTTGGATCATTTTGCGTAACAACTGTGTGGGTGAAGTGGTCGTCAATAAACAAGAATGGAAAAAAATAATAAATTCGAAAACTTCGTAGAAGTTAGTGTTAGTTAAGGCGAAGAGCATGACCGGTAAAAAGATTTGGTGTAAAAACCGAGGGGGTAACCACTGCATGTAATCGTGGAACGGCGCTATTGTAATCACTTTGTAATCGTAATGCAATCAAATATAATTTTTGTGAAATCATATGTAATCTTCTTGCAATCATAAATAGAACTTACTGAAATCGTGAAATCTTGTATTCATTATGTAATCATCATGTAATCGTCAAGTAATCATCATGTATTCATGGTGTATTCATCATGTAATCATCATGTAGTCATCATGTAATCATGATGTACTCATCATATATCATGTATTTATCCATGTAATCATGATGTTATCATGTTGTAACTAGATTTGTATTTTGTTCTTATTACTACTTTTCGCTTGACTAGATCGGCCTCTGCGAATAAAATCGCAGTCATTTACTATGGTCTGATGCTGTGTGTTAATATGCACCTCGATAAAAATGCACTTATACTTGGCATTTCTTATATTCCCGCCTTCAATTCGGCCTGTCTCGTGCGGTGCTCGTGATTACATTCTTTCAACTAATTGTGTCGTTTTCATTTTTCTTTTAGGCCTAATGTTAGGTTTTTCCTATCTTTGCGGCCATAGGGGTCATAAGTTTACAGTTTGCAACATATTTTTTTCGTAATCTATTTTTTCCAATTTCTCGTGATAGCAGTTTTATAAAAGGTACATAATTTAATAATTAAATTTGGTATCCCTGAATTCATTTTTATTAACATAATAAAAATTTTTGACTTTGTGTTATACCCAGTGTATACAGGGTGCTATGAAAATAGTTGCAGAAAATTTAACTACAAGTAGAACTTCTTCGCAAACGCTCCCTTCCGGAGTTAAAATTAAGAATAGTTTGACACCTAAAACCAAACCCGCCTATGGACCCACGTTCATTGGCAGGAGTGCACAAAAACTTTACCCGATAAATGAATCGAAATAAAAACTGTTTAAATGAAAACATGTACTCACCTACCATAATATGCATAATATTGAAGTAGGTTAGCATGTAATAATAAACTCTCTAACTTCCATCAGGGATAATCCTTGTTGTTGTACGTGCGATAAACGATAAATGTTGACACACCGACACTTCGACGCACATATTCGAATTAAAATTTCAGGTTCAATTTCCAAAACACGATTATATCTGGGACTTCCGAAATCTGGAGTTGGAGAAGCACGAGAATCGAGCACACACAACAATACATAGCGGCGCGAAACTCAACTGATAAGTAAATTTTACTATCAAAGACAAATTTTTTGTGGTGTTTACCTCGTTCGACAAAAACGTTCTGATGCGTTCAAGTTCATGTAGGCATAGGCGGAGGGTGAAATAAGGGGTCAAAAAAATTTGAACAAAATTGTGGATTTCAGCAAAGTGGTAAATAGAAAAAATGTTTATTTTGACGAGTTCTACTTATGGTTAAATTTTCTGCTAGGACTTCCATAACACCCTGCATATACTTGTGTCGCCCAAGCGATAGAGTAATAAAACTTAAGGGTGGGACACCACTTGCAACTGTCATATTCATAAAGAAGAAATTTCATATAAACTTTTTTTTTATAACTGAAATCTTTATACCTACATGCCGTTGTACGCAACTGTCATATTCATAAAGAAGAAATTCCATATAAACTTTTTTTTTATAACTGAAATCTTTATACCTACATGCCGTTTTCGTAAAAAATTGATAAAGAGTAGTATTAAAAAGCTTGATTTATAGATATAATCGAAGAACAATGACAAAAAGCGGAGAAAAGAGAAAAATACGTGTACCAAAAAGTCGAAGAACTTGCTCAGATAAGCTGTTAATTTAAGTTGGGTGCATCGGGCTTTCCAAAATGCTGGAGTATTTAAACTCCACCAATAATGGTACATTACTATTTTTATCGGTTTCAGGATATTAAACAAATGTTTACACTAATAAAAGTTGGCTGGTAGGTAAGCCATAAATGTATCCTGTATGTAAAATTGGTAAGGTAATATTACCTTACCGAAATGTCAATTGTCAACATTTGTCAAGAAAGTGAAAACGAATTAATGTGAAATCTAATAAATGTATGTAACATTATTTATTAAAATAGCATAAGATAAGACGGAACTATACCTTATAATTTAAAAATAACAATAAAAATAACGAGAAAAAAAATACAACTGCTTTTTGTCACCATTACAATAAACATTTATGGTGCAATCTTTCAAAAAAGAAATTGTAACGGGATCGTCCGAATCAATTGAATTGACGATTTCGTCTATAGCATCTCGTAGACTATAGAACATGAAGCCCTAAAACGTGTTCTGTTGTTTAATAAAGCTGTTTTGTGAGATAACAGCGTATCAAAAATCGCAATTTGGGTTTGCATTTTCAAACGCAGTACATTTACCGCCTTTTGTGACGTCATTTCGGGGGAGCCTTCTCATTTGTCCGCCCATCTAGTAACTTTGAATTTTATTTGGTGATTTTTTTCCCGTGTTGACGTCACAGAAAGGCGCGCGTTTCAAATAAGACAGATGTTTCCAATTTTCTTTTACCTAGTAAAGAATAATAAACAAAAAAAATAGGGGTACAATATTTTTCCGTCTAGTTTCTAGAAACGCTGTTTTTGAAAATTGTGGGACGACCCCATTCCTGACAAATTCAAAATCGAAACTGATGAAGACTCCATGTGTGAAGATGTATTTTATTGCACTATTTCTCTTGTAGTGCTGAAACCGCCGAACTAGAACTACCAGAAACCGCTGAATTTGTACTACCAAACATTCTTTTTGCCATCTTAATCTTACGGAAAAAATTGCAAAAATTTTCACTAAATTCACATAAATGAGAAGATGATCACCTGAAATCGATAAACTATTCCACAAACCACGAATGTTATGATCCATAACAGCCTTAGATGTCGCTCTACGAGCTCGGATTTCAATGACTCTGCGGCTGTAATAAATGTCATAACATTTCTAGGTATGTTAATAGCTATTAACACCGCCCGCAAAGGGGCGGCTTTATTACTCTATCTGTTGGGCGACACAAGTATATCTTTATTGCTTTTTCAATTAAAAATATTAATTTGGGATAAGGAGAATAATTTGCTATAGAAGACATGTTTGATCGTATTATTTTTTTAATGTAATCATCATATAGTCAAGGTAATCCCGTGTAATCATTGTGAAATCTTTTGTAATCATTTAGTAACGCGAATGTAGATACTTGAAATTGCATGAAATCCTATGAAATCCTCCGTGAAATCATAATGTAATCACTCATGTAATCATATGTAATCACCATGTAGTCATATGTAGTCACATGTAATCACATGAAATCATATGAAATCACAAGTATTCACTATGTAATCAAGTGAAATTTGTAATCCGTGGTACACCCTTTTCATCAGTGGTTACCCCCTCGGTAAAAACCCTTGCAGAAATCGAACAATCGGTAGAATCGTCAATTTCATGTAACACCAAGCGCTCCGAAAACTCAGTTTGGTTGCAATTTCAATGATTTTGCCAAGAAAGAAGGTTTAATTTAGAAAAGCCTGCAGACATCATTCAGCTAAATTTAATAGTGGAAGACTATCGACACAAATATGAAGAAATTGGACGGAAGCGATTATAAAGGAAGCGTTATGAAGACTATTTGGAATCCACCACAAAGCTATTAACAGAAAAGTGTTTTAAAGAATTTAAAATTAAAATGGATCAGTTTTCTGAAATAGATAGAGAGCTTCCAGAGACAGTAAAAGAAGTTCAAGCACAGGCAGAAAAAAGTAACCTCAGTTGCATTGACAGACTGCAACTCAGATTTTTTCTAGTGGCTGCAAAAGAGCTTGCTTGCTGTGAAGAAATATGTAATTAGAAAACAGTGGAATGCCAACAAGGTCAACTGCGATTACCAAATTAGCAAAGGCCGGCGTATCGGAACAAAAATTCATAGACCATCAACATCACGCAAATATACTTAATTGATAAGCTTAGGAATCAAAGATTACTTTAGAATTACTTTATAGACTTCCAACACTGCTACGGCGGCATCCCTAGCTAATGTTACAAAGGAACAAATTGGTACAATAATTGCCAAATTTATCATTACCGATAAAATTAAAATGTTTTTATTTTTTTGATTAATAATAATGTTTTTTGTTGATCTCGAAAAAAGCAAGAGCAAATTTACTTGGGACACCATCTCAGAAAGGATAATCGTAGCAAGGTTTAAAACCAAGACTAGAAATCATCCCATTCTACGCACCGACTGAAAACGAACAGAACGAAGGAAAAGGCAATTTCTATTTACAGTTGCAAGAGACAATACAATGTTCCAACAAGGGCGATATGATACAAGTCATGGGAAATATGAATGCGAATGTTGGCAGCAATAACATTGGCGTAGAAAACACATCATGGATAAACAAGAACTTGGACGAAAGGAACGAAGACAATAGATTACTAGAATTCTGTCCAACAAACGATTTGGTGATAAGGGATTGAATTGGATCACAGAACAATGGAAAGCCTTATCAACATAACATTGGAGGGGCATAACACTCTTCAACATCATCATCAACAAAATCATAGCACACATCATAAAGAGCCGAATCAGATATTTACATCAGATATAATATGTATTTCACATTAATTGATATTAAAGCTGCTTCCGACACAATAAAACATCAAACCATGTGAAAAACTATAGTTGAAAGGAATTTCCCGCGAAATAATAAAGATGGTTCCGGCTCTATACTAACAAGCTAGTTGCAAAATTCGGGAGGGGAATTCTTCGGATCTTTATTTGGTTACCTGCTTTGAGTTCATAAGCAAAATTTCTGAACTTTATAAATTACTAGCTGACCCGGCGAACTTAGTACAGCTTTTTTTTATCAAATGATAATGCACACAACGCCATCTACTGATATTAGGTCCCCCCGCCCATGTTTTAATAGTTATTCTGCTATTCAGGGCGGAGACAAATCCAACAAATCAAAGATCATAAAAATCGGTAAAAACCTCTTGGCCAACCATGTCCATGTGAAAAATAGTTTACCACCTATTCTCATATCTACTAAATACACAAAAAAAAAATCATAAAAATCGGTCGAGCCGTTTCGGAGGAGTTCGACCACAAACACCGTGACACCAGATTTTTATATATTAGATTTCTCCAAAAATCTCTAATTTGCTTGGACTAATATGGAGGAACAGATAAACACGTAGAGCAAAGACTGTTGAAAACACGTTGAGGCTTTGGGATGCTAAGAGAGAGCCCATGCAGCTATCCAAGGAAACCAAGTAGAAAATCTTCAACCGGTGCTAATGTACTGCTGCGAAATATTGAAAACATCATGTCAAGATACGAAGATACGAGTATTTATCTAACTACCTCAGAAGGATTTTATATTCAACAAGACACTAGGGAAACCAATGGAAATGGATCGGGCACGTAGGTACTAAGAAGGGAAAATACAAACCTTGTCAAACAAGCGCTAGAATGGAACTCTCAAGAGAATAGAAGACAACGCCGATCAAACTGGACATGGCGCAAAACCATACTAGAAGCGCAAACACTGGGGAAGTCCAGGAGAGAAGTAGACAGGATTGCCGCAAATAGAACAGCATGGAAGAAGTTTTATGAGGCTTTTTGCTCCACTGTAGAGATATAGATTATTATTATTTTTAAATTGACCAGAAGGAGCAAGCTCTCGTGGCTAATTTCTCTAAAGTGACTTGTTTGCTGTTAAGACACGTGTGTAATACATAGTCTTATCCAACACCTCCTCCTGTAACAGTTCTTAAAACATTAATCAAAACCCAAAAAAAATCCTCCACAAACACAACCAGCGCTGAAAAACGGTTGTTTCAAACGAGTCGAGGCAGTTAAAAAAAAAGTACATGTAACCGTATTTTATTGTAGCCATAACACATTTTAATATCCAAAAACTCACCTTTGTTAAACTACATATTTCATAAAAAGCCACTTCATAATTGCAATGTTAGTTTTCGCTAGAATTAATTCTAATTCTTGTACTCCGTAATTGAGCTTGTAACCTTTGCAGCCAATATCAGCTCCTTTGTTACATTTGTAATTACAATAAGCTTCACTTATTTCAAGCTCCGCGTTCCTATGCACAATTTACAATTATTTTCGATAGCAAAGATTAGCGCGATTTTGGATATTTTACATATAGGACATGAGTCCGATTCGAGCAGTTGATCCGAGCGGACGTGTTTTGCGGCGCTCGAAATGATAAACGGATAACAAAGTGTGAAAAAGTGAAAAAGAAATAGAATGAAAAAAAGTGGTAGTGAGAGCGAAAGAGAAGAAGATTACAAAAGAAAAAGAGAAGAAGGACGAGAATCAGAAGACCCCTTCAGGAAAAGTAAGAAGTTTCAAAGATCACCGGTTAAAAAGGCAATGGATGAGGAAATGAGATGCTGAAAAAAATTATGGAGGATGTAGGGGAGATAAAGGAAGAGAATCGGAAGATGAGCCGGGAACTGGAACAGTTGAGAATTATGATGCGTGAAAAGGAAGAAAAATGGGAAAGAGAAAAGATGGAACTAAAAGAAAAAATGAAAAAATTGGAGCAGAAAATGGAAGAGCAGGAAAAAAGAGTGAGAAAAAAGAATATTGTAGTAACAGGATTGGACGAAGAGGAATGCGAAAGCGAGAGGAAACTAGAAAAATGGATGAAGGTGGAATTAGAGGTAGAAGTGACTGTGAGAGAGATGCATAAAATAAATGGAGGAAAAATGATTGTGGCGGAACTTGGGAGCTGGGGGGAAAGGAGGAAAATTATGGAAAATAAAAGAAAACTAAGAGAAAAAAAAGCAAAGAGAGTATACATAGAAGATGTTCGGACAAAGAAGGAAAGAGATAGACAGAAGGTATTAAGAGCGATAGCCAAAGAAGAGCGACAAAAAGGACAGCGGGTGAAAGTGGGTTATAAAAAGATATGGATAGAGGGAAAAGGGTTTAGGTGGGACGAAGAAAAGGGGGAGTTAGATACAGAAAGTTTTTGAATAAGAGCACAAGAAAAAGACGACCGGGCAGAAAAGGGAAAACGAATACAGAGAGGAATAAAGGAGAAAAGGAGCAAATAAGAATAGTGTTCTGGAACGTAACGAGAATAAAAAACAAAGAGAATGAATTTTGGGAGTATTTGAGAGAATTTGACGTAGTGGGAATGGTAGAAACGTGGGTGGAAGAAAAGGGGTGGGAAAAATTGGAAAAGAGAATGCCGAAAGAGTTTAAGTGGAAATGTCAATATGCCGAGAGGGAAAGCAAGAAAGGGAGAGCTAAAGGTGGGATAATAATGGGGGTGAAAGAGGGACTGGAAGGAGAAAATGGAACTGAAGCAAATGAAGAAAGAGGAATTATGGAAAGAACGGTGAAAAACAGAAAAAAAAAGGAGAATTGTAAAGTGTACAGCAGAAGTATGAAGGAAACGAAGAGAATGATAGAAGAGCGAGTAAAAGAGCAAGAAGAAAGAACTTTGGTGATTTTGCGGGATTTTAATGCAAGAATTGGGGGAAAAGGAAGACGGATTGAAGAGGAACAAGAAACAATAGAAGAAAGATCAACAAAAGATGGAACAGAAAACGCAGAAGGGAGAGTACTGATTAGCTTAGTAGAAGAAAGAGGGTGGGACATACTTAATGGGAACTGCACAGGAGATGAGAAAGGGGAGTACACGTATATTGGATCAAGAGGGCAGACAGTTATCGACTATGTTATGGTAAATGTAGAAGCATGGGATGAAATAGAGAAATTCAAGGTGGGAGAAAGAATGGAGTTGGACCATATGCCTTTAGAAGTGAAGACAAAAGGAAGAGAGAATAAACCTAATTTCAGCAATAACATGTTTGTCTTTGTGGTTGCTGTGGAACACAGCATCAGAAGATGTGGATTATCTTGAATATTGAAAATTATCGTTTTTTTGCGGTCAAATCACCAACAGATTGAAAAGTAAGTGGTCAGTTGCAAAGAGGTCTCCAATACCTTTCAAATGAGGTATCACTCGACCCGTAGTGCCATTTAAGATTTTGCCCCCTCGCGAAGAGGGCGAAATGCCGGAACTTGAAAGAAACCAGAGAAGATGTGCCCCTCGCAAACAAAATCGACCTGTTCGAGAATTTTTCAATCACAATAATCAGTTCGGAAAAATCTGGACTGGGGAGTTTTAAATGGGACAGCCTGTATATGAGGAGGAAAAAGTTGACGGTGAATGTAGAGAAATCCAAGATGATGGTGTTCAGAAAAGGGGATGGTAGGAGAAAAGTAAAGGAGTGGAGATGGGAGAAAGAGAAAATTCAAGAAGTGAAAGAATTTAAGTATTTGGGTTATGTGATGAATGAAAGAAACAGCAGCACATGTGAGAGAGTTAGTGAAAAAAGCAAATAAGATAATAGAAGCTGTATGGGGAATAGGAGGGAGAAAATTTGGACATGATTTTAGAAGGAGAGTAATGATGTTTGACAGTTTGGTGAAAAGCGTGATGATGTATGGAGCGGAAATATGGGGATGGAGAGAGCAAGAAGGATTGGAAGGGGTGCAAGGAAAATATATAAAATGGGTGCTAGGGGTAGAGAGAGAGACTCCGGGGTATATAATGATGGAGGAAACAAAGAGAAATGGAATAAGAATAGAAGCAGGAAAAAGAGCAATAAGATTTGAGGAGAGGGTGATAGAGAGGGGAGAGTGCAGAATTTTGCAAGAGTGTTTGAAAGAAAAAAGGAAAGAAATAGGAAAAGGGATATGGAAAGAAAGGAAGGCATATTTCGAAAGAAACGGGTATGCAGGCGCGGAGATAGAAAGAATGCGAGAGAGAGGCAGAGTAATGACAGATGAATTAGTGCAGAGAGATAGAGATGTGCAAGTGCAGAAAAGAAGAACGAGAATTATGGAGTCTAGGTACAATGGGAAGTATGAAAAAATAATAACGGAAGAAGTACCTAGGAAGAGAGTAGAAAAGAGAGAGTGATAATAGCAAAATTTAGATGTGGAAATGAGGAGAGAAAGAATAAATATTGGAGTGAGGATAATAATAGAGTATGCAGGATGTGTGGAGAAAAAAAGGAGACGATAGAGCATTTGTTGAAGGAATGCGTAGAATTGAGAGGGAGAGATGAGAGTAGAGAAGAAATTAAATTTTCAATGAGGACGGAAGAGGGATCGAATGGATGAGGAAGGTTGAGTGGAGAAGAGGGACAATAACTGGGAAGGGATAAAAGCTGCTGGTTATTGTGTTGAATTATTGATTTATTTAGTTTTATCTATTATATTATATTTTATTTTATTTGAGTTATGGGAAATGTATCGGATACTTTATAAACCTGTAAAGGTAATAAATATACATGCTACTACTACTTATAGGACGTTGAAAAAATATTTTTGCAATACATAATATGTATTATATTATTCTATTATGACATATATAAAATACTGAGGACTCTGAAAACGATTTACATTCTCAATTAAAACTGTCAAGCGCTTTGTGTTTTTAATGTACAACCGTCTGGACACCAAGATATGTAATATAAAGTGGAAATATGTCTTCATGAAGTCAGCCATTCTGAAAACTTTTATATTGATCCTCCACAGTTTCAACCCCCGGATAAAATCTTTGTCCTCGCACGTCGTTCATTTACCCACTATTTGCGGAAAACCTGTACACGGGGTGGCAAGAAAATAATCTAATATTTAGAGATTTCTCCCTGCCATTCTTGAGAGCTCGGTCAGAACTGGCGTATTTCAGTACATCAAATTTGTGACGTTATAAATGTGTCAGGTTTTTTTTTGTGTAAAGGTGGAAGAAAAATTAATGTCATGAATAACAGATGTCTTGTTGTTGGTTGTGTTTTTCTTAAGTCTCTTAATAATTTAATCCACTGATGAAGTAACACATACACCCCTGATTTTTTGTTCTTGACAAGCACTGGAAGAAATGAATTTTATTCTTCATAATGTTCTTTCAGTAATCATTCCCTGTTTCATGTGTAAGTTTAATTCAAAAATTATTAGACCTCTTAAAGAGAAGATAAAGTTGACCATTGACAGTTCAGCTTCATCAGTTTTTCAGTTTTGTGTAGTTGAAGTGTCAAAAAATCAATTTTTGCTTTCAAATTTATGCTCCACATGAGTCGTCGTGTTTAGTTTGTGCGATTATTATTTAATCTATCGATCCAGGTTTATTTACGGAAACAGGGCTTTTACAGAGAAACCACACAGGAAGAAATGACAACAGAAAGGGAGGATAATAATTATAATTTCCCATTACAGACGAGTTTGATACAAGATTTTATATTCCATAAAAAATTTGTAATGATTTTATAATCTATGAGCGAGCGAATCGAGCTACTATGTATTCATAAACACACAATCTTATATGCAACTGGGTTGATTATGTAATTTACTGATTCCCATTGTTTATAAATACCAGCTCGCTTCGCTCGCTCATATATTCTAACTCGTAACAAACTGAAGAACGAAATAATATTCTCGAGAATTTTCTACTATTCATAAACAAGACGAGACAATAATTTGCCATTAAAGCCGAATTTCATACAAAATTTTATGTTCCTTTTGGGTTTGAAGCCTTTCGTAATGTTTCATTTTGTTCCATATTTAGCCATACTGTCATTGCTTGGTGTTATTTCTGTTCTCATTTGGACCAAGTTTTTGCAAAATTCTATGATTTCCAAAATTTATATACCTAATTCGAATATTTTTGCATTTTCAAATGAGAAGTTTGAGTTCCTAAATTAAAAAGGATACATTCTTTTACAATAAAAATTTGGGATAATTTTATAAAACATATATAAGCGAGCGAAGCGAGCTACTATTCATAAACACACAATCTTGTATGCAACTGGGTTGATTATGTAATTTATTGATTTTTTATTTATTAATTTATTCTCTCTCGCTTCGCTCGCTCCTATATTCTAACTTGTTACACACTGAAGAACGACTACTATTCATAAATACGACGAGTCAATAATTTCCCATTACAGCCGAGTTTCATACATAATTTTATGTTCCTTTTGGGTTGTTTAAGGTCGAACTTTGAAGACTTTTTTAATGTTTCATTTCGTCCTATTATATTTAGCAATACTGTAGTCACCGTTTGGTGTTATTTCTGATCACTTTTTTCAAAATTCTATGAATTCAAAATTCGCTAATTTTGATACACCAATTTGAATATTTTTACATTTTCAAATGCCGAGTTTGACTTCTAAAATTAAAAAGGACCCATTCTTTCACAATAAAAACGTTTATGTCGTCCTTTTCGTTCGTAACGATTTTATAATAATATATGAGCGAGCGACTGTAACTACTAGAAATAAACAAGATGACTCAATAACTTCACATTACAGCCGAGTTTCATACAAGATTTTATGTTCCTTTTGTACTGTTTGAATTCAAACTTTGAAGACTTTCGTAAGTTTTCATTTCGTTGCATATTTGGCAATACCTTCCATACTTTTTCCATAAAAACTTTATTTAGTCTTTTTCGTTTGTCACAATTTTATTATGTATGGGCGAGCGAAGCGAGCTACTAGTCATAAACAAGACGAGTCAATTACAGGCGAGTTTCATACAAGATTTTATGTTCCATTTGTCTTGTTTAAAATCAAACTGTGTAGACATTCGTAATGTTTCATTTCGTTCCATATTTGTATACTATACTATAGTCATTGTTTGGTGTTATTTCTGTTCTCATTTCGACCACGTTTTTGCAAAAATTCTATGATTTTAAAATTTATATATTCAAAATTCGCTGAATCAATAATTTCGATACCCTAATTCGAATATTTTTGCATTTTCAAATGAGAAGTTTGAGTTCCTAAATTAAAAAGGATACATTCTTTTACAATAAAAATTTGGGATAATTTTATAATACATATATAAGCGAGCGTAGCGAGCTACTATTCATAAACACACAATCTTGTATTCAACTGGGTTGATTATGTAATTTATTGATTTTTTATTAAATAAGACGAGTCAATAATTTCCCATTACAGCCGAGTTTCATACAAAATTTTACGTTCCTTTTGTTTTGTTTAAGGTCAAACTTGAAGACTTTTTTAATGTTTTATTTCGTCCTATTATATTTAGCAATACTGTGGTCACCGTTTGGTGTTATTTCTATTCTCATTTTGATCACTTTTTCCAAAATTCTATGAATTCAAAATTCGCTAATTTTGATAGACCAATTTGAATATTTTTACATTTTCAAATGCTGAGTTTGACTTATAAAGTTAAAAAGGATCCATTCTTTCACAATAAAAACGTTTATGTCATCCTTTTCGTTTGTAACGATTTTATAATAATATATAAGCGAGCGACTGTAACTACTAGAAATAAACAAGACGACTCAATAACTTCACATTACAGCCGAGTTTCATATAAGATTTTATGTTCCTTTCGTACTGTTTGAAATCAATCTTTGAAGACTTTCGTAAGTTTTCATTTCGTTGCGTATTTGGCAATACCTTCCAAACTTTTACCATAAAAACTTTATTTAGTCTTTTTCGTTTGTCACGATTTTATTATGTATGGGCGAGTGAAGCGAGCTACTATTCATAAACAAGACGAGTCAATAATTCCCCTTTTTAGGTGAGTTTCATACAAGATTTTATGTTCCATTTGTCTTGTGTAAAATCAAACTGTGAAGACATTTCGTAATGTTTCATTTCGTTCCATATTTAGCCATACTGTCATTGCTTGGTGTTATTTCTGTTCTCATTTCGACCACGTTTTTGCAACATTCTATGATTCCCAAAATTTATACATATATTCAAAATATTCTGAATCAATAATTTCGATACCCTAATTCGAATATTTTTGCATTTTTAAATGAGAAGTTTGAGTTCCTAAATTAAAAAGAATGCATTCTTTTACAATAAAAATTTGGGATAATTTTATAATACATATATAAGCGAGCGAAGCGAGCTACTATTCATAAACACACAATCTTGTATGCAACTGGGTTGATTATGTAATTTATTGATTTTTTATTTATTAATTTATTCTCTTTCATTCGCTCGCTCCTATATTCTAACTTGTTACACACTGAAGAACGGTTGTAATTCTGTAAACTTTGTACCGATGCATGCCTCAAACTTATAGCTACGGTTGTACGTATATGAAAAACAAAGTACATTTTTGTGCGCCACTACCTGTGCGAAATCTACCACAATACCTGAGCTTCCATACAAACATACGGCGAAGGCAGGAAGTTCGAGCCCAGGAATTAGATGGGCCAGGTCCAGGATCACGATGGTGGGAGACGCTCTCGGTGGTGGGGGCAGATAGGGACCTCTCACCATTGGATATCTGAGTTTTCGCTTTAGTGTTACGTTACAGCGTTCGTTGTGTACGGCTTCGAATTGAATCTTTACGAGTGGAGCTTTACGCGTGTTTTACGAGTGTGCTATTAAAACTATATTTTAATTTTTATTAGACGAATTTAGTGGATTTTTCTTTATTTCGACCGGTGCGTCCAATGGATTAAACTATGTAATGATCGGTGAGTTTTTGTTTCTAACTAAATAATGCATTTACGATTGTAAACACTCAGTCGGTGTTTGACTTGGCGTGAATTACACACATCTGTCAATTTATTTATAAATACTTCCTCAGAGATCCATCATTATCAGGTCATGCTTACTTTAAGTTCTAACTTTCCGAGTCATTAATTAAGTAATAGTGAAACAATTATTGTGACATTTGCCGAGTGAACACAATGTGAGTGATTAAGACATTCAATTTTAAGTAAGGTAATAGAGTCGGACGTGATAGGATAATTGTGGGCCTATTCTTAGAATGATCGGTAAATTAACTTTGAGTTGTTGCTATTTATAAAAGCAACAAAATCACGATTTTATGACGGGAATAAAAGGTAGGTGATAAAATGGATTGTTTTCAAACACTTAAGTAATGGAATCAGTAAAATTTTGTTTGATAGGGTTACCAAATTAAGTAGGTAGTATAAAAAATTAGTTCAGCATTTACGAGTGTAAATGAGTGAAGTCATATTGTTGTCATTTTAAGCATATTCGGAACAGTTGGGAAATATTCCAAATTAACACAGGAGGAACGCAGGTACATAGAGAGTATTTATTTAAACCGTCAGAAATGTCTGTCTGTGAAGATAAAATTAACATCTAAAAATCCTTAAACATGGTTCAACCTATTAGTAAACCGTAATGTGGGAACCAGAGTAGAAACGACTGTTCTGGGACCATAAATGTACTCCACTTTTCCTAACACTTTAATTGATGCTGTGGCTTACTGTGTTTTGTATGATTTTAAATTTTATAGGAGTGACTATTTTATTTTTTATCAAATAGCTAGAAACTTTTTTTCTATGACTATTGTATCCAATAATCCAACTATGTATATTTTTATTGTCAGTCCACATACATATGTATAATTTTACCTATTGTGGCAGTGACCAAACAGTATTATCTCGAAGAGCAGCTTCTTAACATTTACGTTGAGTTTTGATTTCAGCCCTATAGAAAATTTATTTTTTACCCTAATATTTTCGTATTCCATTTTTATTGATCTCCACCGCATAGACACAATACATAATGAACTGAAGACAAACAAAATTCGAAAACAAAGACTCCAATATTGATCCCTTCATAATTGCTGTTTCCCTTACGACCACGTCAGTTAATTGAAGCAATAAGTTATTGATGTTCGCTTACCTGGTTCCGTTCAATAATAAAATGTACGACACACCTATCCAGGTACGTGTACTATTTTTGAGAATTTCGTCCCGAATATTTACGATTCCATTCACTTATCGCTAAAATATTAAAAGGGTCGTAAAACCAACTCCGTCGAGAGGCGAAATATAATCTCCAGAACCTTTTACAAAACAGTAAAAAAGTGCCACATAAGCAACTTTCATATCTCTTCTTTAACCCACACAGAGCCATAATTTAGTCTTAAGCCTCATTATATATGGAAATATTTATAATTCCCTGGGTAAACATTTTTTCTGTCTCGAAGCCGGGGATGCGTTTGTTTAGGCTACAGTGTGTGCTGTTTCAAGTACGGATAACAGACTAGTGGTGACATTTATGCTCGTGGGGTAATTCTTAACATTCATAAAATAGTTTAAACACTTGGAGAAATGGAATAAAACTTTTTTTTAATATTCTTTATCACAATTCATCACACATTATCGTCCCCCATTTTAGAGCATAATGAGCTTATTTCAAGACGGAAATCCACCTTAGAAAGCAGCTAGTCACCCCCTCGTAGGTGAATGGATGATAGGAAGAACGCCACCCTTCTTATATCACGTTTCTTAACAGTCGTTATCCAACCGCCATGGTGTGTCTCACTTTACACAAACATCCTTAAAACTTTCAACCATGTAAATAATCATGACATTTTTACGAGTGAATCTGCCGTCAAAAAGGAAATAATATTTCAGTAGTTACTTTATATTCTCATAAATAAGTTGGGCGAGTGCTGATTTATTCTATTTTTGTAATAGAGCTCCTTTGGTTTCAACCGGAGCAAGTTAATAGGTTCAAATGAATCAGCGGAGAACTGGCTCGCCAACGACGTCGCCGCATCTGTTTAGATTTATTTTGAATGATAAGAAGACTCTAAATTTGGTCAATTATTATAAAATTAAAAAAGGCTTAATTTATTACTGTATGGTAATATCACTTTTCAACTCATGTATTGGTTGACAAGTTCACATGTGTCATTTCCTCACCTTTATTATTAAAACCGTTGTTCGTTTGGCCATAGATAACAAAATGAATCAGTCATAGACACACATGTTTATCTTTCCAGTACAAGAAATTTTCAGTCGTTATTTCTTTTAAACTACTAATTAAAATGTTAAAATAAATGTTTTTATATTCACAAGTAAATGAGGCACCACGGTTATTATCCAATTACTCACGAAGCGCTGAACTAGTTTGACTTTGATAGTTTCAGATATTTTTAGGTGAGTCACGTATTATTCTATAACGAGGATCATCGTGACTTCTGCGATATGTGTGCTTGAATTTCATGGAATCAGATTCCTGCAGATTACATCTTAATTTCACATAAGCTCCAACTTTCGTTTCATTGTTCTGCAAAGAAAAATTCAATATCCGTCATGCGAACTTTCCAAACTGCAATACACGATACTTCAAGAATTTCGCATTCAGCGCTATAAATTTTTATGAAGTGGAAAACAAGTTACGTGTCTGTGCAAAAGCTTGTTTCAAAAGAATTATTGCTGGCATTTAAGGACTAACCTCTGAAAATTGCTTCATAATGTACACAACATATCTCCCCTGACTGTAGAACCACCTGTGCTTGACTTTTCAATAGTTGTTGGTAATAACATTGGTGTGCAATTTAATAAATGAGGAAAACACGAATTCCTAAACACACATACTTGAGTTTCTGTATTTACGTGCAAGCGATTCGGTTTTGTACTTCTTGTTTACATTGCACATCCTGTAAGTGAGAACGATCGTGCACAGCTCCAGGTAAAAGTGGCTTGAGGAAGGAAGTGTGCATCATATTTTTCCTAATAACTGATGATTAATGTTGAGCATTCAGCCACATGCCTCCTTTCGCTATTTATACATTCATCTATATATAAATCTTATTAACATGGTAAAGAAACAGTCAGTGTTTGTTTTAATACGTCGAGGTAAAAGAAACAACGGCCTGGTAATGTCACACAGCCAAGACAGATGAGCCTATGTGAGCTCCCGGTTATCACCGGTTCTCATCATCCCATTATTTACCGGTGCAACAATAAAAGAGACTCAAATGAAAGCAGCAAGCACCTTCTTCTGCCGCCAGGGGCAGGTCTCTAGCATAGATTTATGTTAGTCGGGACTGTCGACTTTTCGATACAGATCGATAAGGCTTGTTATAAATCTGAAAAGGCGGGCATTCGAATTACCGATGTTGACAGTGTTGTTCGGTTTTGTCTGTGCGGCAAAGGTCAATGCACAATTTTCTGCTCGCTTAATTGTGAGAATTTGGTCTTTAGAAAATATACCGCCAGCCATTAATTGAAATGAAAATATTGTCGGAGCGAATGTCGCATTACCAGTGTTGATATCAATCAAGGGAGCAGATGAGAGCTTTTGGTCGGCGCCGAAGTTCGTTTCCTTGTACTTTATTTAGACTAGGATTAAGAGAATAATCCGTCGTGGTTGCATAAAAAAAGACAACCGAGTATATTTTGAAGTCCACTGTTGTACGCCGTATGATATGTAATAGATTTCTTCTTACGATAATCGACTACTGGACGGCAGTGCGGTTTTGCTAGTATGACAAATCAGTTGATTATTTTAAGTTGAAATCTATTGCTACTAATATTCTGTTCTTTAATCAAAGTATAGTAGTTTTTACAACAGTGCTTACAAAAAACCATTTTATTGGTAAAGTTTCAATTTCAAGCCACACGTCACGTCGCATCAGTACCTATTGAAGCCAGTAGGCGAAAATCCGCTTAAAGGTAATTAGGGAAGACCGCCTGTCTCTTTATTATCACTCGCCGAATCCCGGCGGTTGCATTATTCCAACCCATTGCCGCCATCCACGTATAATAGACATTACGTTGATGGTTTGAATTAAAACTTTTAAACTGCCACTCATTGTTGTTTTATGCCGACGAATCTGTTTGGGAACTACATGGGGGTCGGAAGGGGTTCCCATGGCAACAGGTTCACTTCGCACTTGTGGTCCGTGTTAAATGTCATTTAGAACCACCTTTGAGAAACTGAAAGTTTGTCGCTTCCAAGTCGTTTTGTCGTCTAAAAAAATAATGATGTGTTAAAGTTGTTTAGCAGAAAGAAAAAGGTGCGGTGTTTGAAGCTGAAAAGGATGCTGCTTATTTTCACGCTGTTGAGTAAATATTGGTGTTTCTTTAATTAAAATTGGATACATAAAGGAAGTTGCTTTGACAAAAATGTGTATGATGTGCAGATGTGCGAAAATTGCCACACCGAATTCAAGTAAATTTTTCGGGAAGGCGTCAGCTTTGATGGGACAAAGAACAAAGAAGAAAAATTATGTTGATGCCAGCTATCTTACTGAACATAAAAATAAATAGAGAATTCTGTGAAATCAAAGGTTTGGACTATTTCCTGCTATTTTACTTCAATCTCAAGCATTCCGTAGGCTTTACTATACTTTCCTCTGTTCTTAACTTAAATCTCAAGATGAGAAAAATTTAGAAACACTCCCCTCACCAAAATAGCAAGTTGAAAAATAAATTAACTAAAAATTTAAATATATCTAAGTCGAACTCCACTTGGATTTAAGAACATTCTTCTAGTTCATATATTGTGTCAAAAATATTTAAAAAGACAATACATTTTTTTTTTTGGAGCAGTTTATATTAATTCCTTATTAATAATTTAAAACAATTTTAGAATGATAATCGAGCTTCAAGTAGGGCCACTAGTTAATAATACAAATTTTGGAAAGCTTTCTTGATTAGATGTAATTAAAAATTGCTTAATTTTCTTTAATTTTCAACCAGTTTGATTCTAAAGATTTTATTTCATTAAATGGTCCAATTTGCCATATAAATACTCCATCTAAGTAATTAGCGCTTTTTAAATTAAATTGGTCAGTTAGTGCTTCAGGAATATCTACGTAGAACAGTCAGATCCATTTAGAAAATTATAGACTCGATTTCGAGTAGTATAAACTAACGAGCGTTCAACAAAAAACCTGGTTAGAGCAAGCTTTGAAATTGTTTTTTTTTTTTAGTGTAGAGCTTGACTGTCCATGGCCTGTAAACAGATAACATAACCTCAAAATTTCAGAGAAGCTACAATATTATTAATAATTATTATTATGCATCTTAAAGAAGTATTGGCAAGTGTTTTAGGGCATTATTTAGCGGTTTTATATAGACCGGCACGTTTTGGGGGACTTGGCTGCAATATACTGCAGGTATCTGCAGGATTCCTATATTATAACGGTTTTTAACAGAAGCTTGTTGTATTCACCAATATTAATTTACGAGTTAATTTAAGAAGATTTTTGTGCGTTAATTGGTAAAAAATTAAAGACTTTTTCAAACCTTTGGGTGTTAATTGAGTTAATATTTTTAGCTATGGGACACTTTATGATTTTCTTTAAAATATAGAAATTAAAACACTCTTCCAAAGGATATGACCAACTGACGGTCCCTAACCAAATTTCTACAAATGTTTATCGAGAATTTTACAATCCCTTAGAACGGCGGTTCCCAACCTCTTGGACAACACAAAATCCCGACGAAAATATTTTTAATTCCAAACGACAAACGACAAAAGGGACTTGACTACCTAGAAACTGCAGGCCGCTCCAGTTCTCAATCCCTCCGGTTGCTGGCTTTCGCTTATCAATTTTCTAGTCTTCACATGTTCCTCAAATACTTAAGCTTCTCTAGTGCTCAAAACAGTTAGTGTTCCCAAGTTAGGTTTCTCAATTTTTGGTTCCTCAAGTTCCTAATCTTCGCTTCTCAAGCCCCACAGGTTCTTCGTGTGCAGTTCATAATGCTTTGCTCTTCAAGTTTTGAAACGACACGTTGTTTCTCAAGAACTCATTCCTTTTATTCTCGGATTTGGTATCTTAGCTTCCCAAGATCCTGGGTCTCGCTTCTCAAGGTTCTAGGCTCCAGACGTTCATCAATTACTTAAGTTTCTTCGATTGTCTCAAGTTCTTAAATTTCTCCTGTTCTCAGATTCTTCGTTGTCAAATTCGGTTTCCCAATTGCCCCAAATTCAGATGCTTTGCTATTCAAGTTTTGAAATTTCACAGATGTACCAAATATACATATATTCACATTCCTATCGTTGTTTCTCAAGATCTCACTTTTCTTTTATTCTCAGATTTGGTTTCTCACCTCCCCAAGTTCCTAGGCTTCGTTTCTCAAGAGTCTAAACTCCACAGATTCATAGATGTCTTCGGTTCCTTCCGTTGTCCCAAGTTCTCAGATTTCTTCTGCTTTCAAAATCGGTTTCCCAATTTCCCAAGCTCATGCTTTTCTAGATTTATTAAATATTCAGGTTGCTCCCGTTTTTTCTCAAGGTCTCACATTCCTTTTCTAGATTTATTAAATATTCAGGTTGCTCCCGTTTTTTCTCAAGGTCTCACATTCCTTTTATTCTCAGATTTTGTTTCTCAATTCCCCAAGTTTCTAGGCTTCGCTTCTCAAGTTTCTCACGTTCATCGAATACTTGGGTTCCTTCCATTGTCTCAAGTTCTCAAATTTCTCCTGTTCTCAGATTCCTCATGTGCTCAAATTCGGTTTCTCAATTTCATCCGTTTCCTCAATGAGGTAGTATACTAAAAAATAAAGTTTTTGGAAAATACAATAATCATAAACTTCATTGAAAAGTGTATGGTTTAGCGCTATTAAAAAAAGTTTCAAAATTTTGTATACTACCTCATTCCCCCAAATTCATATACTTTTTGAAACTCCACAGATTTATCAAATGTTCAGATTCATTACCTGAGAAGCCTATGTAACTTGGCAACTAGAAGAACTTGAGAACTGGAGCAACTTTGGAATTTGAAGAATTCATAATCTTAAAAAACCTGAGATAACTATGGATCTTACTGACTAACCTAAGTTTCTGAAAACATGAGAAACCTAATTTGAGAACAAGAGGACCTCGACATTTTGGAAAACCTGAGCTCTTTGGGAACGTGAGACTGAGCAACTTGAGAACTGAAGAAACTTGAAATTATGGAAAACTTTAGAACTTTGTAAACCTCACAGCTTTAGAGACATCACTTGAGAACTGGAAAAATTTCAGAAGATGAGAAAACTAAAACTCGAGAACTTAAGGAACTCGAGATTCTGGAAAACCTGAGATCTTTGGGAACTTGAGACTTTGAGGAACTTAAGTTTTTTTAAAAACGCAGAATTTGAGAAGCATAACTTAAGAACTGAAAAAAATCTAAGAAACCGAGATGTTGGAAGATCTGAAAATTTGCGACTTTTTTGGCAACCTGAAATTTTGAATAACTTGAGAAAAGAAACTTGAGATTTTGGAAAAACTAAGGACTTTAAAAACCTGAAACTTTATGAAACACAGCTTATAACAATTGGCAAAATCTCAGAACATGTGAAAACTGAAACTTGAGAACTTAAGGAACTCGAGATTTTGGAAAACCTCAGATCTTTGAGAACTTGAGAAAATAAACTTTGCATTTTTTAAAATCTTAGAACTTTTTAAACCTCAGAATTTGAGAAACATAACTTGAGAACTGTAAAAATCTAAGAATCCGAGATTTTGGAAAATCTGAAGATTGGCGACTTTTTTGGGAACCTGAAACTTTGAAAAACTCGAGAAAAGAAACTTGAGATTTTGGGAAACCTAACAACTTTAAAAACCTGAAGCCTTGAGAAACACGACTTAAGAATTGGTAAAATCTCAGAACATGAGGAAACTAAAACTTGAGAACTTAAGGAACTCGAGATTTTGGAAAACCTCATATCTTGGTGAACTTGAGAAAAGAAACTTGAAATTTTTGAAAACCTAAGAACTTTAAAAACCTGAAACCTTGAGAAACACGACTTAAGAATTGGCAAAATCTCAGAACATGAGGAAACTGAAACTTGAGAACTTAAGGAACTCGAGATTTTGGAAAACCTGAGATCTTTGAGAACATGAGACTTTGAGGAACTTGAGAAAATGACTTTTGCATTTTTTTAAATCTTAGAACTTTTTAAACCTCAGAATTTGAGAAACATAACTTGAGAACTGTAAAAATCTAAGAATCCGAGATTTTGGAAAATCTGAAGATTGGCGACTTTTTTGGGAACCTAAAACTTTGAAGAACTTGAGAAAAGAAACTTGAGATTTTGGGAAACCCAACAACTTTAAAAACCTGAAGCCTTGAGAAACACGACTTAAGAATTGGTAAAATCTCAGAACATGAAGAAACTAAAACTTGAGAACTTAAGGAACTCGAGATTTTGGAAAACCTCAGATGTTGGTGAACTTGAGAAAATAAACTTGAGATTTTTGAAAACCTAAGAACTTTAAAAACCTGAAACCTTGATGAACACCACCTTAGAAGGACACAAAACAGTTACAGCAAATTAATGGTGAAAATGTTTTCCATGTTTCTTGTAGAGAGTTGTGCTCTTTTCCTGATCCCATTAAAAACAGTTTGCAAAATATCTTCAGTTTCATATTATTTCTTGCATCGGCTACGGGTGCTTTGTAAATGAAATTTTTAATATGTGGCCAGAGGAAGAAATCACAACAACTAGGGAACCCATTCTCAAAAGAATGTAAAAATCACAAACACAAGTGGTGCAGATATACGTAAATCCTTTTTTGATGTCCTCACAGGCTTCAACAAGGAGGCCAGTCTGTTCTCGGTACATAGAAAAATGTGATCAGCATGCAAAAAATGTTTTAAATAATTTTTATTTGCCTGTACGACGTGTCTTGCTCATTGGGTTTATAATAGGTATGTATTTACAAGTGTTGAAAGCGTTCTCCATGTTCTTGTACACAAAGTGCTCTTTGTCTGACCCCATTAAAAACATCCTACAAAAGTTTCATTCCGCACATCTCTAGAAAACAACATATCCGCAATGTTATGTAAACGTAGCTGAGGGGTTGATCATTGACTATGTACTGACTGTTTTCTCATTTATTTTTCTCATTTAACCGTTGCATAATATATGGAAATATTGACAATGTGGTTTGGGTAGATTTACACTGATATCTTGAGGTTTCAGTTTGGCAGGCTTTCTCTTCTCTCTTGCACAAAATCATACGTCTGTGATTGTTTATTAGCTTCAACACAAAAGATTGGAATTGTTTGACATTATCACGACATGTTGGTGATCCAGCTGTTAATTCAGGGAGTAGTTTTCTCTCTTCTGGGTCAATATCCGTAGGGTCACTGAATAACGTGCTGTCTACTGATGTTGACACTTCAGTTTCACTTGTTACTTTGCCAAATTTCACACTCAAACTTAAATGCGCAAATCTAAAAAGTACGGTTAGGTAGAAGTTTTTAACTCTTGCGTTTCAAAATCAAAAAACAAACCTTTTATTTGGATCAGGGTGCGCCTCACTAGGTTTCATTAAGAAAATGTAGACAGTATAATATGTAAGTATCTTTAGTGATATCTTCTATGCTTCGGAAATTCTTCCTTTGATGACACCGTTTCACCCAGCGGTCAGCTTTAACACAACTCACGCATTTTCTCATATGTTGGGGCAGTCTTAAATTCATGTTTTCTGCGTCTTTTGATCACTTGCCATCTGGCAAGTTGCAATTCTTAACTCGAATTACGACGAAAGAACTTCCATTGACAAAGCAACAACGTTTCAAATATAAATTTCAATAACAACAGTTTGTCCGAATTTAGTGCTGTTGTTTTTTAACTAAATTACATTCCCTTTCATGCTTTATAAACTTATGTCTATATGTATTATGGTAAAAAACGACCACACTAAAATTACTTAAAAATATGTGCAACATAATTATCATACACGTAAATCTGACAGACACCTATACATTTTAGTCTTCTAATTCGAAACCTTCGTCCAGCAGAAGATATCCAATTTGTCGTGTGCCGTTTTTAGCAGAATGTAACCGACATCGTTTCCCGATTTATTTACCGTTCCTCAAAACGCTTGATATTTATGTATGAGTGCTTGTCTGGGTAGCGTCTCTTAATTAAAGGTGTTGTCGGATTTTGACGCAGTCAAAAATAATAACATCATTCTCTTACGAAAGTAGGTTCAGTGACTTCTTCTCGCCACTCCCATGTCAATCATTTTATCGCTTTAAACGTTAGGGATGATAATGTATCATTTAAGCACATAGCTAAATAGATATTTACATAAGCAAATGTTAATGCAAACAGCAAACAAACGATTTTATTGACAGTTAGAATGGTGCCAACACACGGTGGAGCCTGGTGTATTTTTCTCAAACACTTCACGTCAGAAACTAAACAAGTCGAGTGCTTCTTTACTTTAAAAATCCCACGCCAATTAAAGCGGTTATCTCCAATCGCCGTTGTTAACACAAGTTAAAAACGGAGCGAAATCTTACATAGATGACATTGCGTTCGCTCCAAATAAATTGACATTATCTATTAGCTTATTAATTTACTACTGTCTTGTTCTATGATAACGGGAAGATTTATGTTAGACACAGACCGATTTAGGCCGCCACAACGCCACACACTTATCCGTTTTATTTATGGACCATTCCTCACCAACAGCTTTAATTTGATTTCCTGGATCAAATGGTTTCCGAAAGGTGGGCACGTTCAATTTCACTTTTATAGAGCTCCAATGAGACGAATAATAACTTGTGCAGCTGCTGGTTATTTATCGGAAGCAAAATGGGGTTGACATTTATTCTAGGAGAATGTTTTTTTTTATCTTTCAGAACACAACGTGTACAATTAGAGTTGGATTTTGATGTAATTACAGAGTATGGGAACCCAGCAATGCCTGGCAAACATAAAGTAGTCGCCGTCCCTGCTTGTCGTGTGCTGCGGTTTAGATATTGCCAGCACGTGTGTACCATCTGAAGCAAAAATGACAAGAACTTTGATCCGAGAATGCCATTTTTGTGTTAGTTACGCCTTGGCGTGAGTAATGTGTGACGGAGAATTCGAGATTTTTCCCCGAACTCTACTTACATGAACACATCTGGAAATAATTGTCGTAAAATTAATAGTCTGTAATACATGACAACGGTGATCTTAAATATCGAATTATTGTTAAGTGTGTCGTTAGTGCCAATTTTAACCGTTTTACGACTTGTTACTTTACCTGCTTTATGATGATTTAGTTGAAATTGAATGCACTCAATTACTGTGGGTGGTCTCAGCAATTTATAGCTTTCAGTGTGCTTTATTTATCGTCGTAAGAGTAAGGTGCGATTATGCACTCGACACACCTGATTTTACTCCTTTCATTTGAAACACATGATGATCCAAATGATTGATTTCCTATGTGGTGTTGGAGAGACAACCTCCACTTTTCGCTGATTTATCAACTTTTCAGGACTGAAGTGTTAGGAAATCGTCGGTGGAATTTGTTAACCTGCCAACTCCATTTGGCAAAATTTTACAGGAGGATATTAAAACGCTTGTATTTCGAATTTTATATTAAACCATTTGGAGATACCAGATATTATTGGGACAAAATATTATGTTTTTCAATTTTAAATGAGGTAACTGCTTTTCAGACTTTACTTAGAGTATTTTTTCTCTTCTAACACAATAAAAACAGATTTGAACCCAGAGTGGAGTTAGCAGGTTAACACATTTCACCGACGAAATGTCTTTACAAAAAGTTATTCGTCAAAAGCAAAAAAAGCTTTTTGATTCAAAAGCTTTTGACAGTTTTTAAAAACCCTGATGTTCTTTGATACATCAGTCTGGCAGTGCGTTGACGAACTTTATGGAGAAATAGTTGGCTGCAGTTCTGGATTTAGTTAGTCTAATTTTTTTAAGACATACAAGGTGTCCTGGCAGAAAATTTAACCACAAGTAGAACTCGTCAAAATAAAAAAGAAATTATCTATAATCTATAGTTAAAATTAAGAATAGTAAAACCAATACCCGCCTATGGACCCACGTTCATTGTGAGGAATGCACAAAAACTTTACCGGATAAACGAATCGAAAGAAAAACTGTTTAAATGGAAACATCTAAAGAAAGCGCCAGGGATATACAGTGTGGAAATTAAGTAACGAATAAATTCAGTAACTCCGTTAGTATTTGCGCTAGAAATAAAACTTAAAAAGCATGTGGTAGGGCTAATTATAGCGCATCCGACGAACGTATACTAATTTTTTTTTCATCAATTTTTTTTGACAGTTATGACGTCATCAATATATTTTTTTAATGGCAACCTATATTTTTTATTTTACATTTGAATAGAGTTTTTTATTCTGTTTTCAACATTGTCAAATACTTAATAGGTTAGATAAGGAAAAAATTAATTAAAACGGCGCTCAAGTTCAAATTAGTAAAATTTCAAAAAAAATTAACAGAACTGTCTAATGTTATCTGAATTTAAGAAAAAGCCATAGAAATCCAAACAAAACAAAATTACCAAAAGCAACCAATGAGAAAAAAATAAGAAAACAACCCTAAATTTCAAAGGAGGGTTAACAAATTATCAAAATTAACAAAAAATATATTTAAATTTTAAAACGACTATTGATGTGAGAGTTATAAATTAAAGACATTAAACCAAATGTTCAAACTGATGACCCTCCATCATCTGACAAAATCCAAGACGATCCTAAAAAGCAGCCAATACGTTTTGAATGGTTTGGGGAGTTATTAAACTGCACTCATATCTTATTCTTTTTTCAAGATCATCCAAATTGTTGGGTCGGTTTTGATACACCTTGCTTTTTAAGTGCCCCCATAGTAGCAAAAATGTAATGGGGTTTAATCTGGGGACCTATCCTGCCATTCTATTGGACCTCTTCTTCCATCTTCTTGGGAACACTTCGCCCAAATAACGCCGCACCGGGCTTAGTGTGTTGGAGCACCATCCTGTTCCAACCAGATATTATGATTTAGAAGTTTATTTATTATTTAATACAGAAAACAGTTCAGACACAATTATTTTGTCCCAATTTAGAACTTGTCAACATTGTATTGGTATTTCTATGGTTTTTTCTTAAATTCCTATAACATTAGACAGTTCTATTAATTTTTTGAAATTTTACTAATTTGAACTTTACCGCCGTTTTAATTCATTGTTTCCTTAACTAACCTATAAAGTATTTGACAACGTTGAAAATAGAATAAAAACTCTATTCAAGTGTAAAATAAAAAACATAGGTTGCCATTAAAAAAAATATTGATGACGTCATAACTGTCAAAAAAAACTAATGAAAAAAAAATTGTATACATTCCTCGGGTGCGCTATAATTAGCCCTATCACATGCTTTTTAAGTTCTACTTCTAGTTAAAATACTTACGGAGGTACTGAATTTATTCCTTACTTAATTTCCACACTGTATACTACCGTGTTAATTGAACAGTAGTTTTGAGATAATGGAAATTTTATAATTTTTTCTGTGCCATCCCTAATTTTATACAGTACGAATTTTATTTTGGTATCAACAATGATTGTGTTGTGTTTCTTTAATTTTTATTCAAATTACAAAATTTCTAAAACATAATTCAAAATAATATGACTTTTGATAGTCGACTCAAAACGGTGAAAAATGCAGATACGCCCTTTTCAATTAAAAATAAACGAGTGCAAAATAAAAACCTGCTTATCGAGAATCAGGCGTCGGTATTCTTTGATTGTTGACGACCGATCTTTGAATAGCACGTGTACAAATCAGAGAGCAGGTTTTTTATCTATATCACTATATATCTGGCGCTTTCTTTACTTACCTACCATAATATGCATAATATTGAAGTAGGTTCGTATGTATATGTAATAATAAACACAATAGGGATAATCCTGTAAGTGCGGTAAAGAATAAAAGCTGACACACCGACACTTCGAATACACTTCGAAGCACATCTTCGAATACTTAAAAATTTCAGGTTCAACCAAAACGCGATTACATCTGGGACGTCCGAAATCTGGAATTGGAGAAGAAAATTTGCCATAATCAACGTTGCAGTGTTTTCTCACAAAAGGATCTCACGTTGGAATTTCGGGATTTGAAAAACGTTCCATGCACAGACAAGAGGCGGGCATCGTTTGCATTACCTAACACTAACATTACAACGTACAACTGCGCCATAAAAAACATTTCCGTGGAAATTGCAATGAATAATATAATTCTTAGTATTTGCTTAAGAATCGAGCACAGGCCATAATATAGCGACACAACTGATAACTAAAATGTACTATCAACGACAATTTTTTTGTCCCAAAAAAGATAGAAGGTGTTTACCTCGTTCGACAAAAACTTTCTGATGCGTTGAAGTTCCTGTAGTCATAGGCGGAGGGTGAAATAAGGGGTTAGAAAAATGTTCAAACAAATTGCGGATTTCAGTAAACTGGTAAATAGAAAAAATGTTTATTTTGACGAGTTCTACTTGTAAAATTTTCTGGCAGGACTTCCATAACACCCTGTATTTCTGGAGTTCTGGTATTGTAAGAATAAAGGGAGCTTAATGTTGGATTCTGCGTAAAGAGTTATGTCTACACTGCTTAGATAAGATAGCAGATCATTTATATAAATTAAGAAAAGGACTGGCCTGAGTATAGATCTCTGGGGCACTCCAAAATTGATGGCCCAATTTTCTTAAATAATTGATATCCAAGATCACTGAACTCGTATGAAGGATGGGAATTTTTTTGCGTTCCAAATATTTTACCTTTTTCAGTTATTTTATTTGTCTCATTGTTAGTTAAACCGAGAATTGATTTTCGGTGAATGCAGCGTCCCTTAACCGTATCCCATATCTGTAACTGAGTAGGAATTTGAAAATGGATCTGCCAACTCTAAAGCAATTACCATAAAAAGCAAGAATAATTAATGTGTTTCTTTTACAAAATAGGGAGCATATTAAATGTCGATATCTTTATATATAAAATTCCGGTGTGCGTGTGTTCGTAATTCTTCTCCTCATAAACGGCTTGACCGATTTTGGTGAACTTTTTTGTGTGTTTGAGTGGATCCCTTGATGGTTCTTAACTAGTTTTAATTTTCTGACAGAATCTTGATGATTTTTTTTTATTTATTGGGTCACGTGTATGACAGGTGGCGCTGTTGTCGAGATACAATTTTTTTTTATATTTCTTAAAAAAAATCTTTGCAACTTCACTTCGTAGTAGTCTTGCATCTAACTTCCTAAATAAAATGTTTTATTTTCAACATCCATCGATGATTGATCGTCAATTGATGCTGATGACATTACGTGTTATTTAATATTTGTGACTGACACACTGACAATAACTAAAAATAAGGCTATGATATAAAGACTGCCAGGGTACCCAGCGGCCGGGAAAACCTTGAAAACTTGGAAAAGTCAGGGAGTTTTTATGGGGCCGGGAAAAGTCAGGGAGATGTAAAAAAATCGAAATTGTCAGGAAATTTAGAACTTTTGGCTGGAAAACAAAATGGCCCTCCGGATTATTCTGTTAGTACCTATCAGAACGAATCAAAGCAAAATTGGCATTTTTTGAACTAGTTGCATCATATTTCCATTTTTAAGGAAATATCAAACCGATCTACCCATGGTACCATTTTTATGCAGTGATCTGGAAGTACTAATTAGAAATTTGATTGAACGATTTATGAAACCTGAAGAGGTCAAAGATTGTTCGTTGCGCAAACTTCTGAAATTTAAATTTTGTGACCAAACTTTCCAAAAACCGACAAGTTCTGTTGATGTGGGATTGACAACAAAAAAAAAATCTGTCGGACTAAACAATAACTAAAGAAAAGAAAACAATTGTCTGGATCACTTTTGGTGGTAGATAACTATTTTTAATCAGTTTTTCCCTAAAACACCAAAAACAATTTTATTACAACTGCCAACGCATGTTTCGCCAACAATGTCAGCATCATCAGGGCGATGAGTAAACTCGGACAATAAACAATAGTAAACAATAACTGAGAAAGAAAAACTTTTATTTATTAGAGACTGTCAAACGTTTCTGCAAGCATGCGTGGAGAAACTTGTTGAGAGATGTTGCCTAAAACATAGTGTAGTGAAATCTGCAGAAGCCCTAAATCCTAAAATTATGGTGCTCTCAGAAAGAAAAAGTGGCAAAAAATGCTCATTGAAAATACAAAAATTATTTTGAGAATGCGAAGAAAAATACAAACGGAAAGCGAAACAGCTAAATTAAGAAGGCAAGCTGAGCAAGAAAAAATAAGAAAGAAACTGGAATTAAAGACAGCAAAAGAAACTTCCGATATAAACAGAACTTGAAGACTAAATATCTGGTCGACAAATGTATGTAGTACAACCTATGTAATATTTTGAATTATTTTCCATTGACGGAAAAGCTACGTTTGAAGAAAATGGCATCATTGGAAGTGTTTATCCGGTAAATTTGAGCAAAATTGATATTCTAAATACCTTCAAGAAAAACTATTTTTGATCCCGCAGGAAGCAAAAAATACACCATCGCATAGATCTTTTCAAAGATATCTTGCATGTCCCAGTTTCCCTATTTAAAATTTAAGGATGGGAGTCAGTGAGGAGAGGGTGTTTTAGTTGTCCCCCTACAGATAAAAATTGACCTGTCAGTAAATTCAAGTGGAAGTTTTGACGTTAATCTAGTTACCCGCCACTGAACCGCTCGGTTACTTGATAATAATCACAACAAAAAACTTTAGAAAACATTTGAAAACAATGTAAACCGCCCGACGTAAATAAACTAAAAATAGAAAAACTTACCTATCATTGATGAAAATTTGTGGGGGCAAAAATGCTAAAACATTTGACAAAGTCGTGCATAGAAAAGTTGTTGCTTTTGATGAGTTTTGCTACTTGTTAAAAATAATGTGGCCATCTATGGGACACACTGTATAATCTACTTAAAAAAATTGTTACTTATTTTCGATTCTTTTCAAACGTTGCATGTTCAGCAATAGTGGAGTGCAATTTATTTTTTTTGTTATTTTTTAAGCGCACATCTTTTGGGACATTTTTATATTAAAATGTTTTTCTATTTTGTCTGGAATTTTCGATATAATGTTACTGGAAAACCTGGAAAGGTCAGGGAATTTTAAAACTCAAGTTGACTGGGTACTCTGACTGCTTTACATCTTAAATGCCAATGTTACAAATGATGTTCAATGTTGAGTGTCCCCACCTGAGAATGGCTGGACTGATTTGGATATTTTTTTTTTACATATTCGTAATAATCCAAGTAAGTTTTTACCGAAAGAAAAATTGGAAATAAAAAGGTTCCCGGCAAATTTGGAAATTCCGGAAAAATTGTTTTCCGGGCAACTTTTCGAATCTTTATTTTCTTATAAACCTTACATGGACCATTACGAATTTTCTAAAAAACAAATGGCCAAATCGGTCCGTCCGTTCTCAAGTGATGCGCTTGACGGCAAGTCAAGACAAGGTTTGGATTAAAGCAAATTTTTGTAAAATCTAACAGAAAATTGGAAAATTCGGGAACAACTGAAAGTGCTTTTTTCTATGGGATGTTTGTATGAACTCAGCACCATTACTCTTTTTTTGTTTTGTTTGTTATGGTCCTGGAAAGTTTTCAGGAAAATAAAATTCCAGACAATTACAAAGGAAAGTGAAAACAAACTGCAAAAAAAAAGTTTCACATTATTTGGTTGATTCTTTTTTGTTTTGGCTCCCAGGATAGAAATAACTCAATTGAATGTTTTCAACTGAAAATAAAAATCGGGGAGATCTGGAGAAAAATCTAGAAAAACGCATCCCAACCTATAATAAAACATATTTATTGAACTGTGGACAGGACAGCGTCTGTGGGGTCAGCTAGTTTACTATACAAGAAGAAAGCACATACGTCTTAAGCTATGTAGGTATGATTAATTGATTAATAGTTTGAGTACGGATCGAGAGCTTATTTTAAACTAGATAAACCCGGCCACGCTTGTAAATAAAAAATAATATTCTAGCAAACATAAATAGATTCATTTCATCATTCATTTCAAAACTAAGCCTGGCGTTACTACGGCTATGCTGTGGAATGAAAGGAAAGGAAGAAAAAAGATGTTTTTTCACAGAAAATGTGGATCGACTACATTCTTTGTATGTCCGTTTTTTGCATAAACTTAAAGGTTGGACGGTTTACCGACTCTGTAGCATGCGACGTATAATGGCCCATGAGAGAAGCAATCGTTTTATAAATTCAAACCGCACAGTTGCAAAGATTGCCCTTGCCCTTTATTGATAGTCATAGCGAACGTAAGTCGTTTGAACTCGAACGCCATGTCGGTTGGAATTCAAAATTCAATAGTCGGTCGATTTGAATATTTTAATTACACTCAACTCTCGGTAATCCGGCCCTCAGAAATCCGGCCTTTCAGTAATCCGGCGCCATTTAAATTCAAGGTTACGCGACAAAACTACAAGAATACAAGATTCAGTAGGTTATTACATTTACCTAACTTACTAAGTATGTATGTACATTACATATAATAAACTTTATGTAGGTATGTATATAAATAATTCCTTAAAATATCTCATATGGTACAAGGAATAGCCGGATTAGCGAGAGTCGAGTGTACTCTAAAAACCCGCGCGTATTCGAATGCAACGTTGTGTCAAAATTTCAACTCAATCGATCGACTGCTTTTCGAGTTTTGTGAGCACAAACTTACGCAGACTGAATTTTTATATTATGATCCTTGTATAGGCCAGTGAACCACTGAAAACTTTTTTCTTTAAAGTGATCATCTGCAATCAAACCAGATTAAATATCGTATGTACTCTTGCTCACTTCTAAAGATAGACATCAATATCCCGAGATTGCAATTGACCTGTGTCAAGCATCTGTTTGAATAACATCACATCACTTGTGTGTTTCGCGGTGCCCGTCAGCCATCAGGATCAGTCATCAGTTCTGTCGGCGGTTGAAGCCTGATAATATCTCAAGAACAAGCCGCCCTCTGTCTTCGAACGCGCCAAGCAAAGATGCTAGTGCCGGTAGCAGTGGGAAAGATTTAATTATTCAGTTTTTAGAATCTCGTTTCCTTTAAAGGAAGAAGGCGGTAATTATTTGATAAGAATAGCGGCTCTGTTCGTAAAGTGTTTGTAATGGGTAATGACGGAGATAAGCAGCCCGAAACCCCATTTTGAGACGGACGTCTTGTGAGGCCGTTCCCTCTTTGCCTCATTCAAGGATTATGGGCTCTCTGGTACTTGCATTCCACTTTTGATTGTGCGAGTTTCAGCTGACCCGACAAATCGCTCGGAGTAAATTAAAGTTTATGGCCATTAAAAGAATTACTTTAAGAGGATTTCGCACCGCCTGCCTAAGCTGAGCATGGCTACCGTTCAACCAGTTTTTTACCTACTGCGATCCTGGTGTAATATTACCAACCGGAAATATCAAGAAACTTTAGTAAGGCAACCGGCAGTTTGTCTGGATGCATTATTAACGCTTCCTTGATCAAATATGGAGTCAGTTTCGCGATCCTCACTAGTTCCCCGCTTGATATATAAAGACGTAATGAAGTGTCTAACAAATGTCAGGCTTCTCGGGTTCGATTACTTATGATGAAGAGATGAAGAGATGCCTTTAAATATTTAATTAGGTGGAACCAGCATAGTGCTTATTCCGTCACTGACTAGAATGTTCAAACCATGGGTAAATAGAGCGTATTTTATGTCGAATCCATATGGTGTAATTGTCCAGGGTTAAGGGTTTTTACACAATTACAGCTTATGGATTCGACATATATAATGTGGTCTGGCAATAACAAAGGCAGTGGATTTAAACTGGCACCAGATCACCAAGCGTTTTAATAGCCACATCTTATAATTTATAACTTCCGAAACAACTCTTTAATGTTTACTCTACAGCAAAGAGCTCAGACCGCTAACACTAAGAGAGGTAACACTTCACAATTTTTGGCAGAATCCAGTAGCAGTAATCCATTAATGAGAATATAAACCTTCCCCGATTTTTTGGGTTTTTGCAATTAGGTACTTCGAAGCTTACAATCTGATTATGATAGTAATTTAGAAACTAATACAACAATGACATGACATTTTTTTCACTGTAGTAAACTCAACACTAAAACAATACGACGTGATTCAGATCTCTTCGGATCTCTATCTCTAGTTTGTTTAAAATTTTAACGTAGTCTAATTAATGGATAACTCGAAGTCTTTCCATTCTAACACAATGCTTTACATTCTGTTTCAGATAAGATAAATGTCTTAGTCCTCCTTCGAACAGGTCGGCGGTGAAAATGAAGGTGCTCCTGTCGACCGTGATGGTCCTGTTGGTGACAGCAGCAGATGGCATCGAACCCTGTAAGTAATTGACCCCGTAGGAGATGAGCAGTGGCGCAACCAAGTGCGAGAGCACAAAAGGACCGGTATTTGCATGTCACAGCATTTTCAGCTGGGAATAGATCTCTAATGTGGCGGTTTCCCTTTGGAAGCTAGCATCACAAACGCGCGTTTAATAAAGGCCGATATTTGCATTTAAGTATATTAGCCACTAAAAAAAAAGGAAAAGCAGTCGCTACAAATGAGCTTTGTAGAATTTCTAATCTAGATAACGACCTTTAGAATATTGGATTGCCGGATTCTGTGAGGTTTTGTGGTTACAGCGAGTTCTATAGGTCGAAATAATGAGTAATTTTTATAATAGCTGTAGTAATCTCAGACATTCCAATTTATTTTCATTGTTATTTCACACTGTTTGTTAAGCAAAAAATCATATGCGAACGTCCTTTGGGAATGGCAAACTATTCCAGGTGTGTTCAGAATGTTGATTATTTTCAAGAATTAGGAAGTGATTATGATTCAATATTACTGTCATGTAGCTATAATTAACAGATATTTATTTAAATGAAGAAAAAGAAAAATATACACATATTTTATGTTTGATGCAACCAATAAAATAAATACATAATCATGTTTTCATTTCAGCACAATGCATCGCTCCGCTAGGAATGGAAACAGGTGCCATTAAGGACGAGGACATTACGGCTAGTTCTTCTTTTGAGCATGGAAATGTTGGACCACACCATGGAAGGTATAAATTGTCATCAATTGTACAATTGGAAAGGATTCGTGTACGAAATCTTAAAAAATTAAATTTAAATGTCAGAAGCATTTATGCTTGAAGTTGTATGTTGAAGTTTCGTATGCGAATTTTTTCAATTAGACCTCAATGCACTTGTCGTACGTTCAAATGGAATCTTACACTTGGTAAAAATTAACATAAACTTAAAAAGCTTAAATTAGATTACAACCCGTCTCCAGGGGATGTTATGCGACGGAGTTGCGGAGTGATAATTCAAAGTACAAACGGTCTTTGTCGCGTAACATTTTGTCGTCAGCCGTAAAACGCAAGTCAGATTGTCAGAAGGCAGACTCACTCTTCTGTAGTTCTCCACCTTTTCTCTTTTCCCTGTCTTTGTGGAATCCCTCGCCTTGCCATCAGACGTCGTTTACTATTTCCCCCATTGTCTTACATCCACGCTTTGTTTTGTAGTTGGTCATCTCCCTCCGTTTTTTCTTTCTTCATTTTTCCTATTACCCCCTTAATCATTTCCTTCGTAGCTTCTTCCCTATTTTCTAGTTCTCTTGTTTATTTTCTCCTATGTTTTCTTTCCGTTTTTTCCTTTTCGTCTAGTAAATCTTTGAAATATACTCTCCATTTTTCTATCTGTATCTTCTTATCTGCCCTCTTTTTCACCCTTCGTTCTCTCTTCATTATTTCCAGACTTCTTCCTTCTTCTTCTCACAAGTGTCTTTCTATTTCTTTAGTTGCTCCCGGTATTCATCTCTCGATCCCCTCCCATTTCTCCATTTACTCATTTGCTTTCTGGCTAGTCTTTTCTATTTTCTTTGTTGACATCATTCATTTTTCTTTCGAGTTCTTGCATTCTTGTTTTGGTATCTTTTAATTCTTCTCTTTAAATTTCGTCGCAGCGCATTTTTGTACTTTTATATGCTTTCTTCTGTCCAGATTGTTTTTATGATTATTTCTTTCTCGTTTCTTCTTCTTTTATTTGTTCTCCAACTATTTCTATTTCTAACGGTTGGAGGTCTGATTCCACTGTGTTTCCCACTTCGTAATTCATCCGAAGCTTGTTCGTACATATCATATCCTCGCTCCCCTATAAATTCGATCATTTTTCATTGGAAGAAATATATTACGGTATATTTTTTACACGGACTGCTAATCTGTTTTATGATTTTTAAAATCGAATGAGAAATAGTGGCAAGGGGTTTAAAACGGGCAGGGTACAATGTGAATCAGTCTTTTTAAAATTTAATGAATTTTTATACTGTTTTAAGGCGAAACCGTACGAACTTGATACCCTAGTGGGCGACCACACTGTGTTGATGTGTCTGTACCCCTCGACATTTTTATGAACTATTACTTGGAGCGCAAGATACACACTTCCTGCTTCAATTCTTACAATTAGTTTCCTTCAATTCTCTAAGGAAAACTTCTCTCGCAGCTTCCCAAACTTCTTCGACACCAAGTGTCCACGAGGTACTCCGCAATCGAGTACCTCAAGAATTTCCGGAATTCTATCCATTAACCATGGGGACCAAATAAAGCCTCTCACGCAGGTCCCCAAACATCGTTGACACCACCAGGTGTCCACCAGGTTTTCCCTCATGGAGTTCCTCCAGACCTTCCGGAATTCTAACCATGGGAGCCATCAGCTGCTCACTTTCCATATGACCCACACGCTTCTCCAGCACACGTGTCTGGACTCCATCTTCAACATCTTGTAGTATAGGAATAAGATACCAACTTCCGGTTTAACTCTCGTCTTTTATAACTACAATAGTGGCTGCAGTCTTCTAGTGAAATCTTCCAGGCACTGTATCAGCATTCCATAACACATACCAAAATGATTTCAGCGTCGAAGTAAAAACTTTTCCTCGAATTTTCATTCTATTGGAACCTCTTTTCTGCCTCCAATCAACACCATTATCTAATCCGAAAGTGAGTTGACACCAGCTTTCTGTCTTCTTTCCAGGTCCTTAAGCAGCCTTCTCTGGAGCCCCGATTTTATTCCAGTTATTTCTATAACTCACGTTGCTCCAACTCTCTCTTAAGTAACCTTAAACTCTTTCTTCTTTCTTCGTGCTCAGCTTCGCATTTCTTCTTAACCATCATAGCGATTTATTTAGTGCTTCTTAATCTTCATATCGATTATTTATTTCCTACAAATCTTCGTATTCCACTACTGACAGCAATGTAGCACTTCTGGGTTCCAATATTTATTTATTTGAACACTATGTAATGTATTTATGGTTCTAATATTACACTATTTACATTATTTACACTATTTACAAATTCGTACTTTACCGGCACGTCTCCTATTATTTATTTACACATCGCACGGCACTCCGGATAGATAAAGGCAACTGTCCGACTTACTAACACCCGATGGAATGTCCTCTAATAAATATACCGGCTAAATCTTTCTAGGCGCCTCCAGATAGTTCCATAGCGTTCTCCATGTGTACCGGATATTCTAAAAGATGATGTCATACTATCACGAGTATGTTGTAGTAGTAAATCCAGCACATTCTAGTAATTGATGACGCGGCTACAGCTATGAGTCATCTCGGGTCTCGGGTCCGTTACAATATTATTAATTTTTTCCCGAAGTTGCAAATTCGGACAAAATTTGTTCGAAAACTATTTGTGGAGGCTAGCTTATTATTCTCACTAACGTAAAAATTTACAGTCAAAAACAAAACGGAAAAGAAAATGTGTAGTATGCGGAGTTCTTAGTGGTACATAATATTTTCTACAAAGATTGAGTGGACTTAAATCTTCATTTAAAATTGTAGAATAATGAACTTAATTTAGCGACGATTTTAAATACTTACTGACGATTTTGTGTAACCTTACTGACGATTTCTGGAAAATATTATCACCATAAAATATTCTGATTCTCAACAGTCATTACGTTTTAGTTAAATTGACGCCGAATTATTTATTTAAACCGAATGCTTATACATGATAATGATCGTGATGATCCAATCGAAATGCCCTTACTCTATTACAGGAATAATAAAAACCAAAAATTGATATTTTAGTTGCTTTGGTTATTACAACTTAAGAAGCTTACCATACAAAAAAAAAACTATTCAATGGATCTTTTTTCTTTTTTTCATTTATTATTTACATACAAGATTAAACTTTGGTTCTAAACTTATCTTAGTATTTCACTGTATTTCTAGGGGCACTGATTTTGATGATTTATTTTTTTCGTTGAACATTACTTTTTATTTTTGGATATGTGTGAGCAACTACTGACCGTGTTGCCCATATTATTTACTTTGTTTTGACGGTTTTTGGAGAACGTTAGGGTGCCAGAAGGCATTGACATTTGTTTTGCCGAAGGCATTGCAACGGTTGTGTGAGTAAACTTTTTTTTTTCCTTTTTGTTCGATTCCTTTGTAACGCTGGATTATTCCGAAATGTTTTTCTACACTTTTTTGGGCGCTCTAATTTCTTTTTCTACTTTGCGTTCGTACTAAGGCTATTACGATACGGTTTTGCGTGTCATAATTGACAAAAACGGTGTTATAATAATTCTACTAAAAATCGTACAACTTATTTTTTTAATATTGGCAAACTTGGCAATCCCAGGGCAATCCTAACCTATAATACTTCGCTGTCAAGTCCAAGTGGCTGGCAGAGGGAACAACAGCAACAGCATTACTATTGTTGGCATTTCTTTGGGGGGGTGGCTTCACGTGCTTTTGGTCAAGCTGGTAACACAAACAAGTGCACTAATGGCGCTTGCCGAAGACTGTGATGCCAATATAATAATTGTGATGCCGTCAATCAAGAAGTGGTTGAGGGTGTTTGTGTCTCCGGTCAGTGATGACGCGGATAAGGGAGTCCACTTGTTTGGGCGGCGGAATTTGATTCTAAACATTTTGTGGATGGGGAGATTGAGATTTTCTAGGGCCAGAAAGATATAGCGTTCGTCAGTGTATACCTCGCGTGACTAGGTAGCACATTGCTCATCGTATTTTCGCCAAAGCCCGTATTTCTGGGGGCGTACATTGAAGAATTTCAGAAGCTGTTCAGAACTGATTTAATGACGTTTCAAATGAGTTGTTTTTGATAGCCGCCGTTAATGCACCTCGCAAACGTGGCCAACCGCCGTGAAATTCAGTAGATTGTGAAATTTTATTATTTTGTATAAAAAGTGGCAAAGTAGAAAAAATACTGTATGATAACTCGTTTATAAGGCATTTTGTCGCACTTACTCTTTTCGGGCACGACGAGCGTACACTATTTACGTAAATACATAAAATATTCACATTTTTTTAAATTTTTACATTGATTCGATTACCAATCCAAAACATACCACTAGAATTTCGAGTGCCGGCCGATCACTAAAAATTTTAAATCTGGGAATACCGAAATCACAAAATGGTTCTCCTGTAATTGATAACTGTCCTTGAATTTGCATATAATAATTATGTTGATTTCATACTGGTATATTAAAGTGACATTCGGATTCTTTATGATATTAGAAGTGAAACATTAAAGTCCTAGTACTTTTTTTTATTAAAATTAACGTGCATCAACCACTTTATTAGCACAGAGATGATGGCTGGGGATGTAGGTGCTGGATATCAAGGTCAGTGACAATCCTAGTACTTGAAAGTTGAATTTTTAAAGTTGTAGTACTTTAAAAGTATACGTCAATTATTTTTTGTCTCCATTCACAAAACAACTGGTATTCCTTCTCATATTGTTCCTGAGAGTTCTGGCTAAATAATGTAAAAGATGCAAGCAAACCGACCAACAGGCAATGTGTGCTTGATTAAACGTAAAAGCAGCCTGATTGATCAAAAGATGTTGTTTCCATTTCAGAAGAACATGATAATTTCACAATAATTGACCTTGACAAGAGGCATAAAATAACACCCTGAATACATGAGACGGCGGCCGGCGGCTTTATCAAAGAGAAAATAGTTTTTCTCAGTTTTTATGAGCACGTCTCATTCAATTTGAAGAAATAAACATCCTTAACCCTACAAAATCTTTTAGGCTTTCTCTTGTATACCTTGGATTTTTTTTTTTTGCTGCGTAGGAGATTTTTTTTTTGTTAATAAGGACTTTATTAAAGAAAAGAGCTCGTAGCGCAAATTTTATGAGTTTTGTACATACATTCCACTTTTTATATTTTGATTTTGTGTTAAAATGTCCAAAATATTTGTATCTAATGTAATTTCAGCGCCATCTAGCGCATTTGAAACGCACCATACCATGGTACGGTTTCGCCTTAAAGGTGGACATTCCTTCATATTATATAAACACGAAAACACCCTCGTTAAGCAGTTTTTTGTATGTGCAGACATTTTAAATTTTTTTAAACATCCCTGAACATATTTGCAAAGAAGATATAAACCAAAGTTAAACATTGCTGCTTACTTTTCGTCTACAGTATACTATAATATTACAATAATAGTAATTAAACATTTATACAATATTAAAGAACATGGTTGGCTCCATTATTGAAGTGAAAACTTTTTTAGCGGCGGTGAGCACTTTTTGGGATCGAAAATTCGTAAGACGGATGGAGGGTAGACCGCCGCGCCGGCGCGGCGTAGGATAGGAGGTAATATCCCCCTCTCTTTGTTGCGAGTTTCAGAAGAAATAAGCGTCCAGCGGGAGGAGTAGCTATTTATCAAAATATGAACACAGTTCATTATTGCACAAATTATATGGATGTGCATGCGAAATACACCAGCATGTTTAAGGGAATTGAACGCGGTTTCATTTGACTATAATTTGTCTGCACAACAACATTCCTAAACGTCATACCAGCCCACTCTTTTATCGCATAACTAGACATGGATAGGCAGAAGACGCTAGATGGTCCAAAAAATTATTGTTTAGTTTTGGAATTACTTAATCATTAACACACCTAGCACTTCAATTTTTGGTTTAACATTTGAATAATGATCAATACTAAAGTAGAATGTCCCTCAAAATAAAATAAAAATATCTTATCTGATAACAGGTTGAATCCGTAATGAGAAGACCAAAATCAACCAAAACTTGAAAAAAATCAGTTATGAAATGAATTTTGTACGAAGCTGCTTTCGATTATAAAAACAAATCCTTAAATTATTGTTGAAATAACCGAATGGTTTCTTTGTTTTTCCAAAATTCGTACTGCGATGCAAATTTCCTATCTCCGTCGTACATAATATAAGATGCAATAGTGTTATCTCTTACCGTTTGAACTGGAGACGTACAATCAGTCCGAGCGTTACTGAACAGAACGTCGCGTGGTCATGGTAAAAACTTCTTACGTCCACAACTTTCGGCGCGAAGCAATACAGGGTGACACTCGTCAGAATTATGGTCTAGTGATCTATGGTCACTTGAGTTTCAGATGTTAGTGTCGAAACTGGTTTGTCCTTAAATTTTTTTATTTATTGTTTATTTTTTTCTAATAATAATGGGAAATTTGAGGAAGAATGTTATAAAAACATATCCTTCCGCTCATCGAAAAAATAGACGTTTAGTGCAATTAAAAGCAGTGAAAAAAACACAGCTAAAGTTAAACTATAAAACCATGTGATTCATTTTATAATTATTATTATTTGTACTGAAAACATACTGACGGTCTCTTCAGACATCAGTTCTGTGAGAAGTGATCTGTTGGAAAAAAGGTAAATGATATGATTTTAAAGTCACATAAGGTATGTTCAGTTATTTGTATATATTATTATTTAATTATGCATATAGACTTGACTTCTGACATTTTTTTACTATGAAATAAACTTGAACTGTCCCATAATAATTTTAATTGCAATATCTATTAATGTTTGGGGCAAGTCCGCCCCTGTCGATAGCCCATGTGGACCCTTAGTCGGTCAGTCATTTCTGAATGGTCACTCCGCTGATTCATAGCAACAACTGCGCTTGGTAGACTGCACTGCAGTCATCTCTCTCCTCGCACTGTGTAGATTAATGCGTAGCAGTGAAAAAACCAATGTGACGTGTGAAATAGATTTCTTTAAAATTTGACGTGGGCAAAACTCTCTGTCTTATGAAGTCGCGACCAGTACCCTTAATGCCACTATTTCTGATATCGGCGATATGTGTATAAGTTGTTGCCACTCTGGTGATAATCAGTTCATTATTATGGTTGTCGTTTACATTTCTCCAGATAAGTCATTGCGTGCTATACGAGACTTCTTGTATGAAAATTTATTCATTTATTCTCATGACCCATCTGCATTGCTTGAAAAAAATTGGGAAAAGCGTTGATGATTTGCCAATGATTGTTAGTGGAGATTTCATCATGAACTTTACAGACTATAAAAATCAACAATTAATTGAATTTTTAAATATTGAATTTGGTTTAACGATGCCAAATGATCGCAATCTTAGCACAACGAAATACAAAACTACTAATGATGCGGTCTTTATTAGACATTTAAATAGATTCGAATCAAAATTGTTCGTTTCTTACTTCAGCTACCATAAACCTATTGTATCAGTTTTAGAGATTGGCGATGATGATGCTGGTAATCATGATGGTGAAAGAGTCGTTGAAATTATGGATGAAAGTTGATTTTTGAGATCAACTTTTTAATGTAAAATAATAATTGTAATAGTCCTGAAGTGTTAAATTTTTAAAAATATGTATAAATTGTCATGTTTGTGTACGATAGCGCAATAAATGAATATTGTATTTTACCACATAAATGATAGTACTTTTATACTGATAAATGAAGCAATTCGTGGGAAATTATTCTCTAACCGTTCCAAAATATTCAAAAATGCACAACGTTAATGTTCAAGTTTGCACTTTTGCCGGCACTCCCGGAGTGGAACCGTTTTTTTTTTACTACGGGCCGCTTTTTTATCAAACAAACAAATGATTAAATCCATTATGGTACTAATGAACAATGAGTAATAAATGGCATGCGTTACAATATAATGAAAAATGTGATTATTGATGATTCAGACGGCCCAATAAGGTCAAAGTTACCACTCATAACTTCGATAGTGTTTCTATATCACCGTGTTGTTATTTTTCAGGCTAAGGAACGAGCTAGATGGAGGTGCATGGTGTCCCCAAAGTGCGGCCACTCCAGATTTGAAAGAATGGATCCAAATAGACCTGCACACCGTTCACATGATAACCGCAACGGAGACGCAAGGACGCTTCGGAAACGGAAATGGAAAGGAGTTTGCAGAAGCGTACGTCTTGGAATATTGGCGTCCTCGACTACTTAACAAATGGATTCGCTATAGAAACCGACACGGGGAGGAGACTTTGAAAGGCAATATAAACACATATCTCGAATCGAAAACGATACTCGATCCGCCCATATGGGCCAGCAAAATTAAGTTCCTGCCTTTAAGCCACCACGAAAGGACTGTATGTATGCGCGTCGAGATTTACGGGTGCCGATGGACCGATGGTATTGTGAGTTATTCGATGCCGCAAGGTGATAAGCGGGGAACTAGCTGGGAATTCTACGACACTTCTTACGACGGACATTGGGATGGGGAGAAGTTGCAGTACGGCTTAGGACAGTTGACTGATGGAAAAGTGGCTCCCGACGACTTCAAGGCGGCGTTCTATCAGGCGAACTCACAGCAGGGGTGGGTCGGATGGAAAAATGACACTCGTAAAAATAAGCCGATCGAGATTATTTTCGAGTTCGACAAGGTGCGCGAGTTTACCGCAGTGCATATTTACAGCAACAATCAATTCACTAAAGATGTTGAAGTGTTTTCGCAAGCGAAAGTGTTGTTCAGTGTGGGTGGGAAACGCTACAAAGGTGAACCTATTACATTTGATTACATCGAAGATCGCATTTGGGAGACTCCACGCAATGTTTCGATTAGACTTCACCATCGCGTGGGAAGATTCGTAAAGCTGGAGTTGCAATTCGCCTCTAGATGGTTGATGATTAGCGAGATAACTTTCGATTCTTCTGTCGTTAACGGTAATTTTACCGAGGAAGAGGAACTGGGCGAACAGGCGGTACAGAAAGACGAGAGTATGTCGATGGACAACACAAACGTGGTAAGTGTTCATTTCTGGTTTAATTTTCTCATTTGGTTATCATGTGTTAACTTTGGGGGTCAGCTGGATAATTTCTGAACTTAGTTTAACTGACCTCGTTATATTAGTTTTGAACGGTTAACCTAATACATACATACAGAGAACTACTGATTTAGTTATTTTTAATAGCGCATACAAAATATCTTCCGTTTGTTGTGTCTACATTGTTTGTGAAAATCATAAAAAAATTGTTAAAATCATTATATGAGATGCATCTACAATAAGACGTTTGCAATGGTATTCTTCATTAATATCTCTATTTATATCTATTCAAAAAGGCAAGAACTGGTATTCAATGGGGAAATCGAGATTTTTGAGAAAAAGTATTTTTCTTTAACAGACTACAAGTTTATTTAAGTGATTATTTCCTTCATGCAACGAAAAAATTATAATTACTATGGTTTCTGCCCATTTTACAGCGATTAATTGCATGTCAAAATTTTGCCGCGGTTAAATATGTGTCAAAATTTAATCGCTTCTGAATTTATTAGTCACTGGGCTTACAACATGTGAAAACAATGTGAAATATCACAAAATTTATTATTTATTCAGGAAATAATCATGCCGAATACCCCGCGTGCATGAAAACAACCTGATTAAATTTTGACGTTTTCGGTTATTTTCATGCACTTGGGATATTACTGTTGATTAATTATAAACGAAACTTAAATTGTATACCAACGGCGTTACGTAGCCGTCGTACTTGTGAGTTCTTACAAAACTCTTGCAAAACTAGTTCCTAACACTAAAATTACATCCTTTATACAACATAGAACAATAAACGTCCGGTGGTCGCAGGGTTCGGAATTCCCCATGGGTCCGATGGTCAAATTGGCCGGAGTTCCCGATGATCGGAAAATCCGGCTATTTGCATTCATAAGGCCTAATAAAGCCCAACCGGGTCGACAAAACGGCGACGAGTATATCCGGCTTACATAATTATTTACATTACATAACAGTAATAATCAATATAAAAAGCTCTCAGAGATCACTTCACTAGACATCGGGGTTTATTTTAATCCTTACACCTACTTACTATCCATTTTTATGACTTCCGCATTGTCAGTGTCAAAATTTCAAAAAAACAACGGGTTGCACTCCGGGAGTGCCGGCAGAAGTGAAAACTTGAACATTAACGTTGTGCATTTTTGAATATTTTGGAATCGTTAGGGAATAATTTCGCACGAATTGCTTTATTTATCAGTATAAAAGTACTATCATTTATGTGGTAAAATACAATATTCATTTATTGCGCTATCGTACACAAACATAACAATTTATATTACATTAAAAATTTAACACTTCAGAACTATTACAATTATTATTTTACATTAAAAAGTTTATCTTTCAGAAAAATCAACTTTCATTCATAATTTCAACGACTGTTTCACCATCATCATTACCAGCGTCATCATCACCAATCTCTTAAAACTACTACAATAGGTTTATGGTAGCTGAAGTAAGAAACGAACAATTTTGATTCGAATCTATTTAAATGTCGCAAAAGACCGCATCAATAGTAGTTTTGTATTTCGTTGTGCTAAGATTGCGATCATTTGACATCGTTAAACCAAATTCATTATTCAAAAATTCAATTAATAGTTGATTTTTATCGTCTGTAAAGTTTATGTTGAAATCTCCACTAAAAATCATTGGCAAATCATCAAAGCTTTTCTCAATTTTTTTTTGAAGCAATGCAGATGCGTCATGAGAATAAATTAATAAATTTTCATACAAGAAGTCTCGTATAGCACGCAATGACTTATCTGGAGAAATGTAAACGGCAACCATAATAATGAACTGATTATCACCAGAGTGGCAACGACTTATACACATATCGCCGATATCAGAAACAGTAGCATTAAGGGTATTGGTCGCGACTTCATAAGACAGAGTTTTGCCCACGTCAAATTTTAAAGAAATCTATTTCACATGTCACATTGGTTTTTTCACTCCTACGCATTAATTGCTACACAGTGCGAGGAGAGAGATGACTGCAGTGCAGTCTACCAGCGCAGTTGTTGCTATGAATCAGCGGAGTGACCATTCAGAAATGACTGACCGACTAAGGGTCCACATGCGCTATCGACAGGGGCGGACTTGCACCAAATATTAATAGATATTGCAATTAAAATTATTATGGGACAGTTCAAGTTTATTTCATAGTAAAAAAAAATATCAGAAATCAAGTCTATATGCATAATTAAATAATAATATATACAAATAACTGAACATACCTTATTTGACTTTAAATCATATCATTTACCTTTTTTCCAACATACCACTTCTCACAGAACTGATGTTTGAAGGGACCGTAGGTATGTTTTCACTACAAATAGTAATTGTAAAATGGATCACATGGTTTTATAGTTTTACCTTAGCTGTGTTTTTTTCACTGCTTTTAATTGCGCTAAACGTCAATTTTTTCGATGAGCGGAAGGATATTTTTTTATAGCATTCTTCCTCAAATTTCCCATTATTATTAGAAAAAAATAAACTAATAAAAAGTTAAGGACAAACCAGTTTCGACACTAACATCTGAAACTCAAGTGACCATAGATCACTAGGCCATAATTCTGACGAGTGTTACCCTGTTTTGCTTCGCGCCGAAAGTTGTGGACCTAAGAAGTTTTTACCATGACCACGCGACGTTCTGTTCAGTAACGCTCGGACTGATTGTACGTCTCCAGTTCAAACGGTAAGAGATAACATGGTTAAAATGGTTGTTTTGGTCTTCTCATTACGGATTCAACCTCTTATCAGATAAGATATTTTTATTTTATTTTGAGGGACATTCTACTTTAGTATTGATCATTATTCAAATGCTAAACCAAAAATTGAAGTGCTAGGTGTGTTAATGATTAAGTAATTCCAAAACTAAACAATAAATTTTTGGACCATCTAGCGTCTTCTTCCTATCCATGTCTAGTTATGCGACAAAAGAGTGGGCTGGTATGACGTTTAGGAATGTTGTTGTGCAGACAAATTATAGTCAAATGAAGCCGCGTTCCCTTAAACATGCTGGTGTATTTCGCATGCACACCCATATAATAATGAACTGTGTTCATATTTTGACAAATAGCTACTCCTCCCGCTGGACGATTATTTCTTCTGAAACTCGCAACAAAGAGAGGGGGATATTACCTCCTCTCCTACGCCGCGCCGGCGCGGCGGTCTACCCTCCCTCCGTTTTACGAATTTTCGATCAGGCCACGTCCTGACGCGAGTTTAATAATTTTTACCCATCCCAAAAAGTTCTCATCGCCGCTAAAGAAGTTTTCACTTCAAAAAAACTTTTGGGGAAACTGTACTTGTAGCACGTGTGTCACCAGTTTAGTTACAAATGTGTCAAATCAAGAAAGTAAGGTTAAGTAACTGGCAAAAAGGTTAAAACCTTTATTGGGCAGAGCATAATTTACTCTCTGCATTGGGCTCCTCGTCCTTGTCGTTCTCATCTTTGAACAACTTCTCAGCCCCAAACTTGAGAATAGCCGTGAGACCCTCCTTGTTGAAAGTTGTTATTTGAAAAATCCCTTCTTGTCCTGGAAGGTACACCGGCTGGTGACCATCTTCGGGATGACGAAATGGTCCAGAAACGAGTGAGCAACAGAATTCGTGATCGTAGGAGGCTCTGAATCCAAAATTTTGAGTCGATTCTTGATGGATACGATTGTGTAAAAAGTCATCGAGCTGTCAAATCTGATTCAAATTTGTGACAGTCACAGAAAATAGATTAAAAGTAAAGTAAAAAAACCGATGTACGTTTAGCCAACTGCGATCACGAATTTTGTTGCTCACTCGTTACCATTTTCTGTTTGGCACGATGTCCTCCTCTACCGATCTCATAGTGACCAATCTGTAGATGTTCACTTGGTTCTCCTGGCCGAGTCGAATATGATCACATCAGCTGTCGCTAAATTAATTCTTTTCGTTCTAGCCAGTAATTTACAAACTGCTTTCTTCTTTCTACTTGTTAAAAGAATTCTCTTCCGTTTTTTTTTTTCACAGATTCTTCTGCTTTTTCTATTTTGAAATACTCCTAACTTAATTCACGAGAGAATGAAATGAGAAAAATTTCAATGTCAGTGTCAATTTTTGAAATTTAAATGATTAATACGAGGTACCAAAATACTACACAAAAATTACTACGAGGGATAATTAGCAGTGTCGCCAACATACTGTCACTTTGACAATGCGTAAGTCATGTAAATGGATAGTATTTATTAGTCGACGCGTCCAAATCATTATCAAAAAGATAATAAAACATAACTACTAAAAAAATACAAACTTGCTTAGGACTGAGTGACCAAGATTAAAAAATTGAGTGGGCAACAAAACAATTTACATACATCAAAATTGGTAATACCAAAGTGATTTGGTTGTCAGCGGATGACAGATAGTTGAAAACTACATTTAAATTTGCACAAAACGAACATTACTTTGCATTTGTAAATATGTACCACTACGCCAACTTAGAGGCAAAAATATATCTACACTTTTATCTGACTCTATTACACCGCCCTACAGTGTCTGTTGCATCGGATATTATTTATCATTTTCATTACAAATTGGGCCTTGAACTAAACAAAAAGAAATTGGATAGCTCTAGTTTTTTTGAACCATTAGTACTTTTCACAAAAATACGGGTTTACGCAATTTAAAATTGTCTTTCTACTTTGCGTTCATACTGAGGCTATTACGATTCGCTGTGTTATAATAATTACACTAAAAACAGTATACATAATTTATTTTTCTAATATTGGAATCTTGGCAATCTTAACATGATCCTAACCTTACCCTTACTTCGCTGTGTCAAGTCCAAGTCGCTTTTAAAGGCTGTCAATGTGAATTGGGATTTCAGCGGTTTGAGCCATTCAAACAAAAGCACTGATGGCGCTTGCAGAAGACTGTGATGCTATGGGTCAGGAAATGCTTGAGGGCGTCTCCGGTGATTACGAGGATAAGGGGGTTCCACTTGTTTGTGCGACGGGATTTGATTCTAGACATTTTGTGGATGGGGGGATTGAGAGTTCGTTCGCCTTCGTTCTTGTCAATGTCCACACCGCGGATCACAAAGAAAAAGGACGAGCCTGTTCGAGTTGTTTGTGGTTTGGGGGCGTTTGTTACGGATGTGAGGTTAGGGGCTTCAGTAATAGCTGAAACCGACGTTTTTGGAGGTCATTAGAATGGGTTAAAATTCACTACCACGTTTTTGATACATGTGAAAAGGATAAACAAAAATACGAGTATTGACGTTTCAAATAATTCTTTTTCATAGCCGCCGTAAATGCACCTTGCAAACGTAGGCAACCGCCGCGGAATTCCCTAGATTGTAAAATTTGATTATTTTCTATAAAAAGTGACAAAGTAGAAAAAACACTGTATGATAACTCGTTTATAAGGCATTTTGTCATACTTACTCATTAAACCTCATCTGTACCTACTTTTAAACCAATACACGTTGGATTACCTTTCAAACCACTGTTCAAAAATATTTGTGGACGTTGTGAATTCTTAAAAATAAAAATTGCACAAATAAATGTGTTGTTGGAAATAAGATGAGGTTGTACATTTTCTGTGTCTGATATATAATTATCTCAAACGCAACTACAATTTTTTTGTAAGACCCTGTAAAAGCATCTCGCCCTAAAGCATTAAGGAACCGCATTTGAACTTTTTTATCGTTCTATCACTTTCACAAAAACACAATTTGGAATCTGTCACCAATTGTGACACATCCCATTCGCTTGTTTTATTGAAAATTAACAGAGACATATACCTGAATATTATCTACAAGAAGAGAGGCCCTTATTAGTTGTACCAAAATGTTGACTAGATCTCTAGTTTTCAAAAGATTAGATCGACTAGGTACACTGATTCTATCGACTGGTCCTGGTCTTATTTTTTCAGTTTTAATTCTATGGATTCATTGTGATAAGATAAAACCTCTTTTTGCGAAAATTCGAATTTTATCTAAACAAATAAAATGTCTATATGTATATGTATATACAGGGTCTCTTACGAGGTGCGGTGGACACATATTTAAAGTTGAATTAGATCCACAAGTGCAGGCTCTATGAAGAACGTTTTCCCGCGCGCCATATTTTGGACGCGAAAAGTAAGGAAATACCGAAACAGTGGCTCAACGCACTTGTAATTCGGGAGGCTCGAGGTACGATTCCCAGCGCGGGCGACTCTTCTGTAAAGGTTTTTTCGGAAGTTCCTTTACAATTAGCCGAATGGTGGGAGATGTAACATCCTCCGAATCCTTCTAAAATTTCCCGTCACTTCCATCCTTGCCTTAACCCATCTTCCTTGTGGCTGAAATAGTGCCTAAGCCCTTTTCCGAAAGGGGGAATTTAAAATTTAAGAGTCAGCACTCAACTCTTGGCAGTGCAAACAGGTCTTTTGCGATCCATGATTTGGCATATTTTACATGAACAACGCTTACATCCATAATATATATGTTCAAAAAGTCCAGGCGCTACAACCGGAAGAGCTGCCTCGTCGTGTTCAATTTTGTCACTGGCTGTTGCTTCAAACCGACGTCGATGTTCACTTTGTCAAAAAGATTCTGCCTACAGATGAAGCAGGCTATGCTCGTGAAGGTGTGCATAATAGCCATAATACACACATTTGGAGCATAGAAAATCCGCACACAATTTCAAGAGCAACGTTCGGTTTGGGGTGTTTGGGTTTGATCTTTTGGAAGACGTTCCTCTACAAACACATAAGATGCGGTCTTTGCAAGATGGAGCTCCTCCACTGGTTAAATGATAATTATCCAAATAAATGGATAGGACGTAGTGGCCTGTGCCGTGGCCGCCTCGCTCCCCAGATTTAAATCCGTGCGATTTTTTTGTGTGCGGCCATATGAAACAATTAGTCTATACTTTGGCACAGTGCAGGAATTGCTCTTGCGAGTAGAAAATGCTCTATAAATAGGTCATTGTTAATCACCGGTAACAACTTTTTTATTTTCATGAATAAGGTGAGCTTATCATTTGTACGATTAAAGTTACGTTCAGGGTTTGCAGAAGGTTTGAATTTCTACCACACTTCGTGAGATATTCTGTATATGTATTTTCAATTTTTCAACCTACAACTAATAACGTTCCTAATTTCCTGCTTCATTTTGATTGCATCTTAATCCTTTACAGCAGGGAATAATCCAATACTGATCTTTTTTTTATAGCGTTACTAAATTGGGGTTTCAAGACGTTGGCAACTGCTTTGAAATTGATTTTCAGAGCTACTGCTAAATCACTGTAGTTCTGTAAATTATTAATAGTAAAGTAATTTAGCTAGATAACACAGTACAAGAACAGTACACGATGAACCTTAACACAAGGATACAAAATCTCCAATGAACGTACAATCTTTACATATAACTAACTATTATGTCAGAATTTGGCAAAAGTACAGAGAGATCGTAAACGAAATTAGTCAAAGTTGGCTACGCAGGAAAGCCATAATATGTTGTAGTTTGACATAATTATTTATCAAATGTCAAGTTCACTGTGGCTTTTCATGCATTGCCATTTATGTTATAGTTATAATATTGTAAAATTCAACCTTGCGATTGTGGCTTTTTGCCACTGGTATACTGTTCAGGGAGCAAAAGTGCATACTACTGATACATAATTTCTAATAATTCTACAAATAATACATATACATATTTACTACTTCTACTGTAATATGAAGTGATAAAGAAAATGAAAGTGAATTTTCTATTACCATTCTAAACTACGCCTAAATTGTACTATTGCGACAATTTACACGGTCTAAAAGTGCTATTAAAGAATAATGGTCCTTATTAAATGTTTCAGTCAACATCCTAATGCGGAAATTCAATTACAATCTGACAATATTAAGCAATTACTTAAATATTACTAGGTCGTCTCATTCGAAATAAACTAAATCTGTCTCCATATCTCACGCAAGGACTGCATTTACCAATTTACATAAATTTCTTGTAATGTACTGAAATTCCTTAAAAATACAATTTTCCACGCGAGCATTAAAATGCAGTTACGGATTATATTATGTACTGTAATTATATCATTCTGCCCCCAAGTCAACACCTGATCCAGATTAATTAGGTACCTCTCGCGTCATTTGATCAATGTTGTTTTTTACAGCACACCGTCACCACCACAACCCCTTCAGGCTTGGGCCAATACCTCGGCGTCATCGTCGGCGTATTATCAGTGCTGGTAGTGTTAATGGTAGCGGTAGTAGTTTTCGTTGTAATTCAACAAAGAAGATATAAATCATCACCGAGACCGTCTCAAGTGCCAGATAAGGCAGCACTCTATCGCGAACCAAGTATGGGAAGACTTCCGGGTAGTTCCGATTATGCAGACGTTCGAGACCCCGAATATGCCGTACCCTTACAACCTCCACAAACTCCCCGTGCTCCGCCGCCCTTGCTCAACTTCCTTCCGAAACCGCCTCCGGTTCCGCCACCCCCCGAGCGCTACTATGCGGCCACAGAAATATGCAACTCTGGCTTCGTGCCACCACCACCTCCTTTGTCTACGCCGCCGCCGGTTAGGCTTAGCCGGCAACCTAGATATGTTTCGAATACCAGAACGTATGTTGGACCTTAAACTGTGATAAATCATCCTTAAAATGGCGCCATTAAACGCTGCCCCGTTTATTTTGGGTGAGTAGTTAATCATTTTCTAAGTCATAAACTGTTTTTTGTCATCGCCGTACATTGTTATGAATATCGCATGCAGGTAGTAAATGGAAGTGCAATACTCTGCTGCTTTATATTTGACGTTTATAACTTTGCATGCAGCGCACGTAACGTTCTTGTAAGTTATGGGATGGTATAGAAACAAGTTGGTTATTTTAGGTCACAATTAAGACGATGTCATTATTTACTGGCTATTGCTACTGTATTCATCTCTTAAATGACCCATTTATTTTGATTGGAAATTTATTATTCAACAAATTGAATATTATGCAGTGACTTTTTATCATTTAACTGCCATGAAACCATCACTTTGTATTTTGTTTGGAATAGAGGAAGTAAGATCTCCAGCGTCACAAATCGTGCAGTTTATTTTTCTGTGTAGCTCACCTAAAACGAAGGAAATATTATTTGTTAGATATGTTGGAGGCGCTGAGGGATTTTTTTACCCACAACGCGTTGTGGGAATGGCGAGTTATACTCAACGCGTTATGGGCAAAATGCGACCATTGTGGGTAAATCCACAACATGAAGAATGTTTTGGATCGAAATTCAAATTCAAGCGAAAGCATGATTTCTAAGGGCGTGAAAAAAGAACAAAATTCCTTCCAACGCCAAATAGGTTTTAATTTTTAATCATCGACTTTTTATTTGATGCTCATAGTCTAATGTCTTTTCTTTTATTTTCAGCTACTTGCCACGATTTGCCAAGGCTGAAGACTACCAAATATGCTTAAACAATCGTTGCTTTTATAATAAGACAATCCACTATCGTACCACTATCGTGCTATCTGTGTTGTAAATAGACAACCCAATTTAAATTATAAAATTGTTTATACCTTTGTACATATTCGTGATAAATGTAAATAAATAGCGCATACCTGACTTCGTGTTTTATTTGATTATTTTGAGAATACATATATCTGCTCACAAAGGGACAATAACTCCCAACGAATCTAATTATTACAATTCTTGGGATGAAAGTAAATGTAGCATTATTAATTCAGCAGGATAATGGGATCTGAGCAGGGTACCAAAAATAACTTACATCGATTGCGTCAAGTTTCAACTCGGATTCATTTCTGATGAAGATTATGTCGACGACTATAAGACGTTGCCAATATTTCTATCGCACCTCATCAAGTTCCTCATCTTCAGTGTTTGCTCGGACGTAAACATCGCCAAGATTCGTTTGTTCCCCAGACTTTGGCAGTAATCACGATATATGGAGTTTAACTAACGTCGTTTGGGCTATCAGGAATGAACGTGTTTGTATCGGAATCAGAGTTCCAGTTGTTTTCAAAGATGCTTACAAAGTCGTGTAATAAAGACAATTAAGAACGGCTACATTCGAATAGTTTGTCATAAAGAACAAACGACCCTGCATTAAGGATGGTGAATTAATTTAATTAGAGCGTTCCAAGTTTTCCGACCATCTTCTTACTAACATAGTGCCGGGGCATATTTTAAAATTACAACTTCATGATTTATCGCAAGGATACTTAATTAGATAGAATCACAGAGTTCTGTTTTCTTGCTTGGAGTGGAATTCCTAATTACAAAATTTCAGTAGTCGTGATTAATCAAAATAGTAAAAACTAGGATAAGCAATTTGGGAGAACTCTTCAGGATGCAGTCATGACAGGTACGTAACCATTTTAGTTATTTGTTTATTATAATTTCATAATGATTATTGACCACTAAAATTATTAAATAAATTAAACACCAGTAATACTGTACGGCCGCATTCTATAAAACAGGGATGTGAATTCACAACATTTAAGTATTTTTTGTTGGTTGAACTTGGTCCAATATATTGCCATTCTTGAAGTTTAATGGGTTCTACGTGTATAGAAAGATGAATATATGAGTTTGTAATATTCTATTGAACAACTAGAAGAACAAGAGACGCTTGGCCCAAAGTTTCCAGTCTAGACAGTTCAATAAAGCAGATATGCGCATACCTAAACTGGTTCTCAGTAATAAAGCCTTTTGGAATTTCGTAGTTCTAAAATAAAAAATTAAATTAAGTTCCTTACCCAATATTTAAAATGAGTAACCGTATAAATTAATACAACTACACATTTTCAATATTGTGCAGACATCAAGATTTGACGGTTCAAGAAACATATTGTAGGAATACTTTGACTACATCTGTAAAAATATTGATCGACAATTAACGGCTATTTTGTCTCTTACGCTTTGGATATAAATGAATATGAAATTTCAAAAATATATTTAGTCATGTGCCCGCATCGTCTGTGAGAAAAGGGCGAACGTCTAGTTTAAAGCCAAGCAAATTTAAGAGGCCTGTCTAGCGCTACGTTCGGGAAATGTTTCATAACTTTGAAGATAATGCATCAATCTTGAAATGCTTTCATATTCTAATAAAGAATAAATGGTAAAATGCTGGTATCACCCAATTTTAATTATAGTAATAAAAAAAAGATTTTTTTTACCTTATAAATAATTGTTTAAAAAAAAGAAATTGATACTAGCATTATACGATTTATTTCAACATTTACTGAAAAAAGAAAATTTGAAAACGCCAAAAATTAAAGGCATAATGGGCAATTTAATAAAAAATGATTAAGCGTTGAGGAGGTGGCTCACCCTAGCGGCAACCCGTTCCTTCATAATATACGAGGGACGATCGCTATTTTTAAAGGAAGACGGTGCCGGCGCGGCGGTAGGTACGTACCTACATGGATAGGTACCATAATACAATAATAATTACGGATTACTATAAACAAAATGTAATAAAATAGCATAATGACAGGTACAGGAATATAATATTATGTAGTCTCCGTTTTTCCCTATACTAAAAGCATTACGTTGTTATGGAAACGAGGATAGAGTGTGAATTATTTGCACCACAATGTTTTATTTTAATGAACTGTACCTAATTTAATAAATTTGTACGAATTTCAAATAGTCCAGGCAATGGGGGTTTTTTGATCGCAAAAGGTCGGACAGAAATGAAATTTGGTGAAATGGTAGACATAGGTCTCCTGATAGTACACCTGAGTTTGCGACCTCGGGGGCTTGCCGCTCGAGAGGAGGGGGGGTGAAGACTCTGCACCGCGACGCTCTTCGGAAAATAGAGACGTTGTTATAAGTGCTATCGAATAAAAGTTCAAATAAAATATGTAGAGAACAAAATTGTGCATAATTTTGGTTCTATTCATTTCATCCACTTCTGCCCAAAAAGCCGCCTTTCTGCCTTTTTCTCGTAAACGGTAACTCCGATGAGAAAATGTTTTAGGACCTATGTTCTCCATTAAATTCTGCATAAAAATGCTCTTATGAAGTTTTTGCCTATCTCCCACCCACCGCTCATCAATGACGCTAGAAAATGAGTTTAGTTTTCAGCGTGAAGGCAATCTCCGTGTTTTGCGGCGATTATCTCGAGAACCACTATGGGAGCAAAAAATGTATAGATAGTTTAGTATAAAACAGTTTTTTTCTGTACAAGGTCCATATTAAATAAAACGTTTGCAATAAATTGTTATTGGTCAAAAAACGGGGGTGGACTAATTTTTGGCTTTGCGCTAAAAACAATAGTCATTTTCCAATGTCATTGATGAGCGTTGGTTGGGAACTTCCTAAGAACATTTTTCTGCAGAATTTAATGGAGAACATAGGTCCTAAAACATTTTCTCATCGGAGTTACCGTTTATGAGAAAAAAGCAGAAAGGCTTCATGATGTCACGTTCGGAAGCGGTTTTTTGGACAAAAGGTGATGAAGCTCCTCCCGGGGGGTGAGAACTCTTCGGATTTTTGTTTGGGTGCCTGCTGGAAGTTCATAACCAAAATTTCAAAACTTTATAAATTACTTCTTCTAAAAAGTCTATAGTCCAGGCAATGGGTACAAAAAAGGGGGTTTTATTCGCAAAAGGTTGGACAGAAATCAAATTTGGTCAGATGGTAAACATCCACAGACTCGGAAAACATTACTCTTTCAGAAAAAAATATTGCAGAATTATTTTAAGTCGATGTTCGTTGTAATCCGCGCTGAAAATTTGATTTTGTGGGAATTTGCAAATCAACCCCCAAATTTGGGGCCCCGTAAAACGGAAACTGTTGGTCGCAAACAAAAAATGAATACAACAAAAATTATGCACAATTTTAGATTTTATTATCTAATTAATTGTCATTGGCACGGGTGGCTCGTCTGAATCGTAAACAATATCGTAAAAATAAAATAAATATATTTGCACATAACAGTTTTCAAAATAAACTATAATTACTAAATGGAGTACATGGTTAGACGCAGCAATTTTTTTATGCCAATAATTTTATTAAAAGATAGCTGGAAACAAAAGATTTGCCTCTATCAGAACGAAGTTTGTCGATGTATAAACATTTATATTTTGAGACAGAAGACAAAAATTTCTATTGGAAAATTTTGAACAAAATTTATTATAAGTTGTTACAGAAATATGTTGTAAAATAATTAAAAAAAAACATTAAAGATTTAATTTAATAATTATTATTATTGTTGACTAGGATTAAGAAAATTTTGTGGGTATAAAAATATTAAAAGGCCTTAATTATTAAAACTTTGTTTTCAATAATTTTTGTCAAACCTTTGCATATTGTACTACATACATAATAATATGGTCGAACTGAGTGCATGTTTCTTCAAAAATTGCATATTATTATAGATATATGCGCATATAATAATTTCTTTTTTTTTCCTGCATGTAATACGTCCTTTATTTATAAGGAAAAACTTTCAAAAACAAAACAATTGTCTGGATCACTTTTGGTGGTAGATAACTACTTTTAATCAGTTTTTCCCTAAAACACCAAAAACAACGCACAAACTGCCAACGCACGTTTCGCCAACAATGTTGGCATCATCAGGGCGATGAGTAAACTAACTAACTTTCTAACAGGAATACATAAATATGCTGAAATTGGGACCACACAACACAATAGTACTCCAACTTACATCGCACCAAACTATAAAACAGCATTCTTAGACAAAAAAGATTAGTGAAATCAGATGTAGTTCGAGTAATAAACAGGTGATATGTTCTATGTGAGGTACAAAACTTAGCTTAGTGCCTAAATGACACCTAAATCACGAAACTGTTCACACCGACTAATGACTTTACCATTTATATTATAATTAAAATTTACTTTCAGAGATTTCCTCGCTATTGACAACACCTTACATTTGTCTGAGTTAATTTGGAGATGATTGTCTTTACAATAAGCGATAAACGAATAAATGCTATCCTGTAACTGCAAAGAATCGAGATAAAAATTTATAATATTTACGCCGATTTTACATAATGTATCTTTAATTCAACTGCAGTTGTCGATTAATAAGGTTCATCTTTCTCTAGAAAAAATATTAATACCTTGGTAAAATACCTTTTTAAAAACTGTGTACATTTATTCTGATTTTGCCAATCATTTCATAAGAAATTTTTCTTGGGCGGGCTCCCAGTTGAAGCTAACCCATCTGATGCTGCGGCACCGGCCCGTGGTACCGTAGTTATTGTGACCGTAGTGGCCTGGTAAATATTCGGTGCTGTTCGTGTGAATTATGAATGCAGGACGTTGTCGCAATAACTCCCTTCTATTGGGTCGGTTAAATAGAGACGGCAATACAACCGTCTGTTACAAAGTTTGTAGAGCGTTGCGGGTTAGATACTGACGTAAGAGGGGAAAATATTCAGCTCGCACTAGATCACGTGACAGAGAGGACCCTTAAAGCCAAATCTTTCGTCCTGTGACGGAGTATGGCAAACTGACCTTTTTTAGTCTTCTTAGTTCTGTAAACTGGGACTTTATAAGTACTCACATTGATGTTAATAATAATAAGTTTGAAATGTTTCTTAAAACAATGCTTTTTTATTATTATATAGCTTTTCCTGAAAGAAAATTTGTGTGTAACGTTTCTAAGCACAGGGTTTCAAGGAACAGCTGGTTTTCACCTTACTTGCGTAAAATGCGTGAGACGCTAGCTTTTTTAACCGATGCATATAAGCTGCATGGAACCGTGGAGCTTAAAGAGACATTGGTTAGGTTTAAGAAAAAATATAACTTAGCAATTAAGAATTCCAAAATTGAAGCAAATGACAAATATATAAAGGAAAACAAAAATAATCCAAAAGCGATGTGGAAACTCATCCCAAACAATAAACCCAAAAACCTCATTACCACCACCTAATAATTCTGACCCCATCAATATGATGATGACTGATGTGGGTATTCCTAATCTTTTTCTTTTTCAAGCCGTGTCCCAAATTGAGGTTCGTGATGCTCTTGGAAATTTACGTAACAGTAAAGCCATCGATGCATATGGGTTAAGCGTTGCTCACTTAAAAGCTGTAAAAGACATACTTGTAGGTCCACTCACTAAACTTGTTAATCAATGTATCGAAGATAATGTCTTCCCTGACTGCCTTAAACTCGCGAAAGTCATACCTCTGCACAAAAAGTGTGACATTGACAATCCCACTAATTACAGACCAATTTCGCTTCTACCAATTCTTAGTAAAATTTTTGAAAAACTTTTGCTCAATCAATTGGTAAATCATTTACAAACCAATAACTTACTGTCTTCCAAACAATTTGGTTTCCGCAAAGGTTCTTCAACCTCCGACGCAATACTTGCATTTGTAAATAATGTCATCAATAGTTTTGAAAGTAATGAAACTTATGCCGGGGCTTTTTTTGATCTGAGCAAAGCATTCGACTGTCTATCTCACGACATTCTACTGAGAAAATTATATTTCTTCAATTTTCATCCAAAAAGTGTTAGACTTATAATGAGTTATCTGGAAAATCGCAGTCAACAAGTCTTTTATATTAATATGACGTCAAATTTATCCAACATCGTCCATGGAGTACCTCAAGGCTCCATCTTAGGACCAGTACTATTTTTAATGTATGTCAACGATTTACCTGGTTACATGTTCAATGCAGACGTTACTCTCTACGCTGATGACACTACCATCGGTACTTCTGGAACCTCTGTGGAGGTAGCTAGAAACAAACTAAACAGTTCTCTAATGCGCGCTGAAAATTGGTACATCGCAAATCGTCTAAGCCTGAACAAAAATAAAACGCTTAATCTTTTATTCAATTGTAAAGAGTTTAATAATAATGAAGAACTTTTGAGTGTGGCTAGATACCTGGGAGTATTCATAGATATAGATCTAACGTGGACCAAACATGGTAACTATGTGGCAGAAAAAGTTTCCAAAAACATCTTTTTACTAAGACACCTAGCAAATAATCTGTCAGCACACATTTTAACAATAATTTATTTTGTCCTAATAAACAGTCATTTAGAGTATGCACTTTTAGTCTGGGGACACTCTAGTTCGCTTGCAAGACTATTTAAACTGCAAAGGAGAAGTATCAGAATACTTGCCAATTTGGGATATCGCGAAGATTGTAAGGAATCCTTCGTGCGATTCAATATTCTTACATTACCCTGTTTATATATTTATAAGTGCCTAAAATATCTCCATGATAACTCTACAAATTATACCAAATTGAGCTCCTATCACTCATACGCAACAAGAACGGAGAATGTAACTTATCTAAATCTCAGACTAACTAAATCGAGAGACGCCGCTCACTATTTTTGCATTAAATTCTTTAATGTGCTACCGCACCAAATTAAAATGCTTGATGGGAAGACATTTCTCCATAAAATTAAGTCATGCTTGATTGACAAAGCCTTTTATTCTTTTAATGAGTACCTCGACAACAATTTTAATGATTTCGAGAGTTGACCGAAACTCTTTCCCTTTTATCGTTTAGTTTCCCACTCCAAGTTTGTGCATAGTTAATTTTGTTTGCTCTTGCCTATTTATTGCCTACTTATTTATTTGTTATCTGTTTATTATTTTATTTTATTTTTTAAAATTATACTATTGTAATTGAGTTGTTTTTTTTGACGTGTGTAAGCTCAGGCAATAACACAATAAAGATATTCTATTCTATTCTATTCTAATAATGACTGTGTTTTCACTTATTTTCTGTACTAAAGACTATCGGGTTGCCTATTGAAAACAAAATTTCCATGTACATAGTTAGATCGAGAACGGTGACGTCCAAAGCCTACTCTATGTAGGTATGAATCACTTACTACATTTATGTTTTTTTACCATTATAACCAAATTTTATAATAATTTCATTGAACTTCTTGTTCCAGTGACGTGGAGCTTATTTTAGTCCATCGAGACTCCTTTTCAGTTTACATGGTCGCTGAGTTCCATCGTCATAACCATCTGGCTGGTCCATATAAATTTCTTCAAGATCTCCATTTTTTACATCAAACTGAGTCATTTCTAAGTCTTTGGCTACAAAACTGCTAACTGACTCGTAACGTACAACAGGTCTCTATATAGTCTATTCCTTCTTTTGGTGAGTAACCTTTAGCCACCAAACGCGCTTTGAAATTTTTGACACTTCAATCTGCATTTCTCTTACTCTTGAAAACCCATCCACATTTTATGATTTTCTGATAAACTGCTCCTTCCACAATCTCCCATGTTTTGTTCTTAATCAATGAATTCATCCTCTATTGCTTTTTGCCACTCACTAGCATCTTTTCCGCTCAATTCTTCTGGAACAGTCTTGGTTCTAACGATGTGATCCCTATATACTTGGAACCAGATTTGCTTCTTGTTTTCAATTGATGTGAAACTGGATCTTTGCCTTTGTTTTTCGCTCCAATTGGTCGACCAGGTGTTCGCCTAACAAAAAGTTCTTTCTCTTGATCTTGATCTTCAGATTCTAAATCTAATGTCATATCAAATTCTTCTTCAGCATGTCTTGATTTTTGCTCTTCCAACTTGTATCTGTTCACAGTTTCTTGATTCTTTTCTTCTTCAATCCTTTCTCAGAATTAACAAATATGCTGCAGTGTTAATTGCTTCTTCAAGAAGTGTTCTATTTTCACGCTCAAACCAATTTTCAAAACTCACAACCGCAGTCTGTTCTAAGTCTTTTGATATGCCGACCAGTTACATCTTCAGACCAAGCCGCATATTCTCAAAACTTGTCAACACTGTTCAACAGATGTATTGAGTCTCCATGAGAACTTAAATGCATCAAACCTTGAGTTTGAGTTTGAGTTTGGGGTTGCCCTAATGACTCCCAGTTCTGGCAGTACATTTGATGATGTTGAAAGTTCTTCCATGGATTTTATCGTGTTCCGCATTTGCTATGACGTTGTTCATGATCAAATTGCCAGATGATGTTGGTCATCTAATGCCCGCGAAATTATTACTCTTCCTATAGCATGTTGCTGCTTCCAAAGCACCAAAGGATCCTCGTCTTTGATTCTCGGATTTCCCTCTTCCATACTTGGATTTGTCCAGGCAAATTATATCTCTTGCAAATTCAATATTATCAGTTACAAAAATCTTATTTTTCAAAAATTTCTCAACTTTCGCAGTGGCAGCGTGCTGGGCCCATAAGCTGATGAATTAATTATCAAAGATAAACAGCAGGAGCAACTTTGATCAAGATGACAGCACATCAAAAATTATATATAATATTAACTATTTTGTTGCTGAGTACCCAAAAACAACTTGATAACGAGTGAGCAACAAGATTCGTGATCGTAGGAGCCTCTGAATCCAAAATTTTTAGTCGATTCTTGATCGATACAATTGTGTAGAAAGTCATCGAGTTGTCAAATCTGATTTGAAAAAAAATCTGTTCTTTTGCAAAAGTTCACTTGGGTGGGACCCGTACAACCTTATTTTCACAATGCAACAAAAGTAAACGGGATTTGGAAACATTCTATTTCGGATATCTGAATATCGTGATATTGTTATAAGCCACAGTAATTTCTGCAAAGTTCTAAATCGGAGCTACTAGAAGTGTTCTGAAAAGAAGGTAGTGGTAGATATCGGGATGTTCGAATACCTGAAACGGTTGAAAGAGTGAGACAAGTTATGGAAGAAGCCCCAAAGACCTGCACGATGACGAACTAACGATGGGTTATTTCAAGCAGGATGAAGCTACAGTGCACACAACAAGACCTTCCATCAACTTATTAAGAGAATTTTTTGATAACCGAATTACCAGCAGAATATTAAAGCATTTCCCCATGATCCCATGACCCCGTTCTAAAGTCACTCTTTCAGTGCTTTTGCACACATTCAAACTACGAGCATTTCCATTATAAAAATGTTCTACATAATCGGCGACTGCAAAGACATCACAGTCAAGTCTTTGGAAATTATAAAACGACAAAGTCTATCTGGAGGCCTACACGTCGATCCTAATCTGTGCAACCAAAGCCCTAGAAAGTCCCAATATTTCAAAATCTGTTATTATAATGACTCTTGGAAAGCCAGGAGGACTTCTACGGCCGCAAACTCATGGTAGCAGACCGGGACTTACAGATATAAAGGTCAAGCAGCCCACATTAGAGAGTTTAACAAAGAAGAAGAAGGAGTACATGCCACCTAAATTCATGTCTGCGAGTGAGGCTTCGCAGCAACTGCTGGAGATACTGAAGAACAAGGACAGGATAATTTAGGTAGATGTCAAAATGGTGTAAAAATGACTCTTGTTGGATTTGTAGTGACTGACACCTTTTGCATTGGGCTTGCTAGAGTAGGATGATTCTAACTTGCAGCCTCCAGGAGATATCCCAGGTGGATTTGAGGGGACCCTTACATTCTCTCATTATTGCAGGCCCTGTATTACAACCTCTCGAAATAGAGTATCTTGAGAATTGTAAGGGGGGAATAAATTTGAATTAGTCACTTGTTATTTCCACATTATGCAGTTATAATGTCCTAACTTTCTTCTCTAAAGGCTCGTTTTCACTGAAGAAACATTGAGCAACTTTTGTGTTTCTGTGGATTGTTTACGAAAATGTTTCTAAAAGTTCTCAAATGTTTCTGAATCTTCCTCATTGTTTCGGAAACAAATGTTGATTGTTCCTATTTCTAGCGGTAACATCAAAAGAAAAATCGACACGCGATCCTCCTCCATTATGCTGCAACTTTTCACATGAGTGGAATCACTGAGTTGCGCTTTCTCAAGCTAAAGCTATAGGCGACTTTCAGTTGCTCAGATGGAAACGCAAAGTTTATGTATGTTTCCAATTCCTTAGTGGTTGCCAAACATTTCCTAAACACGCGACAAAGGGAAACAGAAAGTTCCTCAATGTTTCTTCCGTGGAAACGGGGCTTGAAAGGGACAACAGTTTTGGCGCAGAAATTCACATTTTGGACAGTCAGAGAAAATAGGTTAAAAGTTTGGCAATTAATGTAAACAGTAAAGTGAAAGAACCGATATACGTTTAGCCAACTGCGATCACAAATTTTGTTGCTCACTCGTTACTTCGTAGTGTATTTTCAGTTATAATATGACAAGAACAGAGAAAATAATCGATTAAACTTCCGACTCATGAGACGTATTTCGTGGAATACGTCGAATGACGAGGTAAGTTTAACCACATTATTTTCAATGCTCGAGTGGTATTCATTACGATTATATAACCAAAAAATGCGAAATTTTGACGAAACTTTTTTCTGACGTTTATTATCAATCACAAAAAAAAACGTTCCTGTGGCAAAGTTCATTGTTGGAGGCACCGAAACACCGAAATAAATATACCCTGTCGTCAAGGGGCTACTCGCTTATATACATCGTAACTATGGAAAATCTGTAATTGCTATTGGCTCAAATTATTATGTGTTATATAATCAACAAAATTCGTATTCTGAAATGCGAATTTGTCTGGGATACCAGTCTCCGGCACACAATATCCACTGAAATCTCAAACTCTTACGTAGTTGGTATGTAATTTATGAAAATCCTATATTTATTTTTTAACTACAAATTTTAAGATACTGATTTCATTATTTCAGTTTATTTTTAATTTCACTTTCAACTTTTTTTAGAAACAAAAATTAAAAACCGGTAAGAGAGTTCAGAAATAAATATATACATACAATTTAATTTTAACATTTTACTAACAATTTAAAACTATATAGAATACTGATAATATCTGAATTGTTAAGTTAATAGTGCTGCCTTCGATTCGATTCATTTGCAAAATAGGAAGCCGTAGTTCGAAAAATGTTGTATGCAACAAGTGCAAAAAGTGATATGGACTATTTTCACGTCGTGTTCAAATTTTTTGTACAAAAAACTATAAGATGTCACTTCATTTGTTAATAACTTTTTTTTAAATATATAACGGTTCTTTTAATTAAATAATATAATATCGGCTCTCCTTAGCCACTTGGGCCTTCAAAAAGGGTACAAATTGATATAAGAGATTACTAAAGAAATTCTTTTTAGACTCACCAAGAATGTTGGGAAAATTTCTTCTTACGGTGCGATATCTGTTCTGGACTAACTGGAAAGGAAGTACACAGTTGCAAACATTATAAATGGTTTAATTATTGCATCGGTTTGGTTTGAAATTTTTGTTTTAAGTACGGGACTCTACGTCCACTTTTCCTTTTTTTGAGAAAAAAGTCTTCATTCTTCATAATTCTATAAGTAAAAAAATAATTTCCTTATATTCTTTCTAGTCAATCTCTAACAGTGTAGACACAATTTGTTGGTCAAGACTCATTATGATCATCCAAGGGCGGTAAGTAAGATTTTACCGTCTGCTGCCCCATAGCTCGTTCTCGAGCAAAAAATCATATTTTGTCTTTCTCAAAAACTTTCAATGTCATTCTTCTCAGTATCTTTATCGAACAATATAATTATGGACTGTCCCATTTAGACCTGAAAGTCAAATTTACTTATTAATAAAAATTCAGCCCCAAAAATTTGTTAAACAATTGGAATGAAATTTATACAGAAGACTGTCTGGCCGCGTGTCGTACACTATTTGTCTTCATCCCCTAGCCGAATGTTCCGGTGGCGCATTGCTCTAGGAACAGTCGCTTTTGTGGCCGGCGAGCAGCAGCCTGCCCCACTTTTCACTGGTCGGGGCGGACTGCTACGCGCAGGCCACGAAAGCGGCTGTAAGCGCTAGGCGTTTAATTATTTCTGCTGTATCCATTTCGTTATCGCTCTAAATTGCACTATCTATGGCCGATTGTGGTCGGACAAGTTTCTTGAATTATAATAAATTTAAGTTGCATTTTAAAACTCTTTTGATTTAAAGGGTAATTTTTTAGTCTTTTTTATCTGGTATTCCACACATTTTCAATAGACGACAGACAAATAATAACAGTTGTGGTGACCGTAATGATCCACGGTAAAATAAAAACCGACAAAATAAAATATAGTAATCAATTTTAAAACCAAAACAGAAACAGATGAAAAACGACTCTTTGTTAACTTTCAATTTGTATGACAACATACCACATAGTATGTAAGAAAGGTACTGAAATACCCAAATTTGAATTCGAATTTTAAAAGAAATGGCGGCAAAGAGGGGACCAAATAAATACCGATCGGGAGGATGCGGTCGTGCAGGAGCACGAGTGCTATTATTGTCTTGAAAATATTACCTTTGGTTGTTCATAGAAAAGTTAACAATACTTGTTGTGATGAAATGGAAACGAAGATGAATTGGGAAAGGATGTGATGGTCATCGCCAGTAGTGTTGGAAGTGTTTTGGAAGTAAAGAAAGCTTAAAGAAGTCCTCACCGTTTATTAAACTTCAAAAGTTATTGTTTAAAAGGGATATGTTATAGAAGTAATTATTTAATAATTTTTACAAATTAGTATACAAAACCTGCCAGGGCTCATTACGGGAAGATGAGTGGAGAAGCAGTTTCTAAGCCATTTACCAGTAGTGTCCCAAGGGGACATCTCATCGTTCGTCGCTCGTATTTATATAATGTGTGTGTATGTTACATGCATGATCTTATAATTCAGTATGCGAAATTAAACTGCACGGGGTTTGTTTATAATTAAAAAAAAAGAGTCCACGCGCTACAGAAGTGAAACTTTTGGAGAATCGATTTTCATTTTTATGCCCGGTACAACAAATTTTGGTTGCCGAAGTTCTCTGTTATTGTCGCTGCCCTGTACTAAGGTCCCCCTGAGCCGCCCTGTCCCAAGGGGGCCATCCTTTACCAACCCCGCGAATTAAGCTTACCCCGTGCCAAAATTTTACCGGTCTAAAATATCCCCCCTCTTAGGTATATATTGCACTTTCGTGTCGGGTTGCCGCGCATAGACTTACCCAGTACAAAAATCTTAAGACGGGAATACATCTGACGAATGTTGCCATTCGTTCGCATTCTCGAGCATTTCTTGCTTAAGTGTAGACGTGCATTTGCAGCGTATTTTATTGTGGGACGAATGGATGGAGCGCAAAGGAATACGAACGAATTTTTTCCACAGTTGGGCGGTAAAAATGAAAAGATCAAAGGGAAACGTTGTAGTGTGGACGTGTTGACAATATTTTCAGTGCTTCCCTACCATTTGTCGCAAAAGGTTGCATACTGCTCTTTATCTCTGCAGGCTGCATTGTTAATTTATGACAACCCCTGAATAACGTAGGTAGCAAACTGTGGTCAAGGACGTGTTTAGCTGCCGATAACATCATAAATACGGTAAATAAATGATTTATTGTGTGTTAACTGAAACCCACTTCAAACATAATTTCTTTGTTTATGAACCGATTTCATTGATTCTTTTTTCGTTTTGTTCAGTATAGCTCCAAAATGGTCCCATGTTCATTTCATTAATATTGGACATAATAGCCTGTAGAATCGGGAATAGAAAATCTAGAATTTGTGAATATAATTTCGAATATTGAATCTCCAATCTTGAATTTGTATTGATGGTCTCGATCTTTTTGATATTAATTTCTTAATTTATTTAACACTTATTCTCTTATATACATGTCAATCTGTTTTCGCGCTCCTGTGAACTTTCATTTATTGTTTTAAAATTTCTGGTTCTATTTTTTTAGCGTTTCCGTCTTTCATCTTCCTTTTAAACCAGCTATCGTTTCTTTATTCGAGAAACGTCCTTACTAGGTTTACCCATCACTTAAAATTGTAAAATAATTAACTTTTTAAAAAAGAAACCGACTTCAAAAACCACAAAAGTAAGATAACTAAAAAGTAAAAAATAAATTTTTCCATTTCATACTTATTCAACCTAAAAGCACCTTTCTTCGAAGGGCTGAAAATGGGCTGACCACATCATTCGGCTCGCATAATATATCCTTTCATGCAGCGTACCGCTGATGGCACCGGATGGATTGCCGGATACGGTTGAGATTGGGTGGAAATACTGCGAATGATGCAAACGCGGATGATTCGTGTGTCATGCCACCGGGAAAGAATCTCTGCGAGCAGTAGCAATGGTTGAAATGGCTGCGAATGCGAACGAACGGTAACATTCGTCAGATGTATTCCCGGCTTTACACCGTGGGATAAGAATTTTCACTTCAAAACACATGGCTTCTACATATTATATTATCATGATTTAGTTGTTCTGTCTGTTTTGTAGTGTTGTGTTAAATGATTCCGGAAGGAATGTCACGAAGTATGGGAAATGCAAGGGGTAATATGGCTTGGCAATTAGCTTGGAGGTCTTTCCTTCTGGAATTTTAGGACTTCGGTTTTCCACTGATATTAGGGGTTGGTTTTCTATATAAGCGGGTTTAGTGAAGTGGAAGATTGACCTTCCTAGGGGTTGCTGAGCCACCAAGGTTATTGAGCAAGGAGCCTTGTGACCCTAGAGTTCCAGAAATTATGTCGAAAGAAACTATTCGGTGTAACTACGTAAAGGATGCCACAAGTATGTTTGTAAAATAGTACAAAGAGGTAATACAGTCATTTGTTGTGGAAAGATCCAACTCCAAATTAGTTTAAGGAAATTCCTGATTAACATCTGTCTGGTTTAATTGTTATTTTACACATCTAATATATAAAAATCAATATTTGTCTGTTTGTTTATTCGTATGCTATCCGCGCCTAAGCCGGTGAACAGATCGTCATGAAATTTTGACCACAAATAATATGCGCAATGGGGAATAGTTCAAACCAGGCGAAATGAAAACTGTCAGATAAAAATGTCACAGTGACAGTTTTAGATATAAAATGTCACTCATCAGTTTTCGTCAATATCATTTCACAAAAGAGGAACGGTGTGCTGAAGTCGAGGGAGAAGTGCTAAAATATTTTGTGGATGTGTCCAGAATTGCATTCGATGTGGGCTCAACTTTAAATTTTTCTTGGATAGGACGTACAATCGGTAAGTCGTTAATCAATTTATAAGGCTATTCTGGCGTAATTATTGGGTCTATGTCTAAAATTTGTTGTTATTTTAAATTCTTTCTATGGAAAACAGAAGGCCCGGGCATGTGCTGTAATAATGGCAAAGTAAAACTGGAACCTATAAGGGATCCACCAGAACTACTCAGAGGTCTTCGCATCGGCACAAATATTGGATCAAATATGATATCATTTGGGGCAACAAAAATTGTATCTGAGGCCAACTAGATACCAACATTTAAATTCCAAGTTCAAGTCTATCATTTCCCTTATTTAAATTTTCTACAACTCTATTTAATACAATACAGTGACGAAGAGACGACATTAAGATGTACCTAACAATAGCCTAAATCTAAATGCTGGTATTGTCTAAGATTTACAAAAATTATTGTTGGTCTAACTCGGGCAACGCCGGGAATTCTGCTAGTACCTAATAAAACAAAACTATAAAATAATATCTTCTGTTATTATTAATTTCTTCATATTTGTAACTGATGTTCTGATGTTGGACTTTTAATGTTTTGTGGTTTTTATAAATTTATTTGAATTTGAATTTGAATTTTTATATTTTTTTTTTTACGTTTCTGTTTTAATACATAAATTCTGATACTACGCATAAAATAAAACCAAAATATTCATTTTCGACTTATAAAGTTTGCTCTTGTCAGTTTTACATCGATGAATAAGTTTTGAAGATTTTATGAGCAACAAGTAGCAGCACATTGAAACAAAATGGCGTAAGTTGCATATCATTTGCGCAGTGCACAGTAATGAGTGTTTACTTGTCTATCAGAGCTGTAACAACCGTTTTTGAGTGTCACTGAATTAAAAACTGACGTCAAGACAATGTAATAATGATGTTGAGTCATTCTGTTTTATTTGAGTTTAATTTATGAAAGTAAGAAGCACAAAATTTTCTTTGGTAACAAATTTAAACCTTTGGGAAGCTTATGAAGCCTATTTTAACTTACGAATTCGGAATCAAGATAAAAAATGCACGCCTCGTTTCTCCTGTGTTAACTGCAGAAGACTTTAGAAGGTAAAAAAATAAAATTTTGAGCATACTATTTAGTTTCGCAACACGAACAGTAAGTGAATATTATTATACTGAAGAATTATCAGAATTATCGCCAATTGGTCTTGATTTTAATGATTTTTCTTAATTAACAATAAATTTTAAATATTTGCAAAAAATTTAAAAAAATACAAAAAATATTCATTTTTGAATTTGTTTTTCAATCTTAATGTACAGTTGCGGTGACAGAATTTCGTCACTTGTCACTCATCTGACATATCGTCGGTGAAATGTGTTAACCTGCTAACTCCATTTGGCAAAATTTTAGAAAAGACTATTAAAACCCTTGTATTTCGGAGTTTATATTAAACTATTTGGAGATAGCAGGTATTATTGGGACAAAATGTTTTATGTTTTTTCTCAATATTACCCGCTGTCTCCAAATGGTCTAATATAAACTCCGAAATACAAGCGTTTTAATAGTTTCCCTTAAAATTTTGCCAAATGGAGTTAGCACGTTAACACATTTCACCGACGATATGTTGTGAAACAGTCTTTAATTATTTATAACTTTAAATTTGAACTCTTATGACGTACTGTATACTGCTGGCATTTTGACAAGCACTTCCATGTGACAGACGAAAATTTAGAGATTTTTTTTTAAAATGACATAAAAGTGACGAAATCCTGTGACCGCGACTGTACATTGTGCAATACCAAATTTTTTTTAGTCTCATTAATTATATAACTTGAATAAAAGTGACTAAGATGTATAGTAAAAATTTGTTTAATCGTAATTTACAATATTATTCTGAGAAAATAGGTAGTTTTCCTTAAAATTCAAAATATCGCTCTGGTTTCAACAAAAGCAAAGTTTGACCAAAAAAACTATTTTTCCCTTTATTAATTACGTAAGAGAAAGCGAAATTTGATATTCAAAACTCAAACCCAAAAATCGTGTCGACCGGTGATTATTAAATTATAAATTACTAGTTGGCCCGTCATGGCTTCGCTCATGATGTATTCGTTTTCATATAGGAATTACTCTTTCCCGTTCACGCTCCCGTTCCCGTTCCTAAAACCACGCAGGTATTCGCATGCAACATTATGTCAAAATTTCAAAGCAATCGGTGAAGAACTTTCGGCAGACACAATTTCGCACCAAATGGAAATCATTTGGAAGCAACAGTTGTATTTCCTGATGTTCGATAGGAAATGCTTCGATTCAGCGGTAGATCCAGCATGCAAGTAAAGTTTTAAATGGCTCTGGTGGTGCTTCAAGTTAAAGCAATTTGATTTTTCCGCCAGTGCAACACATCCCTTTCGTTTCATTATTGAACTTGGCAGTAGGTACAGACATGACTCATCTGGCCAATGACAACATGGCGACTTGAACTATAATCAACAGCTGGATTGTACCGAAATGCAAAACGATTGTATTGCAGATTCAGATCTGCTGTTTTTTGGGTACGTGTTTCAGCTATCCTCACGCTCTCGTGTTCATTAAGTTGAAAACGAACCAAATCTGTTGCTGCAGAACGCGACTGCTGTGCTCGTCTTTCTGCTGGTTCCGCGTTCCGCATCTGGATGGTGCTTCGTCTGTTCCTCTTTCGTACGGATGCCTGTTCTTCCTCAATCATATTCAAAAGCCGTCTTCTCGATTCTTCTGTGTGGCGAGTGCGACGACTCAAATGTGTTATTCTGCGAGGCATTATTTTATGTAATTTCACATCTAATGTTTCTTGTCACTTGTGACAGCGGCTGTCATTGATACAGAGCTGACCGTAAAAAAAGCTGTTTTCTCGCAGTCGTACTGACGTGAGAAATAGATAAGAACCATCCTTGAAGCGGTTTGTATATTGTGTCAAAATTTGAGCTCAATCGGTGCAGAACTTTTCGAGTTTTTGACTCATACACAAATCAACACAACATTTTTATATAATTATATAGATATAATAGATAAGTGTAATAGTTCAGATTATTATAGTACTGAAATCGATAAATTAATAGTAATTGTTGTTTTGGACAGATTTTTAACCGATTTTAAAAAAGGAGGAGGTTATCAATTCGGTTGTATGTTTTTTTTAATTTTTGTTACCTCAGAATTCCGTCATTTATAAACTGATTTGTAAAATTGTTCTTTTTTTTGAAAGAGTATATTTACAGATTGGGCCCATTGTCACCATTTCTGGATCCGATTTTCGCTCCCTTTTATTAACCGACATCATGTATGTTCACCGATTTCTTCATCAATTGTGGACCGATTTTCAAAATTCTTCTTTTATTTGAAAGGGTATACTGTTGAGGTGGTTCCGTTGTAAAAAAGTCAGGTTCTTATCAGGGAAACCCATGGAAATCGAGAGAAGTTGTCAAAATTTTCCTTCTTTTATGTATATCTTCACCGATTTCTTTCACTAACTTATCACTTAAAATTGTAAAAAAATTGCTTTTAAAGAAAAGAGAACCGACTTCAAAAAGTGAAAAATAATTGAATACATTAAATTGTATTATTACATGTGCTACCTGTTTGAAGTCGGTGCCAAGCCAAATAGGTAGTAGATAGATAGGCTGCCTGCTTCCGCCACATCGCAACTTTCCCGGCGAGCGCACCGGAATGAGTGACCGTGGGTGGGGTGCTCGTGCTGAGCAAACCAACCCAAACGGCATACGTCGTTGACGGTCGTCTCGAATGATATCGATTTTTTTATGCGTTATAACGTTGTTGATATTTTTGTATAATTACAATATGTTACAAATTTGTAACCTATTTGGCTTGGCACCGACGTCAAACAGATCATTAGGTAGCACATGTAATAATACATGTATTCAATTATTTCTCACTTTTTTAAGTCGGTTCTCTTTTTTTTTTTAAAGCTAATTTTGTAACACCCGGTCTGTGGGATAGCGGCGCGGCGCCACTGCTGGAAGAGAGTTTTCGGACACGAGATTTTATGAGACTTTTCAGTACTTCTCTATAAGGCTCAAAACCACGAAGGTGGCGAATTCGCTTTGGCAACTTATAAAATAATATATCCGAAAGAATAACAGTAAATAAGTATCTCATACTATTGAGATTAGTTTGATGTATCTATACCTAAAATTTATGATTTCAAAAATAAGTAATTCTAATTAATTTAACAGAAAATATGGGTAAAAAGTCATTTCGGGAACGAGTCCTAAACAACAACTTCTAACTTCAACTTATGTAAACATATACATAGTAAAATCAAACTTTAATTGTTTTCAATCTTAATTATAATTTGTTTGTTTCCTAAAAAGTAAGTATTCTAAGCCAATATTGACAAAATAAATTAATTTTGAACGCAGCATTTGTTAAAACTTTGTCCAAGAAAATATACGTCATATTCGTCAACGCAGCATTAAGTAGACAAAACTTTTTTCTTGAACGCGACTTTTGGCGTCAGTGTGCTTCAGTATAGTGAGCAATTATTTTGTGTGGCCGGCGTTATTTATTTAAGTGATAAGTACTATCATATTCATTTTTTCTTTACCGTACCTTAATTATACGTCATTACGGGAATGAGTGTAATTGTTAGAAAAATTAAGATTACAGTTATTTAATGAGTATTCCTTATAACTATTATTGTTTACTTCACAATAACCTCTAAATAATACATCTAAGATGTCGGGCATCAGAATAAAAGGCGCGAAATTTCAAAAACGTCATTTCGAGAACGGTCATTACGGAAACTTTCCCGGACATGATGACAGTTTCCTGAAATAACTTTGTTGTTCCCGATATGGCGCTATTGCTGAATTAATATTTGATAAATATTTTGTGGAAATATTTCTTTGCTTTCAGCAAACATGGAACCAAATGAAGATGAGAAGAAGAAGAAAACTACAAAAATACTTCAGCTTATTTACACCAGAGAGAAAAAGCCAATGCAAGAAAGAGGAAGTTCTTAGATAAAATGACAGAGGAACAAAGAGAAATTAAACGAGCTAAAGATAGGGAGTACTACCAGAAAAAGAAAGCGGAAAACAAGTTAAAGAACGTAGCAGATATGACAGAACGGGAAAAACGTAAGCAAAGAAAACAATGGAAACAAGCATCAAAGAAGTATAGAGACAAGAAAAAGATATTAGTAAATGCAGTCAGCAATACCCCCCTGCCTTCAGATACCGAGTTAGATACATCATTACCATCTAATCGCAATTTAATGCGAAGACAACGCGGAAGAAAACATGTAAAAAAAGACCGGACAAAAGCATACAGAACAATAAAAAAGCAACAAGACACAATAGCAGAAATGAGACGTAAAATTGAGGCATTGAATAAAAAATTAAGAAGAAAGGAAAAGATAGAAAAGATAAAGAAGAATGTGCCGATAAGTCCTAATAGTAAAGTGGATGACTTAATCAAAGATATACCAGTACCAGTACCTCCTGAAGTACGCAAACAACTGTTATTTGGTGAGGTATTATCTACTCAATTGAAGACAAAGGCAGCAATATTATTTTTTAAATTAAAGAGGCTAGACATAGTTTAAACTTGTTAAAAGTTGAGTTTGTAAAGATTTATGTTCGTAGAAGTAACCAAAACATTAAGAGTTTTGTTTCCAGTTTGGTTTTATAATTACCAATTCTATGTTGTTTAATTATACTGCTATAATAAATATTAAAGTATAAAAGTTACATTTTTGCACTTATTACTTAAAAGTACCTTTACCTGTAAGAAAATCCTGCATCATTCAGTAAACACCTTAGACATTTCGGGAACACTACTTCTTTTGTCTTAATAATACTAATTTGAAATATTATTAAACATGTAAATAGGTACACATACAAACAAAATAAAGTTGTTGTTACAGTCGTATCTAATTTTACTTTTAAGTCATCCATATTCTGTTTTATATTAAACTAGCTGACCCGGCAAATTTTGAATTGAATTTGTACCGCCTCAGAATCAATAAATGTTGTGTTATTTCCATGCTCCTTCTACTCCTTTTCGTTCGACTTCTTCTTCTGGTTCTCTTTCTATTCCTCCCCCTGTAATTTTTCGATGTTTTAATATGTAGTTATCCTATAAATGAAAGATCATAATAATCGGTGCAGCTGTTCTTGAGTTATAAACCCAAGGGCACAGAATTATTACTATTAAAACATCGAAAAAATTAACGAAAAAAAATTTTCTCATACATTTTGTATGGAAACCGTATATAACGCTATCTCTGATACATGACAGAAACAAAGATATGAACATGGCGTTGTATGCTGGTTCCGGTAAAGCCAGTAGATGGCATTGTGTGCATTACTGAATTTGATTCAGCTAATAAGCTAACACAACATTTATTGATTCTGAGGGGGTACAAAGTTCGCCGGGTCAGCTAGTTATTTGTTATTGTTGCCCTGTACCAGGGGGGCTTTCATTATTGTCGTTGTCCTGTACCAAACTCCCCACCCCCAGTACTTTTTCCGATGTTTTAATAGTTATAATGCTATTCGGAGCGGAGACAAATCCAACAAATCGAAGATAATAAAAAACGGGGGCCTCTTGGCCCCCATGTCCATGTGAATAATACTTTACCACCTATTCTCATACCAGCCAAATATACAAAAAAAAAAAACATAAAAATCGGTTCAGTTTAAGGGGGCCCCTCTGGGCCCCCATGTCCATGTAAAGTATCCTATGTCCTTCTCCTGGTTCTAAGCTACCTGCCCACCAATTTTCAGCCAAATTGGTCCAGCCGTTCTTGAGTAATAAACCCAAGGGGCCCCCTTGGGCCCCCATGTCCACGTTTTAATAGTTATTCTGCTATTCGCGGCGAAGACAAATCCAACAAATCAAAAACCATGAAAATGGTCCAGCCGTTCTTGAGTAATAAACCCAAGGGGTCCCCCTGGGCCCCCACGTCCATGTAAAGTATCCTATGTCCTTCTCCTGGTTCTAAGTTACCTCCCCACCAATTTTTAGCCAAATCGGTTGAGCCGTTCTTGAGTTATAAATAGTGTAACTAACACGACTTTCTTTTATATACAGACCGTTTCAATCGAAACGAGCCACCCTCAATAACTTTTTTGGAAAAGATATTTAAGGAAAATCTAAAAACAGGTCAATTTTCATCTCAAGGGGGATATGTTTTGATGCAATAGTAAGCAGGCTTGGTGCAACCCCATACGCCTGACAGGAGCAACCTCGATTTTTTAAATAGGGAATAGGGGTCGAGTAACATGTCGTTTGAAAGGTATTTTAATGGGGTCGTCCCCCTCAATTGAATTTGACCAATTCAACTATAGCATCTCATAGACTATGTAACATGAAGCCCTAAAACGTATTCTGTTGTTTCATAAAGTTATTTTGTAAGATAACAGAGCGTATCAAAAATCGTAATTTCGGGCACTAATTTCAAACGCTGTACATTTACCGCCTTTTGTGACGTCATTTCGGGGGAGCATTCTCATTGCTTCATGGGATTCTCATAAGTCGGCACGTCTAGTAACTTGATTTTTGTCTGGTGAATTTTGTCCCGTGTTGACGTCACAAAAAGGCGGGCGTTTCAAATAAGACAAATGTTTCCGATTTTTTTTTACCTAGTAAACGCGTGATTTCGTATAAACAAAAAAATAGGGGTACGATATTTTTTCGTCTAGTTTTTAGAAAAGCTGTTTTTGAAAATTGTGGGACGACCCCATTGTCTTTTTGGCCACATAATTATTTTTTTATTTGTATAGTCTATAAGTTAGTAATTAAAAATGAAACATTTTTTTTACGGATTTTTTTGTATTTAGGAATGCCTGAAATTAACGATAAAAGGCTTGCAATAAACATTATTAGACAATTTATTATTGATCTGAATAATGCTGTAATTAAATTTGTCGTCATTCATACTCATTTATACCAATCCTTAACAGTAAGTAAATGTTCCCATTGTAATTTATTAAAGTTTGTGGAGTTCGACTTAAATATATTTAAATTTTAATAAGTAAATAAATAAACTGAAAACAAAATAGTCGTGTTTAATTTCCTGAGCGATAAAGCAACTGTAGCATTGAACACTAAATTTGATTTCATATGAAATGTTCAAAATGATTTCCATCGACTTCCATGCACTCATACAGACGATTATGAAATACGCTTTTTAGGTTACGCAACGTTTCCGGTGTTATTTGTCGAGATTCCAGGATAATCTTTTGTCGCAAATCTTCCAGAGAAGCTGGTTTGTCGCAAAAATTTTAGACTTGAGGTGTCCCCACAAATAAAAATCCAGGGGAGTCAAATCGGACGATCTAACTGGCCATTCTACAGGACCTTGTCTACCAATCCAGTGGTCGGGGAAGTTATTGTCCAGGAACTGCCGTACTAACGCAGTATAATGAGGTGGTGCTCCATCCTGTTGAAAGACCAACGCGTTCTCTAGCTCTAGCCAAAAACCGATAAGATAATAAATACGCAAATAATTGTACAAAAACACAGATTGTCTAACATTGTTGATTGCAAGCTTTTTATTGTTAATATTTGCAAGCATGTCTAAATACAAAAGAAATCCGTTAAAAAATTGTTTTATTTTAATTACTGACTTATAGACTATGTAAATAAAAAATACTTATGTGGCTGAAAAGACAATTAAAAGACCTTTCAAACGACATGTTGCTCGACCCCTATTCCCTATTTAAAAAATCGAGGTTGCTCCTGTCAGGGGTATGGGGTTGCACCAAGCCTGCTTACTATTGCATCAAAACATGTCCCCCTCGAGATAAAAATTGACCTGTTTTTAGATTTTTCTTAAATCTCTTTTCCTAAAAAGTTATTGAGGGTGGCTCGTTTCGATTGAAACGGTCTATAAATAGATTTTATGCTTGAAATTTGAAACTAATGGTGCTATTCTCTAACGAAAACTGTAAAGTTATAGGTCTATATCTCTGTAAGCTATAGACTATAAAGTGAAATCGTATTTTGTAAGGAAAATATTTCTCTATAAGCTATACATATATAGTCCGTACTTTATGTTTTATTATTATTATTTATTACTTTATTTAGGTTCTATAAACTTATGGCGAGATATTTCTCAACTGTAAAATCCTTACAGATTTGATTTTTTTTAATAATCGTAATGGTCCACGTAAGCTTTTTAAAGAAGGAAAGAGTAGAAAAGTTGCCCGAAAAATAATATTTTCCAGAATTGAACCTGACTATTACAAATTTTCTAAAAAAAAAAATAGCCAAATCAGTACAGCCGTTCCCAAGTGATGCTCTTACCAACGTTCAGCATTTCATTATTATTATAATTATCGGATAATAGTCCAAGCAAATTTTAGAAGAAATAATTTATAAAGTTTTGTAATTTTGGTTATGATCTGCTAGCGGGGACCCAAATAAAGATCCGAAGAGTTTTTTGCGGCGATTATCTCGAAAACCATTTGTGGGAGCAAAAAATGTGTAGAATCAAAATTCTGGAGCAGGTTTTTCTGTACAAGGTCCATATTGAGTAAAACATTTGCAATGAATTGTTATTGGTCAAATTTTTTTTATACCTGTGCATTTTCTTTTTCGAGCCTCAATTAACTAAACTTAATAAATATGCATTAATTATTATTATTATCATATCATTGAAGAGGCTGTTTACGAATATTTCATTGGGAGAACTCATCCCTAGTCGTCAGATATCGGTAAAGCCGGGAGCGGAGAGGTGTAATAGGGGTAAGGCCCATCTGTCCCCAAATCAGCCTTTTTGGAAAAAATAATTTATAAAGTTTTGAAATTTTGGTTCTGAACTCCCAGTAGGGACCCGAATAAAGATCCGAAGAGTTCTTATCCCCCCGAGGGGAGCTTCATTCCCTGTTGCCCAAAAACCGTCCCCGAGTAATTCCGACGAGAAAATATTACAGAGCTTTTTCCAACGTCATTTATGAGCGTTAGGTGGAAGATAGGCAAAAACTTTATAAGACCAATTGTATGCAGAATTTAATGGAGAACATAGTAACTCCTATAACATCTTCTGGTCGGAGTTACCGTTTAGGAGAAAAATGGGGAAGAGCTTCATGAGGTCACACTAGGGGACGCTTTTTTTGGGGAACAAGGGGATGAATCTCCCCCCGGGGGGGTGAGAACTCTTAGGATCTTTATTGGGAGTTCATAATCATAAATATAAGTTTGTAAATTAGTTATTCTATTCGGCGTTGTTTCGTCTAATTTGCTTGGACTATAATGCCATTTCGACGTATAAATGTTACAGTTGAAATAGAAGTGCTTAGAGAATACGAGTTTTCTATAGTTTCTATAAGATCTTTAAGAAAAGCATTTATAGAGTTCTGTACGCTACAGACTGTAAGATTTTATAGAATATAAGGAATTTTTAGAGAATAGCACAATTAGCTTCATTTTAATTTTCAGTTTGATTATTTTTATAAATACGTGTTTCTATTCACAAAATTTCCATTTGCACTAAGTTAATATAGTAAAATGCTGTTAAAAATAATAATTAATTAAAGTTATTAAGAGATATTATATTGTAAAATAAATATTTAATTACGTTCCCGAAATGACGATTTCTTCTGTCGAGTTGCCTTAAAATCGCAGTAATTTGAAAAAATGTGAAATCTGTGCGCGCCCCTTTTAAATATGTTAAGTATAATAACAAACCAATCATTCAAACTCCTTAATTTGGCTATTGCTTTTAAGAATTTATGCTCAAATTGCAAACTTACAATTTGCCACCTTCGTGGTTTTGAGCCATAACGTCAAAACAAAGATCTGTACAAATTTTCAGGGTTCCCGTTGTCTGGTGTATTTTGATTTTACATAATAGGCATAATACTAAATATATAAAAACTTACTTTTCTTACCCTAATGAGTTCGAAGTAACATGCAAATAGTCTAGACGTTTGTTATTTAGGCTGATATTAATTTTTAAATTGAAAATTACTGTCAAAAATCAAAACAAAACTGCGATTGCTAGGTCACGCTCATGTTGTGCACCCAGCCAATACGATCAATCAAATATGAGCTTACAAAGAAAATCACAACAATAAAAGTCCACGTGCTTCGACCCTTTTGGCAAAATTCGACCATTAACGTTAAAGCGACTAGTTGCGATCCTTGTTAAAAGAAAGAACACCTTGCAACATTCAAGTTTTAAAACTAAATACGACCACCAGTCGCATGTTTACTGTAATTAGGTAAGTGTCCGAGAATTAGCCACATTGACTGGGAATTATGTCGGCGATGTGGGTCCAGCTGCACCATTTGTAATGAAATTCGTCACAACAGAGAGAACTCGAATTACGTGTGGTGTGAACAATGGTGAACCATGATTTTAATGTGAGGTGCCCAGCAAAGACCCCACCAGAGTATTAGCTTAGCCGCATATGAAACGAGACAAAATGACAATAGACGTCAACTAGGCGTGTAAACTGGGCTTTGATTGTTATTTTAGGGAATTTATGTCTAAACGCAAGCAGCTAGACGGTGTCAGTCGTTAAATTTATGGAATTAAGCACGGTCCCGCGCTCGAATTCTGAATATCAATGCCTTTATTCCAAAAGCTCCAAGTTAAAATGACTGCCATGAACAGAATAGGATTCGTTAAATTACACCAGACAAGCGTAAAATATCTGACCATTTTATCCTAAGCTCCACATCGTTTGTAATCTTCAGCACGTGACTGTAGCCGACGCCTTCGTCTTAAATTAAAAATTATTATTTATGCCACCACATCAATGGCTGTTCGTGGGTAAAAATTAGTGAAAATTAAAATTCATCTAACATGTCACTTATTTTTATAAAAGTATAAGTAAAAGTAAATAGGTATTTGGGCGAATCCAAGAGTTCACGAATTAGGAATGATCGAAATTGTAAAAGTGACAACTATTGTTTATAAATACAGAGCTGGCAAATTTGACAATCTAACGACAGTTGACACTCGTTAACAGCATGCCTGTCAACAAGTCTTATTCACACCAGATAAATTATGTGCATTTCTTTTACGTAATTTTCCATAATAGCTTTCCTTGTGAGAGCATATTTATGTATCAGATCTTTGCCGTATAATTTTTACGCAAATATTACTTTTTAAACTCCTTTCATATTGCTTTTCATTGCTTTTACTGAATAATAGATTAACAGAAGACTAAATAATGATATCTATTCCAGCATTATTTTTATTAATTTGTCTTAACTCTTCTTGTCAACTTTTCTTTCCGCTCTTACTAAAGTTATTGATCGATTCATAGTTATTCCCCTATAACTCTGGCAGATGCTGTTGGGAATAGAGCTCTCAGGGTTTATCTTTTCCTCTTTTAGTTCATTGATGGCTTCTACAACTTTTTCTGAGATCGCAATTGATTGTTTTCTGTAATACGTAACCTGGTTTGTTGTGTTTCCTCTACAAGACACTCGTGCCTTCAGCAAGTATTCTCTCAATTTTCATCAATTCTTTTTTGCTCGATTGTGCGTTTAAAATTATTTACTAAACTTGCATGAGAGGAAAACCTCTCGGATAGATCAATTTCTTCTTCTTTGACATATCTTTCAAATTTGATTTTTTCCGCAATCTTTTTAAATGGCGTCTAGAGGAGTTACATCTCGTGACTAGGCAAGTCATTCAATTAAGCCTTTGATCTAGATAATTCTTGACTAGATTGTCGCAGTGGGCAGGTGCTCCATCTTGCTGATACCACAGCGAAGCGTGTGGTAAATCTGGGTCGTTAGCATCAGGATATATTTCAGCCAAGGCAGGAACCAAATGATCGGTTAACATTTCTAGTATTTTAGTATTGTTGGTCTGTTAAAGAGCCGTCTATAAAAAATGGACCTGTATTCTACTGTTCACAACTGTTGCCTATACATTAAGTTTTTGGGGATACTGAGTCTTTGCTTCCATCATCCAGAATAGATTTAGTTTAACTGAAATGTGTCCTCATCAGAAAGAACAATGCGATTTACAAAAGTTGGATCAGCGTTGCATATTTATTGATTAAATCTTCACAAAAATATTTTCTACGGTCGAGGTCGTCTTCATTAAGAATTTGTAAGGGTACCATATGAGTTTTTTTTTTAATATTTAAGGGCCTAAGTTTTACTCATCTCGTGCTTATTCGCAAGTGTGGTTGAGACCGTGTGGGATTTTTTTCCAAATCCAATAAAGCGTCTGATTGTCTATTATCTTCTGAAATACCAGGCCGCGCTCTAAGACGATCCTTTACATTTCCAAATTCTTCAAATTCTTCAGATTCTTCAGATTCTTCAGATCAATCAACCATTTTGATTTTGAAATTGGTGCCTCGCGCTACGCGCTCGACCCCTTAAAGAAACATACTCCAAAAAGGTCATATGTCCTGTACGTGAAACTCGAAATGTGGAAAGTATTTCAAATTTTAAGTTTGGGTAACAAAACAGCGCCATTATCAATGGATTGTCAGAAAAAAGTTGGAATTGCCAGAAAATTGTCGGAATATTCCATTTCGTAGTAATTGCCCAAACTTAAAATATGAAATACTTTCCACATTTTGAGTTTCACGCATAAGGAAATATGTATGACCTTTTTGGAGTATGTTTCTTTAAGGGGTCGAGCGCGTAGCGCGAGGCACCAATTTCAGTGATCCACGGAAGTTACCGTCTGTGAAAATTTCTTTATCCCTGGATCATTGAATTGAGTCAGAATTGAAAGAAAAAAATCGGAATTTCCAGCAAAAAGTTGGAATTGCCGAAAATTGTCTATTCAAGTCCGTCCAGCGCCTTCGTAGAAATATGTTGGTGTTAAAAAATAGTAACTTGTGTATCGAAAGCATAAAAGTGATCTTTTTTGGCCGAATCTGTTGTTTGTTACGTGTTACGATTTGAGTCCGCAACTAGCAGTATACCTAGCTATCTAGACGACAGCCAAATCGTGAGCTTCTATGCTTTAAACCAGTTTGCCAATTTAATTCAATCACTGACTGATTTTTCGCTCGTGTCGGCAAGCACGGGAGGCTTTTTTTGTATGATTGTAACAGATATCATTGATCTAAACTTTCTATAGTTAATTTGTATTTTCTTTTCATTTGTTGTTATTATTATTATTCATTATGTGTTATCACTAGTTGGATGAATATAATAAATAAAATAACATTATCAGGTCAATAAATACTCGAATGTGGACACTTAATACGCAAGAACACTAATACAAAAAACAATTATAACACCAAGACGTACTGAAAAGAATAAAACTTTAAAAAACAATGTATCCACTTGTTTGGCCCGCTTGTAAATTAACATCCTTGTATTACAAGCAGATGCACCTGCATCGATGAAGACAGTTTTAAAACCAGTTTCGTATTCAGGTGTTATTCAATTCTGAAGCCATCAAAACTTAACTGGTCTACTTTGTTGAACGCGTGCCACAAAGAAAACAAAACATTGTAGCCTCAGGCGCGCCTTAGAGATCTTACCCATACTATACTTGGATATGCGTTATTGTTTTTTTTTAGGCGCTTTTACTCCTTCTGTAACCTTCGGCGCAGTACAGGGTAGCGCATTCGTGAATAGTTCTTTCCTGTATAATTCCACAGCCTGACTGCACGTATGTGTGCCACGTTAGGACTTCTTTTGCGGTTCCGTACAGGAGGATTAATGTGCTGCGGCTAAAATCCAGACAACAATACTTGGCCAGCACTGTGAATTGCCTGTGATCCTTTTTCTCCTAGGGGAGCCTTAATATTGTCTGATTTCCACGTGTTCTGGGTAAGAGAAAAAACTTTTCAACTCCGTCTTTTTCTTAAGGCTGTTACGTACCAAAAATTGGTTTGATACCGCCCCAAATCTAGCTCTATGGAGATGGGCTGGGTCTAGTGTGATTATTTATGCTACATTTTTATTACTTTTTTTTTCTTTTACTTAAATGAACGCCACCAGTTTTTACCGCAGAAGAGGATGGTTACGAAATTATAGACTTATTTTTTATAAAACTTGAATTTAAATCAACATAAATTACTAATTATAAATTAAATAAATTAAATGGAATAGTCAGTCAAGTTTCCTTCATCAGCAAAATTCAGTTACAAAAAAAAAAAATTAAAGCAAATAAGAATTCACTCATAAAACTAATATCGTAAATTAATAGACCGAATGGAATTTAAAGACACCGATTTATAGCTATAATTCAAGGCAAGTATAGTGTAAACGACTTCAACGTCAACGATGATTTGACGATCTAATTAGTTTTATGTTACACGATAGAGTTGATGCTAAGTTATATTACTGCTTTAAATTATTAAGATTACATATTTTTACTCTAAATTATGACCTTAAATTATGGCTTTAAATTATTACTTTGAATTATACCACAAAAACGAAAAGGAGACAAGAAATACGAGATAAGAAACAAAAACACAAGGTGTCTTATCTGGCCTTGGAACTCTGGTTTGGATGTCTTTTAGAAGGAGACGACGACGATCCTCCAGCCCCTGGCACAATTAAGTCCTCCTTAATCGTCCACGCTGGAACTTCCAAGGAATACCACCTTCAATGCCGTAGTTCCAATCCAGATAAATTAAGTGGTGAAGATTTTAGGGTTCACCCCGAGCCAGGACCTTAATGAAGAAGATTCCCCTTTAAGTACCCCGTTTAACGAACAGAAAGGCTCTTACCTAAAATGAGGGATCTGGACGACTTCCAAAGAGACACGAAATGTGGACGCACCACGTGGACGAGTTATTCGGTGGTTTTAATCCCCACAGGTCGAAAATGATTCCGTCGATTTACAAATGTTTTCAACGAGACTTTGATGAAACGGATGAGCTAGTCTCTTGCGGATAATTTAAACTTAATCGCAACTACCACCACTTTTCATCAACCACCTAATAATAATGTCTCTCTTTGACAGAAAACGACGATTGACGTACCGCTGCTTGACAGCACTAAAAAGTGTGAGGTTATGTAGGATGTAAACAAAAGGAGTTCTTCGTCATTTCCCGACGAGACACAAAAAAATTGTAAGTGTAGGTATTACCCAGTCGAGGTTCCATTAGTTTAGCCCCTTGGCGTTTTAGGCAGTGGAAAAAGTGTTACATACTTCCAGAACGAAAGATCGAACCAGATAACACCAGCACAGCGAAGAATGAAGAAGAAAAACGATAACATTGAGAGTAACAAGAAATTAGTTCGAGCGAGGATAGAGTAAAAACAACGAAGAAAACAGCGGCTTAAACTCAAGAGTGTGGTACGCCGAATACCATCTCCTCTTTTGGTAAAATGTTCTAGGATGCCCTAAACAGCAATTCCTTCACAGCGAGGTGATCCAAACCCAAAGCAATTCATGAACAACAGAAAAACAAACTAACGAAATATGTTAGGTTAATGAAAAGATAAAATTATCTTCACAAGGCCTAATCCCTAAAAAAGGGATAAGCTACACCTTGGTGATTAATCTTTTTCACCTGGGAGAGACCGTTGTACTTCATATCGGAAAATTTGTGACAATGTAATAAGCGTGTTTTTTTTGTCACCTTCTAGCTGTCGTGGCTTTTCCCCTCGGTACCAGGTCGGTTAATTGTTGTTTAGCGGCAGTGTGGTAGAGCTCCTGTGACCTACTAGTAAGTGAGATATCGTACCACCGCCACCAAAGCTCAACACTAGTTATCTGTTAATTTGTCATTGGTCAGTTCCACGGTCCCCAGCGAAAGCAAAAATGTCGCGCTTTGGGACGAAAACTTTATTTTTTTATTTTCAAAATTAACCCCCTTGAAGTTAATTTTTTTTTAATAGTTTTTTTTTTAATTCTCTCCTACTCCTAAATTCTTCGACTTATCGCGACGTAGCCTCTAACTTTAACAAATATGAGTTTTTCTTTCGAATCGCGCCCTCAGAAACGTCCTATCTCGGTCTACCGCTCCTAACATCTTCAAATCACACACTTAGGCACATTCAAATTAAAGAGAATTTTAAGACGAACACGCTGGTACCACCAAATCAGGTCAGTGACCTGAAGCTTACGATATATGAGCGAAAATGTTTTTGGGTGTTAGAGATATCGGGGTGAGGGTTCCACCGTTGCATTCAGGAGGTCGATTTCTACCAGTAAATGGACATTTGCCTGCAATTTTAGAGATCTACAGCCCGGTTTCATGTTGATTTGCGACTGGTCGCAAGTGCCGGTTGCTATGGAAACGCCTTAACTAAAGACCAGGCAGTAAGGCTCAATTTCATGTTTCATTTCAATTTTGATATATTGTTAACCTTTAATAATTGTTTAAATTTAATTCTTGAATAAATTGTTTGAGTTGTTGGGAATCTAGTGTTTCTGTTGTTTGCCCATAATTCCGATTTTAAAGTTTGTGCAAGGTAAGTTTGAGGGAAGAGAGGTGAATTACTCTTACCCTTGCTGGCTTTGTAGCTAACAACATAGTATTGCAGCGGGAATAGTAGGTATAGGTATTCCAAAACTTCATGGGTAGTGGCCTTGAAACAATCTGCGCAAAGAGTGGCCTACGTAGGAAGTGAAACTGAAAACATACTATTTCCACAATTATTGTTGGTATTAAAAATTTCTGACTGTTTCCCAATTCTATTAAAACAACTCAACTTTGCATTATATTATTATACATTATAAACTTGGGAACTTTGCATTTGTTGTATGCCTCACTTTTATAAGCACGAAACTTTGGTAGGAATCGCAGGAAATATGTAAAACGAGACAACAGGAACGTTGGACAGCGGCGAAAGAAATTACAATATCTTTAAGTAGGATAGTATATTCAACTTTGAACGTAAATCGGTCTAGCGTGCAGGAAGACTCACCACCCATGAGATTTTGAACTACCTATAGCAGCGGCGGTTGTCTACAGAGAGGTTACCTGAAAGCTTTGAAAATTTCCTGTGTGATAACTGGTCCCCCATAAATGAGCCCAGACAAATAACTACAACTGGTGAAGAAGAAGAAGTGGCCGTGCTGCAAGCTTTCGAGCATGATCGAGAAATTAGCCAAAGTACTATCGCTTGAGCAGTTAACAACACTCAGTTCTAAGTTTCTAGAATACTGAGAGCAAACATATTCCTCACTTTAATACTAAATCTAAAACCAACGGATTACTCAAAAAGAGTGACATTGTAATGAATCGAAGTTTATCATGAGTAGTTTAGGTTTTTTGGAACAACAGTTTCCAAATGTTGGGACCATGTATGTTTTCAGTTTTTTTGGTGTAAAATTTGGCCTTCTTCGGCAACAGCTCGCCGCTGCAATGGAGTTCTTCAAACCGCCGTGCATTTTTGAAGCTAACACATCTGGGCACATTTGCTAACTATTCCTAAAAGCATGAATTTATAACATATATATCCAAAATATGGTGAATTAAGATGATACACCGGGACCTTAGCGCACATTTTTTAACTCTATATGAATTTTTACCTAGTAGTAGCTATTTAAGTAACAAGGGATGTAAGGACGTATTAACACTGAGGCAAACATGTACAAGCCAAGGGGAAGCCGCGAATTGTTTTCTGCCAAAAATGTTAATAGTCGATACATTCCGAGTTATCTTATTACATTTTTTCGCTCCGATACAAATAATAATGTTATTAAGTTCCTAGAAAAGTCACGTACACGTACACTACACTAAGTTCCGTTGTCAAGGGTAAAACATAAACGAATACAGGGTGTTATTGAAATGCATGTCAATAAAAAATCTAGGCCATCTAGAGGTTTAAAGAAGCCCCAACAGCCCATTTTTTATGTATAAAACGATGGGGATAAATTAACCATTTCCACTCACAGCCCACGCCACTGTCGATTGCATTTTCAAGGTAGATACAATAATTACATTTATAAAATAAATCTACGTTTTGGAAACGTCTTATGATAGAGACTTTGTACCTCACAAGGGTTTCCTAAGGCTCTTCTATAAAACAAGACGTAAGCTCTGACAAGACCATGTCGGTCAACTCAGCATTTGTATAGACTTCCATGTAGATAGAACAATTATGACGGTAAACTGTGAAACTTCAAAAAATTCAATTTTCCCTTCTATTATTGTTGATAAGCAAAGGAGAGTACATTTTTATTCACCTTTAACGCAGTAGCGGACGGCAGATTTTAACCAAATTTTTAATGATTTTTATCTCGAAAACGAAAAGACTTTTATTAAACAAAATTTTGACAATGACCTCTCATCATGACCAATTACCGATTTTATTTTTGACATGCATTTCAATAACACCCTGTATAATCGTCAACCTACACGTATTGTTGTCAGGACTACATCACTGACTTACATTATCGGGAGCCGGGAAAATATGATTACATTTTCAGGTCTTTGAAAATTAATTATATAATAGCCTATAACTATGAAAATGAAGAAAAGTTTAAGACAGCAATACAAATATTTTTTAAATTTGATGTGTATTAGCTCTGTAAATAGATTATTATGGAAGGTATAGAACGCAGGTAATAGTCAGAAGAGAGATAGAGTAAAATAATATACCGGGTGTCCCAGAGGTGTGTGAACACCATCATTCACGCCCTTTTTACCGGCGTTTTCGGTGGACGATAGCCACACGATATTTTCAAAATTTAAAATTAATAGAAATTATATACAGAGTGTCCTAATATTAGTAATGTATCAAAGTTATGTTTTTTTTTAATGGAATTCCCTGTATATTAGTGGGTGAATTGAAAGAGTAATTAATGCTGAGCAAAATAATATAAAGCACTACAGGTTAATTATTGATGGTTCTTGAGTTATGAAGAATTTTAAGTCAAAATTAGCGCTTTTTTTAACATTTGCAGCGACCATTCCAACAAAGATAACTGAATATTTTTTTGTAAATAATTTTTTATAGACCCAAACTTTAATACACACTGATTGAAAGTCATCTAAATGGATATTTCTATACAGGGTGTACAGTTTCGCAAAATGTATAATAACTTATTTGTTTCAAATGGAACAGCCTATACAGCCATTATAGTCCAGGCAATGGGGGGTTTCTGATCGCAAAAGGTCGGGCAGAAATGAAATTTGGTGGGATGGTAGACATAGGTCTCCTGATAGTACACCTGAGTTTGCGACCTCGGGGGCTTGCCACTCGAGGAGAGGGGGGGTGAAGACTCTTCAGAAAATAGCGCCGTTGTTGTAAGTGCTATCGAAAAAAAGTTCAAATAAAATATGTAGAGAACAAATTTGTGCATAATTTTGGTTCTATTGATTTTTTGTTTGCGACCAACACTTTCCGTTCTACGGGGTGCCAAAGTTGGGGGTTGATTTGCAAATTCCAACAAAATCAAACTTTCAGCACGGATTACAACGAAGATCGACTTCAAATAATCCTGCAATATATTTTTTTCGAAAATAGCAGTGTTTTCCAAGTTTGTGGATGTCTCATTTGATGGATTGGGTTGTATATTACAAAAGATATGATTTTTTTAAGTGTGCCTCTTCCTACTCCAAAATAGGTTCAAAGTTGAAAAATTCTTACGTTTATTGCTTATAACTCGAAAACTATGTGTCCTACGTAAATAATCATTAGGACACTAATTAAAGATTTTTGTTTGGGTGCCTGCTGGGAGTTCATAACCAAAATTTCTAAACTTTATAAATTATTTCTTCTAAAAAGTCTATAGTCCAGAGAATGGGTACAAAAAAGGGTGTTTTATTCGCAAAAGGTTGGACAGAAATGAAATTTGGTGAGATGTTAAACAGAAAAAAAATATTGCAGGATTATTTGAGGTCGATCTTCGTTGGAAGCCGCGCTGAAAATTTGATTTTGTTGGAATTTGCAAATCAACCACAAAATTTGGCGCCCCGTAAAACGGAAACTGTTGATCGCAAGCAAAAAATGAATAGAACCAAATTTATGCACAATTTTGTTCTCTACATATTTTATTTGAACTTTTTTTCGATAGCACTTACAACAACGGCGATATTTTCCGAAAAGCGTCATGGTGCAGAGTTTTCACCCCCCCACCCCTCAAGCAGCAAGCCCTCGAGGTCGCAAACTCAGGTGTACTATCAGGAGACCTATGTCTACCATCCCACCAAATTTCATTTCTGTCCGACCTTTTGCGAGCAAAACCCCCTTTTTTGTACCCATTGCCTGGACTATTACACCATCAAATAACAATTTTAATAAGCTTTCTGTCAATATATGGTTTGCCTTGGCAAATGTTAGTACTTTAGATAATTTTTATAAAAAACGTAGAAAACTTTTACAAATTGATGAAATCGTTTATTGAGATCATATCGTCTTAGACTGGTTACCATGGAGCCCTTTGTTCTTGTTGACACTTGACTTGACACTACTTGACACTACTCCTGTAACAAATAGTTTCAGTTTTGTGATTTTTTTATAAAATGAATTTTACGAAAGAAGAAATGATGATGAATATGTATAATGCGTTAGGAGAAACCGAAAGAAATTCATTTCATAAAAAAATCACAAAACTGAAACTATTTGTTACAGGATACGTGTCAACAAGAACAATGGGCTCCATGGTAACCAGTCTAAGACGGTATGATCTCAATACACGATTTCATCAATTTGTAAAAGCCAAGGCAAACCATATATTGACAGAAAGCTTATTACAAATGCTATTTGATGGTATAATGAAATATAGTGTTCCATTTGAAAAAAAAAGTTATTATACATTTTGCGAAACCGTACACCTTGTATACAAATATCCATTTAGATGACTTTTAGATGATATCTTTCAAAATAAGGGCGTAAATGATGGTCCACACACCTCTGGGACACCCGGTATATTATGTATCTACACTTGCTTGTACACAATAAGCTTCTAAATAGTTTCATAAGGCGGCCCTTTACCTGATAAGCGGTTGTTACATTACATTTATAATTATAGAGATGCTTGATGGTACTTTAACTATTGTTAACTATTCAATTTACTAAACGGAAGTATTCAAATCAGGGCAGACTGGGAGCAACCCGCTGCGAAGAAATACGTTTAAGTTATTGAGCTCGTTTAAAACGACGTGGTTTTGCTGCATCACTGAATTCCACCTTATTGCTTGTATATCAACGTCAGAAATTCATAATATGAAATTTACCTTCCTTTATGTTACGACGAATATTAAACTGCTCTTTGGTGCGTATTTGATGCTAAATTATTAAACTTCTGAAATGAATGTTTTTTAATATGAACTTCCGAACTTAATAAACCTCCCACTCTTTGTTAAATACAATTCAATTGTTGTGTAAACATTTGTAGTTTGAAATTTAAAAACAACTCAAAACTTCGGTAATAACTTGTAGAACCTTTTCAACTTTGATTATACAAAACTTGAAATTTAGGGAAATTTCATAAAATCTAAGTTATTCGTTATTCCTTTGAATTGCCCAATAAAAGTTTAAGTTTACTTGCTATACAGTTTATACAGTAAGTTACAGTGATAAATGTATAGATCTGCTAAAGCATTAAGTTAAGAATTTGATTAAAGTTGCTTTCGTAAATTCTATAAAGAATTCAATGCTTCTGGAAACTACTGTTGCAAGATGATACCGGACATGTTCCACTGGAATGAGGATACCTTTTCATGCATGCAGACGAGCTGTAACCAATAAATAGTACAACAGGTGCTTTAAAAATTTCTGTACCCACTATGCGTCAAACTACACTCACCACCTGTTAGGTTAAGGGAATATTGCAATTTTAAACGATAACAGTTACTTTTGTCCAAAATATAAGTATATTGATTTCATAAATCATAAATCACCAAAAATGGAGATATAGCGAAAACAGAACACACTTTACACTGATTAAGCACTTATAAATAAGAAATAAGTATATGAAATGTTGTGAGGGTAAAAAAATAAAGGATAGGCAGCACGTTTTTGTGGGGTTTAAGAATTTGATGTATCAGCTAAGTAAATAAGGCAACAAAGCAGAAATAAAATCAATAGTATTCAAAGAAATTTATTACACATACAAAACGAGAAGTATGTATTATGAATGAGGGCGCAATTATTTTAATGGGTATTTCCAAACGAAAAATGATTGACAATGACACTTAAGATGTCACGTATTTGAATATGTACAGTATGCAAGAAAACATTTAAGTTATTTGACAGGAAACCAATCAATGCAAAATTGTTTTTGTTATAATTCTGGAATCGACCTTTTCAAGGTTAATTCCCCATAGAAATTAACCAAACATAGGTGGAGGAGAAACGATACACAGCTGTTTGTAACTCGGGAAACATTTGATTCAAGCACCCATCAGAGCTACTGAATTCAACACACATCTGCCGTGGGCGTTGCAATATTATCAATGGCAACCTCGTAAGGCACTAACCATAGGTCTCATTAGCGATGGAATTCGATCATAATGAACTGGTTTCATGTGTAAAAATGTACGATGTCTGGTTTCGGCACAACACTTTTGTGCACTAATTGGGATAGAAAAGAAACTTTAGAAGCATTAGTTTTCCCGGGAATTTTTAAAAGTTTCCTCTTACTAGATTTTAATAAACAGCTAATGAACCTGCGCTTGTTGTCAAAATTTGCATAATTCAATTATTTAGTGACTTGTCTGTCTTTTATCTTACTCATCCGATTAATCTGGAGACGGTGTTCATGAATATACTCCGAGTAGAATATAAACTAAAAGCGTAAGTAGTGGGCAATTTATAAAGTGTCACAATAAAATATGCGACAAACTAGTGATGCTATCTTATTAAACGTCCCAAAAAGCATCCCAGTAATTTTCGTAAGAGCAGGAATCGTTAACGTCATCTGTTGCTATAACATTAGCATAATTATGCATTTCGATATCAATCTTTACTGATAGTTGACCGAACAGACTGAAACGAAAGTTTTTAAAAAATAATTAAGATTCGTCACTGATACACGCCGACGACAAAATGGAATTCTAATTAAGCAGCTTACGATGAAAGAATGTCTTTTAAACTAAGACGATAAGACTCCGTGTAGCTACTTATCGTTCGAGGCTGATTTGCAATTTAATATTCCGAACTTTTACAAAGTATCTATACATCAAAGGGAAGGAGAATCCCCTGCTTGTGAAGCGACACTGATACGAGGTTCATTCAAATATTATGTCACGTTAACTAAATTTCAAAGATTTTGATGAGTAACTTTGACTAGTATACAATACATAACAATAAAAGAAAGTGAACGTCTGTGAAAAAGTGGAAATAATATTGATATTCTATGAAGTTTAATTTACTGTTATAATCGCATGGGCCTTAAAATGTTGGAAATATTTTTTTCGTTATTATTAGCAGTGCAGGTCAACGTAACAAGCAACATAAATATTTGTCTAGTCGTTTTCTCTTACGGCTAAATCTTCCAGTGAAATAACAGTGGAGCCGTCGATCTCTCGATCAATGCATACGGATTCAAAACATCCCATCTGAACAAATACTGAGAGGCTTATGGAAAAGCTTATGTGTTTGTTTAGGACGTCCAATTTTTCACATGATTCAATAAACACAATAATACTTAGTATTTATAGGGCGGATTGAAGTACTTGTGAATGCATTGAAGCGATGGCAGACGGATTATTCCTAGTCGTGTTTCATTATTCCCAAGAGTGTACACTAACTTACTGTGCCTGCCTACCTTCTGTTCACCTCTTCAGATCCCTGATCCATTCATTCCGATGTTAGTTTTTAGAATTGTTGTTAAGCAGGAGGTCTTTTAGCACTCAGATTGTAGTGTAAGCTAGCGGGAATGCACATCATTAATTAGCAAAACCTATACACATATTTTAACCATTTCAAGATCATCTTTACAAACATATGATTGTAGTAGTAATCAAGGACATGTCTTCGTGAGACGCCGGTACGATAAACACAAAATTCAACATACAATATGCATTCCATTTTAATTCAAGCATAAACGATATTTGGAGCAATTTTATTATTAACTAGCTGCAGATTTGAATAAATTTGTTTTTGGACAGATTGTGAAACAACACAAAAGTAAAAACAAATGTAATTTTATTTTAATATATGCCGGAATACGTTTTTCCAGATTTTTCTCCAAATCTTCCCTATATTATTTTAAGGTGAAAACATTCAATTGAATCGTTTCTATCCCGGGAGCATAACGAATAATAAAAAAGAATCCACCAAATAATTATGTTTCCTATCATCAGTTATGATCGAGAGTATTATGATACAAATATTATGATTTCGCAATTTTTTAGAATTTTCCGACTTTCCTTTGTACATAATTGTATCGAATTTGATTTACCTGAAAACTTTTCCCGGACCATAACGAACAAAACAAAAAAAGAATTACACATATCCATCGTTCGAATGGTTCAACAGGAAATTAAATTCCACATAAAACGAGATATAAAAGACTGTAAAATTAACCATAATATTTTCATAAATTGCAGGGCAAAATAAATGCAGAGAAAGACATTATCCTAATTATGGGAGATATGAATGGAGAAATATAACACTGGAGAAAGAAGCAGTCAATAATATAATATGCTCCAACAAACAGCAGTACACAGTGACCTTTATAACGTGCGATTCTTTAAATTTCCATTCTGAGTAGGCGGTGGAAAAAAGTCATGTCTTTGATTATAGTTTATTTTTTAAATGTCATGTTGTGGTTAGGTTTTTTGGTTGACGTTTCAAACTGACAGCTATAAGCAGACGAAACAATTCGCCGGGGACCTACGTTCAAATTCCAAGGCTTCCCTAGAATGGAAATTTAAAGAATCGCACTATATTATGAAGATGGACATCAAATAACTTTAAAATGAATCACAGAGAAAAATAATAGTATGTAGTTTATTATAGGAGTTAATGTGTAATTTGGGCGCTTTACGTCACAAGGGGTTTATAAAAGCACGAGTGAAACGAGTATAATAGTGTAATACACCGTTTTATCGTTCGACACAACCCCGACAAGCCTTTAAATGGCCTAAAATCCATCAAAATAGTGTGACGTTTATTTTTCATGACGGAGAGTGTCGAACGACAAAAAATATGAAACCGAATGAATTACAGATAAGGATATCTACGAAGTGGTTGAGAAAAATATAAAGCAACCAAGTAGGAACTAATACAGAAGAAAATTAACAAAAGAAAAGGCGGAGCTTAATACCGTACAAAAGTAAATGATTCAAGAGAATAAAAAAGACTTGAAAATAGATGAGGTCACTGAAACAGACGTAGTGGGCAATTTTGAAAAAAACGGATGTAGAAGTGGAAGTATGGGGCGAAAATCTACACAGATTGAGGCTTAATAGTGTAAGGACAAAAGATGCAAAAGGTTCTAAGGAATTGGACAATCTATATAATAAAAATGAATCGCTAAATGTGTTGCTAAGCGCAAAGCTCGAGAACGGCTATACCACTTTAGCTATTTTATTTCTTTGAAATATTCCTTGAAGTTCGAGGAAGGTTCTTATGAAGAGAAAAATCGGAAAAATTGACAGTTTTTGTCAGTTTACTGTATCAAAAGCCGAACTCATTCAAAAGGTGTTCCCAGACGTTACTTGGGGTTATAACTCAACAACGACTGGACTGATTTTTATGATCTTTGATTTGTTGGCTAGGGGGATCCCTATGGTACAGGGCAACGACAATAATAAAGAACGCCGGCAACCACAATTTGTCATACCGGGCTTTAAAAATTAAAATAGATTTTTAAAAAGTAAACTCCAAAAGTTTCCCTTCTGTCGCGCGTGGACTACACACACAAATTTTTTGATTATATCTTTGAATAACTATTAAAACATCGGAAAAATTTACAAAAAGAGATTTTGAAGAAAATTCGTTTTCCCATACAATTTGGATGAAATCCATCATCTCATGCATGACAGAAACAAAAATGAACATGGCGGTGTATGCTGGTTCCGGTAATGCCAGTAGATGGCGTTGTATGCATTATACTTTGATAAAAACTAAATTTAATTCAGCTAATAAGTTAACACAACTTTTATTGATTCTGAGGCGGTACGAAGTTTTAGAAATTTTAACTTTTTACTTATCTGAAATTATGCTGGTTGCGGCGCCTCTGACTGACTGGAGCTGAGTGTTTTAAACCCAACTTGGCCCCCATTATTCTACAAACAATAGTACGCTTGAGGGATCCCCGTCTGATGGAATCGACGAGTTGAGATCAAGATAACAACGGAAGAAATAGGAAATTCGAACGTGAAGAATGGGAAAAGCAGTCCTACCTACTTAATTGGTGGTGGTGTTGTCTAAATTGATTGGGGAACAATTAAATCTGTATAAAAACGTCGTGTCCTTATCCCATTTCCTAGTTTCACGCATGTTACAACTCGGCAATCCTAGCATGGCATCTAGAGGGTTGATGCGCAGTGGTCGAAGCCACTCCCCTGGTGCGAAGTTCAGGGTACTTCTACGGCAGCATAGCATTCTGCGTCTCTCTCTAACAACAGCAACACTTTTTTTCTCTCTGCGCGGCCAACTGCCATCCTACGATGGTTGACTAGTACATAGTACTCAAATCCGACCAAATTATCGTTTGCAATTACCAAAAATTGCTATAATACGATTTAGGAGGATAGCAACTGAGATAGGCGTCTTACAGTTTGTGGTGCACAGGACATTAAAAGAACAAGTATTAAATCCGTACCATGTACAAAAGGTGCAGGCGGTGTTACCTGAAGGTCTACCTCGCCGCGTTAATCATTACGTGTTGTTGTTGGAGAAGTGTCGAGAGGTACCAAACTTTTTAGACATTGTGTTGTTCACGGACGAAGCGAGTTTTACACGTGAATGTGTGCAAAACAATCACAACAATGTTATTGTGGTAGGTAAGCCAATGTCAAGTGCCAATTTAAATCTTATCGGTCGGTGCTCGAGCGTATGCGTTTTTCTGATCAGTTTTTTGTCATGTCGACTTCTACTGTTACTTTATTGCTTCCTGAACGACACAACTAGGATGGCTTAATGGGTTTATGCCCCATTATGATTTTTGACTGAAATTTTTACAGATATATTGTACTGCGCCAGTTAAAAATTTTTATTTCAGTTTTACGTTGTATGTTTTATGCTCATTAAATTTTAATATTCAAGGGCGTAGGTGTTAATGTGGATAACAATATTTTCAATAATAAGTACTCGCTCCTGATTACTTTGAAGCTGGTTGTTCTCTGTGACTAACGTCTGTCAAATTAGAGTTAGTCTGTTGGACTCACATTTATCGATCAAGAAATTTGAAAAATACCATTCATCGGTGTAGAAAAAGGGTTAGATTCTTTCGAAATTAAAAATTTCGATAAACTTGCATATACAGGATGTTATGGAAGTCCTAGAAAAAAATTTAACCACAAGTAGAACTTTTTTTTCTATTTACCACTTTGCTGAAATCCGCAATTTTTTTGAACATTTTTCTGACTCCTTATTTCACCCTCCGCCTATGACTAAATGAACTTGAACCAACGCTTGAACGCATCAGAAAGTTTTTGCCGACTAACTTTTTTGGGACAAAAATTTATCGTTGATAGTAAATTTTAGTTATAAGTTGTGTCGCGCCGGCCGCTATGTTATGAACTGTGCCCGATTCTTAAGGCGACTGGCCCGTTCAGCGTGTAAACAAAAAGCGAATCGGTGACACCATATGGGGCGTTGCATGTGTCGACAATTTATTATCTCAAACGACTTACAAGTGGCTGATTACTTTGACGTGCACATTTCAAGTCCACGTGGACTAGTCTAGAAACTGCCGCCTCGAAATTGAGAATGAAAGCTTCCTGGAACTGTTATCGCTGCTTTCGAATGCCGACAGTAAACAGATCCCATGGTTTTTGTTTGATATTATGAGTGTAAAAGGTGAAATATTAATATACAGATATTAAATAAATATTAGTAATAAATATCAAACTCAAATTTTTAATTCATGACGTACCAGGGGAAAGAATAAAATGATGATTTATCATGAATTAAAAATTTGAGTTTGATAGTTTTTTGGGAAATAGGAAAAATGAAAGTAATAAATTAAATATTAAATAATGAGTAGAGATTACAATTAGTATACTACTATTATGAACAATAATTATAATTATAAGTAGGTAGCTGTTGTCTACAGGGTGCGTCAATAGTGCGAGGACGTGGATAGTGACTTTAGGTACCTACTAAAAAAAAATAAAAATAATGTTTTGGATTACCATCAAAGCTGCATCGACTAAAATTATTTTCTGCGATATTTATATATTTTTTCATATTTTAATTTGCTCTTCTAAATGCTACAAATAACATCCAATTGTATTATAGCAGTGCGCGAAAGACATGTTTATCGACATGTCAAATTTCAATCTTCAATATTTAATAATGCTACAGAATTTTAAATGATCACGACTTTTCGAAAATATTCACAAAGAAAATTAGTAACTTGGAAACCTGTTGTATTCCAAATTTAGAAAAAAGATATCCAGTTGTAGCATTTAGAACAGTTTATTATCAATTTTCTGTATTTTATTCAAATATTCTTTTTAGACTACCCCAAGTAGTAATTTTAGGCACTGCAGAGTAACTATTTCGAAAATATTGTTTCAATACAAGAAAAAAAAAGAAGAGTGTGTGGTCGTCAAGCAAGTTAGAAATGAAACTTCTTTAGCTGATGATAGGTCGAGAAGGGGTAATATTAAGTAAATAGAAGAATGAGTAGTAACGATTAGATTTATTTTGCATGTAATTTCCATGGGTTCCTCTTTCGTCCGTTCTGCCGCGGTGTTTTAGCCATAGCACTTTTTGAATTACTTGTGCAATTTATTCAAAAATCACAATCCACTCAATTGTACAATTCTCGCCACAGAAAAATTACTTAACCCATCTGTCATTTACAGTCTGAATCTACCTATACCTGATTTAGATCACAATCAATTTATAAAGAACAAAAGTCCGACTCTACTTTGCGAAAATACCTGTCAAAATCAGTTCAAAATGCGTTTAGAGCCGATATGAAATAATCCAAAATTCGTCCGATAAGTGTACAAATTATTTTTACAGTTTGACGCTGTTGGAATGTTCAAATTTTCGCTAGTGTAAACACTCTCTCTTATGTAATAATAAAATGTCAGATAAACATAAGTTTTATGAATTTTATCCTGTGTATATTGGGAGCTTTCCGGCACTCTGGGCTTAAAAAAGCACCCGTTTCGCTCGTGCTTTAAACCCTAGTGTCGGAAAGCACCCAATTTACACAGAAACTCGTATAATAAATAACTATGTACTAGTGATCTCCAGTCACTCGAAATTCGATTTATTGGATTGATAAGCAAAACAATGTAAAAAAATGAATACTTACGTAAATAGTGTTGAATAAATACTGGTTACCATATTACACTTTACAATTTTTAATTAGTTTTGTTTAACTGTGATTTTGAATAAAAGGTCTGATTAATAAAAAAAATAAGATGGAATAATTTCTTTATATAAAATATTTTCTATACAGTACTTGTTCATTATTGTGCGGGTGCAGTCTAAGATGCCCCTGCTTAAATTGCTCGGAAATGTAGAAACAATGTCCGAAGACAAAATCTAACCTTATTAAAGGTTTGCCCTTGTGAATTATTAATGCATAGCGAATGCTAACATGATTGGAAATTAGGTTCGCCTTAAGGAAAATGGCATGTACCAGAATATGAATTCTGGGTATTAAAATACGTTTCCCAGTTGATCGTCCGGTTCAAATTTTGCAATCAATTGTATTTTGAAGAAATCGTTTAACACGCATTCTTGTATCATTCACTAATGTGCCAGTATTTAAATTTCGTATTAGCAAAACAATTGCATTTTCTTTCAACACCAATTTATGTGGAGGCAATGCAATAGATTTAAAAACAAAATCGGAAACCGAATCACAACTGCTGTAAACGTGCTGTATACCGGGTATTTGTAGAAGATTTTTTTTTTTTAATAAATGCGAAATCTTCATTTTTGGGAACCCAGCCAACACAACGTAAAATTTCTGAAGACATAATGCCCCTAAAGTTAAAAATCTTTTTTCGGTAATTTATTTTTATAATTTTTCCACGAACGTTAATATAACACCCCGAGCGTCCCACTTACGCACCACTTACGCACAGAAACTTTAGGGGAGGGGCCAAGATGTTAGTTCGCCAGCTTGTTACTTAAAACGATTCTCGCTCATTGAAATTTGTGACTGAAATGGACGGGCATCCGTGGAAAAATTACATGCAAATAATCAATAAATCTGTGAAATTTTTGAAAATAAAAAGTAATGTACCGATCTATCTTATCAATGTCTTTCATTAAAAAAAAACTATTATAAAAATCGGTGCAGTACCCACTGTTTTATTTGCTTTAAACGACTCATGTTCAATATATATGCTTCAACGATTAAATATGTAGATTTCGGCCTCCCTCAAATTAGTTATTTTGCTTTTATGTTCGTTGGATTTGTCTCCGCCCCGAATAGCAGAATAACTATAAAATCATCGGGGAAATTACAGGGGGAGGGGCTTGGTATAGGGCAACGACAATAACAAAAACCCCTGGTACAAAAGGACAAAAAGACAGTAGGGTTCTTTACGACAGGGGGCCCAAGGGGGTTCTTTGAGACACGGGGGCCACCATGGAGAATGAGAGCCCCTCTGCAACAGTGAACAATAAATAAAAAAAATTGTTGGCCGAAAACCTTTTGTTATCACACGGCCAGAAACTGTTTTGCAACTGCTAACGCTTCGCCTTCACAAACTGTGCTTACACTTACAAAATGACAATTTCTGGCCTTGTAATAAAATACATGTATACTATTAATAGACGGTATTAGGCCGTTGTATGTTGTTTTATAACTACCCTCGGGCAAGGCCCCCTCGGGATGGGGCCCCTGTGTTTAGGAGCCCCCTTGGGTAGGAGCCCTATTGGACTGGGGTCACCTTGGGTAGGGGCCCCCTTGGGCAGGTCGTGTCGCTACGCGAATTAAGCAAACATGTTCAATTTTTTAAATCAAATAGTATTCAAGTGAATGAAAAGAAGCGACAAGTAGGTGGTCAGAGCAGAACTCCTGCAAATTAATTTTTTTTTTGTAAAAACAAATAGATAATAGTAGATCTGGATAGAGAATTCAATAAGCTTTAAAATGATGTATCACATGACTTCCCATGATATTTGAATTTTGTTAGGGGGTGGCTGCCCTTGCTAAAATGTCACCCTTTTTAAGACTTGAAAGTTTGGTACAATTTGGTCCCCCTTGATAACAAAATTGACCTGTTCGAGCGTTTTCTTCTGAGTCTTCTCGAAATTAGAATTGTTGGGGTACAAATTTTAGTTGGTACAATTTTATATTAATTAAATAATAATATTAACGTAAAATTACAGATATGCAATACCACATAGTAAATTAGAGGATGTACAGAAATTAGTGTACACCATTAGAGTGATAAAAATTGTTAATTGTTGAAAATAAAACCATATCACTCTATATTGAATCCATTTACCGGGAAACGCTTTTGTAAAGCTGATAGTTTTTGTTTACTTTACTTTTTTGTTATCTTTCTAAGAACGAGCTGCGGCACACATGAAATATAATACGGTCAGCCGTCGACACGTCTGCCTGCCGATGAGGGGCGGGGCCTGTGTTACATTGAGCCACGCCAACATTGCTTGAAACTAGCAAACTTTGGGGACAATTTGCAAATTTTTTATTTTTCAATGTTTATAAAAACACCTTGCATTTACCGAATACAGAGATCAGTAAAAATCAAGCACTAACACGTTTGTTTTTTGGACAAACAACGTTTTGCCGTAATAAAGGTTGTTTTTTTACTAATTTTGATGCCCAATACGTGAAGATAGTCTAACAATGAAGGCCGTAATTCAGTTCCAAAGTTGAGGCGACTGAGCGTTTCGCCTTAAGCAAATACTAAAAATTTATTTATTGTAATTTCCACGAAGATGTTTTTTTCTATGGTGCAGTTTTCATGGTGTTAGTGTTAGGTAATGAAATCCGCCGCATATAGCTACAAAAATAAAAATGCATGCGAAAACAATGCGAACTGCGGCGAAAACGCTGCATGCTGAGAACCAAAATTATTTCGCAAATATCCCATATTCTGTATAGCAGTTACATATCGCGCAATGAAATTATGTCCCGTAATGGATTCTCTTCCGATCCCGATCCCGGAGTCCCACATTGGTTTGAGCAGGCCTTTATTCCTGATGTAAGTTAGATAGTTTATTATTACATACGAACTTCAATATTATGCATATTATGGTAGGTTAGTACATGTTTCCATTTAAACAGTTTTTATTTCGATTCGTTTATTGGGTAAAGTTTTTGTGGATTCCTCACAATAAATGAAATTGGGACCATAGGCGGTTTTTGGTTTTAGGGGTTAAACTATTCTTAATTTTAACTCAGTAAGGGAGGGTTTGCGAAAAAAAATGATAGATAAAAGAATGTTTATTTTGACGAGTTTCCAAAGGACTCTGAATAAAGTTCATCTGAATCACTCAGTACGGAGCGAGATAACAACAGTAACACAGTCTATTCAAGCTCAAGTTAGAGAATTTAATCACTTACACACGCCCCAAATGAGTTTGTCTTTATAGAGAACAGTACTATTTCTGGTACTATGGAATCCTTTGGGTTTTCCACAAAGTAGATACGTCTTGAGGGGTTTCAAGAACACGTCTAAAGGGGTTAGAGCGGTGAAAGGGAGGAGAGTAAAACTCAGAAATAGGAATCACTAAGATGATGGTGTCCAATATAATATAGTACAATCAGCCGCATGTGATCAAGTAACTGCTTTTATGTTCGTAGTGCCAAAAGCCGTCGAAAATAAACAAAAGGAGAACCAAGACGGAAGTATCGGTCAGTTAAATGGTTTCACCACTAAGAGGACGTCGCCAGTCGCGTTGACGTAAACCCATCAGTAAATCGGAAATTTGAAAAGAAAAATATAATATCATTAAAGAGACTAGTATGAGCAAAATACCACAAACACAGTAAATATAATACGTACCAAATATAACAAATATGGTTACGACCCTGAGAATAAGCTGGGTAGGACTTCTGGGAATTTCAGAACAAAAAACAAGTAAAAAGGAACACTTAGGAAAATGAAAAAGGAAAGAAAAAATAGAAGAAAATCGATAAAAGGCTGGTTGCAGACCAATAAAGATTTGCGAGATCTAAATTCTTGAAATTAGAATAAAAACAGTGTACGCAAATGAATTGATATTCGGTTGGAATAAAATATTCTCATCTAATGTTACCTTGTGACGTTTTCCTTCCTGTAATTGAGCTTTGCTTTTTCCAATACACATACATATTGAATAAATGAAAATAATTTAATGAAGTTTCCGTAAATCAAACGGCGAAGAAAATTATTAATGAGAACGTACCTAAAACAACAGGCAAAAACTTTCATTTTAGCAAAGAATAAATTTAACGTATAAGTAAGAACTTTTAGAGCTCTAAATCAAGATCTCAGAACACCATCTCTAGCTACATTTCTGCGCAACACTTTGTACAGTAAATCTAAAAGTTTATGCACTTAAACTGCACTAGCAGTTTGTCATTAACTTAAAACAAGTTGTTTTTTTTGCAGCTCCAAACAAATAAGTGGAGCTTTTTACATTTAATTTCCCGTTCAAACCCTTTTGCACGTTGCAATAAATTTCACGTTGTAGGTGAAACTACTTGCCATTGCAAATAATTTATTTTAACACTTTTCACTGGACTGGAAAGAATAAGTATTATTTGCATCTTATAATTGACTATCATGAAACGACAACGATATGAAACAAAATTAGGGTCGTCAGTGCGTACGATCGGACAGAATGATTGATACACTCGATTCAAATTGGCAGTATCTGGGGTATTAAACTACCGATATGTACCTTCGTCTCGAGACCAACCGAACGGCATTAATTTTATTGCTTTTTCCAGTTGCTCTGGTCATTTGGAGTTTACGATTCTATTTCTTTAAAAAACGGAAAACTACCAACGGTTTATAATTAAATTCAACAATCTTATCAACAACCTCAAGCGTTGCTGGAGACCGGCACAAAAAAACGTAAGAATTTAAAAACAAACTTTTATTATTGGTCTTTAATGTCAAGTTATAAACAAACACGTCTTAAATTATAGCGGCTGTAACAAAAAGTACTAAATTCTTTCTGAATGTTAAGGATAAACATTACGCCCATTTTCACACGTTCCTCAAATTAATTCTTGAATCATTATTTAATGAACACTATTATTGGCAAATTTCTTGACTTCAACCCACACATGTTCCTAGATGATGTTAAAAAGAGGTGTTGTTTTTCGCGACTGACCTGGTCCCTTGGGAAATCTGTCTGTATTAGTTTTCGGCCTAGCCGTATCGCCTATAAATGTGTGGCGGACTTTGATCCATCCCAGATTAGCGGGATGAGGGAGATTTATAACGTCATCACTCCATAGTAGTGGCTTATTTTAATGTCTGCTTCCCCGTAAACATAAATAAGCTTCATCCTTGCCGTAAACCAGACTTAAATATATGGTTTGAAAGAAATTGAAACTGCCCTCGCCACCACTCGAAAAAAAAAAACGTTATATACTTACGTACTTGGTTATTGCACCTACCAAACATCAACTTATTTTTATTGTTCCTTTTCAAAACCATAAGAGTAATTCATTACAATAAACATCTTTAAAATTAGAAACCAAAAAAAGAAATTTAAATTTTTGTCACTGATCAGGTAGAATGTATCACATCATATTAACCAATGGGGTAGTATGTATACAAGTGATTTTTTACTACTGCATATTGATATAGGCGCTATATTGTATAATGTAGTGAAATCAGTTGATGTGTAAAGGTCGCAATAAGCTGAAAATAAGATTTTGAAATTTAAACTTTGCTTCAAAAATTTGTGACGTAGTTAGTTTTTCCAATTTGGCAACGCCGCATGATGCATGAATGATGCACCTCCGATATCGGCCGAGGGAACGAAACTGTCAATGTAAATTGTTGTTTCCCCTGTTATGGAAATTCATCAGAAAGTGCGGCAAATAAAATATTATTAACCGTCCCAAAGGATTACGAGGAGAGACGGTAATGTCTAGCCATGGGAAATCGGTTTTCCCAAAGTCTGTGATGTACTGCTGCGATGACCCTTTTGATGGGTCTGTTGTAGTTCGCATTTTAATACGAAGAAACACGTAAACACAGTCACGCGTTAAACCGTCAGTTTAGCAGCGTTGTCAGATGGTCAGCTACTCGATTATCATTGGTCGCCATTACGGAGCAAAGTTTGAATTTCGGCCTGTTTTTCTGTGATTAATTTTGTAGAAACTATATTAGAAAATATCTTGGTATCGCACAATATCATTACCATTTATTCTATAGATTAATGTGGATCAGGTTATTTACCGATTTTCATACATAGTATACTACCCCGTTTGTTTCTTCCTGTACAAATTCATAATTAAAATTCCTCGACTCTTGATCTACACTGGAAATGAAGTGAATGTGAACTCATTGATTACATTACATTCCTGCAACGTGTTTTACATTTTGAAAAAAAATATATATATCTACTTCTTCACTGTTAACTCCACTCGACTCCAGCTTTTGTTTTTTATTTCCACATGTAATATGTATAGTACATAGTTCCCACTTTCTCTTCACCTGTATACTTGGTTTCTTGTACTTCTCTTGGTCTCTCTGTTGGCCTAAGAGCCATTTTATACATTATTTTATCTAGAACTGCTATATAATGATGTCATTATACTACTCATATGACGCAATTTGAATTCCCCATTACACCACTCATATGACGTAATTTGAGTTAAGTAATGAACCTCATTACTCTACTAGTGTTTAGGGGTTGAGCTACCCACTAAGTGTGTCCCCAAGTGGCGGATAGGAGGACGTCCTGGCTGCCATGGTCTCCCCCAAAGGGACGCAGGGTAGTGGCTGCTATAGGAAACCCTCAGTCCTAAAATCTGCAGTGTAGACAAAGGCGCCACCCTGGACCAGATCGTTGCGCAGACCGTAAACCGCCGCCGAGAGCAAAGATCCTGAATCTTTCGAACAGCATATGCAAAGATTTCTTTGACCAGTGAGGTAGGACAATTAGCCTTCTTACAGTATACGGGGCTCTGCTGTGGGTCCCTAGCTACTCGTGGGAATCGCATGGACTAGGGTACAAAAGAATCAGAGGCGGAGGAAAGCCCCACCAAAATATCCGACAGCCCCATGGAACAGGGAGAAACTCCTGACCAGGGCAAGGAGGGCAGCAACGACAAAATAGGAAAGGGCCTCGAATCTCTCAAGATGAAAGAGCAGAGGATCCGATTGAGTGGTGCTGCAAGGAAAAAATTAGACAAAAAGTCAAGCGAGCACGTTGTATTAAAGGAAAATCGAACAAAATTACTAATTACCATACAAAAAAGTCAAGCGAACTAAAGTAACTAAAGTATTAACTACTGTATGTACAGAGTGAACATAAAGTTCCGCACAAAATTCATAATTTAGTTATGTAATGTGCTTGCGAAAAACGCTCGAACAGGTCGATTTTTGTTTTTAAATTGCCATCTTTTGATATAAAATTTTTGTTGATGACGTCATCTGTTTTTGAACTATGACACGGTCATCAATTTTTTTAAATAGCAACTCCTAATTTTCTTTTGGGTTTTAAATACACTTTTCAATTTTGTATTCAACAAGCGTTTAAAATATCCACTTTGCATAACTTTTTTTTTGAAAAAAATACGTTTTACATTAAAAATAAAAATTTTATTTCTTGAAAAAAAATTAAAAATAAGAATAAATTTGGAAAGCAAACAACGAAAAATGAAAAATCGTTTAATAAAATTTGACGCAAGTGCTCAAATTGCCACCCGCCGACTATTTGACACATTCCCAGACGTGTTTTAACGCTTTGAACACTTCGTTCAATCACTTCGGGATTAATCTGCGCCATTTCACCACGAATTCGTAGTGAAATAGTACTTTTTCAAGGAATAAAAATTTAATTTTTTGGAGTAAAATTTGTAATTTTTTCAAAAAAAAAGTTATGCAAGGTATCACTTTTTTACTCTTGTTGAATAAAGAATTGAAAAGTACATCTAAAATCCAAAAAAAAGTTGGGGGTTGCCATTTAAAAAAATTGATGACGGTGTCATAGTTCAAAAACAGATGACGTCATCATCAACATTTTTATGTCAAAAAATGAAAATTTGAAAACAAAAATCGACCTGTTCGAGTGTTTTTCGAACAAACATTACATAACTAAATTATGAATTTTGTGCGGAACTTTATGTTCACTCTGTATAATGTTAGATCCATGCAATTGTAACTGTGGTGTATTTTAAACATTTTTTATACGAGCAGACCGAAGAAAGCGTTTGAGCCGAAACTAGTCTCTGCGAATAAAGATTTATATAATTTCGGAGTAACGTAGTAGTTTCTTTGAAGATTATCAATAAAAAAAAGAAAAATTTAGAGTTCTTTCTGGCAAAAGGGCACGGCGGAAAACGCTTCAAGCGATCCCAAAGGAGAGCGCTTTCAGAGAAAGGACTAAAAGGGTCCGTTCCGAGAAGTCAACTCCTAAGGAGCAAATATAGAAAAGGCTGAAGAGGAAAGAGAAGAGTCTCTCAAAGTTTCGAAACGCCTCTTACATTCATACGGCTGCAGGAATGAGGGTAGGAACAATTACTGTCAACAGACGAACAAAATGCCGTACAGGAATCGATAGCGGATAAAATGGTTGAGCTGGGAAAGCAGGCTGCTGTAAAATTTCTTGGCACTCACAAGAAGCCTGGATGGCTGTCGATAGTTGGTGCGAACAAAGAAACTACAGAGTGGCTTAAGCGCAGAGCTGTCGACTTGAAACCATGGGAAGGAGCTGTACTAAGGACGGTGGAGGAAACAGGAGGATCACTCAAATGCTAAAATCTTAAACCTAATAGGAGCCCAGAATGGAGGGTACTGGCCCCATAGATGAAGAAATCATCCTTTCCGTTGATATACTCTCTCAGCGGAAACACTAGGAAAGATGGACTACGCGATTGGCTACAAATTTGGACAAGTTCGGTTGCGACGAAAAATTAAAAAAAATGCCCAACGAGAGGAACGAGAGGCACAACCTGGAACCTCAACTTCCGAGGAAACAAAGAAACCAGCCAGCACTGGACACTTGGAAAAGCCATACCGTAAGGGTTCGCAAAAGTCTAGAGTGCAAACCTGTGCCTAAGAAGTCACAAAAGACCGGAAGAAAAAAGCTTTCATAAGCAAAGTACTGCGGCTTCTCCAGTTAAACCTTCAATACTCAAAAGCCGCATCTAGTGTGCTAAGTTGGAGGTTTATCTGGGAAAAACTTTACTTGAAAATTCAGGAGCCAATTCTGTTCAAAAAGCATTTTCACTTTATTCCGATTCACAGTTCATTACTAGGGATTCAGTTGCCATCAGTGTGAAGGTACAGCAGGCAAGAACCAGACTATAATTGCTTCGACCTAACTTCCTGGCGACCAGGAAAATCCACCTCCAGAGGAAATCCAAAGCCTCATCACTTGGTGCAAGAAAAGGTATAACCATCTCATTCTGAACTGTGATGCCAACGCTCGCCATCTTATGTGGGTCAGCACGGATACCAACAAGCGAGGTGAGTCCCTTTTTGAATATTTGGCTAGTCAAAACATAGGATTAGCAATAAGGGAAATATAGGACCCACATTTATGAATGCGATAAAGAACGAGGTTTTAGATCTAGCCCCAGCTATTTTCTACTATAGCAGAAACGATAAAGAAACGGGCCCATTGAGGAGGATGCTTCCATGTCGGATTAGGAGCACATTTGGTTCGACGTTGAGGTGAACTCCCCAAGCCCCGAGATGTGTAGGTTTCCTCAGAAGATGAACTGAGTACTTAAGAAACAATACTCCAAATCTGAAACTGAAGGACCTATACAATAGAGATGTGCCCTGATGGAACAAGGAGCTCGGATTGAGGGCCGAAATAAGGGAATTATTCAATAGAGCCAAACGAATAGGAACCTTGGATGACTACAAACAGGAGGGCTCTAACAGAATATAACAAAGAATTGACAAGCAGCAGCAGTTTGTTCAAAAAGTGATGTCCAAAGACCACTAAAAGGGAATCGGATTAATCCAAAAACTGACGTGTGAATATACTAATTACCTGAGCGTCATGTGACAACCTTACTTTCCCGGATCAACGGTATATGACCATAACTTAGATCTGTCGAAAAACTGTATGCAAAGGACGTCAGACGTCCTAGCAAGCACAATAAAAGCCTAGAGGAAAAAATTTTTACCCCCAAAATATAATCAGTTGGACGATTAATAACTTCAAGCCGGTTAAATCGCCAGGTAGTTACGGGACTTTCCCTGACCTACTTCAGAAAGGAACAGAAGAACTGATTCCTTTCTTGAAGGTAAACCTTAAAGTTAGTTTCATTTTCAGAGCTACCTAAGAGTTGAAGAGAGGCTTTGATGGTGTTTATACCAAAGGCAGGCAAAAGACCTCCAGAAGAGGCCAAATAATCCTACCGACCAATAAGGCTGACTTAGGTAGAAACCGCTTTATAGAGATGAATTTGCCTACCAACCAGGCAAATCTACAGTCAGCGCATTACACTGCTTGGTGAAGGGCATAGAAATGTAGGCGTAGGTATATTCATTGACATAGAGGTTGTCTTTGATATCACCTCATATGAATCTATCGGAAAAGCTGCAAGATTAAATGGAATAGAGAGTCCTGACAATGCATCATATCATGTCATCATGTCACTCCTACTATGATCGATCGTTGTCGATGACTTAATACATACTCGAACTGAGCTTCTACGCTCCAGGCTATGCCGATGGCGTAGTTACATTCATAAACGGTAAGCATGAAGGAGTAATATCAAGCCAAACGCAGAGAGCCCTCAGTAACATTGAAAAGTAGTGCCCAAAAAAAGAGCTTCGGGTCAAACCAAGCAAAACATTCCTTGTCCCGGTTACAATTCTTCCAAGAAGTAAAGTATCTAGGTGTAAATCTAGAGTGGCTACATCTCTGGACATGCCCCGGGTTATCTGAGAAGACACTACATGGGGTCCAAAACATAATAATCTACTGGTCGACTATAGTCACCTATGCCTCATTTGTTTGATGGATGAAGACAAACGAAAAAAAGACTGACAAATTGCAGAAATTGCAAATTCTAGCTTGTGTTGGCATCCCAGGGGCCATGCACTCCACCCCACGTCCGACTTAGAGGCAACGCTGGACCTACTCCCAAAATTGTTGGAGTTAACCCATTAACGCCCGAATTATTTTTTTTTAGAAATTTCCTGAAGCTGACTGTAGTTGAATGTAAAAAAATTCCTTTAATTTTTTTTTTCATACTTTTCATACCTGTCAAAAAATACTGGCTGATACCATACGGTAGCCGTAGGCGCTTTAATGTATTTTTTTTTTTTGTTAGATAGAGAAGAACACTAGATACTAGAAAACACATTTATTCTGTTATAATCTAGTATGATAAGTTACGAAAAAGGTCAGACAAAGCCCTACGTTACATTTCTGACACATAGTTCGATCAAATGATTTGAATCCTTCTGCAGCACATCGTCTTCTTTGGCATTTATCAAATCGTATGTCTGGAAGCATATTGCGGGTAAGTGATATCCTGCCAGGTTGTTTTGGAGCTACACCATAACGTGTCAAATACACTTGAGATATCTCTCTACGAAACTCTAAATTTGAGACTCCTTTGTTATTATGTCTATATAACAGCAATGCATTGTTAATTGTAATATCAAAAATCCTGGTTACAATAAACCAATACCATTTTTTACTGCGACTATTTATTCTGTAATTCGAAACACACTCGTCCATTAGGTCAGTTCCACCCATGTTATTATTATACTGGGCTATGCAATGTGGTCGATTGACTAGAATTGACTAGAAAAGAGGAATTTTCTTTTTGTGAGTACCTCTTAACAGTTCCAAATGGAGATACTCCATAACCAGTTGAACCCATGGTCACAACTGAATTGTCCATCCACCTCACAAAGAGTATCCCAGTATCCCCATCAGTTTTTTCTAATATGTGCTGACTTTCACCTCTTTGTCTTTTAGAAAAAAATTCTTGTCATCTAAAGGGAAAGGCTTGGGTAAACGATTATCCCTAATAGTATCAACAGCCGCATAACCTAAATGTCGTAAATAGGCAAATAAATTGCATCCTGTGAAAAGGTTGTCAACATGTATTCTATAAGGTACATTCTTCACATGTAATTCCTCTAGCATTTGCACCAAAGGTGCTGCAGCTTTGCCAAATAAGCCATCGTAAGTCTTGTTTCCACGGGGATTGGTTTCTTGATATAAATTAAAATTAACCAAATACCCCTCTTTAGTGTTAAATGACCACATCTTGTAGCCGAATCTAATGCTTGCCACGAATAAACTGCTTGCATCCGTGGAGACCAAAGTATTTGATCATCAATTCGTCGTATACAAGATCTTTTACTGGTACAAAATTTTCTAAACATTTATTCTTTATTCTGTCCATAAAGGGTCTTATTTTCCATGCCTTATCAGATGCATCAATTTTGGCGTTGTCTTGGAAGTGAAGAAATCTCTGCTCACAAGTTTTTTTTACATCATCTTTCATATCCCAATACATTTTTTTTAAGGTAATTGGTTGTACCCACTAACAATTAGAATACCAATGAAGCACTTGATGTCATCTGTGTAGTAACTTTGGGATCAGGTTGATTTTTTAATTGAGCATACTTCTGTGTTTCTTCAACCATATATTGTACAGTTTCGTCATCAATAAATAACTCAAAATGTTCCAGACATGATAAGTTTGCAAAACGGCTGTAGTCAGCCGGGGGGAAAAAATTTTCTACCTCTTCTAAATCACCATGTATCTAATGGGGTTTTGGAGTTCCTGTTAAACGATTCTGTATCCATGCATTTTCGTTTGAAGGTGGATGTATTTGTTGTACTTGCTGTAGAGATGTTGTCAGCAATGGTTCTTGACCAATGATTTGTTCTACAGATGTTGACGGCCCTGCTAAGTCTTCATAATCGACACCTACTCGTTTATTGTCTAAAAGCTTGACTTCTGCAGCAGCTCGCAGTTGACGACCAGTCAGATTGTGAATCATCCCTCCGTCATCTTCATCGGCAGAATCTTCGTCTGTCTCGACATGTACATCGGGTGGTTCAATATATATCTCATCTATTTGATTTTCAACATCTCCGTCTTCATATGCAAGATCTAATGCTTCCGGCAGTGGAAAACCACGTCTGAGAAGAAAAAAAATAAAACGTATAAAAATCATAATTTTAGATGTCAGCAAGACCCACGGATACCATATAGTATCCTCTGTTTTTGGGCCACAGAGAACTCTAACTGGAGTAAGTTAGGACAAAATAAAGTACGTCACCTAATTGTACAGTCTCTACTAAAAATAATCATTGAAAATATAGTGAAAATTACTGCTATGTACTGCATAAATTTACTTACTCTAATGTAGGTATACTAAGTCGATATTTTTCCTTACATGAAATTTGTAGGGTAAATAATGCGTATAAAATATCACTAAACGAACACTAAGACGTTACCCGACTAATCAAGAATAATCTTCTGTTTGTACTTAACCTCAAACTTAGGACGCATTTGACTTCGTGCGAAAAACAAAAAAACTGTAACGTGTGTTTCAAAGGTCAACCACCTGATACCGTACGGTATCCATAGGCGCTAATGGGCTAAAATAGGGATCCATGGATCCAAATGCAGGATATCGCAGTCCCTAGGAAGCATCAGCACCACGATGTTGCTAGCTGAGATCTGTGGAAAAATGTATCTGGAAGAACGGACCAAAATATGGGTTGTGGGTTGCCAGGCCACGAAGGAATTGAAGGAAAAGAGTCCATTAATGACGTGAGGTGTTTTTCTGTTAATTTGGACCCCTCCCTCCCCCGTGATGAGGTTTGGTGAGATTTGGTGAAACCCCCTCTCCCCCTCACGTGAGATTTATTCCATGCAATTTTTAAATAATTGTATTTTGCTAAATACCACTAAATACCTAAGCGTTAATACTGATGGAATATAAAGGGGGAAAATAATAGCGCGTTTAAGGGACACTATAACAAATTTATTTCAATTACATAGCAATAAAAATAGACTACCTTCCCTAATTGTTTACTTACTTCATGGGCATGGGAGTTCTGTATTGTTCGTTGAAATGTTTTTTAACGCCGCGAGGATTTCCACGAAAAGAGTCTGGTAAATAAATTGTGCCGCAATTGTCTCGATTCGGGGAATCCCATACATAGAAGATATTTGATTGTTTATACTCGAGATTGCTATTGTAATAAAAAAATGTTTGCGGACAAAATAGAAAACCTTTTAAAAATTAAAATAACAAGTTTTATGTTTTTTTTTTTATATATTCAATGTATTAATGTCAAAAGTTGACGTGAGATTTTCAATGACCTCCCGCTCCCTTTAGATGAGATTTGATGAGATTTTGAGATTTCGATCCGGAAATCTGGTGTATAATATACGTTCAAAATACGTATATTTAAAAAACGTTTAAAAAATACGTTTAAATTTTATACCATAACCAAAACTAACCCTTATTTTTAGTTTATAAACGTTTATTATACCATCCTGTGTTGCTTGGGTTGGCTTTATTTTAATTATTGTTGACATACGTGTAGTATTCGTAGAGAAAAAGCGTTGAAACAACATATTCTAAGTAGAAAATAAAAACGTTATCTATCAATCAAAATCCAACGTTTATCGTCGGCAAGAATTAGACATTTTGGCGTCGAATAAACGTTGTGATATATTGCTTTCAAACCACTGGTTTAAACAAAAAAAAAAAACGTTTATTATACCATTCTGTGTTGCTTGGGTGGGTTGACTGATCCCAAAGAAATAAGATAGCCTCCTAGGAACCTAGCAACCTTTGCGAGTAATTTCAGTTTTTTAGGATACAAAGGGTCATCCACAAAAGATCACATAGGTCGAAGTCTAGTTCTAGTTTTTCAATTAATTTTTTTAATATTTTTATTTAAAAATTTTTTTGAATCTCTTACGTGGGCTAGAGCACAATTTACAACTCCTGTAATTACAGATGAACTCGGTTTAACGACTCATCTACAATCTTCACACTGGTTAATAATGATGCTTCCATACCAGGTGAAACCCAGGTCACAACGCATTTTGCACTAATAATAATCCCAAAAAAATATATTTTAATTTTATACAGTGTATTTAAGATCAACACCAAGGAAAACATTTTAGTTTACCTATCTATCTAAATAATTATTATTATTATTCTTGCGTACATTTAATATAATAATATACATAATACTTATGTCGATATTACATAATATACGAGGGGAGATTTTTATATTATCTACCTAGCTATGAAGAAAACAAGCGACGATCGCAACTTTTTGCTATCATGTAGCTGTGACATTTTTATGCATACTGACCAAGCTTGGTGCAGATCCAAAGTGTCTTGTTGTTTTTATGAAGCTTTGGCTAACAAAAAAGAGTTGGAACATAGAAGCGTGATCTTGACGAAAGAAGGAAGTAGATTAGAGGATGGTTAACGTGTATGGGGAAGAAGTGGGGATATCATATCTACACGAAAATTTAGGATTGAATAAGGTGTCAGCTTGTTGGATTCCCCAATTGAAAATTGCCGAGTCCATTGGGCTAGCCAAGTCCGAGAAGTAATCAACGGTTGCAACTCTATAAAGATGGAACATCCACCTTGCAGTCCGGACTTGGCACCGTGTGACTATTACCTTTTTCCTAAATTAAAAAAATTGTGGCGTGGACGTCGTTTTTCTTCGGATGAATGCCTAAAAGACGCGGTGAAGCTGATTTTTGAAGACCTTCCGAAAGAATTTTTTTTGAAGGTATAGCGTTATTGGAAAAACGTTGGAATAAGTGTGTGACCTTTAGTGGATCTTATATCAAAAAAATAAAATATTACTTTTCTTCTAACTCTTTTCCTTCGTGGCTAGGTAGATAATATAAAAATCTCCCCTCGTAGAAGAGATGAACAAAAACATGTCCCTGCAATTTACTATCCTGTAATTATAAGACAATTTATTATGTGAAGAATGTTCCTACCTAGAGCTCCCATAATTTGGGTTTCCGGAAGGAGGTAGGTATAAAAACGATGAGTCATCCTTGACAAATTGAAAATTTAAGAATGCATCTGGCGGCTCGTTTATTGTGCAGGTAATCAATTTAGAGATGTGTGTGGATACAGGCCCATAAACCTCAGCGGATTTATGATGAGGGAGTGCCAATCCCACTGTTTCTGATTTATAACAAACAATTATGAAAAATAGGTAGGCATCTACAAGAGCAGGGGATTGGTTTAGTTTTATTTATCATTACGAGCCCATAATAATAATTGTGATTTCGAATGTTATTTATTTAAAAATAAATTTTATGGCCAGTGATCAAGTACATAATTGTTTTGTCTGGTTGAAGTCAACATAAATTCCATTAATTTAAAAGGTTAAATAGTTCACTGCACGTCAATAGACATGAATTGACTAAATGAATTATATGATTTATATTTATTGGTTAATACACTCTCATCACTGCGATAATATTAATACTGAATCTTTACATATGCGTCCACGATTTATTGATCGAATTCTTAAATAATTTCTAGGTGCATTATACTGTTCTGAGATTATACTGATAAAAGCAATAACATCCTTCCAAACGTAATTGCAAGTTTGGGTGCGGCAATTTACATAAATTTCATTTAACCTTTCACAATGTCGATATATTCTAAGGAACTATGTAGATACGCACTAGCAAAAAAATTTGATCCCAATAAAATCACTAATAAATATCAATAAACCTGTGCAGGTATGTTGAAATGAGACCCATACCAATATTTAAATATGTAAATGTTGCTAATTAAAATGTAAATCGAAGAAGATATGCCATCACCCTTATCTTATTTGTCACAGATAATACCTGCATTTTTTTTAATCTAAAACACATGTTCTTTATTGTGGAGGATAAGGAAAGCTTACCGGTGTAATTTGATTATCTATCTTATGCGACAGTCTTATCTTGAACACATTTGCATCATTCATGCTTACTATAAACGCGTAATGCTCACGTAATTGTGACTTGATTACTATAAAATTCAAACAAATCGGATTGAAGTCCAGGTATGCAACTAGATCGATACAGAAAATGGCGTAACTTACATAATTTTTTTCAAGGCGCAATATTATACGCATAATTGTTTACTGAAACACACTTTTTATTTAATTTATAATACTGCACAGTGAAATCTGTATTTACATCCAAACTCCTCAGTTAGGAGTCAAGAGACGCTTAATTCCTTTTTATGGCATTTTTATAAATCGTAAATGGGGTCTAGAATTTATTATTTCCTTCAACGAAACATATTCACATTTACCCATAGAATTATACATTAGCTTTCAGTTATTGTAAATGCAATAAAATTTTTACTACAGGTGAACACAAGAATGTAATTTTAATACTTTTTTTCCGATTTACTTAAATGTTCTTCTCCAAACAAAAGGGCAACTATGCACTTATCGTTGATGTCTGCGTGAGACGAATTAATTTTCTTCGCAGACTAGAAAAAAATCTCATCTATTCATGCCGGGAGCAGTCAAAATGATGGCTGAGAAATTCATTATGCTAAGTGAAACTGCAAAAATTAATTATAGGTTGTCATTGGGCATTGGGCTACTACTAAAAATTGCCTACAAAATGGTATAAAATGTACGTATGAACACAATGGTGGAAAATAAAAGCGGGTATGCTGACAATAACGCTGTTATAAATTATAACACCTTTTCCCTCTCTGTGAAGCTTTAGAACACTTTGTCGGCCCTCACTTTAGTGCAACTTCTTTGTCGGGACATAAATTGCTATTTTTAAGCACGGAAAGTATGAATTTAATAAATATTGCCACACCATAATGACAGATATTAATGTTTCTTATTCTGCAACTTGAGGTACGCCCACACCGTGCATAAACGTAGTTCATGGTCCATGAGTTTGTTAGAGCTGTTTAATTTATGATGTGAGAACGGTGTAGTATGTTACTCGGAGGTTAGGATTCTGTAAAAACAAAAAGTATAGTGAAGGACTGCAGTCTTAACGTCCATTATTATTGATCGATAAACACGTTGATGCGTATCTATCAAATCTACACCGAAATGACATGTACATATTTAGGCAGGGGTGTTATGGGATCTGTAAACGAATTTAAAAGGCTCGGAAATTATAGATCCGGAGGAACGTCGTCGAGGAGAGTGAGAATTTTTCATTTCATTAATGCCTTCTTTGGCTTACTATCTCTCACTTATTTAGAACAAAGTAATCACAAAACAAAGTGTTAATAATAATAGAATAATAAGAGAATAGAATAATAGCGAATATTTAGAAAGTGTAGTGTGAAGTAATGGTTTTCCTTTTCAATACATAGTAAAATATACATACAGGATAATATCATTTAACGCTTTCGAGTGAATTTTAAGTTTTTCTTTCTTAATTTGGTGTTGCAATTAACAGCTCTAGTTTTGCAATGTAATACATGTCCAACATTATTGCGCAAATTCCTTACAATTATTTATTTCACTTTTAATTAAAAATAAAAATATATCTTTCATTAATTAACAGGATACTGGTTAAAGTGCAAAACCTGGAATAAAACTGAAAAAAATTGTCAGAATTCATCTTCTTCTTCACCACGTTAACCTTTAGACTTATCGATCATTTTGTAGCAAGTGCAGCGATAATTGATTTCTGATAGGTACTGTTTCAATTTGATTTTGCTGCGCATTGGCCATCGAGAAATTCTAGAACGAATCAGCGATTAGAGATAACCAGCATACACAAAAAGCACGGTAAATTTTCTTACATTCAACGCCACGAACTGCGTCTTTCTTTTCCATCGACATCTTATCGAGGTAACACCTCCGTCGCAATTTTGTCCTATCCAAGGGCTAAAGGATTTAGGAAATATCGTCAAGTACGGAGTAACGGTAGAAGTGTTTAATTAATTTTTAATTAAATCGCTTCGCGGATATATCTATAAGTGTTGAGATTCGGGGGAAAAGAGGTAAGACGAGCTACTTTAATGTGTGCAGACGTTGACTATTCTCTCTCAATAAAATAGGGGAAACACCAGCATTCACCGTATGGATTGTTTCAAGCTTCACTTTTAAGTCTAAGAACGTTTTTGAAGGGGTTTTCCACACGTGACTTTCTGGACTGACATAATCCACACGTGGATACTCGGGAAATCCTAAAATTGTCTCCCAGGATCACCGTCGAAACCGGCTCAGAAGTAATAATTCATTTTTTGTTAAACATTCCAATTATTTTCTTTTTATTATTGGCCAGCGCGAAGTGCCTATCTAAATCCTATCGAGCATGTTTGGGACAAAGTGGGAAAAAAAGGTTGTGGCAGCTGTAATTCAACGGGAAGGCAACACACGTTATTGAAATTGAGTTTGGATTAATGTTTTTACAAAAAAAATGGCGAAATTGAGGTGTTTTTTTTTGGGGACTATAAAATTTGTCATCGTTTAATTTGCTCTAAAATTGTTTTATACCTCTTTTAAATTAGTTATTTAAGCACGTATTAAAATCGTTACTTGGTAAGACCAAAGTTAAATAAGTAAGTTCCAATAAAGCTTTTGCATCGAATTTTGTGCCGCTGAGTGTAGTTATTACTTTTCCAGATTTCCGCCAATCTTTTTAATGTTTTGTGATTCTTGAGCGTTTTATGATTTACAGATTATTTCTGTTATGGACAATCCTAACCTATAATGATACTTCGCTGTCAAGTACAAGTGCCTGATCAAACAGCTGTCAATGTGAATTGGCATTACTATTGTTGACACTTGTTTGGGTGTGGCTTCACGTGGTTTTGGGGCACGTGTTTTTGTTGGGGCATTCTGTCGGTAGCTGGCCAAGCGCATTGAAGTGGGAGGGGGGCTGGCGGTCACTGGCGCTTTGGGTCATCTAAACAAGTGCACTGATGGCGTTTGCCGAAGACTGTGATGCCGGGGGTCAGGAGATGGTTGAGAGTGTTTGTGTCTCCTGTGACACTTGTTTGTGGGGCGGGATTTGATTCTAAACATTTTGTGGATGGGGAGATTGAGATCTTCCAGGGCCAGAAAGATATAGCGTTTGTCAGTATAACGTAGTAGTAGTAATCTTTATTTGCCCTACGGGCTTTCTGATTCCTATACATATACAAGTAAACTTAACAATTATAATAATTTAAAAAACTAAATAAAATTCTCTATTTCTTCTCCCCTGCCCTTTCCTCTTCTCCCTTCTCCCTCCTCTTCCATACCTCTTTCATCCATTTAATTTCCCTTCCATCTACATTCAGTATTTCCTCTCTTTCTTTCCTCTCTCTTTGTTTCATCTCACTGCACTGGTTTCACATATGCTCAATCGTCTCTCATTCCTCATAGCACATTCTACACATTCTTCCTCCATCTTCTGCCCAATACCTATTTTCCCTCTCTTCATTTCCGCACCTAAACCTCGCCATCATCTTTATTTCTTTCTCGCTCTCCCTCCCCAAATATTTCGGTACTTCCTCGATCATGCATATTCCGTACTTCCCGTTGTATCTGGATTCTCTAATTCTTTCTCTCCTCTCTTGTCTAACCGTATCCTTATCTGTTTCACTTAGTTCTACATTCATCCATACGCCTCTTTCTCTCATTCTCTCTATTTCTTTGCTTGCATACCCATTCCTCCTGTAGTAATTCTCCCTATCATTCTACTCTGAATTCTTCTTTTTTTCTCTCCAGCACTCCTTTAGTATCCTACATTCTTTCCTCCCTTCCATCCTGTCTTCGAACTTGACCGCTCTTTTTCCCGCTTTCACTCTCAACCTATTCCTCTTGCATTCTTCTCTCACAATGTACCCTGACGTTTCTCTCTCCACCCCTAGCACCCACCTCAGATATTTCTCTTGCACCCTGTCTATCTCCTCTTGTTCTTTCCATCCCTCTGCTCCGTACAACAACACGCTTTCAATAAGACTTTCAAACATCATCATTCTCCCCTTAAACTCGCCTCCCCACCTTCTCTCTCCTATTCCCCATACACATCCTATCACCTTGTTCGCTTTTCTTGCCAGTTCTCTAATATGTGCCTTATCTGTGGCTCTTTCATTGAACACATACCCCAAGTATTTGAATTCTTTTACTTGTTCTATTACTTCTCCCTCCCACCTCCAATCACTCTCTTCGTTCTTCCTCTTTCTCTTATTGAACACCAGCATTTTTGTTTTCTCTACATTCACTTCTAGTCTTTTCTTCTTCACATATTTTCCTAAACTCTTTATCATTTCCTTCATTTCTCTTTCACTCTTTGCCACCATTATCACATCATCTGCAAACGCCAGGCTCCACACTTTTTTTCTACCTACCACACACCTCCCCGCTCGTGTTCTCCCTAACATTCCGTCCATATCTGCCACATACATCGTGAACAACAAGGGGCTGAGCGGGCAACCTTGCCTTACTCCCTTTGTTGTCACAAACCATTCACTTTCCCTCCCCCCTACCTTCACTTTACTTTTTGTCTTCTCATATATCTCCTCCACCTTTCTTACCAGCCATTCATTTACCCCTTTCTCCCTCAGGCACTCAAACATCCTCTCTCTGCCCACCTTGTCAAAAGCCGCCTTGAAGTCTACGAATAATGCATACACCCTCCCCCCTTTCTTCTTTAACTCACTCTTCGTGAAATGGTCCAGGATGTATACATTATCCATAGTTCCCCTCCCCTCTCTAAATCCTGCTTGGCTGTCTGGTAATGCTCCCTTTTCCTCTATCTCTCTGCTCACCCTTTCATTCAGAATTGATGCATACAACTTGTACCCTGTGTTTAGGAGAGTTATCCCTCGGTAATTTTCTACTTTATTTTTCTCCCCTTTTTTGTAAATGGGGTAAATTACCCCCTCTCCACCCTACCGGGAATCCTTCTCCTCTGCACACCCCATTCATTACTTCCACCAGCCTCTCTAGCACTCTTCTCGTCCCATACATCCACGACTCATTCTGTATTCTATCCCTCCCTGGTGCCTTCCCTTTCCTCAGTTTCTTCACATGCCTCTAAACCTCTTCCATTGTAATTTCTTTTCCAGGTTCTACTCGGTTTCTCTTCGTCTCTATTTCCGTTTTCTTTTTTCCTTTTCTCCCTCCAGCAGCCTCATGATGTACTCCTCCCACTCATTCAGCGTTATCTCCTCGCTCCCATTTTCTTTTTTTTTTCTCTCTCTATTAATATAGTTCCATACCTCCTTCTCTGTTTTTATTGCTTTTATCTCTTCCTCCTCTCTCTCCTTCTTCTGCCTCTTCTTCTCCCTGCATGTCTCACTGTATCTTCTTTTCGCTTCTATAAAGCCACTTCTGTTCCCTTTAGTCTTTCTCCACTTTCTTAGTTCTTTTATTGCTTCCTTTTTACGCTGCTCACATTCTTTGTCCCACCATTTATTCTTTCTTTTTGTTCCTCCACCTCATACTGTTATTTCTCTTTTTGTCGCTGCTTTTTCCAATATTTCTACCAATTCTTTCTCCATTTTCCCTACTTCTTGTTCTTTAAATCTTGCTTTTTCCAGCCTTCTCTTATACTTTAATTATCACCTTCCGCATTTTCTCTATTTTTTCTTCTCCTCCTCTCTTCTCTCTCCCCCTTCCTATACTTATCTCTATAGGCAGATGGTCTGACACTACTCTTTCCTCTATTCTGAATTCTTCGACTTCTTCCCATGCTTCGTTTACTATTCCGTAGTCTATCATCGTCTCTCCTCTACCGCCTATGTAGGTCCATTCTCCTTCTTTGTCCCCTTGTTTATTTCCATTCAGCACTTCCCATCCTTTTCTTCTATCCATTCCATCAACTTCTTCCCTTCCGCGTTTTCTTTCTTGTCTTTGGATTTTCTTTTTCCCTCTCCTCTCTCTTCTTCGAACTCCTTCACATAGTCCCAAAAATCTTCTTCTTTTTTCCCTAGTCCCGCTTCCTTCCTTAGTTTCCCTCCTACTTCCATCTTTGTTTCTTTTTTCCCGTTTCATTGTCCTTTTTACTTTGCCGTTGTCCCCCTTTTCCCCTCCTCCCCTTCTTCTTCTTATTGGAAAACCTCTAGGCTCTCTCTCTTTTCATTCTATCTCCATTGCTCCCCGTCCACTATTAATTTCCTGTATCCCACTCTTACTTCTTTCCCTTCTTCCCTTTTTTCCTTCGCCATACTTACTTAGTTTCTTCTGTACATCTCTTTCCTTCTTTGTGAGGTCGTTGTCTATGTATATTCCCCTTGTTTCCCTCTTCTCCCTCAATTTTCCTTTCTGCTTCATTATTCTTTCCTTCTCACCCCATCCCTCCATCTCCACCAATACTTGATCCTTGTTAATCCTGTAACAATCTTTTACTTTACTATCCTTTACATTTTCCTTCAAAAACTTCTCTACATCCTCTTTTTTTACATGGCTTTTTCTTTCCCCGTCCCATCCTGTTATCACGATGTTGTTCTTCCTCTTTCTTCTCTCATCGATTTCCATTCTCTCTTCCAGCTTTTCCACTCTCTCCTTCCACCAGTCTCTCTTTCCTTCCCATCTCTTCTCCTTCTCTTTAAATTCTTCTCTCTGCCTCTCTATCTCTCTCTTGAGTTCCTTGTTTTCTCATCTTATTTCTTTCATCTCCTCCTTCAACTTTTGCAACAGCTACAATTTTTTTTCCATCTCTGTGTCCGTTTCCTCCTCTTTCTCTGATGTCTTCTGTGTTTTCTTTACTATAGGAGACCTCGCCGTCTTTTTACTTTTTTGAAAAAATTTATCTTTCTCCTCTTCTTGTTTTTCTGTTCTACCCTCCCCTTTTATCTTTCTTTTCCTTTCCTCCATGTAAGAGTCCAGACTTCCCTGACTGAGCGAGCGGTTTCTATCGTCTTTGTTCATCCGCTTCCTGTGGCGCCTCTTAGATGTCGTTATCTTCCGGCTTTGCGATTTATTCGTTTTCCTGACTATATCTCCTCTTCCCTGCCCAATTCTTTCTTCCTACCTTTCTCTAATACCTCTTCTCGCTTTTCTCAATATCTTCTCTAATATTTTCTTTATATCACCTTCTATTTCTCTATTTTTCGCTACTTAACCTCTCTACCACGTTGTTTACCTTTAGCTCGGTAATACAGGAATCCCCGTTTGTCAGTATAGACCTCGCGTACATTGAAGAACTTCAGAACTCATTTTTCAAAGGACAAAAATACGACTATTGACGTTTCAAATTAACTCTTTTTCTTACCAGCTGTTAATGTACCTCGAACCGTCGCGAAATTCCCTAGATTGTGAAATTTGATTTTCTTGTATAAAAAGTGGCAAAATAGAAAAAAATGCTGATGATGACTGATGATGATAACTCGTTTATACGGCATTTTGTCGCACTTACTCATCTAGAGCACTCCTCGCAACGCTCCTCTTGTCAAACCCGTGCGTGCGACAAGATGTGTTCTATAAAACTCGTATCATAATATACTATTATCAATTTTTCTGTTCTGAAATTTCTGTTAACCATAAAAGATTCTTTTCTTCTTTTTCTCTTTTCTGCCTTGTCTTGAATTGTTCCTTCCCTTCAACTACATAGTTAAATTTAGAAATTCAGGTAGGACAACAACTGGTGCTTGAATTTGAGGATATTGATTGTGAAAGTGCAGTAGCTCGTATTCGCACTTTTTACAGATTTTAAGTTTACACTTTAAATACGTTAAAATGAGTGTCTCCATCTACTGACCGAGTCGCAAAAATAGTCTCCAGTTGATTTATATTTTTCTGTAAGTAATTTGTGAATATATTTTCTTTGTTTAATTTTATTTTGAAATATTTTTTAATTGAAAGTTGCAGACAACATTGAGAGTTTCTAAAAGCAGCGTACAATGTCAGTAATAAAGTGTGCCTCTAACCTCTAAATTTATCCGTTAGGATATTGTTTTTTCAGAATTTCACATTCTTCTTTTAACTACCCAAGAAACTACCGTTCTAAGTTGTAAAATAATTTATTTCCTCTTTGGAGAACTGTCTGAACTCATCAACGTGATAGAGATCATCTAAATTTTCACATACTTCTACGTTTTATCGGCTGCACCAAGTAGATCAAAATTCACAACGGCGAAACGTTCAATTTACAATTCAGGACAGATAAGTTATAAACCGGAGATTTGGACAGTGTGCAGGTTGATATATGAGAACACCGATGTAAAGCATGTTGCCCGCACCATTAATCAGGGGAGGGCGTGTTACCACGTGTCTATCCGCCCATCCTAGGTTCATTACATTCCCGATATGTGCCAGTTTAATTATCAGTTCGATCTTAAATCACCCCCAATCAAAATGTGAATCTTTATTTCAAAATATTTTTAATTACCACTTAATTAACTGAACATGGAAAAAGCTTCCCCCTTTGAGACGTTCTGCAAATAATGTATTTCGCTGTGGAATATTTGCTGATAGTGATAGGTATTGAAAAGATATTTTATATTCAGCAGGAGCCATTTCATCTCCTAACAGGAAATTATTTTTCATTGATGAGTGACTTGGTTTAATCAGGTTTCGAAACGACCCTTCGTGATTATCATCGGCCCCGTTTTATCCATTTTATGTGAGTTTGATCTGAGTAAGTAAATCGATACGGAAGAGAAAGTTTTCGGTTTTTTTAATCAACAATTTTAAATTAAAACTCCCCAGTTCATAAATCTGCGCAGTTAGGCGAAGGGGTGTATTTTCAGTAATCCTGACCAGAAGGGATTCAAAGAAAACTACACTTCTAAGGAAGTAACTTCATAGTATTCGTTCTTAATCAGAACATCTTCTGAAAAAAACCTTGTTAAGAAAAAAACACATTTTTTAAATATTTTCCAAAGAGTAGGTAATTGGAACAAAGAAAAAACATTTTGTAGTGAATATATTTAAATAATTATCTGATAAGGTCTTATACAGGCTGTTCCATAATTAGCGGAAAAAAAGTGAAACGTAACACAATAAGCCATAAATAACAAGAAAAAAAAAATTTTATAATCATGTTACAAATGTAATGCTTTTTATATGCGATATGCGTTTTCGCCGAAATTATTAGCTTGCCATACACGAGCAGGTTTTCCACACGGAAAGTGGAATCCTGCAAGAATTAATGCATATTAGTGCTGAATGAGATGCTTAATCGACGTGTTATTTTTCCTGTTGTGAATTTGTTACATTATTGGGCAGTAAATGAAAATATCCCATTATTGGTCATAGACAATCCAGCAGGATAATTGTAATGCCGTATCAATCATCTCTACTTTCACGCGACTTTTGCATATCCGTGTGGCAGTGCGTCGTGTAATTTCATTTTAAATAATGTTCGAAGTCTAGTGGGTCCTGCATCCTCAATTCGTTTAGAAGAGTAAGGTCGCTATGTAAACGACGATTTCGAAGCCACTTTTTGGCCCAAACACGTCGTTTTTTTTTCTTTGTATATAACAATTCCACACCAAGAGCCACACATGCCACTGGTTTTTTCTATACATCTTTTCGTTCGCTATAAATATCGACTGCACCACACCACATGCATGGAGGGATCTCAGTCCTCACGGTTTTTGCAAAATGATGTACAGACCCGATAATTGTCACTAAACGGGCTGGAGATTACCACTAACCAACGCGCTTTCCTTAACGATTAGGCTTTCGTAGGAAATTCTAAATGAAATGGATTCGACCAAGGCGCCCCCTGCCCCAGAGACCCCCGCTGCCCCAAGGTGGGCCCCCTTTCCCAAAAGCCAACATTGTGTCAGAAAATGTAGAAAAATATTTATCACCCACAGTTCTTTCACAATATGAGATCTATTAAATATCTCAAAAAAGGGAAAACTTGAAATAAAAATAAAAAAATCATAGCTTTTTTATTGGGTTACAATTTTTACTTACAATAATATTAAATTACTACAATGCGAATGTTCCCAGTAAACACATGCACGTTGCTCTAATGTGGAAAAGCCGTGTATGTGGTTGATAACACGTTTATGGTTGAAAATATCACGTTATATTTTGGTAATAGCTTCAACGTTATTTCAACGTATTTTACATAACATAAATTCAACGTTGATTTACAATAAAATATTGACTACGTATCTACAAATTACGACAATTCAACGTTAAAAAATTACGTTATTTTTAAATATTATATGACGCAATAAACACTTTTAATCAATATTGTTAATCAACGAAAGGTACATAATGTTGATAAAATATAAGTAATTTTCCACGTGCAGTTCTGACGTTTGTTTCTCGTGAAATTTTTACCTTAAATACACGTGTTTTTCTAGTGTCATATTATAGGCGTGTTTGTCGTCGTTTATTTTTCGTAAAACTCTTACATTAAGTATACGTGTTTTTCTAATCAAATAAAAAATAAAAATACCTAAGGAGTCAAAGAGTTCCAGCAGAGTATAAAAAATCATCATCGTGGTGTAGCCCTATAGGTTTTTGGGTTTAAAAGGAGGTTTTTCAATTTACTTCCCTTATTTTTTTATTATTGTATTTTACTTTACCTCAATTTACTTTTTTTATGAAAAATCATGTTAAAAAATATATATTTATTATTTAAATCATAATTTAAATCAAATTATATAAAAGAGAAAAGAACGAATGGCGGTCTAAATTATTATTTTTGACTATTATTTCTCGAAAAATTTTAACATTAAATACACGTGTTTTTCTAGTCATCTATACTACAAATAAAAACGCATTCGAGGCGTGTTTTGGCGCCGTTTACTTTTCGTGAAATTTTCACGTTAAGTATACGTATTTTTCTAGGCAAATAAACACTAGAAATAAAGTATTCCATATCATATTATTAGGCGTGTTTTGTGGTCAAGTCAGTAAAGAGCTTTAAAGATAAAAATGATGATTTTAAAATACATAATGTATAATAATCCTACTTAATTTATATTTTTTATTTGAATTACGATTAAAATCAAATATAGAAGCATAGAAAGGAATTAATGTGGGTAAAATATAAGTAATTTTTGACGTTCGGTTCTGACATTAATTTAATTAATTTTTACAATAAATTCACGTGTTTATATTTAATTTATGTACTACAAAGGAACGCATTCCATTGGCGTATTTTACAGATTCCATATGGGCGGTTTTTGCGCCAAGCTTAGAAGCCGCTGTAAATTGTTTGTTGCGGGTTATAAAACATATGTACATTTTTTATTTGAATCACATTTTAAATAAAATAGAATGGTTATAGAATTTAAAACTAGAAACAATAGAAATATTTAGTAAGGCTAGCATTTCCTTCATAATTTTTACGAAACATGGTAAGAACTAAGTTAGCTCTTGTAAACATTTGGCACCCCGAATTTTACACAAACAACCTTGAAAGTTTGACGTTTTCTCGTGGTTGAAATGTTTTAGGATCATCTCGAACGCCTAGTTCGCAATAGAGATGAACAATCGCTCTTTGAGAATTCATATAATTATTCAAAAACAAAACAATTGTCTGGATCACTTTTGCTGGTAGATAACTACTTTTAATCAGTTTTCCGATTCACTCATCACCCTGATGATGCCAACATTGTTGGCGAAACGTGCGTCGGTATTTATAATAAAAATTGATTTTGGTGTTTTAGGAAAAACTGATTAAAAGTAGTCATATAATTATTATTAAATTAAAATTTAAAAATAAAATTGACATTCTCTATTCTATTATGGTGTTAATGTTATAAAAAATTACAAAAGTTCTTTAACCCAACGGCAAAGAAATAATTCAATGTAGGTATCTATATTTACTTACGTAGATAGGTACTTTCAAATATTAATTTAAATGTGTTTGTTAAAGTTGAAAACAAAAATTAAGATCTTTAATTATTACGGTTAATCAACGTAATTAATAAATATTGGTAATGTCTGGTAATGTGAAACGCTGTGATGTAAGTGAAGGTGTCAAAAGACCAGCGAAAAGTTTAAAAATAACACAACGAATCTCTTTTGAGAGTTTAGTGTTGGTCAGGGAATGAATAGTTTTTAAAAACGAAATTGAAAGCAGGTATAATTAAGGGACAATTTGAAACATACGTTGAGAAGTTTTACCGTTTAGGGGCTGGCATTTTGAAAAGAACGGATATTGGTTTATGATGGGGGCTGAAGGTTGAGGAACCGACGACGCGATCGTAAGTTTATTGTCTAAAATAAATAATAACCAAACGTATAGATCAGTACTATCATTGAATATCAATACTCTAGTTAGAGTAGTTAGAGTATTGATATTCAATGGTACTATCAAAAAAAAATTCTGCCTTATCGAATTTGTTTTGGCGACAAACCAACATGCTGCTTCCAAGACACAAATATGTACGTGATTTACAGCTTTTTTATTGCGCCTTGCTCCCCGAACGAAACGAAACCAAGGAATTCTTTCCAGATGTGTCATCTGTGCTTGGCCATTACTTCGTACGATTTTGTTCTTTTTAATTTTTCGTCTGAGATCGTGCAGTTCGTTTCGTTTTCGTTTGCCTTACTAAGTTTTGACATTTGTGTAGCTTCCAAAAGTCCTAAAGGTAAGTAGTACAGTATTTTATTTAAAAGTAGTAACTAAATATACATTTTTTTATGCATATTACTAACCAGAATTTAAATTTATTCCGCAAGTGTACCGATTTTATGACTTTCGTCAAATGTGTTTCTGGCCTTCTTACAAGATTTTTAAGATTCATTTTAAGACAGTTATATACGTATATGATATTATATTTATGATTTTTCTAATTAAATTTTTTTTTAATTTTTGAGCTTCTTTGTAGAGGATTATGACACATACGATAAAAAGGCCAACAACCTCATCAAGGAGATTGGGGAAACTGCAGAGGAAACAACTCATCAGTGAAACTTTCTCAAGAAAGCAAGTTTTTGGTGATGAGCCTCTTTGATAGTAAGCGGCGTCGAACTGTAAACCTTGGAGAGGATTTTTGCTGTACCCCGACGTCGTCTTATACATCGCCAATGTCAGCATTTTCTTCAGCTTCAACATATCCTGGTGAACTGTGTCATTTTATATCATTTACGACAATCATATACCTAGTATGGATTTTTTTGTTTTTGCAATAGTCACTTACAGTTATTTCTTATAGATTTTGAGACAACTGTACTGCAAACATTGGCGAAACTGACCCAGCACGTCGAGCAACACACAATCCGAGTCATGAAAAAAATGATTTAATTTAATTAGGACAATTTGCCCATAATAATTATTTTAGTTTTTTTTTATGATAATAACTATTATAGTTACAGTTATATAGTTTATAATATTAGTAGTACATAGTTGATATCATAGTTTTTAGTAATTATTTTCATATTTTCTATTCACCTTTATACATTATAATAGATTTGAACTTTTGTAAAACAATTTTGTTTTTTGTTTTATAATAAATATATGTCATGAAAATGAAGACTTTTTTAGTATACTTATTTCCTAAAATCACCTAAAAAGCACGTATTTTATAATATCTTTAAAATACGTTTACAGAACGTTTTGTTGAGACATTGAAAATGACGTTTAGTTCAGAAAATCAACACGTCTTTTCAACCTAGTAAAAACACCTGAATGAGACGTGTTATATCAGACGTTTGTAACACGTCAAAAGTAACGTTGATTTCGGCGATATCGTAACGTCTATTCAACGGTTGGTAGGTACTCATTTGTTTTACGTTTTTTTCACGTTGTTTTCTTTACGGAAAAGCATTACGTCTTAACAACGTGGTAAAATCACGTAAAAAAAACGTGTTTTACTAGACGTTATAAACACGTCATATTTACACGTCGAAAGTAACGTTGAAGTCAGCGACATCGTAACGTCTATACAACCGTTGGTACTCGTCTTTTTTTTACGTTTTTCTCACGTGGTTGTGTTTACTGGGTTTTAGGTGCTTATTTTTTTATTTCCTTTCCCCCTTTTCTTGAATAGCTTTTTCTTCAACTTTGCTCTCTGTGAAGTGACCAACAGTAATCAGTCATCATATTGATATTGCACCGTCTATGGTAACGTTTCTCCATCTCTTTTATGACCCGATGAAACCGTTCCCCTTGCTCTTCACTCAAGTCACCCAAGTTTAAAAAAAAAGTCAAGGCTCATCAGACTACCAAGAGTTTTGAACTTGTCCATCCTATTAGCTAGCATAAGTTCATAGTTAGGAGCTTTCATATTGACCAAAAATTTTGTCAAAACTTATTTTTTTAATATTAAATTGTGAGAAATTGGTGGGTGATGCGACTTTTTTATTATTATATTCGGAATCAGCACACTAAACAACACAGGAATTAGGTAAAATTATTGAAAAAAGTTTTTCATCGTTGGCCTGTGTAATTATTAAAATGAATACATTCCTGCAGTTACTAAAGTAGATGAATGAAGTAAAGAAAAAACTGGAGTAGGAGCAGCGCCTTTAAATTAACTTCCACTACTTTAAAATAAGTTGATAAACAGTGTTTCGCAGTGGCAGATTGTATATAATTATGTAATATCAGGGGAGGTAGAAATGTGTGGATTTTCACACATCGATGGCGTGAGCTCACGACCGTGAGTTGTAACCGACGTGAGCGAGCGTGAGCTCACGTGACATAATGCTAGTGTGTTTCCTACGTATTTAAAAGAATGTAAAATTACCATATCACACTTTATGAGACTCATGTGATGTACCGTAACGTGAGGCGTGTGTGTTTCCTCCTTTAGAAACACACTGATGACTGCTTTATGTGTTCAAATTCATATCGGTTGCATAACTTGTGTGATTTTGACAGTTCAGTTTGTTTTGTACAATGCGTCGTGAAGACGCATATTTTCAATCAGAAGCTCCTTCCTCCATTAATGCGTAATATTACGTGAGGTATAAATGTGTGGATTTTCACACATCGCTGGCTTGAGCTCACGACCGTTAGTTGTAACCGGCGTGAGCGAGCGTGAGCTCACGTGACATAATGCTAGTGTGTTTCCTATGTATTTAAAATTGTTCACTTGATGTAGCGTAACGTGAGGCGTGTGTGTTTCCTCCTTAAGGTGATTTTGTGAGCTCACGCGTGAGCTCACATGATGTACCGTAACGTGAGGCGTGTGTGTTTCCTCCTTAATGTCATTCGTCACCCAATTTCGTGTTTGCCTCTTCCTTTTACTTTAAAGTAACTCCTCATTAGCCTCTAACAGTTAGTTAGAAATTTTTCTTTCATGAAATCTCTAGAAGATTAAATTTCCGGCACCTAGTTTCTGACTAACCTTGAAAATCTATACAGGGTTAGTTACTTAAAAAAAAAAAAATTATCAATAGGGGCAAGATTGAACAGTTACAGAAAAAAGTACACTATTGTAGAATGAAATTTTGAAAGCTGTAATATAATTACTGCAACAATTAACCTATTACAATCAACGTAATATCATTCATTTACTATAGCAACCCTAAAGTGTCAAAAACTGTTGTCTGCTGCTGGCTGTTGTCAAAAACACACATATAATATACAAGGAATTTAGCCATCAAATTATTCTTGTCCATTATTGCTCCGAGACATTTAATTTTCTCCACCTGTCTAACTATGGGTTCGTCTCATCAATACCTCGAATTTTGCTTCACTATTAATATACAGGGTAGCGCAAAAGTATGGAAACACCTGGATATCTCAAAAACTGGTAGTCCGATCTAAGCCAAATTTAGCAGATATATAGGAGTCTATAATATCTACTTGGTGTAATTTTTTCATAGCTACACTGTCATTTGTTTCCGAGATACAAAACCAACTTTTTTTTTAAATAGCAACATAGGGTGAAAATAACCTTTTTGAAAAGAGCATTTTTTTCTGAATTTAACGATGTGCTATAATAATTCTACTTTTTGGTTTTTGTCTGCAGAAAAAAATTATGATATATTTTTTATAAAGTATTAATATTATTAAACTCGGCTGCAAATACAATTATTTGTGCTGTAAGAAAATAATATGCCATCAAACCTAATAGTATTACTAAAAAAAATCTGTTTTTTTAATGAATGTTCAAAATGTTGACCATTAATTTCTTGACAAAAATGAATTCTATTAACAAAACTCCTCATCTAAGATTGTTCCTGGTCTTACACTGCTTTTTCCAAATTATGGCAGACGAAATGTACCTGCCGTAGCAACCTGGTTCCAGCAAGATGGAGCTCCACTCCATTTTAGTCAACAAGTCCAACGTCACTTAGGTGAAGTGTTTCCTGGCAGGTGGCCGGCCAGATCTGCCTCACTTCCAACGTGTTACGCAATCTGTTACAAAGTTTTGTTAATAGAATTCATTTTTGTCAAGAAATTAATGGTCGACATTTTGAACAATTATTGTAAAAGACAGATTTTTTAGTAATAATGTTAGGTTTGATGCCATATTATTTTCTTACAGCACAAATCATAATATTTGCAGCCGCGAGTTTAATAATAATAATAATTTATAAAAAAAAATATATTTTTTTTTGCAGACAAATGCCAAAAAGTAGAATTATTATAGCACATCGTTAAATTAAGAAAAAAATGCCTTTTCCAAAAAGGTTATTTTCACCCTATGTTGCTATTTAAAAAAATATAAGTTGGTTTTGTATCTCGAAAACAAATGACAGTGCAACTATGAAAAAATTACACCAAGTAGATATTATAGACACCTATATACCTGCAAAATTTAGTTTAGATGGGACTAACAGTTTTTGAGATATTCAGGTGTTTCCATACTTTTGCGCTACCCTGTATATTTAAAAAAAAGTACAAAAATGATTAAATAGAAGTTCTCAAAAGTTTCACTTTTAGGGTTGTATTTTATAGGTAAGTCCTCAAAATGTAATTTTCTATAAAATATAATAATTACATAAAATAGTGCTACACATTTTTCGATTGTAATGCCGGTCTGAAGAAGTAAATCAAAACAAGAAGGAAAGATTTCTTAATAATAAAATTTAAATTAAAACTCCGGCGTCCATAAATCTCTGAAATTACACAATGGCCACGAGTTTGAAGGTGGGTGTTCTAAAGTATACTCTGGGATTTCCATAACTAGAGGCTTTTTTCTTTTGGAATTACGTGAAATAAATTCCATCGGTGAATAAATCCCAGTAATGCGGTGTTATTATTGGATGTATCAAGACCGACACTGCCAGCAAGGTAGAGTGTAACGGGGGTTGCTATAAATACTGAACCCCCAAACGAATAAATGCCGCGGCACACGCACCTCGATACTCATGCAAATCCTAATCCCCCACAAGGCGCACCCCTCCTCTCACTCACTCCACCGTACCAGAGTCCTCCTCGCCTGGGATCCTTGAAGGATTTATGGTTTTATAAATGAAGGAACGCACATGTGTACGGCAGGTCTTTAGGTTTTGCGTTGGAAGTGATTTACACCTGATTTCTTAATTAGATGGTTTATAAATTTTGTTGTCTTTGTGTTGACACATCCAACTAGATTTTCTATCACGCAACTATGTGATACAGTATGGTGTTCATTACTCAGAAAAATAACACCTAACATCGTAGAGATCGTAGGCACAACGATCGGGTTATCATCGCTATAGAAGGAAACCATTAATATTTGATATAAACTGTAAAATTGCGCCTGTGGAAAAACCTTTTTTTTTTTCGGAAAGTTAGTACACACTTTCTTGTTAGTAAAAGCCTGATTATTTCATGACAATTTAAAACGTCAAAAAATGACACTCGTGGTTGCTAATCAACTTTCGTATTACAAGTCGATAGTTTCGAAGCACTCATGTAATTACAAGTTAGTGATAATTGTACTACTACAAATTGCCACCGACAATCGGACTAGTACTTTTAGGAAAAATGGTTTGGTTCACTGAATAGTCCTCCGAATACGATTCGTAGTCAAAGTTGGATCGACAATTTCCAAGATGGTTCCATTTATGCTAATTGCAATTGCCAATGCGATTCGTGCAAGCACTCGTCGCATTTTAATCAATTTCCAATGACATTCGTGACATCTCAGAAATTGTCGACATAATAACTTTGACTACTTATCATATTATACGTGATTATTAGGTATCTGAGCAGCACTGTGATACTGCATCGACATTATTTTGCATCACATCCAATTTTGACGCCGAATCGATTGTAAATATCGTGAAAACCGAGATCCTAAAACCGACCCCTGCGGAAGTCCGGAATTGTGAAAATTGTGGGGAACGGTAGCCATTATGTTGAACAAACTGATATCTCTCTTGAAAGTAAGTGGTAATAAGCAATAAAAGATCTTCAGAGAACCCGAAGTTATCCGGTTTACTAAGGAGCAGAAAGTGATTCACACAGCCAAATGCTTTAAAGAATGCCATATAAAAAGACATCCACCAGATAAAATTTTGTGTAAATTCTGTCTGCAATAAAATCCATAAAAATGCCAAGATAATATATTTTATTGTGAATATGTTTTTGAATTCAGGAGCAAAATGTCAAACAAAGTTCACATAGGGTGAAAAATTTAACGTGGAATTCCTTATGGCCAATTTAAAAATAAGACGCAGTGTATGTCGCAGACTATTGATGAAATTAGTCATTCCGTGAAAAACCTAGTTATTGGCCGTAAAGCCTATATTAAAACTACGTCGTTTGACTAGTCGATTAGCACTTACTCATTTGTTGAAACGTCAAATATCTTCTACATCCAAGTTCAAAACAACATTCAAATCGAGAAACATGAGAGATTATTTCATCAAAATTTGAATACACGTAGAGCGATACAAGTGGAGTCTTCTCGACAATTTTATTATTTCAGACATTTCCAGAACATCATCGATGACGTTATCCTCTAGATGTGTACGGAATATATACTCCAGACAATAACGTTAGACCATCTCCAGCATGTTGTAGTTGTTTATGACCTCATAATCTCGATGTGTACCCCGTATATACAGGGTGTTATGGAAGTCCTAGAAGAAAATTTAACCACAACCCAATAAACACATGCACGTTCTTTTAACGTGGAGAAGTCGTGTATGTGGTTGATAACACGTTTATGGTTGAAAATATCACGTTATATTTTGGTAATACCTTACACGTTATTTCAACGTATTTTACGTAACGTAAATTCAACGTTGATTTACAATAAAATAATGACTACGTATCTACAAATTACGACGATTCAATGTTAAAAGATTACGTTATTTTTCAGTATTATATATGACGCAATAAAGACGTTTAATCAATATTGTTAATCAACGAAAGGTACATAATGTGGATAAAATATAAGTTATTTGCCACGTGCAGTTCTGACGTTTGTTTCTAGTGAAATTATTTACATTAAATACACGTGTTTTTCTAATGTCATATAGGCGTGTTTGTCGTCGTTTATTTTTCGTAAAATTCTTACATTAAGTACACGTGTTTTTCTAATCAAATAAAAAATAAAAATACCTAAGGAGTGAAAGAGTTCCAGCAGGGTATAAAAAATCATCATCATGGTGTAGTCCTATAGGTTTTTGGGTTTAAAAGGAGGTTTTTCAATTTACTTCCCTTATTTTTTTATTATTGTATTTTACTTTACCTCAATTTACTTTTTTTTATAAAAAATCATGTTAAAAAATATATATTTATTATATAAATCATAACTTAAATCAAATTATATAAAATAGAAAAGAACGAATGGCGGTCTAAATTATTATTTTTGACTATTATTTCTCGTAAAATTTTAACATTAAATACACGTGTTTTTCTAGTCATCTATACTACAAATAAAAACGCATCCGAGGCGTGTTTTGGCGCCGTTTACTTTTCGTGAAATTTTCACGTTAAGTATACGTGTTTTTCTAGGGAAATAAGCACTAGAAAGAACGTATTCCATTTCATATTATTAGGAGTGTTTTGTGGTCAACTTTATAAGTCACTAAGTGGTTTCAAAGACAAAAATGATGATTTTAAAATACATAATGTATAATAATCCTATTTGGGTAAAATATAAGTAATTTTTGACGTTAATTTCTCGTGAAATTTTTACAATAAATTCACGTGTTTATATAGTCATATAATTATATAGTACATTGTATAGTACTTTTAGGTACTACAAAGAAACGCATGCCATTATTGGCGTCTTTCACAGATTAGATATGGGCGGTTTTTGCGCCAAGTTTAGAAGCCACTGTAAATTGTTTGCTGCGGGTTATAAAACATAATATGTAAATTTTTTATTTGAATCACATTTTAAATAAAATAGAATGGTTATAAAAGTTAAAAGTAGAAACAATAGAAATATTTAGTAAGACTAGAATTTCTTTCATAATTTTTACGAAACATGGTAACAACTAAGTTAGCTCTTGTAAACATTTGGCACCCCGAATTTTACCCAAACAACCTTGAAAGTTTGACGTTTTCTCGTGGTTGAAGTGTTTTAGGATCATCTCGCCCGCCCAGTTCGCAATAGAGATGAACAGTTGCTCTTTGAGAATTCATATAATTATTATTATTATTAAATTAAAATTCAAAAATTAAATTGTCATTCCCTATTCTATTATGGTGTTAATGTTATAAAAAATTACAAAAACTCTTCTAACCCAACGGCAAAGAAATAATTCAATGTAGGTAGCTATATTTACTTACGTAGATAGGCACTTACAAATATTAATTTAAATGTGTTTGTAAAGTTGAAAACAAAAATTAAGATCTTTAATTATTACGGTTAATCAACGAAATTAATAAATATTGGTAATGTCTGGTAATGTGAAACGCTGTGAAGTAAGTGAAGGTGTCAAAACACCAGCGAAAAGATTAAAAATAAAACAACGAATCTCTTTTGAGAGTCGTGTCGCGAAGTTTGAGTGTGTCTTTGACCAGAGAAGAGCTTGGTGTTGGTCAGGGAATGAATAGTTTTTCAAAACGAAATTAAAAGCAGGTATAATTAAGGGATAATTTGAAACATACGTTGAGAAGTTTTACCGTTTAGGCGCTGGAATTTTGAGAAGAACGGATATTGGTTTATGATGGGGGCTGAAGGTTGAGGAACCGACGACGCGAACGTAATTTTATTGTCGAAAATAAATAAATTGTAAGTCAAAAGTGGTACTCCATGTAAGACCTGGCCTTCTTTATTATAAAAATAATTATAGTTATAGTTATATAGTTTATAATATTAGTAGTACATAGTTGATATTATAATTTTTTGCATACTTTCTATTCATATTTATACATTATAATAGATTTGAACTTTTGTAAAACATTTTTTTTGTTTGTTTTATAATATACTTATTTCCTAAAATCACCTAAAAACGACGTATTTTAGAATATCTTTAAAATACGTTTACAGAACGTTTTGTTGAGACATTGAAAATGACGTTTAATTCAGAAAATCAACACGTCTTTTCAACCTGGTAAAAACACCACAATGAGACGTGTTTTATGAGACGTTTCTAACACGTCATTTTTACACGTCAAAAGTAATGTTGATTTCGGCGACATCGTAACGTCTATTCAACGGTTGGTAGGTACTCGTTTGTTTTACGTTTTTTTCACGTTGTTTTGTTTACGGAAAATCAGTACGTCTTAACAACATGGTACAATCACGTAAAAAAAAACGTGTTTTACTAGACGTTATAACACGTCATATTTACACGTCGAAAGTAACGTTGAAGTTAGCGACATCGTAACGTCTATACAACCGCTGGTACTCGTTTTTTTTACGTTTTTCTCACGTGGTTGTGTTAACTGGGAACTAGAACTCGTCAAAATAAACATTTTTTCTATTTACCACTGTTGAAATCTGCGATTTGTTGAACATTTTTCTGGCCCCTTATTTCACCCTCTGTCTATGCCTACATGAACTTGAACGCATCAGAACGTTTTCGTCGAACGAATTAAACACCTTCCAACTTTTGTGGGACAAAAAATTTGTCGTTGATAGTAAATTTTAGTTATCAGTTGAATGTCGCGCAGCTATGTATTGTTATGACTCTAGATTTCGGACGTCCCAGATGTAATCGCGATTTGGAAATTGAACCTGAAATTTTTAAGTATTCGAAGATGTATTGTGCTGCGAAATGTATTCGAAGTGTCGGTGTGTCATCATTTACCGTTTATCGCACGTACAACAACAAAGATTATCCCTGATGTAGGTTAGAGACTTTATTATTACATGCTAACCGACTTCAATATTATGCATATTGTGGTAGGTGGGTACATGTTTCCATTTAAACAGTTTTTATTTGGATTCGTTTATAGGGTAAAGTTCTTGTATGAACGTGGGTCCATAGGCGGGTATTGGTTTTAGGGGTCAAACCATTCTTATTTTCAACTCCGTAAGCGAGCGTTTGCGAAAAAAAATTATAGATAAAAAAAATTATTTTGACGATTTCTATTTGTGGTTAAATTTTCTGCTAAGACTTCCATAATATTCTGTATTTGGGAAGATCACACTGTCTCGAACACGGGAGTAAAGAGAGGGCCATTAATTACGCCATTGAGGTCCACGTTCGTTACAATACCAATAATGTATTTTTTTATATAATCGATCGTTTATTTGCAGTGTAAATTAGCTCTGTATATCAAAAGTTGAAGTAACACATTTAAAACATTTTGAGGTTAGAATACCCTTAACTCCTCGATTTCATAATGATTTCAAGATTTTTAAGCAGCTTTATTTTATGCAGTGTTCATTTAAATTTTGTAATTTTGTAATAAACTTTGAATGCTGTTGTTCTTAGAAAAAAGATTTCACAAATAATGTCATTTTAAGTCAGTTACAAGGTTTGCCGGCTTTACCGTTATTGACTAGGCTTTTTGCGGAATGACTGATTTCACCATATTAGTAAATTGATAAATAGGATTTGACTGAGATTGTTAAATAATGCTGCTTAATAGCTACTACGACAGCAACACCTCTTTTACGATTAACAGTGATAATTACGATCAGATCCTCAAATTTGGTAAAAATTTGTAAAAACTGTCAAGTACAATTTCATTTAGTCAAGTTTCAATAAAAGTGATTAGGTCGTACATTTCCAAATATGAAGAGTGATATGTCTCCTATTTTGTGTTCCTTTACTGTTGAGAATTTCAGTTTGCACAATTCTTAAATCCGTATGTGTGGTAAAGGCGTCGTAAGATCATCTGTATCATATTAACTAGAGTGAGCGGCAAAAGTTATTTTTTTTTTAAATAGAGACCCCCTATTTTTTTTTTCTTGATTCAGATAGCCCTTTTAATTGTCTAAACGACAGTATAAAAATTTTGTTATCTTACATAATGAAAGTTTTGAGAAAAAAAAATTAAATTGGATTTTTTTCTGACAAAAAAAAAACAAGTCAAAAAATCAAGTAGGTAAATCAAACAGTCAAATGGGACTGTCAGTTTCATTTGTATGTGTAAATTGTTTTACAAAACTTTCTCGAAAATGGTTCATTTAACAGAAACACAACGTATAGAAATTTTAATTTTGATTGTGTGCGGGGATAAAACTAGAACCCAACACGAAATTTGCAATTTGTTCAATACAAAGTATCCAGATAAATTTAGAAGAACTGGGCATGTTAAAGCGATTAGAAGAACGGGTCGTCCAAAAATTAACGAAGATACGTCCTTGTAGAAAATTTTCACAAATGACAATGATCAGACTTTAGTAAATAATAATTTGTGGTTCCAGCAAGACGGTGCACTGCCACACTTTGCACTTCCTGTTCGCCATTACTTGAACAATTAATTAACTTATTTAAAGTCTAAGATTTATGTTAGACCACAGGTACTAGAAGATTTCAAGGTTGGGATTCGATACGAAATAAGTACAATTAGTGAAGAAGTAGTTCATAATGTCCAAAAGGAATTTGTTCATAGACTTGCTTATTGTCAACAAGCTTTCGTTATAAAATTTATTGAAGTGAAAATTTCTTTAGCGGAGCTGAGCACTTTTTTGGATGGGTAAAAATTGTTAAACTCGCGTCAGGACGTGGCCTGATCGAAAATTCGTAAGACGGAGGGAGGTATCTCTTTGTTGCGAGTTTCAGAAGAAATAATCGTCCAGCGGGAAGAGTAGCTATTTATCAAAATATGAATACAGTTCATTATTGCACAAATTATATAGATGTGCATGCGAAATACACCAGCATGTTTAAGGGAATTGAACGCGGCTTTATTTGACTATAACATGGATAGGAAGAAAACACTAGACGGTCCAAAAAATTATTGTTTAGTTTTGGAATTACTTAATCATTAACACATCTACCACTTCAATTTTTGGTTTAACATTTGAATCATGATCAATACTAAAGTAGAATATCCCTCAAAATCAAATAAAAACATCTTATCTGATAACAGGTTGAATCCGTAATGAGAAGACCAAAATCAACCAAAACTTGAAAAAAATCAGTTATGAAATAAACTTTGTACGAATCTGCTTTCGATTATAAAAACAAATCCTTAAATCATTGTTGAAATAACCGAATCGTTTCTTTGTTTTTTCAAAATTTGTAGTGCGATGCAAATTTCCTATCTCCGTCGTACATAATATAAGATGCAATAGTGTTATCTCCTACCGTTTGAACTGGAGACGTACAATCAGCCCGAGCGTTACTGAACAGAACGTCGCGTGTTCATGGTAAAAACTTCTTAGGTCCACAACTTTCGGCGCGAAGCAATTAGTTTATTTTTTTCTAATAATAATGGGAAATTTGAGGAAGAATGCTATAAAAATATATCCTTCCGCTCATCGAAAAAATAGACGTTTAGCGCAATTAAAAGCAGTGAAAAAAAAACACAGCTAAGGTAAAACTATAAAACCATGTGATTCATTTTATAATTATTATTTGTAGTGAAAACATACATACGGTCTCTTCAGAGATCAGTTCTGTGAGAAGTGATATGTTGGAAAAAAGGTAAATGATATGATTTTAAAGTCAAATAAGGTATTTTCAGTTATTTGTATATATTATTATTTAATTATGCATATAGACTTGACTTCTGATATTTTTTTTACTATGAAATAACCTTGAACTCTCTCATAATAATTTTAATTACAATATCTATTAATATTTGGGGCAAGTCAGCCCCTGTCGATAGCGCAAGTGGACCCTTAGTCGGTCAGTCATTTCTGAATGGTCACTCCGCTGATTATTCATAGCAACAACTGCGCTGGTAGACTGCACTGCAGTCATCTCTCTCCTCGCACTGTGTAGCAATTAATGCGTAGGAGTGAAAAAACCAATGTGACATGTGAAATAGATTTCTTTAAAATTTGACGTGGGCAAAACTCTGTCTTATGAAGTCGCGACCAATACCCTTAATGCTACTGTTTCTGATATCGGCGATATGTGTATAAGTCGTTGCCACTCTGGTGATAATCAGTTCATTATTATGGTTGCCGTTTACATTTCTCCAGATAAGTCATTGCGTGCTATACGCGACTTCTTGTATGAAAATTTATTAATTTATTCTCATGACGCATCTGCATTGCTTAAAAAAAAATTGAGAAAAGCTTTGATGATTTGCCAATGATTTTTAGTGGAGATTTCAACATAAACTTTGCAGACGATAAAAATCAACTATTAATTGAATTTTTGAATAATGAATTTGGTTTAACGATGTCAAATGATCGCAATCTTAGCACAACGAAATACAAAACTACTATTGATGCGGTCTTTATTAGACATTTAAATAGATTTGAATCAAAATTGTTCGTTTCTTACTTCAGCTACCATAAACCTATTGTATGAGTTTTAGAGATTGGCGTTGATGATGCTGGTAATGATGATGGTGAAAGAGTCGTTGAAATTATGGATGAAAGTTGATTTTTCTGAGAGATAAACTTTTTAATATAAAATAATAACTGTAATAGTTCTGAAGTGTTTTAATGTAATATAAATTGTCATGATTGTGTACGATTGCGCAATAAATGAATATTGTATTTTACCACATAAATGATAGTACTTTTATACTGATAAATAAAGCAATTCGTGCGAAATTATTCCCTAACCATTCCAAAATATTCAAAAATGCACAACGTTAATGTTCAAGTTTTCACTTCTGCCGGCACTCCCGGAGTGCAACCCGTTGTTTTTTTCCATCTTTTTTTTTTTCTCAAAACTTTCCTTATGTAAGATAACAAAATTTTTACACTGTCGTGTAGACAATAAATTAAAGGGGCTATCAGAATCAAGAAAAAAAAATAGGGGGTTTCTATTTAAAAAAAAATCGATGACGTCATCGCTCGAAAACAAATGACTGGTTGAAATTTTATTCGGTATAAAAATATGTATTTTTATAACCTAATATTGACCCGTCTAAAGATTTCTTTGAAAAAAAAAATTGTTTAATTTTTAATGAATTTATTCCATACTTTTGCCGCTCACTGATAATAAAAATGAAATGCTGTTCGTTGGTTAGAACATAGCTTGAGAACGGCTAGACCGATTTTTAAAATTTTTTGTTTTGATATTCGTAATAGTCCAAATAAGGTTCTTATGGAAATAAAAATTCGAAAAGTTGCTCGGAAAATTGGAAAATTCGAGAAAAACTGAAAGTACGTGCGTAAATTAATATTTAAGTGATGTTCGTTGGTAAGCGCATCACTTGAGAACAGCTGAACTGATTTGGCTAATTTCTTTTTAAATATGTTCGTCATAGCCTAAATAAGGTTTATAGGGAAAGAAAAATTGGTTCCCTGAAGGGAAAAACTGAAAGTTCTTTTTTATATGAGATTTTTATATTTTTATATGCGTAATTCTTTTTTTGTTTTGCTCGTTGTGGTCCTGGAAAAGTTTTCAGGAAAATAAGATTCGGGACAATTACAAAGGAAAGTCGGAAAATTCGGACAAGCTGCAAAAATCTTCGTATGCACTCTCGATCATAACTGACGATAGGAACGACATATTTGGTTGAATCTTTTTTTGTTTTGTTCGTTATGTTAGAACAAATTTATTGAAATTTTGACAGGACAACGTCAATCCGGTCATCTAGTAGGCTTCTTTTTTATATTACATAATAGAATTATTGGAAGTATCAAACCTTGTGTAGGCTAAATGTCAAATTTTGTTGTCCACACATTATTTCTCGATATCTCCCTAATAAAATAATCTTGTCGATTCACCACTTTAATGATTAACAAGGTGGTCGTGATAAGATGAGGTTTTGTAAGAAGAAACTTAACCGTGATTGTGTCGTGAGAAAGGTCCATGTGTCTTTAATGTATGAACCCTCATAACTAGATTAAACGAGGGGCCACCTTTAGTGCTTTGAGTGTTAAGGGGGTACTGCAGCTATGAATTTGCAACGTGTTGTGTGGGACAGGATTCTGACCTTATTTTTGATCCAAATTAAAAAAATAAAAAAAGGACTCGTTGAGAAAGGTTGAAGGACGGTACCTACGAAGTCCTTTTTTTCGAAAAGTCCATAGGGACTTTGCTAAAGACGCTCAAACATATGTTATTTTTGCATCAAAGTTTTGATTGTACCAAAGGGAAAAAATCAAAAAAGGACTTCGTAAGTACCGACGTTGAACTTTCTTCTTTTCATGAAACAAAAGATTTTTGAAATCTATCAAAGGGTTGTCGAGTAATCTTGGCTCAAGTGAACCCATGTTTTGGAACAATTTAATATAGGCAACCGAGAAGTAATTCAAAGATGACGTAGGGCAGTCGATATATTGAATATCGCGGAACATGAAACGCTGTTTTGTATTCGACTTCTGGATACTGTTTTTAAAACAACCAAGCTCCACTTGTAAACAAAGAGCTGATATTTTTTCGCTCGACTATTGTGTTTAATTTGTACGTATAATTCCATAGGAAAGAGAAACATATTTTTTCTTTCATATTTTTCAGCATCTACGGTCACGGCATATTACGTAAGCATTAATTATAATGTGGTACATATGTATACAGGGTGTACCAACTAAAATTTGTACCCCCCAAAAATTCGAATTTCGAAATATGTACTCAGAAGAAAACGCTCGAACAGGTCAATTTTGTTATCAAGGGGGACCAAATTGTACCAAACTTTCAAGTCTTAGATCTCACCCCTTTAGCCAGGGGAGCCACCCCTTATTTAGATGGCATGGAGGGGGGGGGGGTCGTGTGATACATCATTTTAAAGCTTATTCAATTCTCTATCCAGATTTACTTTTATCGATTCGTTTCTACAAAAAAGCATGAATTCGTTCTTTTCCAAATCTACATAAAACACTCAACTAAAATTTGTACCCCCCAACAATTTCAATTTCGAAAGACTCGAAACGCTCGAACAGGTTTAGTTATCACGGGGAACCAAATTTTCAAGTCTTGGATCTCACCCCCCTAGCCAGGGTAGCCACTCCCTTAAAAAAATTAAATGGTATGAGGGTCATGTGATACATCATTTTAAAGCTTATTCAATTCTCTATCAAGACCTACTATTATCAATTTGTTTCGCCAAAAAAAAACATGAATTTGTTATTTTCCAAATCAAAAGTATTTGATGTAGACTTGGAAAATAACAAATTCATACTCTTTTTTGTAGAGACCAATCGATAAAAGTAGGTCTAGATAGACAATTGAATAAGCTTTAAAATTATTTATCACACGACCCCCATGCCATTTAATTTTTTAACGGGGTGGCTCCCCTGGCTAAAGGGGTGAGATACAAGACTTGAAAGTTTGGGACAATTTGGTCCCCCTTGATAACAAAATTGACCTGTTTGAGCATTTCGAAATTCAAATTTTTAGGGGGTACAAATTTTTGTAAAGTATTTTATGTAGATTTGGAAAATATCGAATTCATGCGTTCTTTTTGAAGAAAGGAATCCATAAATGTTGGGTCTGAATAGAGAATCGAATAAGCTTTAAAATGATTAAGGGGGTGGATCCCCTGGTTAAAGGGGTGAGATACAAGACTTGAAAGTTTGGTAGAATTTGGTTCTCCTTGATAACAAAATTGACCTGCTTGAGCGTTTTCTTGTGAGTTTCGGAATTGGAATTGTTAGGGGGTACAAATTTTAGTTGGGACACCCGGTATATAATATGTAGGTGTCACCAATTTTAAATTGTTAACGTAGGATTTTTATTGTAAAACATTGCAGTACAAGTACTTGTTTTTAATGTGTTAAATGTGATTCTAACACTATTATGTTAGAAATGTAAATACACAATAATTTGAAGGGTGTTAGGAGAAAACCGTTATTGTCAGTCCGTGCTAGTTTTGAGAAAACTGAATTTTAATGTTTCAAACGTCGTCAGATCAATGCTATGGGAGGGAGGACAATTAAAAAAATTATCCATGCTGAAAATACATTTGTTTAACTGGCACGACAACATAGATGAAAAAATTGGGCATTAAAGCAAAGTTAAACCGAAAAATCTTACGTTACCACCGCCTATTTTGGGAGAAAACAATGAATGTCACTTTAATCATTGCACAAAATACAATTTTTGTAGATATTATGTTAATGAATGTCAAAAATATTTTTATAGTAATCTTACGGGAAAGTAATTTAATTTTTAATTTGACGTTTTGATGGGCCAGCTACTCCAGTGTTTTTTCTTATGAGGGATTTTTTGATACGTCTCCTTATAGTCTTCTATCTCGCAAAATTTTGATAAGGATATTAACGTTGCCTGAGCCGGGCGGGTTCGTGGATTTAAAGAATACGTGCACTACCACAATTACTAAATTTTATTAAAATTAGCGGTTTGGACTTTGTACTTGCACGGCTGATTATTCATGATAACTCTGATTGGTCACTATCTGGTTCCACTTTCTTCGCTGACTAACTTCTTGTTCACTGCTCTTCTAGTATATCACTGACTGGACACGTCGTTTGCTCCCTTTTTTATGTCCCTCCAAGTGTTTTCGATCCCCTATCTGTCTAGAAAACGTTCTGTAATGATGATTTCTTTCCTTCCGGTGCGAACGTCGTCTAGAGAACGTTCCGAAATGATGACATCATCCTATGTGAACATTCGGGCAGGTACTTGTCCTGATACAATACGACTTCCGGCGCAACCGTCGTCTCGAAAACGTTCTGGAATGATGACATCATGCGCTGTGAACACTCGTGCAGGTAGTTGAACTCGACTCGATGCGACTTTCGGCGCGACCGGCGTCGCAATATGTCCATGTATTTTTCCGAGCTTATAGGTATGAGATTAAAGTATGATTGAGATGGTAACTCAAATTCTCCAATATACCTATACCAGATGCTCTATTTGTCAATCGAATTAGTGATAGCAGCATAGAACCATTGTATGAATATCTATGACATATAGCACGGGGATGCCTATCCAATGCTTCAACCTCCTTCATCTTCTGCATGGCAAATGGTAATTTTTGGCATATTTTTGTGTCAAAACCTCGGTCCATTTCTTCACATAGCTTTGATCTACTAAAATTACAACAAATGCGTGATTCCGTGGACTTTTGAACTTCGCTTAAATTAAAAAACTTAAAAATTGCGTAAACTTGGACTTTAAAATTTCCATCATCTTCTTTATTCTCACAGTGTAGTAATAACTTGCTTCATGAAACCTTGCATTTTCTTCGTCCTTTAGGATTTAGAGTAATTAAGGAACATAAGTAGCAATTTTGTTCGTTGTTGGTCGTCAAAGAGTTAATGTGGTTCAAAAGGAATTGCCTTTTTATTAATAACAAAATTTGCCGAACTCGTGAGATTGCACACACATTTTTTTTTCGAACTTCATACATTCTGATGCCTGTTTTCTTTAGCTTTTGCTATCTAAAGAAAAAAAAAAACGAAATAGGTCTGCAACTGTATTCTATCCTATTAAACGCGGAGAGCTCGGGATTCAACAATTTCCCCACTCCAACTATCGCATATGTGCCAAGTGAGAACGCTATATGAAGCATCTATGAGAAAGAGCAGTTGAAACGTATATTATGGAACAACTGCCAAATTGGCGACTGAGGGCGTGCAGGCTTGGTGCGGTCTTTTGTGGGACGTTGCCCACGGGTTTGGGTAGTAGATACTTATTCGATAACTTCGATAACTTGCATTGTATTAACCACGTAAAAACCTGACTATTATAAAGAATATATTTTTCAATGACATTCAATGCTTTCTCCCTATTTGCACTCGACATCCAATGTTTTCTCCCTACACGGTATTTGTAATCCTATACACAGCGATGTTTTCTCCCGACCTCAAAACACCATCCGTTAGTAGCAATGGTTAATAGTAGGATGGCACCCCTAGTTCATTTTTTAAAATAAAATGACATTAACGGTTTTCTCCCGACACCCTTCATTTGATACATTAAAAACATTATTTTGTTTAATCACGCTCTATTTAATTTATCTGTTTTATCCTTTGGTCCAGGACAAACTAATTTCAATCATATTTATATTTCGGCAAATCCACAATCTGAGAACTCAAATAATTAATCTAATCCGTAAATGAAGATAATGAGTTCCCAACTAAATTATTCACGGCAGATCTTTTTCTGAGAAGTAATCGAGCCGAGCGCTCGACGTAGCTCGACACTCAAGCAGTAGTAGATATCAAACACAGTATCAACAATAAAATTTTCCGCACGTAGGTATCTTATGTCTTATTCCGAACTTTGCGGTACTCACCAACACAGATTTTTAAGATGCGTGCAGTGCCCCCTTAATAAAGAACGTCTGTGCAGTGTGTACCCTCCTTTCCTTTGGTTTTATACTTGCATGACAGGTAAGTAACATTTTTCTTCGTGTGACTGAAATCGAACTAAGCAGTTTTTTGGACCGTCGCCGTTCATTTCATCTTGATCGAATTACAAGTCGAGAAATACGAGTTTCTTTAAAATATTGATGTATGTGGTACGCCTCTTCTTGCCAGTTAGGAAATATGTATTCGATCCCCGCCCAATGTATCAAGTGTAGGGAGACGCGTTTAACGTAATTTATTTATGTCTTCGGTAAGAGGGAAATTCGTAAATATTTCTTGAACTAAGCGGTAAGGTTGATTCGTGGGTGGCCACAATAGATGGTGCAGCTCCCTTCATTTCGTTATCCTCTACTTCACTAACACCATTGTTCAAGTCTAATGGAAATCCATTAATAATAAATCAGTAAGACCACCGCATTTTCAAAGTTATTACATAGGGCGAAATCAGGTGTGTTGCCAAATGTATTCTGTGCATGACGTGAATTAAATTATTCAATACTTAACCATGATTTGCAAGAGCATTTTAAAGCGCCGCAACGTAATAGAGCTCACACCATTAATCATATTAGCACGGTTTTATTTTTTGGGACGAGCTTTGATGAACTTACTTCACCGACAAGTTTCATAAATTAAGTAAATGGATTACAACGCAAACACGTAGATCGTAGATTTCTCTCTAATTTTGTTAGTTCAAACGTGCCACCCAATAAAAATCTTCTCGACTTCTAGCCGGTGTCCGTAGTAGTTTCAGGCAAACCCAACTAACTTGACAACAATAAATTTAATTTAACGACAAATCTGATTAGGACGCTGCAGCAGTAAATATTTTCATATGGTAAGTAAGTAATTGTCAAGGATGTGGGTAGCGGAGACGATGAAAGAGAGTTATGTTCTTATTATGATTTATTTGTTAATCTGGAAAACGGTCAAAACCGTTGTTAACAAAATATTATTTATCACACTGCACTATAGTGTAAAAAGGACCACAAAGAAGTGCGTCTAAGGCGACAAATGGCTTTAAGTTTTAACAGAAGTCTGTAAAGTGGTGCCCACCTATATCGCGTGTAGATAATAAATTGAAGTCTGAATTTAATCTGATGTTGACATGTACGGTAAGCTGGAAATATTGCCCATTCTTCCCGAAGAGAGTAAAGAAAACACATTAAACCCATCGAGAATAAATACTTTGAGTTCAGTTAAATTAACTGGTTAATAATCAAACCTGGAAGGCTGGAAAACTAAAGCTAATACTTCTGGCGTGTTTTGAAGACCTTTCCAAATTGTGAGTTAATTATTTATTCAGTGCTAAGATCCGATATTTCATTGATGTTGACATAATAATCACACATTCAAATTACCAAAATGCTGTCGTTCAGCGACGATAAAAGTGAAAATAATAACAATAGAAAAACACAGGATAAGTAAGAAAAACAACATAATGAAAGAAAAAAACTCGGCCGAGATGAATGACAGAAAGGAAATAGCGGTCAGTAGAGTAATTTAACTACTCTGGAAAGAAACTAGTACCTCCAACTACCGTGCGTTTAAATTATAAATTAGAGTAGGCTGTGAAATTTAAATTAGGTTGGCACTACTAACTTTTGAGAATTTGGTTTAATATTTGGTGTCAAAGTGACTTTAAAAAACGGTCACAAAATACTGAATGGAAGTATTCTATAGATCGCTGTGTTAAAGGTTTTTCGAAATACCTACCCTAATTTTCCTGCAGATTATTATCAAAAATTAGTCAAATTATTTCGTTTTCCGGTATCTCAAAAACACCGAAATTAAAAATAACCCGCACAATCTTGAAGAACTACAAGAGGCAATTTTTAATGCTTGCAACGCTATATATAACCTTACAGATGTAGGAAAATGCATTTGAAAATATGAATCGGAGAGTTAACAGTTGCATTGAAGCTGGGGGAGAACACTTTGAACATTTGCTGTAATTCTCAATAAACCTACATTCTTTGTTAGTGTTTTATTTTCTTTAAATTAAAACAATTTCACATGAAAAACATAAACGTCACAATGTTTAGAAAATAACCTCAAATTTTACTGTCAGTCAATTTGCAGGCTGGGCATAATAGATAACCCGCATACTCTAATTTATGACTTAAATGATCTCATGGTATATTCGTATACAGGGTAACTACCTACTGTAACCGTTCAGCGGAAATGACATTTATGAAGGCAATAGATATTTGTGTATTAAGAGCGCAAAATTATGTATTGCCGATTGCGGCCGCACAAAAGTTCTACAATCCAGTAGTTAATACCAATAATAATTATTATTAAAATTAACATTCTGTAAAGTTTTATTTACATTATATGACATTATTTATTAATGAATTCACTTAATTATTGGAGATTTGAAAATTAAACGTTTAATATTTACAATTCTTTATATTTGAACAAAAGATCACCGATGGTCGATGTTCTGAGAGTCTGAATAGCCCTACGACCCCAGAATACATTACAATTAGTTATAACAATTCCAGACGATGGTGTCTTCTTGTAACCAACTCAACAATTTGCGCTGTAGATGATCCGCTTCCACCGAAGATTTTTTTTTCAGTTTTGGCACGATATCAACTCCTCGATCAATCGCAAAAAGGAAATCCGCAATTCAAGTTCATTCCAGCAGAGGGACCTACTAGTCAGCATACACGACCATTAGACACGCCCACGCTGGATATACAGGGTGAAATGGAAATGGTTACAAATATTTTGGGAGTGGTAGAACTCCTCAATAGATAGTTAAGGAAGATTATTGCAGACAATCATAAAAGACCAATCATGTTGTTATTTGATTATGACTCTTTACAATTCTAGATGTTATTCGAATTGCAGGTAATTTCAGCTGCTATAGGCTGCTGCCTCCTCAGCGAAGGGAGTCCAGGATCTTCATGCAAAGTGATTTGCATACACACACGGTTGCGGCCTCTGACTCGATCCGCACATTTGAGCAGCAGAAACAGATCTGGAAAACAGAAGAAAACCGTCGTGCTCTGGTGCTGGGCGTCGTTTCAGGATTCAGGCCTGGTCGTGGGTCCTCTGACTGTCCTGCAACAGTGTGGCGAACAGTACGACTTCATGAGAAGAGTGAAGAGAAGGATAGAGAGAAAGAAAGGAGTAAGGAAAGAAGTGAGACGTTACTGGAACGTCTCCATCTGTCTGTCTCGTGGTGTTGTTGGTCCATTGCTGTTGCGGAGTCACTATTCCGAAGTCGCCGGCTGATAACTCTGCATTTCCGATTTCCTGGAATCCGGTAGGAATCTGTAAGACAAACAGAGCAGAACACTCTCAGAAACAAGTGTGTGAGCTCTCCCATGGTGGAGGAATCGGAAAGCGATGGAAATAGAATGTTGGAATAGATCGGAGGGCAGTGTCGTGCGGTGGATCGGAAATACATAGAGAATTTGGGTGAAGGGAGAGAAAGACGAGAGAGAAGAGTGCACCATACCGTTCGTAAACATCGATAAAAATCTAAAATTAAAGAACAAGACACATCAGGTTAGAAATAATAGTCAACGTTAAGCACAGATAAACTAAGAAATCATTTAGTCGAATTGATCTATTTTTTGTGGAACTTTACAATTTCTGATTTTTTACCAGGTCATTACTGATCATTCCGATCATTTCACAGTGGCTATAAATAAATTCCAACTGCAACTGCAAGCTGTAAATAAAGGGTGTTCAATCAGTTTTGTACACTTATTCTACCGTACCCCACCTTAGATTAGGTGTTGAGGGGTGTGAGGGAATTTGCTCCCCTCACCGACACTTAGACCACACCGCGGGCCCATTGTGTCACCCCCTTGCGTCCCTCATTCCTGTCTCTCATCCAGCCATCCGACGTTGTCGAAAAAAGCTAGGATGGTTCCAGGCGAGGTACACCTCAAGTTGGCCCAGCTGGGCCATGTCTCCCCCAGTATGGACTTTCTGGTCGAAGCGAGAGCCGGACATTCCCGTAGGATATGTTCGAGAGTCTCGTCCTCCTCTAAACACCCCCTGCACGTTGGGTCGTTGACCACCCCCATCACGTGGAGGTGTTTATTTAGCCTGCAGTGACCGGTCCAGACGCCCACCAAAAGGCGGAGTCTGTCCCTTGACAAATGCAGACAGGACTTGGGTCTTTTAAAGCAAGGGTTTTTGATAAAAATCTTGCTTTGTCTGCAGCCTGTTGTCGTTTCCCATCTAGCACAGTGTCTAGAATGGGTGTCAGTTTTGATCAGGTTTGAGAGGTAGCGATTGGCTGGTCGGATGAGCGGTTCGGTTCCATCCGGTGTTCCCGTTGCACCCTGTCGAGCCAGCTCGTCGGCCCTCTCATTCCCCTCATTACCGTTATGTCCTCGAACCCATCTTAGCTCAACGACATTGTTTAGTGCTATTCTCGACAGTGCCAGATGGCAGTCATGTACCACTTGAGAGGTAATCCTGCCACTGGCCAGAGCCCGCAGAGCTGCTCGACTGTCGCTGAAGAAGCACATCGTTTTCTCACTGACATTGCGCCCAGTGATTTCTGTGGCACCCCTAAGAATGGCCGCGATCTCCGTCTGGATAATACTGGCACATTCTCCTAGGGTTGCGCTGAGATTGCAGTTCATTTCGGGGATGTGAATTCCCGCTCCAGAGCCTGCTTTCGTTTTTGATCCATCCGTGAAGATTGAAATCTCAAACTTCGGATGTTCTTCTGTATCCATATGCACTGAATAGGATTTTTCGAAAGCATATTGAGGACAGATACTGTCCGATCCCGCACCCAGGAGAGGTATTCTGTGGAGTCCCTCGCTCAAGATGCGGGCGTGCCCGCGTTCTGATTTCCCAGCTTTCCAAAGGTTACCTTCCCGCAGCCTACGAGCGGAGGCAAGTGCCATGCCCTCGACGAAGAGATCGATGGGAGGCAGACACAGGATAGCCTCCAGAGCTGCGGTCGGGGTGGTTCTCATGGCGCCCGTCACAGCGACACATGCCATCCGTTGGATGCGTCCGAGACGTGTCATCGTTGTTTTTTGTCTGACTCTTTGCCACCAGACAATTGCTCCGTAGCTCAGCATCGGTCTGATGACGACCGTGTAGAGCCAGAGGGTAATCCTGGGTGTTAAGCCCCAGGACCTTCCCACCGCTCTCCTACACTGCCACAGGGCGACGCTAGCTTTGTCTATTTTGCTCTCCAGGTGCTTTTTCCAAGACAGCTTATGATCCGGGTACTTATACTCCAGGTACTTCACATCATGCGAGAGTTTCAGCTTGACGCCGTTAAGGGAGGGCAGCCTTAGCTGTCCCATCTTCCTTCTGTTCGTGAAGAGGACTAACTCTGTCTTTTGTGGATTCACAGCCAGAGCCTCCTTCTTACACCATTTTTGTACCAGGCAGAGTGCTGTCTGCATAAGGTCGCATAGTACATTTTCATCTGTGTATCCGATAGTGTAGAATCCCGCCTCGTTGAGTGTGCATAGAAGGTCGTCCACTACTATGTCCCATAGCAATGAGGAGAGAACTCCCCCCTGAGGACAGCCCTTCTTAACCACTCCTCGAGTAGTTGCGTCAGCTACACTAATCTGTACGGTTCTGCAGTCCAGCACCCGCCGAATCCAGCTACCTACTTGCTGCCCCGGATCCTTTGACAGGATTTTCATCAGCCGGGCAGCGGTGGTGGTACATTCGAGGTCCCCACAGAATTTTCTCCATGATGACCTCTGCTTAGAACGAACGTCTTTTTTGTATTGCCGCTGGTATTCTTTAAATTCGTCCCAGTCGGCTGCATTTTTGGTCCTTTTGGCTTTATTGAATAGCTTGCGCAGATAGGCTCTTCCCCTTTCCAGTTCCTTACACCACCATGTGGTGTTGTGGCCCTGGCGGGTGCCTGATCTCAGCGGACAAGCTTGCTCATAAGACGTCATCAGAGACCTAGTGAGGTCAATGACTGTCCTCTCCAGTTCTCCGATCGTCTTAAGATCACTAGAGATATCGAGCCGACCTCTGACATTTGACAGGTTTTCTAGAAATAGATCCCTGTCAGTTTGTTTTGGGTTCCTGTACGGCTTCGGTAACATCTCTTTTGCTTCTAACAAAAACGTTATCCATCTATGGTCTGACATGGTCACATGCGATGATACTTGCCAGTCCCTTACATGTTTGGAAATCTCTTGTGTCGCGAGAGTGATGTCTATCACATTCTGACACCTCGAGGTGATAAACGTAGGTTCGCTCCCTCGATTGAGTATTTCTAACTTTGTGCTCGTAAGATATTCGAGCAGTGCTGTTCCTCTGCTGTTGCAATCACCGCTCCCCCATACGATGTGGTGTGCGTTAGCGTCGCATCCAGCAATGAGTTGTTTTCCTTCCCTTTCGCAATGTCGAACCAGGTCCGCCAGCTCCTTCGAAGGGGGTGGCTCCCTGGAGTCGCCGGGGAGGTATACTGAGGCAAAGACTACCTTTATTACATTCCCTCCAAAGTCCAGGTTGACCTGCACGGCCGTGATGTCCCGGTTGCAGTAGCCCGTCAGTTGGAAGGCGTCTTGTTGACCTGAAACATAAACACAAGTTCTGGGTCTTTCTTTGAGGGACCCCACGTAGATGGTCCCTGTGGGTTTGTCGCCCATGCCACAGACCCGGTTGCCTACGCACCACGGTTCTTGTAGCAGGGCTATTGTTATCTGCTTTGCTGTCAGGTGACGACTTAGGGTGACAGCCGCCTCCCGACAGCGGTGCAGGTTTGCTTGGATTAATGTGGATCCTTTGGCCATTAGACCGGATCCACACTATCTGTAGGATCGTGGAGTTCACTTGACGTGTCCTCGACGTCCGTATTTTGGGTAGGGGTTATGATCCCCTCCCTAGGTTCTAGGATCCTAGAGGATTCATCAGCAGGGCTTACCTCCATCGTCGTCGGTGCTGGTTCCACCGGCGGCGTTGGAGCCTGTTGCGTCTGCTGGGCCTCCTCTTGGGTCCTAACAATCTTTAGCGTGAGTCGTCCTAACATGTAGTCGACTCTATCGCTCTTAGTTGCCAGGATGTTTCTTTCTCCAGACATGAGTCCGAAAACTAGAAGTTTACCCAATGGTTCCTCCCGTTCGGCCTCATGGAAGAGGATCCATCCTGGTACATTTGCCCATTTATTTTGGATGTCCAGTCGTTTAAGGACGTCCTCAGTGGACACCGGTTGACCCGGAATCCACAGAGTCGCCTTGCACAGCCTGGGCAGCTCCTCAACGGGTATAATTGTAAGCTGAGCTCCCTCCCAAAGATCTCGGAGGTTCGCTACAGCTTGCTGTAGCCAATTACGGGTATGCATGTCTCTGCAGGTTATCCTAAGGACACCGCCTGCAAAGATGCACTCGTCAAAGGCGGGGATCGGATCTTCTGGTCCTAACCCATAAAGGGTCTCGACGAAAAGTCCCTCGATTTTTTCCCGCACAATTCGTGCCTTACTCTCTTCGAGCTGGCACCGAGGATCTTTCCGGTCGATGACCGCCATGCGAAGGTGGCTGGTGGTCATCTCCCGGTAGCTAGCGTCGCCCGTGGTCCTTGCGGGTCCGGGTCTCGGCTGTTGCTGTTGGCTCCCAGGTGCTTGTCGCCGCCCCGTCTTCGTTGCGGCTGCCGCTGGAGTTGTTGCCGCTGTTGTGCAAGCGGCTGCCGCTGTTGTTGTGGACGCTGGCCTTCGACCCTCCTAGCCCGCTTTCCGCGATTTTTCGCCAGGCTGGAGCCGTCGGAGCGCAATCGCTTGCCAGTCGCCACTGCTCCTTGCGACGTAGTCGCCACACCGGACGTCGACGGTCCTGCTCCACCCGAAGGTGTCGTCTGTCCCGTGAGACGTCCGGCTGCTCCTACGTCAGCTCTTACGTTTGCTGCAGGGAGGGCGCCTTCACGCCGCTGCCTCTGCAACTTTCTTCTTTGAGCTCCGGAGAGCTTTTTTCTGGGATCTTGCGATCCCTGGTCTTCTTTGGGATGAGGTTCCATACTGCGAGTTTTATCTTCATCTCCCAAGCTCCCCACCCGCCACGGAGCCCCATATGGGGACGTCGAAATTCGAACGCCTGGGCTACTTGAGAGATATAGCCCCCAGGAGGTTGTTGCACACAGCCTATGCGGTCTGCCGAAGCCGCCCACGCAGTTGCATGCCCCAATGCTCCCTAAGGGCTCACCCTGCCGGCCCTCTGACGGGACGACACAGCCGATTGATCGAGGTGGGTTAGTCTCGACCGCCCGTCTAGTATAATTATCTAATATATTTCCGCTGAACGGCACATCCTAACTGTGTTTATTACATTACATCGATTACCATGAATCACAAGAGCACCATCTTACAGCTACCAAATTTATGAAAGTGTTTTTTTTAAGTGAAACTTTTTATCGCACGGGGTAAGCCTATGAGTCGCGACCCGACATGAAAATGAAATATATAAGTGTAGGGATATTTTATATGGTACCTCTTCTCTCCGCTGGCAGGTGCGTCATATATCCCCACTACTAACTGCAGTTTGTGTTTGGCACGGTGTGAGACTAATTGCATCGCGACACAAAAACGCAAGATCGGACGCCGGATTCGTCGCTTCGAAGCAGCGAACGGTGTGAGACTTTTCCACGGGGTAAGCCTAATTTGTGTCGGACGCGACACTAAAATCCTCACCACTGACTGCTGCTTTTAACTATTTTATCTCCACTCAAATAACTACCAAAATAATTTGTACACTTTTATGAAACGATTTTTAGATTAATTCATATCGGCTCTAAACGCCTTTCGTGTTGATTTCGACGGCTATTTTGGCAAGGTAGACTCGCATTTTTGTTCCTTATAAATTGATTGTGATCAGGTAGATTCAGACTGTAAATGACAGATGGATTAATTTAATGGGTCTCAACATCCATAACCATGCTGTACCAATTAGATCCTGTATAAAGGTGATTCACGAAGTGTAGTATGTAGTTATTTAGACTTGTGACAGTCCCTAATATGAAGAGACCTATAGAAAAATAAAAAAAGACCCAAGATATATGGTTTTCAAATTTACGCGAAAAACGATTGAGAACCGCTGCCATGATTGAAGAACCACCAGTAAATAAACCCTTATCTCTTGGTCTAAACCAAAAACATTTTTTTGTTAGAATGAGTGCGGTGAACGACTGCCAATTAATTATTATGTTCAGTTTTACTTTGACTGTTGACGGTGCACTAAATATTTTAAAATGCCTTTATTTCATACCTGAATCCAAACTGACATTTTTCGGATTATTTATGATACCAAAAGTGGAACACTAACGTCCTAGTACCTACTTTAAAGAAGAATTTTAAAGTCCTAGTACTTTAAAATTATACGTCATCTCTTATATTGTTCCTGAGATTTCTGTGGCATCAAATTGTTTTTTCTCAATTTTATTCATTTTAAACGGAATAATCGAATGAAATATCCAAAACAATTCAACGTGATCGAGTTTTTCGTTGTCATTTTTGACAAACATTTGTTACTATGGGAATGTTAGATCCCGCATATGTTATATCCCGAGTCTCGATATAGTGAACTAATATTAATTGATGAACGGCCATGTTACTCCAACTAGGTTGTTCACTATATAGAGGGAATATAATATGTAAGAATACACAAAAGTCAGATGTACTTATAGTGGGTTTATTACGTTAACAACTTAACATTTCGAGCTATGACTATAAAGGACAAGTATTAATTAAATAAATTAAAAAAAACACGAATGTTTTATAAAAATTGTTATATTTGAATTGGGGGCAGATTTGTTGGAAAGAGGCTTGAAGGTCTAGTCGTTTTGGAAGTAGAATTGTGTTGCTCGAAGGACCGTTGATTTGAATTTATAGTGAAACACTTGCGAACATAATGAACTTGTATATTAATGAATATTTGGTGATTGATAGTGAACGTTTCTTCTCGCGTTTTAGTTTAGTAATGATTTTGAATAAAGGAACCGTGTCCTGATTTTAAATTTTGAATTGTGCCCTTGCGGCTGTTGTCGGATTGAGACTTGGAATTAGACTGGCGAGCGTGAGTGCCGCCAGTCAGGTAAGGGTTTTACGACCCTTTGGGTTTCCCAACTGGCCGACGCGACGGCCGGTGAAACTATTTCTCAACAATTGTAAAATGTAGGTAGCTACGTGCTAATTAATATTAATAAAAAATAAAATCTGTCAGTAGGTTGAAAGAAATCAGTTTTAGTTTTTTCCATTGTTTCAAAATCTTATGCTTTTTGTTCTTAATTGAAGTTATTGTCGATTTAGCAACCCTATATTTCCTGGATAACATTATAACACTGAAGTGGATAGTTCACTATATCGACACTCTACTGTATTACGGATAATTTTAAAAGCTCAAAATTTCTTTTTATTTTAATCTAGTTGATTAAACTTGCAGTATGAAATAAAACATGTACAACATATTTACCTCGAACGAAGAAGTGTTTTTAAAGGTACTCACAAGTAATTCCAGCCTCGGCCGTAAACAACTTGCTCGTACTTTAACATTCACTTTTCGTTCTAGATAAATAATATACTTTTTTTTTCAAATTGTGACATGACCGATATGATTATGACCTACGGTGAAACTCTCTTCGTCTCGAGACTTGTACAGTGGGCAATTTATTAGAGGAATTTATTTGCGGACATTAGGATTCGATTCAAGCAGTTGAACCGAGCGGATTTGTTTTGTGGTGCTTGATAAGATAAGCGGCTAAAAAAGCGTGAAAAAGTGATCAAAACGGAGAATGAAAAAAACTGTTAGTGAGAGCGAGAGATACGGAGACTAGACAAGAAAAAGAGAGAGGACGAGAATCGGAAGAAAGGATTAACCCCTTTAGAAAAAGCAAAAAAAAAAGAAAAAAAAAAGATCACATTATGGAGGATGCAGAGGAGATAAAGGAAGAGAATCAGAAGATGAGCCGGGCACTGGAACAATTGAAAATTATGATGCGTAAAATGGAAGAAAAATGGGAAAGAGAAAAGATGGAACTAAAAAAAAAAATGAAAAAATTGGAGGAGAAAATGGAAGAGCAAGAAAAAAGAGTGAGAAAGAAAAATATTGTCCTAACGGGACGACTGTACGAAGAGGAATGCGAGAACGAGAAGAAACTAGAAAATTTGATGAAGGCTGAATTAGAGTTAGAACTTCGGAGCTGGGGGGAAAAGAGGAAAGATATGGAAAATAAAAGAAAACTATAAGAGAAAAAAGGAAAGAGAGTATACATAGACGATGATCTGACTAATAAGGAAACAGATACACAGAAGGAAGGACGACAAAAAGACAGCGGGTGAAAGTGGGTTATAAAAAGATATGGATAAAGGGAAAAGGGCTTAGGTGGGACGAACAAAAGGGAGAGTTAGATACAGCAAATTTTGGAATAAGAGCACAAGAAAAAGACGACAGGGCAGAAAAGGGAAAACCAATACGGAAATGAATAAGGGAGAAAAGGAGCACATAAGAATAGTATTCTGGAACGAAGCGGGAATAAAAAACAAAGAGAATGCGTTTGGGGAGAATTTGACGTAGTGGGAATGGTAGAAACGTGGGTGGAAGAAAAGGGGTGGGAAAAATTGGAAAAGAGAATGCTGAAAGAGTTCAAGTTGAAGTGTCAATATGCAGACAGGAAAAGCAAGAAAATGAGAGCGGAAGATGGGATAATAATGGGGGTGAAAGAGGGACTGGAAGGAGAAAATGGAACTGAAGCAAAAGAAGAAAGAGGGATTATGGAAAGAACGGTGAAAAGTAAACAGAGAAAATGGAGAATTGTAACAGTGTACAGCAGAAGTATGAAGGAAACGAAGAGAATAATAGAAGAGCGAGTAAAAGAGCAAGAAGAAGGAACATTGGTGATTGGGGGGGATTTTAATGCAAGAATTGTTGGAAAAGGAAGACGGATAGAAGACGAACAAGAAACAATAGAAAGAAGATCAACAAAAGATGGAACAGAAAACGCAGAAGGGAGAGTACTGATTAGCTTAGTAGAAGAAAGAGGGTGGGACATACATAATGGGAGCTGCACAGGAGATGAGAAAGGGGAGTACACGTATATTGGATCAAGAAGGGAGACAGTTATTGATTATGTTATGGGAAATGAAGAAGCATGGGATGAAATAGATAAATTCAAGCTTGGGGAAAGAATGGAGTCGGACCATATGCCTTAAGAAGTGAAGACAAAAGGAAGAGAGAAAGATAGAGGAAGTGTGAATGGGTTTAGAAGAAAAATTCTGAAGAATATTTGGCCGGAAGAAGGAAAAGAAAATTATAGAGCAACACTTAGGGAGGCAAAATACGAAGAAACAGAAATAAACGAAAAGGTGAGGGAACTGAGCGATAACATAAGAAACGCAACAAAAAAAAAAGAGATAGAGATAAGAGAGAAGATATGGGGCTGTGGAAGAACGAGTGGTGGGATAAAGACGCAGGGAAAGGAAGCAGGAAGCAAGAAGGAAACTAAGAAATTGGAAAAAAGAAAAAGCAACCAAGGAAGAGTACAAGAGAGCACGCAAGAGGTACAATTTAGTATGCAAAGAGAAGAAGGAGAGAAAACGGATGTAAGAAGAGCTAAAGTAAAGGGTATACAGATGGAAGAAGAGGTATGGAGATACATAAATAAGGAAAGAAAAAGAGAGAGAAAGAGAGTGAGTCATGGAATTACTATGGAGGAATGGAGAGAGTACTTCAGTGAGATGCTGGGGGGTGATGAAAACAGACAAGAAAAGGAAAAGAGACAACAAAGAGTGGAAGAAATAGAAGAGATAACAAGAGAAGAACTAGAGCAACAACTAAGAAAACTGAAAAGAAAAAAGGGAGGGATGGTATACAAAATGAAGCGTGGATATATGGAATGGATAATGGATGACGAAGGTTGAATGGAGAAGAGGGACAATAAGTGGAAAGAGATAAAAGCTTCTAGTTATTGTGTTGAATTATTGATTTATTTAGTTTTATTTATTATATTTTATTTTATTTGAGTTATGGGAAATGTATCGGATACTTTATAAACCTGTAAAGCTAATAAATATACATACTACTACTATTAGCGGACGGTCGTCGGAACAGAAGACAAGAAATGTGGTTCTTACTTTTTCTTGTTCTGGCCACACGAAACAGCTTGTTTATGCGAGTCCCATCAACACCATGCAATAATTACGCGAAAGATAGCGGAGTATGCATCCGCGAAATGTCGGAAGTGTTCGAAAATCCAGGGCGGTCGTTTGCTTAGGTGAGTCTTTATATTTTCAATAGAAAGCAAAACAGAATTTTGTCAGTCGGAAAAGGTTAATTTATAAAAACCAAAATGTTTTTTTTTCCAAAATAAATCCAGCTACTATCAAAATGTTATGAGTGCATCGCTAATTGCCATTAATTTTTCAACTTACATTAAGGGTTTTTCACGCTTACAGGCCATATAATTTGAGGTTTAAATATGTACTACACTTTGTGAATCACCCTGTATAGTTTTCAATAAAAATTTTCTCTTCTGTCGTGCGTGGACTCCACACACAATTAATTTTTCTTACTTTTTTGTGTTTTCATTCCTCATAGGTACCACCTTTAGAATACCTTTTTGGAGCTCTTTTTCTTTAATAAATGTATATAAACTGCCGACATCAAAAACGTATGAAGGTTGTTACTGCCTTATTAGGAAGCATGTTCTGGTTACACAATATGTCTTAATTTTCAATTATTTATTCTAAATAGATATTTTTGCAAAAAAGTTCCAGAAATAGAAATACGTTAAGACTGGAGATGTGATTAACAATATTGTGTAAGAAACATAATATCCCATTAGGGTTTCGCACCACAACCTCATCTGTTTCTCGAACACATTGCAGGTCGGTTGCGGTGCGACTGTTTTGTGGTAAAATTAATGATGTCTTCTTTGCTTCTAATGAACACTTTTTTACTTTCCTCTACTTAAAAAACAACCACGGGGTGATTCTTCAATGGTGATTTGTCACAAAATCTGCGCTATTTATGTACATAAATATAGATATTTTATGGAAAAAAAATCTCAGCGCACTGCTATTTTCCTTATGTTATTGTAAATGTGTTTTACTATGATGTGCAATAGATTTTCTTATGTTGATTTTTAATTCCGTTTCATCTTAATGTTAAAAATTCAACGAAGTAACTGTTTGTGTCCATACCCGAATGAAGGAAAGCTCCCTCGCCCCACAAAGCAGACTTGTTTCATCCAGTGGCTGTCAAATCTCAGCAAGTTCAGTTTCTGATGATGAATAATGAGCCAGTGTATAAAGGGTAAAGATCAAAGTTTCCGCCAAAACTTTACGTGAATGGAAAGTCGGAGTGAATTTTTAACTTAACACACAACTTGCATTTCACTTGGTATTTCATAGTTTCTTTTATCTGTATTTGACATGGACCACATGGGGTGGAAAACAAAGCAGAGTTTTAAATTACCGGCTGAAATATAGAGTCTGTTAGTGACAGCAAAACAATTTTACTCCATGTCATATGAAACTTTATGATGTTTGTGATTATGCTTTCTGTTTGTTACAAGTTTTTTGGCTTGATTTATATTTTGTGGGATTTTAAAACATTTTACAATTACCTTGTCGGCTGTTATGTTATCGCATTGTTATCAATATTAATGGCAAGCGTTTGGTTTTTTGTCGGAACATAAATTCGGCGGCAGCTTAAATGCGGTCGTAGCTATTTAGTTTGTAACATAATTAATTATATGTGTGTTAATTAGAGCACAAACTACACAGGGATCGACATTTAATGGAATTATGTGATAATGCCACATATTACCATATTACCGGCCGTGGAGACAAGTAGGTACACTGTGCTGATCATATCTGCATATTACGTGAAGTGTTCTAACCTTTATTAGGTAATCGACAACAAAGCCGCTAAATGCGTCTTCTATTGTTGCGAAATGTTGTGTCGATAGCTATCTGGAATCTAGAACATGTTAACTGTCCATCAGTGGTGGCTCATGGTTCAGTAAACATCAGAAAGATCATTCAGAAAAACTATTATTGTGTAAAAAATGTTTGAACTTAGGGCAAGTAATTTCAGAAAATAAACGAATACACAATACAACAAATTCATAAAAAAATACACACGTCCTGAAGGTATTGTAGATATTGTTCTTTAATCATAATATTTTTTGGCACTGCTTCTGTACGCATTCTAGTTTTTTAGACTCAATCTTATTGCGTCCTTAAAATGTTAATTTTATTTTAATTATGATTGTTAATTAAATATATTACGATAAATAATAAAACAATTAATTATCACGTCACAATAATGGAAGTCGTTACAATAATTGAAATATCACCATTTGTTGCAGATCTGCACTTGGCGAGCCGGCACTGCTTCATAACAATGAATCATCATTAAATCTGAAAGAAGACTGATCCATGTTTGAAATATTTGCACCTTCAGCTCCTCGTTGCCATGAACATACATATTTGCTAACATTTGTGTCAGCATTTCACCAATTCAGAGACTATGATGGATGGCTTCAGCATCTGTTTTCGCGCCCATGATTGACAAGTGAACGCGCGGCCGCTGTCTTGAAGCCATTAGTCAGCGCCGTTCAGAAACCTGTACCATGCTTTTCCTACCCTTCACTCAATTATGATTTATGATCACTTCATTTCATTTTCATTTAAAAATGCAATTATATTCAGTATGATGAACGTAAATAATTGTTTTCTATTTTTATTTATATTTGCGTAGGTTCGTCGTACATCATCCGTTGATTCCTATTTATTACCTTACTGACATAAATCAATCCTTTGAAAGACTTCTTTAAGACGTTATTTCTAATAAATTTTGATACTTGATACGTCTAAAAAGAAGCGAATGTGGGATTAAATATCATGGGCTAACTTAAGAAGGCTCAGTAAACACAACCACGTGAGAAAAACGTAAAAAAAGACGAGTACCAACGGTTGTATAGACGTTACGATGTCGCTGACTTCAACGTTACTTTCGACGTGTAAATATGAAGTGTTTATAACGTCTAGTAAAACACGTTTTTTAAACAAAACAACGTGAAAAAAACGTAAAACAAACGAGTACCTACCAACCGTTGAATAGACGTTACGATGTCGAAGAAATCAACGTTACTTTTGACGTGTAAAAATGACGTGTTACAAACGTCTGATAAAACACGTCTCTTTCAGGTGTTTTTACCAGGTTGAAAAGACGTGTTGATTTTCTGAATTAAACGTCATTTTCAATGTCTCAACAAAACGTTCTGTAAACGTATTTTAAAGATATTATAAAATACGTATTTAAGTATATCAAAAAAGTGTTGATTTTCATGACATATATTTATTATAAAACAAACAAAAAAAATTGTTTTACAAAAGTTCAAATCTATTATAATGTATAAAGGTGAATAGAAAATATGAAAATAATTACTAAACACTATAATATCAACTATGTACTACTAATATTATAAACTATATAACTATAACTATAATTATTATTATAAAAAAAAAACTAAAATAATTATTATGGGCTAATTGTCCTAATTAAATAAAATCATTTTTTTCATGACTCGGATTGTGTGTTGCTCGACGTGCTGGGTCAGTTTTGCCAATGTTTGCAGTACAGTTGCCTCAAAATCTATAAGAAATAACTATAAGTAACTATTGCAAAAATTAAAAAATTCTTACTAGGTATATGATTGTCGTAAATGATATAAAATGACACAATTTACCAGGATATGTTGAAGCTGGAGAAAATGCTGACATTGGCGATGCAAAAATCCTTGCTTTCTTGAAAGACTTTCCACTGATGAGTTGTTTCCTCTGCAGTTTCCCCAATCTCCTTGATGAGGTTGTTGGCCTTTTTATCGTCTGTGTCATAATCCTCTGCAAAGAAGCTCAAAAGTTAAAAAAAATATTTAATTAGAAAAATCATAAATTTAATATAATACATATATGTATATACCTGTCTTAAAATGAATCTTAAAAACCTTGTAAGAAGGCCAGGTCTTACATGGAGTACCACTTTTGACGAAAGTCATAAAATCGGTACACTTGCGGAATAAATTTAAATTCTGGTTAGTAATATGCATAAAAAATTTATATTTAGTTACTACTTTTAAATAAAATACTGTACTACTTACCTTTAGGACTTTTGGAAGCTACACAAATCTCAAAACTCGGTAAGGCAAACGAAAACGAAACGAACTGCACGATCTCAGACGAAAAATGAAAATGAACAAAATCGAACGAAGCAATGGCCAAGCACAGATGACACATCTGGAAAGAGTTTCTTGGTTTCGTTTCGTTCAGGGTGCAAGGCGCAATACAAAAAGCTGCAAACCACGTACATTTTTGTGTCTTGGAAGCAGCATGTTTGTTTGTCGCCAAAACAAATTCGATAAGGCAGAAATTTTCATTGATAGTCCCATTGAATATCAATACTCTAACTGCTCTAACTAGAGTATTGATATTCAATGATAGTACTGATCTATACGTTTGGTTATTACTTATTTTCGACAATAAAATTACGCTCGCGTCGTCGGTTCCTCAACCTTCAGCCCCCATCATAAACCAATATCCGTTCTTCTCAAAATTCCAGCCCTTATAAACGGTAAAACTTCTCATCGTATGTTTCAAATTGTCCCTTAATTATACCTGCTTTCAATTTCGTTTTAAAAACTATTCATTCCCTGACCAACACTAAACTCTTAAAAGAGATTCGTTGTTTTATTTTTAAACTTTTCGCTGGTCTTTTGACACCTTCACTTACTTCACAGCGTTTCACATTACCAGACATTACCAATATTTATTAATTACGTTGATTAACCGTAATAATTAAAGATCTTAATTTTTCTTTTCAACTTTAACAAACACATTTAAATTAATATTTGTAAGTACCTACCTACGTAAGTAAATATAGCTACCTACATTGAATTATTTCTTTGCCGTTGGGTTAAAAAGCTTTTGTAATTTTTTATAACATTTACACCATAATAGAATAGGGAATGTCAATTTTATTTTTAAATTTTAATTTAATAATAATTATATGACTACTTTTAATCAGTTTTCCCAAAAACACCAAAAACAATTTTTATTATAATTACCGACGCACGTTTCGCCAACAATGTTGGTATCATCAGGGTGATGAGTGAATCGGAAAACTGATTAAAAGTAGTTATCTACTACCAAAAGTGATCCAGACAATTGTTTTGTTTTTGAATAATTATATGAATTCTAAAAGAGCGATTGTTCATCTCTATTGCGAACTAGGCGGGCGAAATGATCCTAAAACATTTCAACCTCGAGAAAACGTCAAACTTTCAAGGTTGTTTGGGTAACATTCGGAGTGCCAAATGTTTACAAGAGCTAACTTAGTTGTTACCATGTTTCGTAAAAATTATGAAAGAAATGCTAGCCTTACTAAATATTTCTATTGTTTCTACTTTTAAATTCTATAACCATTCTTTTTTATTTAAAATGTGATTCAAATAAAAAATGTACATATGTTTTGTAACCCGCATCAAACAATTTACGGAGGCTTCTAAACTTGGCGCAAAATCGCCCATATGGAATCTGTAAAAGACGACAATGGAATGCGTTTCTTTGTAGTACATAAATTAAATATAATTATATGAGTATATAAACACGTGAATTTATTGTAAAAATTTCACGAGAAATTAATGTCAGAACTGAACGTCAAAAATTACTTATATTTTACCTACATTAATTCCTTTCTATGCTTTTATATTTGATTTTAATCGTAATTCAAATAAAAAATATAAATGAAGTAGGATTATTATACATTATGTATTTTAAAATCATCATTTATATCTTTGAAACCCCTTAGTGACTTATAAACTTGACCACAAATCACACCTAATAATATGATATGGAATACGTTCTTTCTAGTGTTTATTTGCCTAGAAAAACACGTATACTTAATATGAAAATTTCACGAAAAGTAAACGGCGCCAAAACACGCCTCGAATGCGTTTTTATTTGTAGTAAAATGACTAGAAAAACACGTGTATTTAATGTTAAAATTTTACGAGAAATAATAGTCAAAAATAATAATTTAGACTTCACCGCCATTCGTTCTTTTCTATTTTATATAATTTGATTTAAGTTATGATTTAAATAATAAATATATATTTTGAAACATGATTCTTTAGAAAAAAAGTAAATTGAGGTAAAGTAAAATACAATAATAAAAAAATAAGGGAAGTAAATTGAAAAACCTACTTTTAAACCCAAAAGACTATAGGGCTACACCATGATGATGATTTTTTATACTCTGCTGGAACTCTTTCACTCCTTAGGTATTTTTATTTTTTATTTGATTTGAAAAACACGTGTACTTAATGTAAGAATTTCACGAACAATAAACGACGACAAACACGCCTATATGACACTAGAAAAACACGTGTATTTAATGTAAAAATTTCAAGAGATACAAACGTCAGAACTGCACGTGGAAAATAACTTATATTTTATCAACATTATGTACCATTCGTTGATTAACAGTATTGATTAAACTAAGGTCACTAGATGAAAAATTCTCTTTCTAAAGGTAACGCCAACGGTTGCGACGTATATCATTCTGTCTCTTTTAATTTCCATGAACATTTGACATGGATATTTTCTGTTATTCGTGTATGCCCTGAACTGTCATTTATGATGTCTCTCAGCAAAGTCAAGAGGAGTTTTTTGATTTTTCGATAAATATGGTGCGACTATGTGAAGTTCAAGGCTGTAAAGCACAATCAAGTACAGATGTTAAGCCTTTTCAGTTGTCCCACAGGTAAATACCATGTTAGAGTGTATGCACTTGTTACCCTCCTCAAATTTTTAGGCGAGAAGAAAATGGTTATTCGAAATTTTTTTTTGGAAGTCCTGAAAAAACCAGGTACTGTAAAACATTATACATACATACAAGTACTACACATACCGTAGAATGGGGGGATATGTACTTAAGAAGGATTATGTAGAAATAAAAAGTTCAAAATTTTTTGTTGATAAAAGTGTGGAATTTCGTTTACAATAAATGAGATGAAGTGTGATTGATTGATATGTAAATTTCTACTTCTAGAATATTAATTATAGATGTTTGGAGCATTAGTGAAAGACAAAGGAAACAATAATTGTATACAGTAGAAATGGGCTTCTGGCGTAGATGCTGCAGGCTAACTTTACGAGATCGAATCCGAAATACAGAAGTACGACAAAGCATGGGAATCGATACTACAATATTAGACACAGTAGAAACAAAAAGTCTACGGTGGTACGGACATGTCAGTCGTATGGACTGTTACAGATGGCCAAAGAAAATGCTACGATGGGAATCTTTGGAAAGAAGACGTCGGGGGTAGACCAAGAAAAACGTAGAACAGGCAATGTTAGAAAGAAACCTGCAGGAAGAATAATAATTATTTCAGAGGCACTTCTGTTCAGAAGATTTTATAGTGAGTTGTAAGCATAGTGTTAAAGAAGCCTTCCTTACATTTGAACCATAACCAACGAGATGTAGAAGCGTTGGGATGAGGCCGGGCTATACAAAATATTATTTAGACAAGAATAATTGAATAAATAACATTAAAATACCACTTGTTATTATTATGTAGTTATTTTGTTTGTCAGTTGAACACTCGGAGGTTGACGATTGGTAAATACACGGTTGACGAATCGTTGATGATTTTGGAAAAAGTGGCTCGATCGAGGATTGTCTGCATTATGTTTTCCACGTTGAAACCCGTCCAGTGGCGAAGGCTTTGGAGCCTTGATAATTTCTTCGGTCCAACCCATCGTGTTCTTACTAGTTTTCCAAGATTAGTTGGTATTGGTATAAATTCATATAATCAGCAAATTAATATTGAAACCTTAACCTTAAATCCGGATTATGTCATTAAAATCTTTGACGAATCGATAAAAATCCCTAGATTCTTGTATCTTTTTCTAACCCATTAAAACTCATCCTATGTCTATCTCTTTTAATTTCCATGAAAAATAACTGATGGCGGTACCTTTAAAAAGAGAATTTTTTATCTAGTGACCTTAGATTAAACGTCTTTGTTGCGTCATCTATAATATTTAAAAATAACGTAATTTTTTAACGTTGAATTGTCGTAATTTGTAGATACGTAGCCAATACTTTATTGTAAATCAACGTTGAATTTACGTTATGTAAAATACGTTGAAATAACGTTGAAGGTATTACCAAAATATAACGTGATATTTTCAACCATAAACGTGTTATCAACCACATACACGGCTTTTCCACGTTAAAACCACGTGCATGTGTTTACTGGGGGATCACTCTGGAATTTGGACTTTCGAATTTGAGATTTCTCTTAGAGGGAATTTGGCCTTAGTTCTTTTAATAAAATTTGCTGCTATGTACGTACCGGGTGCAGAAAGAATTTTGAAACATAGGAATTATTTTAGAGCAAAACTTTTTAGATTAAGGTTGTACAGAATAAAAAGTAATAAATAGTCACACACGTAGTAAAATCAAAACAGAAATAAGAAGTGAATAAATACTACTAATGGCACTGGCTGTGAAAATGTATTTCATAATTTGAAGATGGTTTTGCTGTGAGTTTATTTTATTTTGATAAGTTCATTCTTCAGTTTTTGATATCTGCACGACTTTGGTTATGATTTTTGAGAACCATTATTGTTTCGTATCTTCACTAGACCATCAGCCTCAAAACTGACAAAAACCAAAGGTTTCCCACCATACTTCAGCCTTCAGGCCACGAATGATTTCCCTATTTTTACAGGACGGACGGACATTTCAAGGTAAATGGCACACATAATTCTGCACCCCGTGGAGACCGCACGTTGTAAATCTCACCACACTATAACAATGTTAACAAAGTTTACATCTGAGTACAATGGAGAAGAACAAGGTCTGACCGACATCGGAGGTTGTAAAAATGTTGATTCATATGCTCCAGTCATAGCTTCGTCAATATTTGTACAACGCGTTTCAAAATCTGCGTGAATGATCTTTGCCAAAAAAAAGCAGGTAATATGCAGGAAGCACGGTTCAGGTATTGTGGCTCACCTTTAGTAAATTATAAAAAATGCTGGTTACATTTTATTAAAGGAGTGATATACCTACATTGCAACAAGTGGTATTAAATATGTAAGTAACATAAATCCAGCGGATTGCAAATACATACAATGCATATTGTGTTCGGCTACTTTACCATATTAAAGTGCAGCAACTTTGAACAGAAAGAGATGATCTTCAAACGTTCGGAAAGATATTCAAACGAAATCAGACGTCTCCACCCGCAGTGCATTAGGACTTCTTTGAAGCGAATGGGGTTGTAATGTCGTTACGGGGTGTCGTATTGAACGGGAGTTACGAACCACTATCAAACAAGGTGACATATTAAATCCGACAGTTGGATCAACCGCAGACGAAAATTTCCCTAGGGAATGACCGGTGTTTTTAACCACACAACATCGAAATCTGCGGAATTATACGTATATTTTATTGCACCGTATGGACAGATGTGTCATCCACCAATTTGCCTAGATTATGCGAATTTTGGAAAAGCTTATTATGTAAAATGAACATTGTGTAACCATCAACATGCAAATATAAGAATTTCTAACAAAACGTTGTGTTCTTTTGCCATACCTTTAGAACACGTATTTCAAACTATGAAGAATTATTTTCTACAATGATGGATTAAAAAATGTCGATTAATTTCATGAAATTCCTTACTCTATTGTGATGCAATAATAGAAGAAATAGTAATAAAAAGCGAATGGAGACCAAAAATGTAATTTACTAAAATTGTAAATTTCCAAAAGAATGCAATTTAAACAAATAAAATAGCAAGTTTAAAGATCGATTTATAGTTCCGTATACATAAACATATGACAACGTTTCAATCGCTCTGTCTTTTAACTGTCAGTCAGTGTTACGAATTTTCATTTTTGTCAATAAAATGATACAGTTTGCTCAAACCTACAAATTACTATACGATAAGGCCGATAAAGAATAATTCACAGGTGAAGTGAAAAAAGAAATTGTATGACAACACATCGCCGAGCAGGTAAAAATGGGCGGTAAGTAAATATTTTACCTGTTTTGAATGACTTTTTGTAGTTGAGGAGTGTATGCGCGTTTGAAAGAATACAAGAGAGATACACCCGAGAACTAAGAGCTTTTAAAAGTTTTCCGAGCGGCTCTTTTCGAAGAGAGGTAAATTGGCATCTCTTTAGGCATTTGTCATTCTTGGAATCACATGTAAAATCAAGAAAGTAAGTGTCCATTATTAAAAAAAAACTATTACTTCAATAACAATATTTTCAGAAAATATTCTAATTTTAGTAAAAAAAAAGGAAATTGCAAAACCTTCATTGTCTTACAAGGTGGATAATAACAGCTCTATAGACATCCTAGTTTTGTAACAAGCTTCTGTAGGCACATTCGCGTGTATTTAAAAAACTGTTCTTTGTCATATTCCTTCATTACTAAAAGTTTCGATGTATAGATCATTTCATCATTTAGAACCGTTTGATCGCTCTATGTTGATTTATCAATCTCCTTTTGTAATGCGTTTCATTCGTAATTTATTCCTTTTTCTTCAAACGTCAGAAAAACATCAATAAGTAATAACAAATTGCCATTTCTCTGCCATGGCACACAAAGTCGTCTAGCGGCGCATAAACTAATCTTGTAATTACTTTATGCACCCCTGGTGATCAGACTTGCCCGAAAAGCCTCACCTTTCCTCCTAATAGTAGTATGTATATTTATTACCTTTACAGGTTTATAAAATATCCGATTAATACATTTCCCATAACTCAAATAAAATATAATAAATTAAACTAAATAAATCAATAATTCAACACAATAACTAGCAGCTTTTTATCCCTTCAAACTTATTGTCCCTCTTCTCCACTCAATCTTCTTCATCCATTCGATCCCTTTTCCGTCCTCATTCAAAATTTCTTCTCTACTCTCATCTCTCCCTCTCAATTCTACGCATTCCTTCAACAAATGCTCTATCGTTTCCTTTTTTTCTCCACACATCCTGCATACTCTATTATTATCCTCACTCCAGTATTTATTCTCTTTCTCTCCTCATTTCCACATCTAAATCTTGCTATTATCACTCTCTCTTCCTAGGTACTTTGGCATTTCTTCCGTTATTGTTTTTTCATACTTCCCATTGTACTTAGACTCATTAATTCTCGTTCTTCTCTCCTGCACTTGCACATCTCTATCTCTCTGCACTAATTCATCTGTCATTACTCTGCCTCTCTCTCGCATTCTTTCTATCTCCGCGCCTGCATACCCGTTTCTTTCGAAGTATGCCTCCCTCTCTTTCCATATCCCCTTTCCTATTTCTTTCCTTTTTTCTTTCAAACACTCTTGCAAAATTCTGCACTTTCCTCTCTCTATCACTCTCTCCTCAAATCTTATTGCTCTTTTTCCTGCTTCTATTCTTATTCCATCTCTCTTTGTTTTTTACATCACTATATACCCCGGTGTCTCTCTCTCTCTCTCTACCCCAAGCACCCATTTCATATATTTTCCTTGCACCCCTTCCAATCCTTCTTGCTCTCTCCATCCCCATATTTCCGCTCCATACATCATCACGCTTCTCACCAAACTATCAAACATCATTACTTTCCTTCTAAAATCATGTCCAAATTTTCTCTCTCCTATTCCCCATACAGTCCCTATTATCTTATTTGCTTTTTTCACTAACTCTATCACATGTGCTGTTGCTGTGTTTCTTTCATTCATCACATAACCTAAATACTTAAATTCTTTCACTTCTTCAATTTTCTCTTTCTCCCATCTCCACTCATTTACTTTTCTCCTACCACTCCCTTTTCTGAACACCATCATTTTGGATTTCTCTACATTCACCGTCAACATTTTTCTCCTCATATATTTCTCCATGCTTCCTATCATTTCTTTCATACTGTTACGGGGGCGGCGGTTACCCTTGGAGGTACCGGCACCGAAGTACACCACCGACGTCGAAGAGGGTTTGGTGGTAGTAGAACTCGCACCTGGTGATGCCTTCTCGAAGATGTTATCCACAGACCAGTAGGGGAATTGGGTCGTTCGTCTTCTTAATCTCTCATAATCTTTTAGTTATCTTTTCTTAAAAGAAAAGTCTCATTTTCTGTTGAAACGTTTTTATTCTAACACCTCTTTCGAGGGATGAATAGAACTGCCTTCCAACCAGAAAATGACATGCCTTTATACCTGCGACCGGGTAAAACCCGATCGCAGCCGGCGTCCTGCTTCCTGATTGGCTGCAGCCTATTCACCCCAAAATGTAACATTAATTATACTTAAATCTAATTAAAACTATACTTAATCTATAGCGCGAGCGCTTAACCATTAATCTAAACTAATCTAACCTAACTACTCGCGACCGCATGCGTGGAAACAGCGAAATCGCGAGAGCGTGCGCGATGGGCGTGACGGAGTGGGAGACAGTATAAAGTTAAACTCTCGGCGGCTGGCGCTATTTCCACTCCGTCTACCGTCTGAACACACGCTCGTTCCTGTTGCAATTTTCATGTTATGTCGCAACAGGACGCGTGGTGTTTTATATTAACCTATTCTAAACTTAAAATTAACACTATGACTTCACTAAACTACGAAAAATCTGGCCGCGAAATACCCGTCCTACAACAATACTTTTTCCTCTCTCGCTAGCACCACCAAATCATTCGCATATGTTAAAGACCTCCCTCTTCCTTCCACACTCCACTCATTATCTCTAACAACCTGTCAACTTCATTTTCCGTTCCATATAGCCACGATTCATTCTGTATACCATCCCTCCCCGGTGTCTTTTTTCTTTTCAGTTTTCTTAGTTGTTGCACTAGTTCTTCTCTTGTTATCTTTTCTATTTCCTCCACTCTTTGTTGTCTCTTCTCCTTTTCTTGTCTGTTTTCATCACCCCCCAGCAGCTCACTGAAGTACTCTCTCCATTCCTCCATAGTAATTCCATCACTCACTTTCTCTCTCTTTTTCTTTCTTTCCTTATTTATGTATCTCCATACCTCTTCTTCCGTCTTTATACCCTTCATCTTTAGCTCTTCTTCCATCCGTTTCTTTTGCTTCTTCTCTTTGCATACTAAATTGTACGTCTTGCGTGCTCTCTTGTACTCTTCCTTAGTTGCTTTTTTTTCCAATTTCTTAGTTTCCTTCTTGCTTCCTGCTTCCTTTCCCTGCATTCTTTATCCCACTACTCGTTCTTCCACAGTCCCATCTTCTCTCTTATCTCTATCTCTTTTTTTTTTCTGTTGCGTTTCTTATGTTATCCCTCAGTTAACTCACCTTTTTGTTTATCTCGTTTCTTCGTATTTTGCCTCCCTAAGTCTTGCTCCATAATTTTCTTTTTCTTCTTCCGTCCAAATATTCTTCACAATTTTTCTTCTAAACTCATTCACACTTCCTCTATCTTTCTTTCTTCCTTTTGTCTTCACTTCTAAAGGCATATGGTCCGACTCCATTCTTTCTCCCACCTTGAATTTATTTCTCTATTTCATCCCATGCTTCTTCATTCGCCATAACATAATCAATAATCAAGTCTCCCCTCTTGATCCAATATTCGTGTACTCCTCTTTCTCATCTCCTGTGCAGTTTCCATTAAGTATGTCCCACCCTCTTTCTTCTACTAAGCTAATCAGTACTTTCCCTTCTGCGTTTTCTGTTGATCTTCCTTCTAATGTTTCTTGTTCCTCTTTTATCCGTCTTCCTTTCCCCCCAATTCTTGCATTAAGATACCCAATCACCAAAGTTTCTTCTTCTTTCTCTTTTACTCGCTCTTCTATTATTCTCTTCGTTTCCTTCATTTTTCTGCTGTACACTGTTACAATTTTCCATTTTCTCTGTTTACTTTTCACCGTTCTTTCCATAATCCCTCTTTCTTCTTTTTCTTCAGTTCCATTTTCTCCTTCCAGTCACTCTTTCACCCCCATTATTATGCCACCTTTAGTTCTCCCTTTCTTGCTTTCCCTCTCTGCATATTGACACTTCCACTTAAACTCTTTTGGCATTCTCTTTTCCAATTTTTTCCACCCCTTTTCCTCCACCCACGTTTCCACCATTCCCACTACGTCAAATTCTCTCAAATACTCCCAAAATTCATTCTCTTTGTTTTTTATTCCCGCTACGTTCCAGAATACTATCCATATCTTTTTATAACCCACTTTCACTCGCTGTCCTTTTTGTCGCTCTTTTTTGGCTATAACTCTTAATTCCTTCTGTATATCTCTTTCCTTTTTTGTCAGATCATCTTTTATGTGTATACTCTTTCCTTTTTTTTCTCCTAGTTTTCTTTTATTTTCCATAACTTTCCTCTTTTTACCCCCAGCTTCCAAGTTCCGCCACAATCATTTTTCCTCCATTTATTTTATACATCTCTCTCACAGTCACTTCTACCTCTGGTCTTCATCCATTTTTCCAGTTTCTTCTCGCTCTCGCATTCCTCTTCGTCCCCCATCCCGTTACTACAATATTCTTCTTTCTCAATCTTTTCTCCTGCTCTTGTATTTTCTCCTCTAATCTTCATTTTTTCTTTTAGTTCCATCTTTTTTCTTTCCCATTTTTCTTCCTTTTCACGCATAATAATTTTCAACTCTTCCAGTTCCCGGCTCATCTTCCGATTCTCTTCCTTTATCTCCCCTACATCCTCCATAATTTTTTTCAGCATCTCTGTCATTTCCTCATCCATTGCCTTTTTAACCTTTCGTCCTAATAAAACAATCTACTATTTTGTTTTGCTTAATATGTATAAAACGACGGCACAAGGAGCAATTTCGAAAACTTTATCTTAGTCTTAAAACATTTTTGAAAACTAATTTGGCAGACTGATTTGACAATCATAATGCATTACGTAATAATTCATCTATAAATTTTAAATACGTTCTTTTAATGTTATGTTGGGGTGCAAGGGGTTTTACCAGGCAATCCCAACGCTTCTCTCACCTACACGTGGTGAACCCTGGACAACGACATGACCTAGTCAAGACGGCCAACGAGAGTAAAACGACCATTAGAAATCTTGGTCCATTACAGGTCCATTACGTGACTATAACCCAAATCAAGGTGCTGAGGACTGAATGACCGCTGGTTTTGGTATTACTGGACTGCGGCGGGGGTGGTAGGAGAATTTCGGCAGTTTGTTATCAGTATCGCCTATATGACCAGTGCCGGTCGAGTGCAATAATGGAGTTTGGAATCCGAGAAGATCCAAAATTTCACCCACTTCTTGATACTTGGTTAGTACCTTTTGCAACTCCCTTATAAATGGGCACAGATTGCATTTTATTACTGTAAAATTAATAGTACAGCAACAATATGAAGTTTGTTCTAAGTGAAAGAAACAAAGAATTAATTCTTCTCGATTCGTGAAGTTTTACTAAAGGAATGTTACAAACAGTGTAACTGAAGCTAGAGGACATTCATAATCATGTTGTAAGTCAGAGACTAAACGGACAAATTGAAAAGAAGCAGAAGTTATTTGCTAGAGATCTGTGAAGTTATTAAATAGAGAACTGAAAGAAATCTGCTTTGGCAATAACTTGGACATATCAAATGTTAATTTCATTAAAAAAAGAATGTATGAGCTAGACGACGAATCCTCCCACGGTTCCCCGTGAATATAGAAGCAGTTCATGGCGCCCAGCGACTAATAGACTTGAAAACAAACCGAGGAGAAGACCTTTTCTTGGTCAATAGTTACTTTCTTAAATTTTGTTCAAAGAGCATCTGTTCATGTGAAAACGAAATAAAGTACTGTCATGAAACATTAATAAGTAAATGTATTAAAAATTTTTGTGAATTATATTTTCACAATTCCACTGATTTTCTTTTAGGGGTGCATTTTGGCCGTTCACTACCTGAGAAAGATAGCACCGCAGTCCCGTTCTACCCTATCTTCCTTACCTGTTATATCGGATTTAAGGGTATAACCAACTACCGCAATACGCAACACGGTACTGGTTTGTTGTGCGGTTATAAACTTCCCCTAGGGGTTTCAGACAACACGTCCTGGTATTCTAGAGTTCTCCCACCATGCGGGGCTCGGGTCGAGCGAACTTTATTTTCCTTAGCTACTCCAAAAATTGGAACTGCAGTTTAAAAACAACAAGAAAAGAAATATAAATATTAAAGAAGAGTCAAGTGTCTGAAGGAAGCCAGGGTTGCCTGTCTTTAAGTAGCTTCAAGGAAAAACGTCCAGAAATTCAAGTTGATGCTAAAAGTCAGGTCATCAGAGAAAATTTCCTTAAGGTCACTACTACAAAGACATCAACAGAAGCAAAACAGTCACCTACTATCAAGTCGCAGGGCAAATGTCCTACAGTAAAGTAAGGATACCCCACGACTTAGATGGCAAACGAAAGACTCGAAGCTGTCCAAAGAGCCATCATGACAAAGCTGAAAGAAGCGATTCCCAAAGGTCTACAGGTGCGCTTTGAAAATTGCACCTTTAGACCAGGGTAAATATGCATGATCTGCACCGACGAAGGTAGTGCGGGATTGCCGAAGGAAGTCGTTCCCACCTTGGGACCTTGGGATGGCGCTGCCCTCAACTACCCTTTGGAGGGAGGGGAGATCCCAAAGCCGGTTTCCTACACGGTGTATGTGCCGAACGACCACTGAGGGTAGGAAACCACGGTCTGAAGGCACATCTCTGGACGGTGTGGGGACAAACGGTGATGCCAAAGAGTCAGGTTTGGACATCCGCCATGGATGAAGAATCTCTCTAAAGATTTAAAGGTCGAGATGGATTCTTATTTTATGGTATCAAGGAGGACAAAAAGTCTAGGGAGGGGTAGACGAGGAAGGGTGATGTCATCACAACGGCTTTCTCCTCAACCACGACAACACAGGAAAGCCAGTCTGAGAAGAGGATAAGCAAAGAGCCCCCGGCGGGCAAGAAGAGCACGGGAAGGAAAAAGGAACCAGAGGCCACTCCTATGCCAACCTCTCCCGCAAAAGACACAAGGTTTTTGAAGGCTCCGCAATAGGACTCTGTTCCACTGATTGAAGAGGAGATACAAGAGGAAGGTTCAAAAGGCCCTCCAGAATACCATCAATCATTGTGGAGTTAAGGCCGTCATGTACAGACTATAGCAGTTAAAAGCACTGTGGGGCACACCTAAAACGCTGATAGGAACAAGAGAGGGATACCGTTCTTGGGATGCCCAGTAATACAATGACTTCATGTTTCAACTTTGAAGAAAATTTCAAAGTCATAATACCAAAAAGAGTAGACTTCCAAATCTGAACTGGTTTGGTACACAGATGTCTCCAGCACCGAAAGCGACTGGAGCCGGGATCTACGGGGAAAAGTCTGAGGAAAGGTTCGAGATATCCTTAGGTCATTTCGTAAAGATCTTCCAACTGGAGATAGTGGCAATTGACCATTGCCGTGCAAGGCAAACCTACCGCCATCCACTTTGACAGTCACGCGGCACTAAAAGCAATCCGTTCCTGCCGGATAAATTCGCGGCTGCATTCGCTCTCTAAAAGAAGTAGGAACAGATTATTCCTAGGCTGGGTTCCTGGTCACGCGGTCTTTAAAGGTAACGGAATAGCGGACGAGCGCGCTAAGGCAGTCTCTATAAGCCCTCTAATTGATCCGGAAACCTTCTGTGGCATAAACAGAATACAGGTTAGGACGACAATAAACAGGTGGATCCGTGCAAGATATCAGGAATGGTGGGAGAAGACCCCAAAACAGAAACAGGCAAAATGATTCCTAAAAGGCAGAAAACCCGAACTAACAGGAGAGTTGTTAAGTCACGATCTTAGGACAGTGAGAATAATAGCTGGACTGCTCACAGGGCACTGCTGACTCAATAGGCATCTGCGCCAGCTACGTTGGGCAGAAGAAAATTTGTGCAGATTTTGCTAGGAAGAAGAAGAAACAGCCCAAGATGTTATCTGTGAAAGCCTGTGTCGGACAGGGTCGCTGTCTAGGCTGTGGAGCCTCATCAAAAAGACCAAACTTGACAACGTTCTCTAAAAACATGGAGGATCCACAATAGACCTAAATCGTCGTGGTGTCAGGCCTCTGTACGTTATGTCTATACTTAAAATTATGTTATATTATGGCTTCCTATGTTCCGGACTAGTGATTTGAACCATAGTGGCTCCTGACGGATTGTGGGTGGGTTTTGTGTTTTACAACCCATATTCTACACGTACACGATTGGAGTCATATTCGGCGAGGTTGCTGACCTATCCACTCTTTGCGTATTTGCTTCTTCCAATACATTTTGGACCGTTTGGGCAAATACTATCGTCCCTAAAAATAAAATTTTCTCTAAATTCTGCTCCCATTGACTGAATAATTGGTCCGGTGATATTTTGTAAATTTCCTGTCAGCGATTGTGGTATATGAATAAGTGAGGTCCCACAATCATGCATAATATATTACTCCTTCAAAACATCACAGTCCTTTGTTGAAAAGAAATTACTTTTTTAACACAATCCAGTATATTATGACCACTTAGAAAGATATTAGAATTTATCAAAAAGTGACTACTATGCAAAATGAAATAGAAAAGATCAAATAGGAACCGTTAAAATAAAAGCAGATAACAGAATATAATAAGCTTACTGTACATTCTGGTTCCCTCCATACCCTCACACATCAACTTTCACCCTTTAAGCCAAATCCAGGTTCGTCGGAAAAACAGTACTGCCGTAAAAGTCAATTTATGTACGACAGCTATGTTTCCGTTGTATCATACAAAATTGCCTATGTAGCAATTCCGTCTTGCATTTGTAACTTTTCTACGTCCACCACTTGGTCTTCTATTCACATTTCCAATATCGCTTCTCCAGAATGATCGCACTGTTCTGATAACAGATGAACTGCTTGTTTTGACAAGTGTTGCTAAAATTCAGTGATTTGACCAACCCTTATTGTCAAAAACAAAACAATAATTGTCTGGATCACTTTTGGTGGAAGATAACTACTTTTAAATAATAAAAATTGTTTTTCGTGTTTTAGGGAAAATTGATTAAAAGTAATGACCAACCCTGTTGATGCAAGGTGATTATCCTTGCCCTATCATCCAGACAAATCTTATCTTATCTTTTTGGAGATTTACACCAACCGATAACATTATTGACTGTTTTCATAAACATAACAACATAAAAAAAGGGAAATTTGTATGTAATTATTCCTATAAAAAGTTATCAGGACACTTTTATTGGGGGTCCAAGAGTTTGATGCTGCGTGTAGATTCAAGGGAGCTTTTCTTTTACCCAGAACTGGACCTGTCTACAACTAAACTTGTTCTTTCACCATGTGCTTTTATGTGCTTTATTGTATCTCAACAATGAACACTCGTAGATAGAAAGACACTTGCGGAAATGATCCGTGCTGCATTGCTTTTAACAAGGGTGGACTGGGTAATAAAAATAAGTGATTGCCGATTTATTAAGTCAGGGTTAAAAGTGAGATTTCCTTTTAGGCAAATAACTACTTTTAATCAGTTTTTAAATCAGTAAACTGAGTTTACTCATCGCCCTGATGATGCCAACATTGTTGACGAAACGTGCGTTGGCAGTTGTAATAAAATTGTTTTTGGTGTTTTAGGGTAACTACTACCACCAAAAGTGATCCAGACAATTGTTTTGTTTTTAGGCAAATAGATATTTTTTGTACTGTAACTGCAAATTTTTTTTGTGGAAATTCAGGAGTGGTTAATCATATTTTTACATCATGACCATTAATGTACGCTTAATTAGAAACTATGGAGGATAAAGATATTAGAGTGGAAGAAATATGAAAAATGAAATAAATTAATACAATAGGGACCTTTAAATAAAAGCAGATAACAGAATACAATAAACTATAGAGTTGTAAAACAGAGTAGAAATTGAAGAGGGAAATACGAAAGATGGTAGTTGATGAGTTATTGGACTGACATGCAAACTGATCCTCTCATAAGAAGAATAGAAGTAGAACTTCATGGAAAAAAATGAAATATATAGTAGAAATCATAACTCAAAAAAAAATTACGAAGGAGCAACATTAAAAGAAGAAAGTTTTTAATAGGTAAATTTAATTTATATAAAAATAGATATACGCATTGAACAAACAAAAAGAGAAAGACAATATTGGGAAGAACTAAACTGGACATATAAAATAGAGAAAAAATTGGAGAAAAAAACAGAACAGAAAGCTGATGAAATTGGGGGAACAACGAAAACAAACAAAGTAGACATGAAAAGAGAAGAGGATGTGAAATTTATGTAGAAAGACAAATAAAAGAAGAAGACAATGAAAAAGAAAAATCAAGATAAGTGGTACTATAAGAAAGATGGATGAAACGAGGATCGAAGAGAAAGTAGACACAGAAAAGAGCAAAAAAATCTTACTGGAATTTTTTTAGGATTTATGAGGTATATGTAAATTAAAATTTATGTTGTCTACTTTATATTTAACAAAAACCTTTAATATGGCTTTAGATTACGATAATTTTTAGCAGCTTTAAACCCGTAGAACCCTTTAAATAAAATACTTTGCGTTCACCAAGTTGATTAGTTAAACAAATGTAACTTGTCAAGTCCTGAATTTCTCTGCATAAAACAACTCGGCCCTTACTCTGACAGCTTCGTAATTTTATTGTTTCTAAATGCCAGTCAGCATAGCACGAGATGACGAGTTTTTAGGGAGTTTGTTTACGCTCTTCACTTTTGCTATGCGCCGTGTCGTTCAGGAGCGGCGTTTGTAGGAATTTTAGGTGATTTTGCCCCAAAAAATTCACTTTCATAATTTAGTGGACTTGCTGATATTGCGGTTAAAAATGTTACAGACTGTACATATAAAACTTTCACATATATTTTTGTTAGTGTTTTAGTGTGATTTGTGAGAAATTATTGATTTCTTTTCGCACTTCCAGGATTATTATAAACTATACTAAATGATAGGGAACATACATTTCTGTTATGTGTAGTTGGGTGCGCTTGGCATATTTTGTGGGTTTATCTAATTTCACACAATGGGGTCGTCCCCCTCAATTGAATTTGACTATAGCATCTCGTAGACTATATAACATGAAGCCCTAAAACGTGTTCTGTTGTTTAATAAAGTTGTTTTGTGAGATGTATCAAAAATCGCAATTTCAAACGCTGTACATTTACCGCCTCTTGTGACGTCATTTCGGGGGAGCATTCTCGTTGGTTAGCGCGTTTCTCATTAACCCGTGCTTAGTAACTTTTTGTCCCGTGTTGACGTCACAGAAAGGCGCGCGTTTCAAATAAGACAAATGTTTCGTTTTTTTTTTTACCTAGTAAATACGTGATTTCGAATAAACCAAAAAATAGAGGTACCTATAATATTTTTTTGTCTATTTTTTTGGACGACCCCATCGTTTCTCCTTTTTTAATTACAAATGCAAACCCTCCTCTTGACTACCGATGATGATAAATTAGCTATCAAAATTCAATTTAAGATTGGCAAATTATGGAGTCATAGATGTGACCGCATTAATTTTAAAACCATAAAGATTAAAATCCCCATTTCCACTGGGCTGCATAGTAGTGCGTGAAATTAGCTTGATTTTGCTCTATAAGTACTAAAATGGTATGACTTCTGCCTGTTGCCCAGTAGAAAAATATATATCAAAGTATCCACTCTTGCGACAGATATTGGAACCCAACATGCATTGAAATTAATCTAGTACATATAGTTGTATTTTATGCAGTTTCAAGCAACTAGTGCTTCATGTGTCTGTGTAAGCTAACTGACTCTATAATATTCTGTAAACAATTATTATAAACATGTAGTATAGACTTTTTTAAAGAAAATCCAGTACCTAATTTCTTTTTAATCATTGCGACACATCTCTTTTTAGGATGCGTGACTTTTTCTGTGCGAAAATACAGGAAACGGTTGCACCGTAATAATCCTGGAGCATTATAATTGCTCAAATTTACGCTCTGAAATTGAAATTTATGAGTTTTGCACCGTCTCGCTGTCATATATCGTAAATAATTTTGGCTGTTAGTGTTCGGTATCAAAGTGAAGTCGAGTGAAACCATTTAATTTGTAAGTAATTTAAAGTGAGTTCGTTAAAATATTTATGCACATGTGTGTCATGTTTAACCGGCAGTTTATATTCGGTCGGTCACGAGCCTATCCTGATGGCTCGGTGTTAGGCACGATTTGGATGGTACTTCGATAATTTTAGCTCGCCTATCTATGGGTAATGGTCTAGAGTTCTCAAACAACCATAAAAACCAGACTTCACCAAGATTATATCTTGTGTGTGTAAGGGTGAAGGCGTGTTCAGTCTTCAAGAAATTAATGTTATATCAAACGGGGGTTTAATTAAACTTTCATTTACACAATTGAATTATGCATGGAGATAAAATTAATTATTCGCAAACTACAATCAATGTCCAACATATAAGCAATGAAATGTTAATATCGTCGGACAGTACTCAGGATGTAAATAACCGGAAAATAATTCAAGGTAAATGCTGTTGGCTGTCTGACTAAAAATGTCTTCCGTTTCCGTAAACATGCATAGTTCAACTTTAGTTTTACTTTCTTTGTCGAACCTTTTTTAAACTGAAGAGTAAATATTAATCGGGTTTTTGTGAAACTTTAGCCTTTTATTTCTGTAACAGTCAATCGCAAAATACACAACATACATAGGAGTGAAATTTAACCCTTTATTGCTCCACGGCTCTCACTTTTAGCTTGAGATCACACAAGTCGAAGAGTTTCCTTGTTGACATTCGAGAAAATGTGCAAATACGTATTGAGTTTCCCCAAGTCTTCATCAAAAATAATTCCATCTCCGGTCAGCTGAAACTTCGGAATAAAGTCGCAGCTACCCTTCACTATTTCTGAAATTACCCTGAAGCCATTACGACCAGATCTCGTACAGTATAAGGAATCCAAGTCTTAACGGTTTCTGCTTGACCGAACTGTGGTAAGGCGATGACCAATAAATCTTCCTAATTTTCCATAACTGCCGTCGAGGGTTGCATGATATTTCCATTTATGAAAGCCATGAAAGTGGGAAAGAAAATGCACTTTTAATGCCTAGAAGTGAAAAATCAAGAGTAGAATCTTGTGTCGAAAGTTGTAGGGACTACACCATTGATACAATGTGAAGTCTAAACTTCACAAAATGGCTTTTTGGCTTATTGTGGATATAGCCAATATACAATATTATAAGTTTGGAGTCAAATGAAATTTGCCTAAAGGTGTACAAGCCAGTTTGTGTATATATTTATTTTCACGACCGCGGAAGCACCATTTGAAAGCATTAGCATCTAGCCACAAATTACAGCAATTATCTATGGGTCCGCATATAAATTTTCGGTAATAGCAGACAACCTCCCACGATAACATTTTCAAAATCAAAACAAACTCCATAAAACGTTTCGGCAATTAATCTTATTTATTTATTTACTCACACTAATTTGATGTTAAATTGGACACAGATATGCCATTAATTTCAATTACGTTCTCAGACGATGCTGATAAGTGGCCGAACGATTTATTACCTGCTTATTATCAAATGTATTTATCGCCACTTAGAGAAAGTGTGAAGAAAAATAAATGTCCAGTGTCGAATCGATTGACCACATTGAATGTAATAAGGAGGGAGTGAAAAATCTTAGGGCGAGGGTGATGTCGTGTGTTACACAAGGAGGGGTGTTGCACAACAAGAATAGAGTAATCTTAACAAATGCACTAGTACAATCCGCCAGTGATCAATACACTGCAAAAACTTGAAGGTGGAAAACTGCTGATGCGTGGCTGTTCATGAAGAGAAAAGACGGATAAGAAAGCAGTTCCTTTATGAAAAATGCATACATTTTTTGAGATGGTCAATATCGTTAAGTGGAAACGCAAAGCGACATTTTCAACTTGAAAAAGTGAGAATTATTCAGAGAAATCTGTTATTCTGTAGGAAGTGGAGTAAAAAGAGAGCTTTTTAGGAAAAATTTATGAAAATCAATTTGCGGGTGATGCAAATTACATTTAGGGGGATAATAATATGGAAAGCTATTTATATATGTCTGTCTACTTTTTTTCAGGTGGGTTAATTAGTTATTATATTATTCATTTTAATACAGTTTGGACACTTGAATGAATGAATGTTTACTGTTACTGGATAACATTATGTAATGATAATTTTGCTGCTGTGCGTTATCATAGTAAGTTGATCTGGAGAATTTGACCTATTCACTGATTTGTCCGTCCTGTCAACATTAATCAGTAAAATATCAAATAAAATGTGCAATGATTATTACTAATCTTTTAGTTTTCCATAAATTGAGTGATAAAGACGCACACAGAGCGTTGAAAAAGCTTTGCCACCCTTGCTTGTAAAAAAAAATAATAGAGCTCAAAAACAACAAAAACTTCTTAAAATTCTGTTAGTATTATATAGGACCCATCGACTGAATTCGGTGAGTCAGATTTTTTTTTTACTTACAACGCGTTGTGGAAATCACGATTTACCCACAACGCGTTGGGGCCAAATTTAAATGCGTATTAAACATAATTATAATCTAACGAGTGCGTGATTTGATTTTCGGAGATTAGTTCGACATCTCGAGTTCTTTTTGCATAAAAATTGCCACAAATCGAAGAAGATTTAACAAAAAAAAAAAAAAACGAGTCATGGAGAACTATTAATGTCCCGGAAATCAAAATAACGCACGAATTACACAAGTATTCATTGTGACACTAAAAGTAGTTGCACAATGGAAATTATTATGCAACTGCTTTTGTTTTCTTTTTTGATACGTATTACGTTGGTATGTCGAAGTCAAGTAACGTGTTAACTTTTCAGATAAAAACGTAACCACCAACACAACCAGTACTACCTAATTCTAAAATCTCTATAGAATATTTGAAAAGTAAAATTTTAACATTTTCATAAAACGAAGAGCTCAAAAGTATAAAAAATAGTATATTACACTCGTTTAACGAGACATTGTGACATTCGTTCTATTGGGGCACTTCTTGCTGCGCAAGTCGTGCCCCAAACCTATACTCATGTCACAGTAGGGGAGCCCGGGATGCTAAATTTGCAGTTACTAAAGCGTCATGGGGACCCATATTATTGTGAAGATTAGGTTCTAAAACGAAAAAAAGTTTATGTTAAGTTTTCCATTTTAGTGGGGGGTAGAGCGTGTACAAATTTTCAAAAATGTAAAAAAAACAGTCACATGGAAATACTCGAGCGCGTCAGACATTCATAGTGTACACGCGCTTTGTCTTTCTGAAAACCGGGAGATATTAATCTGACGATTAACTAGGGGGGTATCAGTAAAAATGTGACCTTGAAATACTCGAGCGCGTCAGATTTGTAGACAGACGGTTCAACTTGATGCCCTAGTCGTCCTAAATGATAATCTGATAATTATATGGAGGGATATTGTAAATCTGACAATTTGAAAAAAAAAAAATTTTTCTTTTTTTTTATTACTGGGTGTAATAAAAATAATATGTACATAAAAAATTTAATAATTTATTGATATAAAATAGTTAAAAAAAATATTAAAAACAAATATTTTAATATTAATCCTCACTGGATTCGTCTTCGAAGTTGATTTCCACTTGTACAACTTCCTCGTCATCTCGTGTTGTATAAAAATTAAATTTATTGTAATTATTTATATGTAAGCCCAGTGAAAATCTATCAAAGTAAGGAAACTAAGTGCAAGAAATATTTGAGACCAGTTTTTGGATCTCTGGATTTGGTCAAGTATAAACACAACAATGGCTGTTTTTCATACAATGGCGTTCTATATTACATATTTCATAGAATGTCAGTTGTTTCATATGCATATTATTCATTGATTTACGAGGTACATTGTACATTGTTACTTGAAATGTTTTTTGGACCTCATGAGAGTGCAGCAAGCATGTTGGACAATTCTACTTAACCTTTTTGATGATGCTATTTTTTTAATACCAAATTAAACAAGACCCCGATCAATGTGAAAGGGAGTGAACTGATTCGAACTGGCGCGGAGTGGAAAATATACAGTTATCGGCATCTGTACGCTTCATCTTTTGTTGATGGTTTTAGCTACATCGCCTCATGAAAATCGTCAGATTATGTTTTTCCTATTCCTAATAGGATTTCTTTCAAAATTTCGAGGTGACGTTTTTTTTACAACTTTGTGACTTGCCCATTTCCTTATGTCATGCTCAAATTGTCAGATTATTGAAATATAGACTTTTCTACATGTACTTAACTTACCTTGTCTTAATCTGATGCGCTCGAGTTTTTCTGAGGATTGATTTTTTTTTCTAATCTGACGGGCTGCCTCAACCCCTTTTATTAATGGTTCATATTTGGTAGGGGTGCATTACAACGTGCAAGGTTTCTCCCCATAAGATTTTCTGACGCGCTCGAGTAACGCGCAAAATGATGAATTCGTCGGTTCCTGGGGCTAGATTCTCGACCAAATCCATCGGAGAAATAGAAGAATCAATCAACATGGCAACACCAATTCTTTCAAAAACGTAGGTTATGAAACAGTTTGATAGTTTTTGCAAGTAAAGAAGATACACCTTAAATGAATTCACTTCTATTGAAGAAATTGCGTCTAATATTTTAACAGATTGGGCCTACAATATGAAGACGACAAGCGCGAGATGCCAAAAGAAAAGAACTTCAAGCCTATCTGGAGAAAAGAAAGCGCAGCTCTTCTCCGCTAACAGATGAAGAGTGTCAAAAAAAGTTCCTTTACAACGAAGATTCTCCTTCTGGTCTTCAAAAAAGTTCTATTGCACCGTGCGATCATTTAAATTATAAATTAGAGTAGGCTGTGAAATTTAAATTAGGTTGGCACCACTAACTGTTGACAATTTGGTTTAAAATTTCAATTTAAAAAAGCAATTTCGATAAAATTATTAGATAAAACTTTTGTCTATACTCTATAAATCTACCTTACAATTTTATTTAATGTAATATCTCGATTTGTAACAATTACGGAGCCGCAAAAAAATGTCGATTGTTACTTTCGACACCAGGGTCAGGACGAAAGTAATAGGTTACGGGTCGAAAGAAACACAAAATCAAATCAAATTATTTATTAGAAAATAATTAAAAATCGAAAATCGAAATAAATTTTTTTTTCACAAAATTATTTGAGGCCCTTAATTCCAAAACTTGTTCTTTCGGTTCTAAGCAATTTTTGGCCAAAAAACTTGAAGGTGTATTTGCTTCTGATTTTTTCTTTTTACGTAAGTAACACTGTGGAACTAACTTGCAGAATGAGAATTAAAATTACTTACTTAAAAAAAAATCTAGAGCCTTTCCAAATTTTGAAAGAACGAGTTTATAAGTTATAGCGGTAGTTCGTGCATGATCTAGGGTGCGATATCTGTGGAAGGACGAACAGAACCTGTCTTCATCGTTGGGGCAGGCCATGGTCGTAATAGAAGAAATTTGACAGCTGTAAGTTATGTAGAATAGATTTTGGCAGCCTACGTGGTGCCCTATGTTGGGTTAGTGGTCGCCCACTTTATGTTTATGCATCACAATGCAAAGCCACACACTGCCAGAATCACCTGGAGTGGAACTTCAAGTTTTAGAGTGGCCAGCATATTATATCTCCGACCTAAACCCCATCGAACATCTGTGGGATGAGCTTCAGAAAAAAGTTCGAGCCAGAGTTCCTGTTGGTACATCCATCCCAGAATAATTAATGGTTGCGGTGGAAATGGAGTGGCATAACATTCCACAAGAAACAATTGAAATCTTGATTAGATCAATGCCCAACCGAATGCAAGCTGTTCTTAGAACGAGGGCAGGTAACACGCGATACTAAAATTAAAGAATTGTTACAACAATTTTGTTTAATTTCTTCAAACCTAAATTTTTCACCTAATGATTTTTGTTCAAGGAACTTTATTTCAAGGCGCTATAACACTTGAAAGGACATAAGTAATTATCAGACAATGTAGGCTCATCGAAAACGTTAATAAACAGTCTTTCAAACGACATATTGTTTTTTTTTAAATCTGAATTCTGGCAACTGAGAAAAATTCATTCAAACTCAAAAGTGTGTGGTGGGCCGATTTCTTTGCTCGCAAGTTTAGATCCTGGCTTTGGCGAGCTTGACGATTGATCTGAGGTAGCAGCGTTTAACAGCTAATTAGCATCATCAGTTTGATGATTAAATTTGTCTCTTGATCCAGATTCTGGAAGATAATTTCTGTTCGTTGAGTTTCGTTATTGGTTTGCAAGGGACGATCCGTTACAGAAGTTAACAGCGGTAAAGATTCCTATTAAATGAACTCATGGCAGTGCAAGTAAAATCAGCATCAGCCTTTCTATCGGTGACGAAAAGAGGAAATGCTTCATTGACAATCCGAGGATTGTATTGCATAGTAATATTTTAACCCGGATGATTTCGCATCCAGTTATCGGTAGCAGTGAAAATCGTTTTCTTGAATCACTCAAAAACCGCTCTATCCAGAGGCAGCAGTTTGTGGGTGCAGTGTTCGATATATCTTTTGGCTCAAACTTATACCTATGATAGATTATTAACATTGTGCTCGTTGAAGCTCGAAGCGCAAGACAGGCTCTTCACCTGTGATATTCTTAAAGATAAATTTGGGTGTCTTTTGAAAAATCTAGTTAAACATTATTCCTTTCCCGCTTTTTGAAGTAAATACTTCTTTACGGACACTTGACTTGGGGAGTAAGCTGGTGAATGCCTGACGAGAGCGTTACGAAAAGTGTGATCGGACGAAGCGAACGGAAGTTATAATAATGATAATATTAATTCATAAAAAAAATGTTTGCCTTAACGGGATTCGAACCCGCGTCTTTAGGTTGTGATTCTCGCTTCACTCCATAGAGCCATTTGTGTGTGTCAGTTTTGTATGCAATTGCGCTACTTATCCTAATCGCTACACATGATTGCCGACTTTTCGCTGACGACAAACTAAAACATGCATTATACAATACTGCAGACGGTATTAATTCAGGATTCTCTAGCTTCATTTATAAACTTACATAAATTAAGAGCACTTTCACAATGGCCAAATGAAGTTTTACTTCAGTCGTGTGCACACTCGTATTTTTTATTGACTGATGTGTTAATGATAATTTTATATCTACAGGCTGTTTTTAAAATGCATGTCAAAAATAAAAACGGTAATTGGTTATGATGAGAGGAAGTCATTGTCAAATTTTTTTGTAATAAAAGTCTTTTCATTTTCGAGATAAAAATCGTTAAAAATTTGGTCGAAATCTGCCGTCCGCTACTGCGTTAAAGGTGATTAAAAATGTACTCTCCTTTGCTTAGCAACAATAATAGAAGGTAAATTTGAATTTTTTGAAGTGTTACCGTCATAATTGTTCTATCTACATGGAAGTCTATACAAATGCTGAGCTGACCGACATGGTGTTGTTTTATGGAAGAGCCTTAGGAAACGCTTGTGAGGCACAACGTCTCTATCATGAGACGTGTCCAGAACATATATTTCCAGATCGTCGCACATTTAGCCCTATTGCTCAACGACTGAGAAAACGAAAAATTTCGTCCTAATTCAAACGAGCGCGGTCGAGAGCAGGCGGAACGTATTTTGAACGCTGAGCCAGATGCTCTGGACCTCGTTGATGAGGAACATATCCGAAAGTTGCAGGCATTCAAAACCTGAGCAGCTCCCTCGAAGAATAAGATTTTGTGAGTGGTTACTCCAAAGAAATGAAAAAGATCCTCGTGTTGTTGATAAAATCTTATCAACCGACATGGCAACATTTACGGGAGATGCCTATTTTAATGCACACAATATTCATATCCATATCTGATGCGACGAAAACCCCCATGAAGTACTAGAGAGCTATTTTCAGGACAGATTTAGTGTTAACGTGTGGGCTGGGGTGGTTAGCAACAATTTGATATTTCCATCCATTTTGCCCCCTCGTTTAACTGGCGCCGTGCATTTGAAGTTTTTAAATGTGGAGCTAAGAAACTTATTAGAAGATGTACCTCTTGATTACTCGATGATGATAATATGTGGTATCTTAATAATGGAGCCCCTTCTCATCACGCTCGCGAGGTGCGGACCTGGCTTCATAAAAATTTTGACATTACATTTGTCAATCTTTAATTGACACTTTATTAACCTTATTTATATATTTTATATATATTTATATATAAACTTTATTAACTTTATTATTGGTTGTCACTTTATGTTGCTAGGCTTCAACTGCAAAAATGTAATTATTGTATCTACCTTGAAAATGCAATCGTCAGTGGCGTGGACTATGCGTGGAAATGGTTAATATATCCCCATCGTTTTAGACATAAAAAATGGGCTGTTAGGGCTTCTTTAAATCCCTAGATGGCCTAGATTTTTTATTGACATGCATTTCAATAACACCCTATCGTAGCAGTCACCACTAAATTCAAAAACAAAACAGTTGTGTGGATCACTTTTGGTGGTAGATAACTACTTTTAATCAGTTTTTATTACAAGTGCCAACGCACGTTTCGCCAACATCATCAGGGCGATGAGTAAACTAAACCTACATGCTACATACCGCTCTATATATACAGGGTGGAAAGTTTAACTGGAATAAATTCAGCTTCTTCACTGCAATTGATTTTGAAAAAAAATCTTAAAACACGTCGATTTTTGTTTTTAAATTGCCACTTTTTAGCCTGATCGGCTTAGAAATTGTCTTAGGGTTTCACTGCATGCAAGTAGCTTTTCTAATTTAATTTCATACATAAACCCGATTTTGACTTTTTCTCCCATATCCTATACTGTTGCCCTGAGGTGACGATATGTCAACTGACACATCGTTGGAAAGCTTATAAAAAAAGAAGAGGAGATCGGGCCTTTGTCGCTATTAAAAACACAATTCCTGTTCTTATGTATTTCTAGACTTTCGTAAATGTCTAGAAATTTACAATTATTTACAGTTTTAACTAATGTAACACAAAAATGTTCAAAAATATGTTGGCCAATTGTTTCAGCAATCACTTATAAGGTTCAAAAATGGTTAACCGACGAATTTAATAACTTACCCCTTAAACAACCCAGTTTTTCAGTTAAAAACTCAATGGAGTTTTTCAATAAAATTAAGGACGTTCAATTGCAACAAGGAGAGTTATTAATATCGTTTGATGTGAGTTCTCTATTTCCAAGTGTTCCCATTCCACAGACTCTAATTTACATCATTGAAGTGCTGATGCAAAACGATTTGGACCAGCAACTCATCAAAGAATATATCCAGTTAAAAGAGGTTCCCATGAAGCAAAACATTTTTCAGGTCAACGACAATTTTTTTCAGCAACAAGAAGTTACGGCAATGGGTAATTCCTTGTCACATTTTCTTGCTGACCTTTTCATGAGACGCTTTGAAAAGGATTTGGAACGTAAACCGGATTATTTCCCTAAAGTTTGGTTAACGTGCGTGGATGATATTTTTGCAATTTACGACACGAAGAAGTGCAACATTGAGGACTTCCTTCAATCAATTAACAACCGCTTTTCATTTTCATTTTTAGATACTCTAGTTATCAGAAATACTCTGAAACTGGAGTTTGATGTAAGTATATCGAAAAGACACCAGTACACTGCGCTAGATCACAGCAGACTCCCATCATTGTCCACAACACACAACAAGATGGCTAGTCTCAGCTTCTTGGTGCACACACTTTGTCTTTCCTCTGAATCCAGACAGGTTTAAGAAAGAGCTCAAAATTATCAAAGAAGTAGCCAGGTGTAATGGGGTAGTTTGGCATCATTCCAAACACGTTTCTTGTATGGGGACCCCCTTTCATTTTTAACTTTATTTTATTTTTATTATTTCTTGTTATAGAGGTCATATTAGTACACACTTTACCTATTACGGTTCAAAAAATACAGCCCTGTGACAGACGGACGGACAGCGGAGCTTTAGTAATAGGGTCCCGGTGGTACCCTTTGGGTACGGAACGCTAGAAAGTACAAACTATTAGTAGTTAGAAAATTGCTACAACATAATTATTTGAGATATCACATCTTCCTGCAATGCGCTCCAACTATCTTTCTACAGTTTCTGCGGGCACCTTGGTCGTCTGGCACCTGTCGGTTTCCTATCGCTTGTTATTCTGGGAACTCTTTGAACTGACATTCTGCTAACATGTTCGTTTCACTTTGGTATCAGCCTTCCAATTCATCGAACCACGTCCTACACCACGTCCAGCAATGTTTTCCCCAAAGTTTTTTCTTGATGCAAACCTTCAAATGAAAACATCTCCCAGAAGTATGATTACAAGTTTTTCAAACATCGATAATCAAGACTCTCCAAATGTATAGACAAGAATGCACAACTTAAGAACACTAGAAGACATCACAAGAATCACAGAAGTTAATGTTGTGTCAAATGTCGTTAAAAGCAGAATATGTTCCAATTTAACTAACTAATCAAAATACTCCTCTTCACGAGCACCAGCGCCATATCTACTGCTACTTTTGAATATTACTCCCCTTACCTACCTCTATTGAAATTAGAAATTTACAATTTAGTGGTGACTACTACTATTTTTATTACTACTGCCAACGCACGTTTCGCCAACAATGTTCATCATCAGGGCGATGAGTAAACTAAACCTAGATGCTACATACCGCTCTATATATACTCTAATGACTCGCGTCCCTACCCGTACTGTTCAAATCCTGTAGTACCTAGATTATATTGTCAGTTATAATCACGACCTTCTAGATAAATTTTTCTTTAAACCGGCCTGTACATTAGCTCAGTTCGAGTGTTTCTCCACGAGCGCTGCTTACACAGCAAAATCCCGCCATTTTTTAAATTTGGAAATAATTAAACAAATATCTATGACAAATGCCACTTCACATTTATCGAATTTCTTTGAAAGTTACCTTTCGCTCACATTCGATTCTTTGAATTCTAGCGCTTCTTGTTCTTGTCTTGTTACTGTTTTTTTCGTGTTGTTACTTGTTTCTTGTTCTGGTTATCTTGTGTTTTAGTGTTATTGTTATCAAGTTTTGGTGGTTGTATTCTTAATATTAATAATTCAACAAAATGCCGCGTATGCATAATAAATGCATCGTGCCTTCATGCCAGGCTTCACCCCAATCACTCCATGAATCCTAGTGATTTAGAATTGCGATAAAGATGGTGTGATAATATATTTAGGGATTCAGGTAAAATTAATTTCAGTTGAACATAATATAAACAAGAAGAATGTTCTTAAATCCAAGTGGAGTAAATTTAAATTAAAATTTAAATATATCTATGTCGAACTCCACAAACTTTAATAACTGTAAGATTACTAATGGTACATGTTTCGGCAGAATACTTCTGCCATCATCAGCCCTAATTTAACAAGAGATTAATGATACAATTGATGAATTACAAGAGGGGTTCTTACCTTAAAGAATATAAAAAAATATGACATTGACGTAATTTTGAATTAAATTTGACGTTTTCAAAGGGTTACATGATTTTTAAAAGATTTCGTAAAAACAACATTTTATAAATGTAAAAATTAAAAATGGATCAAAGAGAATCTGGTAAGTTTGTTTGAGTGAAAAATTAAAATAGTGAATTAATAATGGGATTATTGAAGTTATTCTGTTCATTTAAACAAGATCTGTTTTCCAGTTTCAAGGCTTTCCTTATTTCCAAAGTCTCGAGAAAATCTAATTTCCGGCCTTTATTGCATTTATGAATCAATTTGGAATTTGATGGTGAAAAACTATGTTTCGTTATTAATATATGATTGGCGAAAGAAGAAGGTGTTGATGGTGGAGGATCAAGATCTGTGTTGTTATAGATGTGCCTGAAATGTTCTTTAATACGGTCTGATATTTTGCGACCTGTCTGACCTATGTAGAATGACTCACAAGTAGAGCAGCTTAATTTGTATACACCTGATGATGATTTGTAATCTAATGGATCTTTATTTTTAATAAAAAATCTGGATAAGTTGTTATCTGTTTTAAATGAAACTTTAAAACCGTTTTTCTTAAGTATTTTAGAACATTTCTCTGAGACGACGCCAAAATATGTTAATGAATTTGAAAAGGAAATTGTTTCTGAAGGATTTTTAACCAAGTAGTGTGTGTATTTGAATTTGTTACAGTATCTATAGTATAATTTATTTATAGTTTTTAAAGAATATCCATTATTTGAAGCGATTTGTTTAATGTTATTAAGTTCTGTTTGAAAAGATGAATCTGATAGTGGTATAGAAAATAATCGGTGGAAAAAGGAATGAAAAGCTGCAAATTTATGGGAAACAGGGTGACAAGAGTCAAAAGGTATTACGCAATCTGTGATACTAGGTTTTCTATAAATGTCAAATTCAAAAGTATTATTATTTCTAGTGATTAACAAGTCTAAAGAGGGGATTTGGGAATTGATTTCAATTTCAACGGTGAATTTAATGGATTGGTTTAAAGAATTTAAGTTGCTGAGTGCGTTATCAAGTTCAGAATCAGATCCTTTGAATAAAACAATTATGTCATCTACATATCTGTACCAAAAGAGAAAATGATCTTTAAAAGGTGAAGAAGTTAAAAACTGTTCTTCCAAGATATTCATGAATATTTCTGCTAAAAGAGGTGACAAATTAGAGCCCATTGCTAAGCCTGAGTCTTGTGAATAAAAATTATTATTAAATTGAAAGAAATTTTGATCTAGGACAGTCTCACAAAGTGAATGTAAATTTAGTGCATGTATGGTTGGCATATTAGAATTAAATAGTAGGTTTTTTAAAATTAATAAGCAAGATTTGGGTGGGATGCTGGGAAATAAATTAACTACGTCAAATGAAACAAGTCTAGTGTCTGATGGAATTTGGAAATTTCTAATTTTGGAGCAAAGATCTATTGAGTTTTTTATTGCAAATTTGTTATTAAAATCTAAATGTTGTCTAAGAATTGTATTAAGCCATTTTGAAAGTATTGATACAGGTGAATTAACAAAAGAAACTACTGGTCTAATGGGAAAAGGTTGAGTTTTATGTATTTTAGGTAGACCGTATAGTCTAGGTATGCAAGGATTCATGGGTATTAGTGTGAAAGCTTTTGGGTCAAAATATTTAATAGTTTCTGAAACGTCTTTGAGCGTAGATTTAAGGTTGGAAACAAATTTTGAAGTAGGATCTTTTTTGAGTTTTGTAAAGTCACCAGATTTTAAGAAATTCTCTACTTTGTTTAAGTAATCTTGTTTGTTAAGTATTACCAAACAATTACCCTTGTCAGCTTTACTAATACAAATGTTGTTTTCTTTAATTTTTATTTTTAAGCTTTTAATCATGTTTGAATCTGAAATGTTCTTTGTGATATTGTCTTTAGATAAGGTAGTTAATGTAGTTACTAGTGATGGAATGGTATCGGGTATCAATGGTGTATTATAATGATTGGTGATGATTTCTGTTTCAACTGCAAGTGTTTCTTTTACGTGTTGGATATTTAAGAGGGTTCTCCAGCGGCAGGTACATTTCTGCCGGTCGAAGCACATTTTCTCGCAATATCTTTTTTTTTATCTAAAAATTTCAAAAAACCGCTTTGTAGCTGCAAAGATTTATATTTTATCAACACGCCCACAAAATTTCAACAAAACATCTTGAAAAATAAAAAAGTTATATTCAACGGCGCGCAAAAATGTAGAAAAATGTGCGGCATTGAATATAACTTTTTTATTTTTGAAGATTTTTCGTTGAAATTTTGTGGGCGTGTTGATAAAATATAAATCTTTGCAGCTACAAAGCGGTTTTTTGAAATTTTTAGATTAAAAAAAAGATATTGCGGAAAAATATACTTCGACCGGCAGAAATCTACCTGCCACTGGAGAACCCTCTTAATGGTTGGACATTGTATTTAAGGCCTTTGGAAAGAAAATTTCAGAGTCTGAAATTAATTTTCTTTCCAAAGGCCTTAAATACAATGTCCAACCATTAAATATCCAACACGTAAAAGAAACACTTGCAGTTGAAACAGAAATCATCACCAATCATTATAATACACCATTGATACCCGATACCATTCCATCACTAGTAACTACATTAACTACCTTATCTAAAGACAATATCACAAAGAACATTTCAGATTCAAACATGATTAAAAGCTTAAAAACAAAAATTAAAGAAAACAACATTTGTATTAGTAAAGCTGACAAGGGTAATTGTTTGGTAATACTTAACAAACAAGATTACTTAAACAAAGTAGAGAATTTCTTAAAATCTGGTGACTTTACAAAACTCAAAAAAGATCCTACTTCAAAATTTGTTTCCAACCTTAAATCTACGCTCAAAGACGTTTCAGAAACTATTAAATATTTTGACCCAAACGCTTTCACACTAATACCCATGAATCCTTGCATACCTAGACTATACGGTCTACCTAAAATACATAAAACTCAACCTTTTCCCATTAGACCAGTAGTTTCTTTTGTTAATTCACCTGTATCAATACTTTCAAAATGGCTTAATACAATTCTTAGACAACATTTAGATTTTAATAACAAATTTGCAATAAAAAACTCAATAGATCTTTGCTCCAAAATTAGAAATTTCCAAATTCCATCAGACACTAGACTTGTTTCATTTGACGTAGTTAATTTATTCCCCAGCATCCCACCCAAATCTTGCTTATTAATTTTAAAAAACCTACTATTTAATTCTAATATGCCAACCATACATGCACTAAATTTACATTCACTTTGTGAGACTGTCCTAGATCAAATTTTTTTTCAATTTAATAATAATTTTTATTCACAAGACTCAGGCTTAGCAATGGGCTCTAATTTGTCACCTCTTTTAGCAGAAATATTCATGAATAACTTGGAAGATCAGTTTTTAACTTCTTCACCTTTTAAAGATCATTTTCTCTTTTGGTACAGATATGTAGATGACATAATTGTTTTATTCAAAGGATCTGATTCTGAACTTGATAACGCACTCAGCAACTTAAATTCTTTAAACCAATCCATTAAATTCACCATTGAAATTGAAATCAATTCCCAAATCCCCTTTTTAGACTTGTTAATCACTAGAAATAATAATACTTTTGAATTTGACATTTATAGAAAACCTAGTATCACAGATTGCGTAATACCTTTTGACTCTTGTCACCCTGTTTCCCATAAATTTGCAGCTTTTCATTCCTTTTTCCACCGATTATTTTCTATACCACTATCAGATTCATCTTTTCAAACAGAACTTAATAACATTAAACAAATCGCTTCAAATAATGGATATTCTTTAAAAACTATAAATAAATTATACTATAGATACTGTAACAAATTCAAATACACACACTACTTGGTTAAAAATCCTTCAGAAACAATTTCCTTTTCAAATTCATTAACATATTTTGGCGTCGTCTCAGAGAAATGTTCTAAAATACTTAAGAAAAACGGTTTTAAAGTTTCATTTAAAACAGATAACAACTTATCCAGATTTTTTATTAAAAATAAAGATCCATTAGATTACAAATCATCATCAGGTGTATACAAATTAAGCTGCTCTACTTGTGAGTCATTCTACATAGGTCAGACAGGTCGCAAAATATCAGACCGTATTAAATAACATTTCAGGCACATCTATAACAACACAGATCTTGATCCTCCACCATCAACACCTTCTTCTTTCGCCAATCATATATTAATAACGAAACATAGTTTTTCACCATCAAATTCCAAATTGATTCATAAATGCAATAAAGGCCGGAAATTAGATTTTCTCGAGACTTTGGAAATAAGGAAAGCCTTGAAACTGGAAAACAGATCTTGTTTAAATGAACAGAATAACTTCAATAATCCCATTATTAATTCACTATTTTAATTTTTCACTCAAACAAACTTACCAGATTCTCTTTGATCCATTTTTAATTTTTACATTTATAAAATGTTGTTTTTACGAAATCTTTTAAAAATCATGTAACCCTTTGAAAACGTCAAATTTAATTCAAAATTACGTCAATGTCATATTTTTTTATATTCTTTAAGGTAAGAACCCCTCTTGTAATTCATCAATTGTATCATTAATCTCTTGTTAAATTAGGGCTGATGATGGCAGAAGTATTCTGCCGAAACATGTTCCATTAGTAATTTTACAGTTATTAAAGTTTGTGGAGTTCGACTTAGATATATTTAAATTTTAATTTAAATTTACTCCACCTGGATTTAAGAACATTCTTCTGGTTTACAAATTATATTAATTGGTTAAGAATCAAGCCGAGACATAACACGCGCGACACTGAACTGAAAACTAAAATTTACTATCAAGAGGTGCTTACCTCGATGGAACAAAAACTTTCTTATTCGTTCAAGTTCAGGTACTCATAGGAAGAGGGTGAAATAAGGGGTCAGAAAAATGTTCACAAAAATAGTGGATTTCACCAAACTGGTAAATAGAAAAAAATGTTTAATTTCACGAGTTCTAGTTTATTGCTAGGACTTCCACAACCTTGTATAGGCATGAACTTAAAACTTTTCGTGAAGGAAATAAATGATTTTTTCATTCAAATTAATAAAAATGAGGAGATTTATTTTGAATATAATTAAACTATCCAAGAAACAAACTACACTGTTAGATCTTTTAGAGCTTTCACTGCAATTATATATTTTTTATTGAAGCACTTTGTTCCTATTACAGCACTAGTTTCATAACATAGGTCTCTACCTTCATCTCAAGCACCAGAGTAATATAAAACCCTAATTAATAAAATGTCTCCGTTTCCTTGTCAGGAAATAATAATTTTACATGCTATAAAGCAATTATGATTGCTCCATATTTCTGTTTCAAGTGTTGTCTACTCACGATTTTTTGCACGAAAGGCAGTTATGGAAATTTTTGCCGATACGGCAATGCAAAACGTGTTTTCGTACCATAAAACTAGCCTGTCAGTTGATATTAGCATATGAGGTTGTAATTTGTGACAAACGATCTATTTTAAATTTGCTGTAAGAAAGTATTTCTTGTTTAATTTCTCCTCCTAGTGACTTTTTGCTCACTTGATTGAAATTTACACGACAGGTTGTGTTACTGTAATGGCAATTTCGAAATTAACCGATTCAATTAACATTTAACAAAACTGACCTAAACTATCACCAAACTACAAGAGTTTGTATTATTTTATGTATTTATAAAGTAGCCCCGAATTTAAATAAATTAAATTTGATCCAGGACGATAGAAAAAGCTAGCTAGGAATTTTTAAAAGCATGTAAACATTTATACTAAAATTATGTGTGGGCCTGTGAACTTACATTGTGCCATGTTCAATTAATTGTAGCACAAAGAATTATGTAACCACCACACCCATATTTATAAATATCGAAGAATTTAAAAATAGCAAATAAATAATGTCGCTTTACACACCTTGACCTAGCTCGGAATATTTATAAATAATTGTCTTCAAACTGCAAAAACAAGGCAAACACAAGTAAGGTTGTCGTTGTGCCATACTAATGGTGATCTAAACAGGCAGTGAATAAGACGGTAAAGACATTTTTGCTTTGAAGTTCTGGATATGATATGTTGGCTCATATAAAAGAGTTATTATGAACAGGCGTCGCATCCGACCTTCATCCTTATTAACGAACACAAATAAACTCTTCATCTTAAACGCATCCGGTTTTCCTCTCCTGTATACCAAAACGAAGCGTAAAGCCGTAAAAACTGCTTTCCCTTGTGATTCCTTCAACCAAAACCACGATGATACACCGGTGATTGCAATTTTATTGTTTCCCACGTAAATTTATACCGACTATGGGAAGATATTTCCATTATTTGTTTAAAAGAGAACTTCTTTGTGGGAAACGAGTTTGTGATTTCATTACATTGCTTATTTGAACAAAAACGTCACGTTTTTGCCAACCAGCTCAATTGACTTTTTTATCTAGCTGTTTGTACATCACGAATCATGTCGTTTATTATTATTATGTTTCCAAAAAATCTACCATCCTTAATAAAACTGTTATTGCACCAAAGAAAATGTTTTTCGGAACTTGAAAGCTTCCACAGGATTTACTGAAGTGGAAGCTTGTGAAATAGGTAAGTACGTGGTTGCGGACGTGGTTTTAATTGTAGCGATGCTGGATATTAAAGTTTTAAATTTAACAGTGTGCGATTACGGCGCATGCAAACAGAAGAGTAATTATGATACAGCGGGAGTACAAAAGGCGAATTAATGAGTGCACCATATTTTTCTCTCCCGAGATAGAACGGGTGTTTAATTTTCCTTGTCCGTAAGCTTTCAACTTGATACAAACGACGGCACTTATGTATTATGCACTTTTGTCTACTTCCGAACCAAATTGTTCTTTTTATTAATTAGAAGCAATTAAAACAGTCAGTGCTCGCAAAAATAAAGAAAACTACCCTTTCTTTCATTTTATTTCAGGGCAGGCAGCTGTTGGAGATGAGTGAATATAAATAGAAGCGGGCGGGAAACGGCTGATAAATAGCATTCCTTGCCGCAAGTCTTTGGATACAGCGGCGGGCGCAGTGTGAAGTGTGAATGAGTGATTACTTTTAGCTGCTTGAGTGCAATCTTTCACTATAATGCACAGAAGCACTATGCGGGAAAAATTGTTTTGCATTATCGATAGCGTCCTTTACATCTAACCTATCTAATCAGAAGACAATGGACAAATTCTTATTTTGGATATCTGGAATATGAGATTTTACTGAAGAGTTGAGCACCCATTTAAACATTGAAATTCTCCGCTTGTTCAGCATGATTTTATCATAAAGCTGTGGTCCAAACTGTCATTTTTCTTAATTAAAGTAAGACACTCATGTGGTCGTTGTTGAGGGCCATTAATATTTGATTCTCCACCACTGTACACTCCAGTAACGTAAATAAAAAAAGCAGCATCGATTCTTTTAGATTTCTTTGGTTTAATTGATGTGCACGCCACCGTTCCAAAGAAGTCAACTGAAAATATTTCAGATGCTGTTCCAAGCTTGAAAGACAAGCCACGTTTACAATTTAAATCGTTTTATTCCTGCTAAATTCAAATACGAGTTCCACAGGGGATTCATTCATCTGAGGAGTGCGCAGGTATATTTAGAAAAAGAATTTCATTGAAATGAAAATGTATGTAAACGGGTAAGGTATAAATCTTCCCTGTAACACTGGCCAATACTCATGCGAATTTATTTTATGAGTGGTATAAAGAGGACATTGCATTGCAAACGACAACACAAGTGGAAACGAGAGGTCGAGAGCTGTATAATGTGTCTGCATTAAGTCAAATGTTGATTTTTTTATTTAATTTTAACTGGAATTGTAATTCGATTGATTCTTTCGATATTGATTATTGATTCGATTCTTTCATCTTCGCAAAATTGTCTAAAAACGTCAGATCGAAATGCTGAGCTGGAATGAAATAATTATTCGAGGATTTCCGAAAACACACACAGCAATTTTTTTACCTTTTTTTTTGTCCTGGTACTTCAGAGTAGAATTTGCTCCCAATCTGCCCTACTTTCTATTTGTTCCCGAAATCCCCTGCTCACTACAACCGCTTCAAAATATCAATCAACACATTTCTTTCACTGTAAGCGTTTGTCAACCTTCCGAAAAATATCTCGAAGCATTTTACGATTCTGCGAAAAGACCAACATCCTTCTTTCCCACATTGTTTATTGAACTTTCCGGGCCGATACTATAAAATAGTATATCACATTATAAGTGTGGTAGGTTCAATTTTACATCACGAAGTTTTAATATTGAAACACGGTGCCTCCATTTTACAAAAATTATCGTTGCACCGAAGCCACATTCACATTATTGACATAAAGATAGGTGCAGGATAGTGTGATGGACGCGGATTTTGCCCAAAAGGATACGGGAGTTGTAGGATGCATAAATAGCACATAGGGCACAATTCCTAAAAATATGCCTTCAATGTTTGCGTCCGTGCGAAATTAATAATTATAATAATAATAATATATATTTAGTCAATAAGGACATTGATGACAATGTATATGACAAGTCAAAACAAAAACATGTTTAACAAACACAATAAACAGCAAAAAAAATCTGTTCTAACTAAATAGCTTCAAAACGGGGTCTCCACTTCAAAACGGGTTCTCCACCTCGTTTTTTCGTCAATAAGACTTAAGATAACTGTTCTTTGTGTTCGAATTTAATTTATTTATAATCTTTCTTCAACATGTCGCTGAGAGGTTTAGCTATTCTTGAGAAATATTTTCGGAAATATCCGACGAGTCCAAGAAAACTTTGAACTTGCTTTATAGTTGGTATAGGAAATCTAGAAACAGCTGTCATCTTTCCTGCCGAAGGTCGAACCGTTCGATTGCTTATGTCCAACCTCCGTCCTAAGATAATGACATCAAGAACCCAAACTTGGCCGCATGATTTAATGTCAATTTCAGTTTCGTCATTGCTTCTTCTAATTTTTTAGCCGGAATGGCCAAGACATCCATGTAGGTTAATACAGTATTGTTTCGGATTCAATCTTTAAAAATGTAATTAATCTGCCCGGGACACATGGCGCCCAACGTGGGGCTCTTCTCCAGCTTGGATGCTGGAGGGACCTGTTGAGAAAACCGGAGAGTAGACAATGGAAGCCAGCACCGACCTGGTGCCTCAAACAAGAACCCCGATCCACATCAGCCAGTAGGGGGGCACCTCCCAGGTAGCAGACGCACGTGAATATGACGTCATTTTTCAGTGGTTCGATGACGTCGATCGTAACAGTGACGTAAAAATGACGGAGAAATGTCACAGATCCTCGACATCACGCTTGACGTGAAATATACGTAATTTGCCGACGTGAAAAACACCACATTTAGCCACGTGATTTATGACGTTATTTTTCTGCATTCCGATCAATTAGGCGCAGGTAAAAAAACAATCAATTTGCAGAATACATATTTATTTTTACAGAAAAAAGGTAAGTAAAATAGCATTCACATATAAAAAAATATACATCCACTTACTAATAATCACTCGCTCATCCTTTCGGGTCTCTGGGGTTGTGGGCCTACTGACCCAACAATTTATTATGATTTGTCAAGTTCAAGTAAAACTTGCATGTTTCACTTACCTGAATGTACATAAATTTACTTAAAAGACACCTATTGTAAGTTAAATACTCGCCCGATCTGGTCCCAGTAGCTTTACAATATATTCTGCCTCGTGACGTTGTAGCGCTACTGAAATGTTAATGTTGTACTTATCTGAATGGACAGTTACATAGAAGTAGCTCACAAGAACTTACTTACCTACTGAAAGATTCTCTGAAACAGACAACCACATATTAGGTAGGTTAAAGTAAGTGGTTTGAGCAGACAACAAACAGCCGAATTGAAACCTTTTGATGCCGGCCAGAAGGCGGAAAAGCCAGTAAAGCAAAAAAATTGTTAAACGGAACTAGCGCTTGCGTAGTAGTTGGGCAGTCGTACCCGGCCGTAGATCAAAGCGGCAACTAAAGCTTACTTTGTCTATGGTACACTAATAAGGAAAGTAAAAAAAATTTGGAAATGATTTTTCCCAACACAAAGAAAATCACTGTATAATATCCGCCAAAATATTTCAAGATATTCAACTAAATTTATAGAAACGTGAAAAAGACGTCAATATCCCGTGACATAAAATACGTGAAAATAACCACCAAAAGTCGACGTCATAACTACGTGTTAGAACGTCGTTCTGCTACCTGGGGCTGCGGCGTAACATCAAGCAGGAAAACTACAACGACTCCACCAGGTGACTCGACCACTATTGGACCAACCCGAAGGACGACGTCGCCCTTGCCCTCCGAGTTATCGATGACATACCGGACAGGTTGTGACGGGAAATGGAGGACCTACGTCCAGAACTTCTTGGATGTTCTGAGGAGGACGTACGACGGCTAGTTCGACCAGGAGCTCGATGTACAGCAGCTCGAGTCGTCATGTTGGAAGACTGGGTACAGCGACGAGGACTTGGAGTACCCCGAGAACGCTCCAGAAAGTCCCTGGGAAGGCTATGAGTACCCGAAGCACAAGCAGTACGACACCGCCGGAGAGCCGTACATGGAATTCAGCGAGAGCGACCTGGAGCTGATGGACGCGTGGAGAGACTACACAACCTCCACTCGGCCCATCGACTTCCGCTTCTATGAACCGGGTTCAGAGTACTTCGACGACGAGGAAGGCGACCTCTACAAGGAGAATGGGTCGCCCAACGAGAAAGACCCGACAGGTACCTACGCCAAGGCAGCTCCAACCAAAGGCAGGGGTTCCGCTATGGCACGGTGGCTGAGCCAGAGGTCGGCCGCGGCACCCGCAGAAAGCGGGGACAGAAGAATCCGAACCGTAGGTCCGGTAAGATTCCCTCGTAGGCGGAGATCCCCCCCCGACGTCCCAAGTCGCGAGAGTCACCGAAGCCGCCACACTACCTAGCAGCGGCCACACCAGAATTTGTCAGCTTCACACCCGAGAACCAAGCAAGTGTGATTGTCATTGTTCAAAAAAAAAAAAAAAAAAATTGGTTCTGACCCTGACGTCCACCACGAGGCCGACTACATTCCAGAGCCGAGACAATCCGCCGCTGATGTTTCCATAGGGGTCCCAGGACAGGCGTAAGCAATCCTGCAGCAACCGACCTGTGAGGTTCCTGAAGACATCAAAAATATTCCTGGTCCACCCTGGATTGCAGCTGGTGCCAGCTCGTACCAATGTAACATCGATGTGTGACCGATGGCGGTCACACGGCCACCACGTGGCTTCACGGCACCGCCATCCTTGTGCACGACTCCTCCAACCATCCCGACGCCGCCGTTACCAACCAGCGACCTTTTGCTGGCCCCGGACCATCCGCCACAATAACACGGATTTGAAAATAAGGCAACGTGGCCTGAGGGTTTGTCGACATCGGCTCGCATCCGCCTGACATTGACATCGACCCAGTCTGCACATCCAAGTAGATCGCAGTTCAGACCGAAACCTACATGGGGAGATTTCGTCATCTGGACGGCGCCACCAAAAGACACGAGCCCCCCGCCGGTTCCGATCACGCGCGCTGCTCACCGTCACCGACGTCGGTTATCACTTCCGGACCATCATCCCCGAGTGCCTATCGCCGTCAGTCAACCCCAGCAGAAGGACAACGCCTGGAGAAGTCCGAAGACTCGACCCAGAGGATAGCCACCTGAGGGGGTACGGGCCGTGCGTAGCGCTAAAACACCCTGGAGTGTAAAATAAAAAACATCTTGTATTGCAGACTATTAGGTACTTTGATTCCACCTTAAAACACCCGTCGATCGGGGCTCAGGGAACTTTGCCCCTTCTGCCCGGGGCCCCCTTCGCACTCCCTTCGACAGTTTAACAGCAAACTATGAGTTTCATCGCTGCTTCTTTCCAAATTCGTCCGCGATTAATTTTTTCAAGCTTACCCAAGTATCAATGGGCTCGTCCCCCTCAATTGAATTTGACGAATTCAACTATAGCATCTCATAGAATAATATGTAACATGAAGCCCTAAAACGTGTTCTGTTGTTGCATAATACTATATTATTCAACGAGCGTATAATGATGGTGATTATTCACGAGGTGAAGTTCACGGCCACGAGCCGCAGGCGAATGGCCTAAATCAGCGAGAGAATAATAGCCATTATACGCGAGTAGAATACTATACTTTATCCACGACTACTAAATATTTTTGTTGTAATTAAAAAAAAAATGGTATGTTAAGAAACAGATATACGACACGCAAATTCTAAGTTGCTGATGACTCAGTGTAGATGCTCCTTGTCTTTCAACCGCGGTTCCCGGGTTCGAATCTGGTCTAGGAAATTTCACTTTTTTTTTATATGTACTGAACTGAATTGAAAATATTTAGTGGTTTCCACGATAAAATTTTAAAAACCGATTGTTGTAGCAAAACAATATAATATTACAGCTAAATCAAGGAAGTATCTAACAGCAGTGATTAATGACTCATTAATCACTGCCGTGATTAATGAATATTATTAAGATCGAGCAAACAGACGTATAATGGGTACATTATACAATAGTCGTAGATAAAGTCATTTTGTAAGATAACAGAGCATATCAAAAATTGTAATTTCGGCTAGCAGTTTCAAACGCTGCACTTTTACCGCCTTTTGTGACGTCATTTCGGGGGAACATTCTCATTGGTTCGTGCGCTTCTCATTAGTCGGCATGTCTAGTAACTTGAATTTTGTCTGGTGAATTTGGTCCGGTGTTGACGTCACAAATGTTTCGGATTTTTTTTACCTAGTAAACGCGTGATTTAAAATAAACAAAAAAATTGTGGTATAATATTTTTTAAACTAGAAGAATGTTCTTAAATCCAAGTGGAGTAAATTTAAATTAAAAAATTACGTCAACGTCATATTTTTTTAAATTCTTTAAGCTAAGAACCCCTCTTGTAATTCATCAATTGTATCATTAATCTCTTGTTAAATTATTGCTGATGATGGCAGAAGTGTTCTGCCGAAACATGTTCCCTTTGTAATTTTACGCTGATTAAAGTTTGTGGAGTTCGACTTAGATATATTTAAATTTTTTAATAATATTTTTTGTCTAGTTTATAGAAAAGCTGTTTTTGAAAACTGTGGGACGACCCCATTTGGTTTTCTCCCTGTATTAAAATAAAAGCTACCCCTTTCAAATTCTGAAGAAAAGGTATTTTTCTAGAGGTAGGCTTCTTCATTGTCGAATGACCGAATTGAATCTTCAATATCTTGTAAGTCATTGCAAATCTCGCATACGACAAACATGTAAAAATGGGTGCCGATTTTTTTGCAATAATCATCAACACTACAAAACACGATGATGAAAAGAATTTGTGAAATTTTACAGTTTGTTTAATTTCGGTGTCAACCGACCAAAAAATATTACACCTATACGATAGGCATGTACAGTTACGGCCACGGAATTTTGGCCGTCACTTATCATTGATTGTCATAAGATGTAAGGCGACCCTTAGGTATTCGTAACCTAACTTTCTGCTATTTCAAAGACTTGTCATTTTGACACTGACTCATTTGCATGAAAACACTAACAGTGACAAATTTTTAGATTTCAATTCCAAAAGTCAATCATAATGACAATAAAGCATGGACTACATCCGCTTTCTTTTAATTGACATTAAAGTGACGGCTAAAATTCCATGGCCGTGACTGTAACTAAAGGCATTAGTTAAATTTATTGGACCATATGGGGTCATGTGATGACATGAATTATATTAAAATATTGCATAGCTGATTTTCTGACTAATCTCGACATGATAATATGTTAAGGATATTAAAACATTAGGACCAATCATCGAGAATACTTCAAAAGTCTTACATAAATGCATTACATTAACTAATTCATTACTCTGGGTGCAAATCTCTGAATGTCGCAATAAATTTTAAAATTGGCTGAAACGCCATTAAACATTTGACTTGAAATAGTTTTTACTTCAGACAAGCTGCAAGAAGAAATCACGTTGAACGCCTTACCAATTAGTCACACCTTTGCTTCAGTTCATTCGCATTGCGGTTTATTTAAGGGAATGCATGAGGAGAGACTGTTTCGGAACATCGCGTTCAAATAAGGCGCGTTGCACATTGCTGATACGTTTTGCGACTATTCTTACTGGCGATACGGGAACACAACGTGGGCACCAAGAAGAGCAGAACAAATAGATCATAAATCAGAATATTAAAACGTAAAAATAGGTAAAGCATCCGTTTCGTCCAAGAAAAATAAAATGAGATCACTAAAAGTTTCATGATGTGGAGCGCTACAGGAGTTTACCGGCGACCTCCATAAACTTCGACCACCTTTACGACTTTGCTACTGTAATGTTGAGCTGATGTACTGTTGGAATCAATATGTATCTGCAATTTTACGGCTCCTAAATTTTGTTAGATTTTATGACATGTACATTAACCTGTGCAAGTTTGTTACTGCTATTACAAATCTGCTTCCTGCATTGTGGATTTCTGAATATTTAATTATGCCCTGTTATTTATCGGACACTTGACAAAAGTTCTTAGCGACTTCGTACTGTAATTAATCGTGAAAACTACATACTTCTAACATACTGAGTCGGTAAATGATAGATACCTAACCTTCTTATACAAACTAATCATATTAGTTTATGCAACTGCTTTGAGAAACAAAAATTCAATATTATTCAAGTTAAAATAAAGTGCTCACAAGTGACTATTGTTTGACAACTGGTCGCCGACAACAGTAGATTATATTACTAGTGACAGAAATGCTTCATTATCAGTGAGTGAGATTTTTGAATTTATTGCGATAGCACGACTGATCCACATATTAAGAGCTTACAATGACATTTCGGTCACGTGTAAGATACGACGTTCTATGCCCGAGGTGTAATTTCTTGTAAGACGTTAGAAATAAAAAAAGAAATTGTCAAAATGAAGTTTCAAAAAATAATTAATGTCTTACCATTCTGTAACCATAGTAATTCACCCTTTTTGACATTATATTACTGTAGCAAAATGCTACATTATATCTTCCACTTGCGTGGATTAATACGTAGACGTTGATAGGGGATAAAATTTATATGATTTTATTATTTAAATTTTATTCCAATATCTTGTTCTACATAATAGGCTAGTAATTAAAACAAACACAATAATTATTTCTGCATAAACATTCAATTTGTATTCCGCTTTTTCTTACGTTTACATTTAGATAAAAACTGCTACTGTAAGATTAAAATCCGTATATCATACGTGAGCGAAATACGATTATAAGCTCGTGAGATTTGATCACTTGCGCTAACGCGCTCGCGATTCTAAATTTTCACTAGCTTATAATGTATCATTTCTCTCACTTATAATATAAAATACCATATTACCTCACCTGGAAAACTTTGATTTTTTTCCCGAAATAGTACCTAATAGGTGTTCACATAAAAAATTCATCTACAAGACTTTGTTCTTTTCACAACAATTTCACGTATGTCCTGAAGGTAGAGTCAATTTGGAAGTAGAGTTGCTCGAAGGACCGTTAGGTGGTATAGAATAAAAAGTAAAACCTACCAAGATCCATAAATTGTTTGTAAAATTCCTATCTCAAAATCAATTCTAGACCCAGTATATGATAATCCATTTTTTCATTTATTTTACGCGATGGGCAGCGTATAAATGGAACCTTTCTATTTTTGTAGACGTTGACTACCTACGCAAATGTTTGTAGGCACAAGAAATTAACATAAACCTATCATAGAAATAATGCCGACAGAAATTTATAACCGTAGATAAACAAAATCAATTTTAATCAAGAGATTTGAATATAATTACATATCTATCACTTTCCAAAATTGTATCCTTTCTTGTATTAATGGCAAATAAAGCACAGGAAATAACCTTGTTAAGATAATCCCTCTATAGTATTGTAGCCAATGAATTAGATTACCACCAATTTTATAAAATCAATCACAAAGATCTTGACCGGATTATGTACCTCTTACGTTTTATAAGGTTTTTATTTCGTACATGTTGATGGTCTTTAGACAAAAAAGGCCTAACAAATACCTGCTCTCTACATACTAACAAAAAACATTTGATAGGGCAGACGAAACGACACCCTACACTAGAGGGGCAGTTTAGTTCTATTGTTAGAAAACTTTCACCCTTTGTGTCTAAAAAGTCCACGTGGATATATCGCCCCAGTAACTACTACCGTTTTAATTGTGCCATTGTGATGGAAGCGAGTCATTTATTTTACAAAAGACTCTTGAAAGCAATAATGTGTAAGTTATGCTCAGTTTCCCATGCGTTTTTATGTCGATATTATCCCACGCCGAGTGCGGTTTCGGGATATATGACCACATGATGACTCTATTTAGAAGAGGAAAACCCTTTTATATTGTTTTATTTATGAATTTTCAAAGCAACTTTTTTTCGACTTGTGAAAGAATTCCGTTTCTCTCCTTCACAATTCGTTCTGTATAGTTTTGTTTGTTGACGCGTCAGCCAATAACTCTTCTGTTGCAAGAGGCCGCCAATCCAATTAGTGTTATAGGTGTACGTTACGGGCACGAGAGCTCAAATGCGTCTGTCGTTTATTGTAGAGGTGTCACAAACAGCTTCCAGTTCCCACTAGTGATTGCCGTAGTAAGACTGTTAAGTCTTTCCGCAGTAACGAACACGTACTTGCAACTAATGTTATTTCAAGAGGACTGATTTAGTTCAGGTATAAAAACATACTAGAATAGACATAAACGTATATGAAACAGCACTGTTGCTTATAAGTAGCATATTTGGTATGGGCGAGTAATTTAGAGCATGGGCCGTGAAGGGATGACGAGGTAAATGAAAAATACTACAACACAACAACCCCCAACTAAATTCTGAAATCTTTGATTTGTTACTTCCTCAAAGTACTTTTTGTTTTCAGGTTTAGTTAGATACATTAAAGCAAGACACCTACATGAGTCATCCGTTAGCACCATTGGCGATGAGGGACAACAGAAATTTGTTAGCACCAAGTCTCTACGGTCTATTTTAACATTTCTTACAATGTTTTCCTCTGTGTTTTTCGCCCAAAAATGATGTTTTTGTAAATATTATAATTATTAAAACGATCACTTGTCTTTTTAGTATCATATCAGTCTTTTAAGCCTTTCAATCTTCTCTCAGTCTTTTCTCGTCTTCTGTCTCTTTACAGTCTATTCACTATTCGCACTCTCTCCTTAGTCTTTTATTAATCTCTTCTCAGTCTATTCTCAGCATCTTTTCGTCTTTTTAAGTCTAGTTTCAGTTTTTTCATTGTCTCATTTCATCTTCCCAATCGCTTTTCAGTTCCTTTCGGATTCGCCTCAATATTTTTTCTTACAGTTTTGTGTCCTAGATGCCTTTTTCTAGTAGTATTTCACAATTTGGTACTATTGTTTACAGATATAAACTATCTCTAAAATTATGTTTAATAAAACTGTACAACTGTTCAAGGCAAGGCATCCAACTCAAAATATTTATGTTAATGGGAATTTGTTATTTCAGGATGATTAGTTTGAAAATATAATTTTGGACTCTTTTGTTAAAGCTGGAACTTACGTTGATTTTGCAAGGCACTTCTTTTCGTCATAAGATACTGGAATGGAGTAATAAGTATTTGTACTACCCTACTGAAAATAATTAAATGCAGAATGTATCGTAAAATAAACTGTTGAATAATTGTAAATTACCACGCAGGTTTTTCTGAAACATCAACTGATCGAAAACAAAATTATTTACGAGCTCTATTATAATATTGACTTATCACACCTTGCTTTTCAAATTTTTTCACGATACAGGATGTTCGATTTAGACAAAAAGGAAAAGGCGGGCTCAGAAATATAAAGACATTTTCATAATGAATAACCATTTTGCTATTAGCATGCAAAATGAAAACCGAGTACATTCATTCTTGATACAAAGTACTTCTGTTACAAGAATATTAATTAACTTAACGTTTGGTTGATGTGAAAAGAAGAAACCTCCGGCCTTAAGTTTTGTAACAGTTCTTCCAGTACGCAGAATTATTTTTAATTAATACAACCTATATTATTGTCATATACCTGTTTCCTAACATAATAATGTGAATACTAATTAATACATCGTGGTATTTATTAATATGAACCCTCTGTTTCTTCAACAATGCGATTTTACAGACGTTCGAATGTGAGTCCTAAGAAAATAATATATTCCGCTCGCTACAGTGTTAAATGTTAATAAGGCTGAGTCAAACACGACCTTCCGAATCCTTTGACGTTTCAGGAAACTAAATGTTGCAGAAGGTAATATAAATTTCCCATTAAATATACAGGAACTTCTCTACAATCAAATTATTGATAAGCCATGTACCGAGAGACAAAGGTATAGTTGTTGGTGGACGGACCTGTGGGTTAATATTGCATATTGCTATCTCTGAAGTGTGGTCAGTTTCCGCAGCAACCGACAGAGCGTATAAATTATTCAACTATCTGTTCGGTCCCTTTGCTTCTCTATTTCGGCTTACACTAGAACACATACAACGCATTTTACGTTTTAAAGCTTGTACATTTACATGTGGCAGTATGGATTTATGAGTAACCTAATGTATTTCCTGTGCCATTTTTTGACTTGGATCTCCCACGCCGACTTCTTCAAATGACAATAAAATTATAAATAGATGCGGAATTGCTGAAGTGCTGAATGGCCATCCCCAACCTATATATCTGTTATGAAAAGGTTCTACTTTATTATATAAACGGGAAATTTGATCCAAAGGAGATTTTTTTTTATTTACGAATTATAATTTTATTTTGATTTTTTTTTAAGAGTATGAGTAAAATTTTGAATGATTTTTTTTACCTAGCACACCAAAAGAAATCAAAATATCAATAATGGTTGGTGTATTTATTTTTCTTTTCTTTATGTTCAAAAATAGACAAGAGTTTTATCAAAGATCATAAAATCAGTCCAGCCGTTCTTGAGTAATATTCTCTGGGCCCCATGTCCATGTTTTTAATAGTTATTCTGCTATTCGGGACGGAGACAAATACAACAAATCAAACCCATTTCCTCTCCTCCCCTCTCCTCTTCTGCCTTCTCCCTCTTCCATACTCCTTTCATCCATTTTATTTCGCTTTCATCTACATTCAATGTTACCTCTTTCTCTCATATTCATAATACTCATTCCACATATTGTTCAATCGTCTCTTTCTCCTCTATTTCTTTGCTCGCGTACCCGTTCCTCTAGTAATATTTCTCCCTCTCGTTCTCACTTGCATTCTTCTTTTCTCTTCAGCACTCTTTCAGTTTACTGCATTTTCACTCTCAACCTAGTCTTTTTGCATTCTTCTCTCACTATGTACCCTGGCGTTTCTCTATATATTATACTGATTAGCGTTTATTTTTTTACGGCATTGACTCTGCTTTAAAATTTTATTGTCATATTGAACTTAATTTCCCAATTTTAGCAACTGGAGTAAAAGACACAAAGAAAGTTCTCATCAAAAAACTGCTTATCGAGAATCATTTGTCGGCACGCGATTTTGATGAAACAGGATCGGACTGTTTTTTTTTTCGCGCCTTGTAAAGGCGTTGTCCGTTGCATTTATTTATGCACTTCATTCATTTACTTGAATAGTGTCCGTGAAGTGCTGTGTTATGTTTTGAAATTCTAAATTAATATTTCTGTGTAGTGATGTTTCGACACTGGGAAAATGATTAGTGCAAAAACTAGGAGCTACAATAAAATTTTGGAAAATATTACAGTGATGAAGCTTTTTTTATTTTTTACTTTAGCCCATCCAAACTGGGAATGAACATTTTCGTTTGAAAATGCCTATATGTATCTACCGTACGCCGGTATTGTTTGTAAACTGATAGATAAAACAACTCATTCGTTGGATCATTGTGTTTTGACTCCGGCTAGTCGTTCTTGAAGTGAAAGAACACGTTGTTTTAGAAAATAGAAATTTAACTGTTTATTTACTAAAATTTCTTATTGCGGTCATTCCTTGAACATTTTATAGACTAAAACAAAAATATTTTTTTATTGAAAGGTAGTTTCATATGGCATATGCGGTTTCATATTAATAATTTTGTCATATGATCTCCCAATACCACCGTTGACGTGGTAATCTTTGGTTTTATCGACAATACAATTTCATGTATTACATATAAGTGTTCGGCTTATATACTGTATAAGTAATTTGGAGACAATTAAATGAAACAAAAAATAGTTATTTATGTATCAAGGCATCAAAGTCTTATTTTTTCATTATGAATGTCTAGAAGAGAAACCTATGTGTACTATGTGGAGGTCTTAGTGATACATAATATTTTCTATAAAGATTGAGTGGACTTAAATCTCCATTTAAATTTGTAGAGTAATGAACTTACTTTAGTAACGATCTTAAACACTTTACTGACGATTTTGTGTAACTTTACTGACGATTTCTGGAAAATATTATCACCATATTCTGATTCTCAACTGTTATTACGTTTCTGTTTAATCGACGCCGAATTATTTATTTAAGCAGAATGCTTATACATAATAAAATATGATCGGGACGATCCAATCGAAATGCCCTTACTTACTTGCTATTACAGGACTAATGAAAACCAAAAAATAGATATTTTATTTACTTTGGTTGTTACAAGTTAAGAAACTTACCTTACGGAAAAAAATATTCAATAAATTTTTTTTTCATTTTTTTATATCTTTTTTTTTTAATTTTTTCGTAAAACACGATAAGACAAATTTGTAATAATAATAGAACGCCACTGAGTGAACGTCACATTTGACAAATGTCTCGCCACTGAGTGAACGTCACATTTGACAAATGTCTCGCCATGGTCTAACATCCGTAACTTCATATATTTTTTTGTGCAAATTCATTTTCTGTCTTTCTGTTGGTCCATTTAAAACCATCGGCATTTTTAAACCAGACGTTTTAGAAAATAAAAAAAACTTCCCAATACATTTCTCTTATTGTTGATATTCATAATCTCGCAGATTGCCGTTTACTAATGAAACACCCTGTATATATACAAGATTAACGTTTGGTTCTAATCTTCACTACCTCACTGTATCTCTAGGGGCATAATAAACAACTATCGCTGGTTATAGTATACAGTGAAAACACAAATGAACACAAAAATTGTAATAAAGAAATTAAAAATAAAGTGCTATAATTTATTTGAATTTTTAATGAGAGACATTGATAAGATCTTAGCCTAGATTATTTTTCATTTTCAATAAGATTTCACAGGTTTATTGATTATTATTTGCATTTTCTTTTCGGCACACACCAGTCTATTACCTACAGTCATCGACTTGAAGCAGCTTGAGTCTTTTTGAGTAAGAAGTTGGCGAACTCTACAGCCAGCTTGACAAGGTGTGGTTGCGCGGCAGATGATGTTCAGACTGGAGGAGAGAGCTCACTTTGTAGAATATTCTCGGCGCTCGATAAGATAAGCGGATAAAAAAGCGTGAAAAAGTGAAAAAGAGCTAGAATGAAAAAAAGTGTTAGTGAGAGCGAGAGAGACGAAGACTACAAAAGAAAAAGAAAAGAAGGACGAGAATCGGAAGACAGGATTAACCCTTTTACGAAAAGTAAAAAAATGGAAAAATCACCGGTTAAAAAGGCAATGGAAAAAGGAAGAAAAATGCGAAAGAAAAAAGATGGAACTAAAAGAAAAAATGAAAAAATTGGAGGAGAAAATGGAAGAGCAGGAAAAAAGAGTTAGAAAAAAATATATTGTAGTAACGGGATTGGACGAAGAGGATTGCGAGAGCGGGAAGAAACTGGAAAAATGGATGAAGGTTGAATTAGAGGTAGAAGTGACTGTGAGAGAGATGTATAAAATAAATGGAGGAAAAATGATTGTGGCGGAACTTGGGAGCTGGGGGGAAAAGAGGAAAGTTATGGAAAATGAAAGAAAACTAAGAGAAAAAAAAAGGAAAGAGAGTATACATAGAAGATGATCTGATAAAGAAGGAAAGAAATATACAGAAGGAATTAAGAGCGATAGCCAAAGGAGAGCGACCAATAGAGGGAAAAGGGCTTAGGTGGGACGAAGAAAAGGTTAGATACAGAAAATTTTTCAATAATAGCACAAGAAAAAGACGAGGGCAGAAAAGGGAAAACGAATACGGAAAGGAATAAAGGAGAAAAGGAGCAAATAAGAATAGTATTCTGGAACGTAGCGGGAATAAAAAACAAAGAGAATGAATTTTGGGAGTATTTGAGAGAATTTGACCTAGTGGGAATGATAGAAACGTGGGTGGAAGAAAAGGGGTGGGAAAAATGGGAAAAGAGAATGCCGAAAGAGTTTAAGTGGAAGTGTCAATATGCAGAGAAGGAAAGCAAGAAAAGAACAGCTAAAGTGGGATAATAATGGGGGTAAAAGAGGGATTGGAAGGAGAAAATGGAACTGAAGCAAAAGAAGAAAGAGGGATTATGGAAAGAACGGTGAAAAGTAAACAGAGAAAATGGAGAACAGTGTACAGCAGAAGTATGAAGGGAACGAAGAGAATAATAGAAGAGCGAGTAAAAGAGCAAGAAGAAGGAACTTTGGTGATTGGGGGGGATTTTAATACAAGAATTGGGTTAAAAGGAAGACGGATAGAAGAGGAACAAGAAACAATAGAAGGAAGATCAACAAAAGATGGAACAGAAATCGCAGAAGATACTGATTAGCTTAGTAGAAGAAAGAGGGTGGGACATACTTAATGGGAACTGCACAGGAGATGAGAAAGGGGAGTACACGTATATTGGATCAAGAGGGGAGACAGTTATTGATTATGTTATGGTGAATGAAGAAGCATGGGATGAAATAGAGAAATTCAAGGTGGGAGAAAGAATGGAGTCGGACCATATGCCTTTAGAAGTGAAGACAAAAGGAAGAAAGAAAGATAGAGGAAGTGTGAATGAGCTTAGAAGAAAAATTGTGAGGAATATTTGGACGGAAGAAGGAAAAGAAAATTATGGAGCAAGACTTGTTGAGGCAAAATACGAAGAAACAGAGATAAACGAAAAGGTGAGGGAACTGAGCGATAACACAAGAAACGCAACAGAAAAAAAAAGAGATAGAGATAAGAGAGAAGATGGGGCTGTGAAAGAACGAGTCGTGGGAAAAAGAATGCAGGGAAAGGAAGCAGGAAGCAAGAAGGAAACTAAGAAATTGGAAAAACGAAAAAGCAACTAAGGAAGACTACAAGAGAGCACGCAAGAGGTACAATTTAGTATGCAAAAAGAAGAAGCAAAAGAAACGGATGGAAGAAGAGCTAAAAATGAAGGGTATAAAGGAAAGAAAGAAAAAGAGAGAGAGACAGTGATGGAATGAGGTAGTATACTAAAAAATAAAGTTTTTGGAAAATACAATAATCATAAACATCATTGAAAAGTGTATGGTTTAGCACTATTATGGTGAAATTATACTTACTAAAAATGCAAAAAAATTGAATTGAAATTTGTTTAATTTTTTATGAGAGAACTGTACTAGTTTAAAATACGTCATTAGTGACCGGCATATGAATTAACTGAGGACCTACGCCTTTCCATTTCTCACTCTTACTCCCTCCATGCTCGGAAACTAATGACGTAGTTATTCGCCCGCGAAACAGTTTTTAATTTATTTCATGAAAACGGTTATGATTTGAGCAAAACGAAAAAATAGGAGTACTCTATTTTAAGTAGTTTTATTTATAAAAAAAAGTTTAAAAATTTTGTATACTACTCCATTACTATGGAGGAATGGAGTGAGTACTTCAGTGAGCTGCTGGGGGGTGATGAAAACAGACAAGAAAAGGAAAAGAGACAACAAAGAGTGGAAGAAATAGAAGAGATAACAAGAGAAGAACTAGAGCAACAACTAAGAAAACTGAAAAGAAAAAAGACACCGGGGAGGGATGGTATATAGATTGAAGCGTGGATATATGGAACGGAAAGGGAAGTTGACAGGTTGTTAGAGATAATGAATGGAGTGTGAAAGGGAGAGGGATTCTCCCAGGAGTGGAAGGAGGGGATAATATGCCCCATATATAAGAAAGGAGAAAAGGATACAGTCAGTAATTATAGGGGGATCACTCTCCTAAATACAGCATATAAGGTATACGCGATAACTGTGTAAGAGAGGCTGATGAAAGAAATGAATGAGAAGGGGGTGTTACCAGACGGACAGGCGGGATTTAGGAAAGGTAGAGGGACCATGGATAATCTATATATCTTGAATCACATAGCAGGAAATGAGATAAAAAAAAGGGGTGGCAAGATATATGCATTCTTTGTGGACCTGAAGGCGGCTTTTGATAATGTGGAAAGAGATTTACTGTGGGAATGCTTGAGAAAGAGCAGGATAAATGAGGAACAAAAATAGAAGAGATATATGAAGAGACGATAAGTAGAGTGAGAGTGGATGGAAGGGTGAGTGAATGTTTCAAAACTTATAAGGGAGTGAGACAAGGTTGCCCACTAGGCCCCAGCCTGTTTGCAGCTTTTATTGGAGATATAGAGGAGATGTTCAGGAAGGGGCAGGCAGGGGGGTTGTGGTGGGCAAAGAAAAAATGTGGTCTTTAGCATATGCGGATGATTTGGTGGTGCTAGCGAGAGAGGAGAAAGGTATGAAAGAAATGATAGGAAACATGGAGAAATATATGAGGAGGAAAAAGTTGTCAGTGAATGTAGAGAAATCCAAGATAATGGTGTTCAGAAAAGGGGGTGGTAGGAGAAAAGTAAATGAGTGGAGATGGAAGAAAGAGAAAATTGAAGAAGTGAAAGAATTTAAGTATTGAGGTTATGTGATGAATGAAAGAAACACAGCAACAGCACATGTGAGAGAGTTAGTGAAAAAAGCAAATATGATAATAGGAGCTGTATGGGGAATAGAAGAGAGAAAATTTGGACATGATTTTAGAAGGAGAGTAATGATGTTTGATAGTTTGGTGAAAAGCGTGATGATGTGTGGAGCGGAAATATGGGGATGGAGAGAGCAAGAAGGATTGGAAGGGGTGCAAGGGAAATATATGAAATGGGTGCCAGGGGTAGAGAGAGATACACCAGGGTATTTAGTGATGGAGGAAACAAAGAGAGATGGAATAAGAATAGAAGCAGGAAAAAGAGCAATAAGACTTGAGAAGAAAGTGATAGAGAGAGGAGAGTGCAGAATTTTCCAAGAGTGTTTGAAAGAAAAAAGGAAATAAAATAGGAAAGAGGATATGGATAGAGAAGGAGGCATATTTCGAAAGAAACGGGTATGCAGGCGCGGAGATAGAAAGAATGCGAGAGAGAGGCAGAGTAATGAGAGATGAATTAGTGCAGAGAGATAGAGATGTGCAAGTGCAGGAAAGAAGAACGAGAATTAGGGAGTCTAGGTACAATGGGAAGTATGAAAAAATAGTAACGGAAGAAATGCCAAAGTACCTAGGAAGAGAGGGTAGAAAAGAGAGAGTGATAATAGCAAGATTTAGATGTGGAAATGAGGAGAGAGAGAATAAATATTGGTGTGAGGATAATAATAGAGTATGCAGGATGTGTGGATAAAAAAAGGAGACGATAGAGCATTTGTTGAAGGAATGCGTAGAATTGAGAGGGAGAGATGAGAGTAGAGAAGAAATGTTGAATGAGGACGGAAGAAGGATCGAATGGATGAAGATGGTTGAGTGGAGAAGAGGGACAATAAGTGGGAAAAGATAAAAAGCTGCTAGTTATTGTGTTGAATTATTGATTTATTTAGTTTTATTTATTATATTATATTTTATTTTATTTGAGTTATGGGAAATGTATTAATCGGATACTTTATAAACCTGTAAAGGTAATAAATGTACATACTACTTGTAGAATATTGTCGATTCGTATACATCGCTATGGCGGTACTGCGCCGCACAGTAATAAATTATTATAATTATGTATTACCAAAACAAGATTTTCAGCTTCATGTAAACTGTTTGCAGCAAATTAAGAAATACCGTAAACAAAATGGGACTATTGTCTACATGGATGAAAGTTATATTCATTCGTCTCACACACATGAAAAAAGTTGGAGCGACAAAACCCATTGCAAAAGATCCTCTATTGATTATTTATTATTGTAAATGCGGGAGGAGAAGCGGAATTTGTAAACTATTGTAACGAATTAAAACTGTTCACTGTGCACTGATTTTGATGATTTACTTTTTTCGTTGAACATTACTTTTTATTTTTGAAGATGCGTGAGCAACTTGTACTGACCGTGTTGAACATAATTATTATTTAGTTTGTTTTGACGGTTCTTGGAGAACATTAGGGTGCCAGAAAACATCGACATTTGTTTTGCCGAATGCATTGCAACAGTAAGTAGACATTTCTTTTTCCTTTGTGTTCGATTCCTTTGCAATGTTGGATTATTCGATCTCTGTTAAAGGATTGCCGATTACAGTTTTTAATTTTACTTTATTCAATTCAATTACACTTTATTTAACCTCTACACTTTTTTGGGCGCTTTAATTTGTTTTCATAACATTTGGTTACACTTTTTACGTAAATACATATTCACATTTTTTTAAATTTTTACATTGATTTGATTACCAATCCAATACATACCTCTCGAGTGATGGGCGATCACTAAAAATTCTAAATGTGAGAATAACGGAATCACAAAATGGTTCTCTTGTAAAATTCTCCTTGAATTTTCATATAATAATTATGTTTATTTAATACTGGTATCTAAAGTGACATTCTTCCGATTATTTATGATATGATAATTATAGTACTTGAACGTATAATTTTGGTCTGGTCAATAGGTCTTGTTTCCATTGCAGAAGAACATGCTAATTTCACAATAATTGACCTTGATAAGAGGCATAGAATAACACCCTGAATACATAAGACTTTATCAAATAGAAAATACGTTTTCCCAGTTTTCATGAGCAAATCTCACCCAAATTGAAAACATAAACATCCTAGGCTCTACTAAATCTGACTTTCTTTTGTAAACCTCGGAATTTTGATTTTTTTGCTCTGTGTAGGAGAGCTTTATTAAAAAAAGAGCTTGTAGCGCAAATTTTATGAGTTTTGTACAATGTATGTATGTATATTTCACTTTTCATATTTAGGTTTTTCCTAATAATATAATATTAGTAATGTATCTAGTAATTAGCGGCATCTAACGGATTAGAAACACACCATTCCTTGGCACGGTTTCGCCTTAATAAAGTCATTTTTCTTAGCTTTTCTATTGGCTTTTCATAAAAATATTGGAAAAAAATACGTGTAGTTAGGTGGAGTATTTTGAGGTTCAATGCCTACTGGATGTATGAATTATTTATAAAGAGCCTGTGTATAAATTAAGTTGCACAAATACCTACTTATTTTTCCCACATGAAGCAACATTCTTACTTTACCATTACATTCCAAACTGACAAAATAAAACGTAATGTATTAACATTCGAATATTTATAAACTTCAAAATGTTCCAGACACGCTCATGAAAAATTACGTTCTTGTTTCCTGTCATACTCGGAAGCAAGTCTTGCCGGGTCTTATTTCTTTCGTCGCATTCGTTCTCATCCCACATAGTTACCGTGACAATATTTCCTTCTTGGAAGCAATTTATCATATCTGGTATATGATGTTGGTGGTTCATTATTTTAATTGTTGGGATGTACAAATCTCAAAGACTGATGACGTCACATTTGTCTTCTGTCCCATTGCTCATCTACTAATGCATCGTTTCCCCAGGGTAAAGTTACATCGTCGCTTTCCTTATCAAAATAATTATTAATCTTTCATCCATCCATAATTTCGAGCATCTTTTGGCAGTTTGCTCCTTGTAAAGGAGTTGCACCGTTGCTTTAAACTGCAGCAGCTATTTGGTTGTGCTTGGTTTGAGACGGTAAGCACCTGCCAATCTTTTCAAATGTTTGTTTCTGTCGAGCGTTACACGGTTTTCAGTGACACGGACCGTACATCAACAGAGATGCGAGCTAATTTTACACAAATTTTCCAATTCGTGACACTGTTGTATGTATGTAGTTATAAATTTAAGCGGAGAATCTTTCAGTGCAAAAATAAAACTTCACAATTTGCATTTGCGTCTATGTAAATGCATTTGTCAAATGCTCGGCTATAAATGGAGTATCTGTACAATAAATTTATACTTTAAAAATTAGACCAAATGGTTACTTTATGGGTCAATTTAAGATTTAGAGCAGGTAAAGTTGTCTCTGAGATAATTCTGTTATTTTTGCCATTATCCAAAAATCGAACAAAACAGGTAACAGTGGAACATTTAAAACATTCTAAAAATATCTTTACATAAATTTAATAATAAAATAACAAATATGTGTATTTGAGATATTTTCCCCTTATTTTACTTACAAAAATGCTTTAGAACAAAGTGGTCGAAAAAGCTATCGAAATTAAAAATTGTTTTGATGAACTAGAGATCAGGGAAAAAACAGACTAAGAAAATACTGCGTGCTATTGCTAGTCTTATACTGAAATATCCCAAAGAGGAAATCGCTGGGAAAATACATACAGAAAACCGTGATCCAAATATGTAAAATCTACTAGTAAAAACTGTTAACCACAAGCTACAGATAGTAGAAAAAGTGTAAGATACATAATGTATTAAGGCTTCAAGAAGTATATACATAGTAAATTTTAAATTTCACAAAAATGGTACACTAGATTTGTTTTTAACTCGCCCAAGAGATATTCTACTTCTTACGGGACATTCTGTACAATACAAAACGAGACCTCAGACTATTAATTACCGCGTCCTGAGATGGATAGCACCATTCTCAAGCGACCTCACTATTCAGCAGTCACTCATTCACTTTCGTAAATGTGCTGATTCTGCAGACAGTGATCCGTAAGTACATTAGCCGTGAGATCGATCATGAATTCAGAGATCGATTAGAGGACGCTTCGTGAATAGCAATATTTTTAGCAAATAAAATTTAAATTTGCTTATTGTTCACGAAACTACCACCTACTCGTAACGATTTTCAATCACCTGCAACAACATTGATGCGTCGTAAAGTTGTTATTTTCAGTCTAACAATCATAAAACGAACTTTATATTTTCTCTTGAATTACCTTAAATTTTTGTCGTAGGAGCATAACAAGGGTTGTTACAATCAAACATTAAAAATATGAAATAGTGAGAGGCTGTAAATAATGGTATGAATAGAAGAGCTTGTTTTATAGCTTAGAAAGTTAAAGAATGGAAAAGTACAGAAATAAATCCTGAAAATAATTCTTTTACGAGTGTCAGTTTGTATATTAAACTTGTGAGTGTGAGGCACATAGTAAATGTATTTTAATTTTTCTACGGCCATATTACATGTGCACTATCTGTACTTTATGTCATCAAGTTGCTTCTGATTTTTTGAGAGACGAAGACGAATTGAAAAACGTATGTGATTTATTGTTTCACACAATTCATACTCACATAACCTAAAATCGAAGTGAGACTTGACAGGTATTACTGCTGGCGGTTTTCTTCAACGTTTTACTTTTGACAAAAACTCAACACAAAAGTTCGTGGTACTGCGTAAGTTTTTACTAAGAAGCTATTTCCGAAATGGGACTAAAGTGGATAGATGGAGTTTGGGTACATTCGATACAGGACTGTCTCCAAAAATTTCAAGACGAATTTCCAAATTTTGTCGTGGACTATATTATGCAGTTTAAAAAAACCTTGGACAGAAGTTTGAATCAGTTTAAAGAAACTGGTAATCTTTTACGAAAACTTGGCAGTGGGGCTCCAAAAAAAAACGTACAGCAAAGGCTATTGCCCAAGCGGAACAAATAATTGAAAATAATCCAAAAACATCTATTCGACGACTACACCAACAAGTGAATCTTCCCATTGGAACAACACACTAAATGTTACCTGGCCTTTCTGTAATATTGTTTACCAATAATGTTAGGTATCACAATAAGTTATAATAAAGGTTCACTTGTACTTGTACTCCGTTAAATAAGCTCGTCTAATAACTTTTAACCAACACTCGCGTTGTTTAATGTCCTCAGGTAAATCAGGACCTTCGATCTCGCACTGAAGGAAACCCAAAAAAAATTATTGACTTCCCTATTACTTCTGTTACTGCAACCATAAACTGCACAAATCATGTACCTGCAATGAAATTAGTTTAGCTAAATCTTATAAACCAATATGAGACACATAACCTCCAATTCATCTCGGTTAGGACGCCAGTTTTAAACAAATGCGTTCTTGGTTGTTACCAGTTCAGTGCTTTACAACACAATCTAGTACATACACAACACAATATCCCCTTCGATTAGAATTATATTCACATAAATGAAGATGTTCCATAAGAATATCAACAGAATATCAGCTGTTTGGGAGGAACTGTTTAGGGCTTCATTCTTAACTCCTCAATTTTCTTCCATTCATCCAATTGTAAACCATCTGAAAACGGGAGTAAAAACGCAAAAAATCAATAATTATTGATGAAAACGACAGAATAAAAGTTGTAGGCTTAACACGATCGGTCTTCAACTGCGTGCGATTGTCTTCGCACATCTACCATCAGGTAGCTAAGTGGGGTAACTGAGTAAAAAATTATTCTTTTATTTCAATTAATTTAAATTTAATTATTGAAGGTCCAACTGTTAAGTTAAGAAAAATTCGCAACAGACAGACATAGGTTAAAATTCATAGGCGACTTGATGACACTTGATGACTTGATGAACACCCGTTATAATACCAAAGGTTGTCATGCACATCCGAGAAACAAAAAAATTGTCAATATGACAGTTTCAATAATATTTTCGCAACATTTGGTCTATTATAGTTATTAACGTCATGATGCCGATAAGTGGCAAATAACAGACAAGGTTGATTGTAAAATCGACGCGGAGCGGAGATTTTATCATCGATCGCGTCTGTTATTTGCGTGTCGGCCGAATATCGTTCAGTACTTTTCATAAAACCGCCGGCAATACCGACAAAAAAAAGCACCAACAGCCGTGACTGTTATGAGTGAGTTTTCACTCAAGCTGACAGTTTTGATATAATGCAATAACAGGTAGGTATTATAAAAAAATAATTAAAATCAGTGAAAATGTGCCTTGATAGTGATTTATTACCACCTGATGAAATTACCAAACACGTGTGTGGGCACTAAGAGTCAAGTAGGTCTATGGCTTCGAGGGTTGTTTTTCCTTCATTGTCCTCGCTCACCTCTTCGTGTCCCTTACTCCTAGTCTTTCCACATCCTGCAAATCCGCTTCATTCCATCTGTTTTGGCTCCTCGTTTTCTCCTTAGTCCCTAGACTCTTTTCGGTGCTGATTTTTCACCACGATTGGAAAATTCACTTCAGTAGACTCCCAAAGACGATCTTATTACTTACTAATGATTTTTACTAATGATCTCGCATCTTCATTCTGGTATTCTGTATGTACCCGCACCCAAGTACTTAAAAGTGGAGACTTTGAAGTTATATACTCTTCCGTGCCTTGTGTTTGCGTTCTTAATTTGCAGTTTTGGTATTCTTCTCTCTACAATTACATCATGTAGGTACTTTGTTGTCTGCTCATTTATTTTTGAGCCCATCTGTCATGCCGCCTCTTTTAATTTGCTAGTACCTGATGGTATGGTCCACTTCTATTTAACCTCGCTTTTTAACAACATATTCTGAAGTGCCATTGAGCAATAGCGACGATAAAGGATTATCCTGTCTCAGTCCTTTTTGCACGTAAAATTGCTTATATTGGTTTGCCTTCGCTTTCACACTATCTGTTGCCCCATTCAGCATCATCTTCGCCAATTTTCAGTTCTGAGATGGGTAGTATTATAACCTAAATTGTTGTAACGACTTAACAAAAATGTGAAGTGTGGAAGGTGACACAAAAATACAGCTATGTCCCGAAAAATCATATTATGAACAGTTAAATTAAATACAAGAACTTTCTACAGTTAAACAATAATAAAATAACGTGGTGAAGATTGAAATTATAATGACTAGTAACAAGTTAGTGAAATAAATAACTAAATGACCGATGAAATGAAAATGTGAAAAAGTTAAATTATGACTATTGTACTATACTTAAAGTTTAAATTACATTAAAGTGATGATTTACTGAAGTTACAATTTTTAAATGCAAGCTAATATAAAAAAAACTAGATGAATTGATAACATAAAAAATATAATGAAAAATTATCTATTACTTATGTTCTGAACAGTATTACGCTTTCCTGCCGGTTTTGGAGCTGTCCAGAGAATTTACTTGACTGCTTTCCTGCGAATCCTGCGAATCCTGCGAATCCTGCGAATCCTGCGAATCCTGCGAATCCTGCGAATCCTGCGGGTTTTGATTACTCCAAGAAGGTGTTACAAAAAAGATCCTAGGTAAAATGTTAGTGAATCTGCCTATTTGATTGAAAGAGAATAGTCAAGGTCGGCACGCAATAAAGTAGTTTTTCTTACCTCTTTTCCCCGAATCGACACCTAACGATTTTATCCGCTAACGCGATTTGTTATTGAAATAACTGAACACCCAACGATTTTATCCGCTAACGCGGTTCTCTGGAGCTATCTCTTGTCCAGAAGCAAAATTTACGCGGAGATGTTACCTCGCCAGATGTCGAACGAAAAAAAGAAGAATGTAGGTCAGTCGCGGCTCTGCAAGAACTTAGTGTTTTTTTGTATATGCCGGTTTCTCTAAATGCTGATTCGTTCCTGATCTTGCATGGTGAAATCGCGACAAAAATCAAATTGTAACAGTAGGTACAAGTGGTCTCTCTTTCGATCATGCGTTTTTTTGGAAAACAACTTCTAAGTTATGCTCGTAGCTTTCAGCTTGGACTCTTCAGTATAAATACCTACTGGTGTACCACCGATTTGGCACTAAGACCTTGTAGCCTACATCCTCTCTATAGTTAGTACAATAATTGGTCCTTTCTCCTTTGTTCTTATAGATGGGTATTATTTCGGCACGAGGGGTAAACCGCGAGGTATTTTGGTGTACAAGTACAGGGTATTAGTAGGTATTAGTTGAGTATTAGGAGGTATTAATAGGTATTAGTTTGGTATTAGTAGGTATTAGTGGGGTATTAGTAGGTATTACTTGGGTATTAGTAGGTATTACTTGGGTATTAGTAGGTATTACTTGGTTATTAGTAGGTATTGGAGGGGTATTACTCAGGTATTATTGGGTATTTATTCTGAAATAATACACAAAGTAAGGGGTCTGCGCATGCGTTCTTGTTTTATCGTCCTAACCTCAATTTAATTATTTTCAACCTTAGTGTTAGATAAAGTAATTGTATGTTTAAATTTTGAAATGGTGAAATAAAAATAAGTAAGTAATACTTTAAAATGTTTGACCAAGTTAAGGGTACAGTTTCTGGAATTCCAGAATAATGCAGAACAGCTTGGAGAATATTAATTCAATTCCTTTGAATGCATCTCAAAATGAAGCTTGTCTCGAGATTTGTTCTCCAGAGCGGAAAATGCATTACACATCACGATACCCAAAATGTTGAAAAATATGTTAGTTGTAAATGGCTACGAGACTGAGTCCAGAAAAACTCTACACCATGTTCTGGAAGATGATAAATTAGAAGACTATTATGGTCCATTCCACAAGAAACCTACAGTTTTTAAAATTGTCAGTGGTCACAAAAACGCCATATGATTGCTTAAAGAATATTGTGAAAAAAAATTGCTGATACCGTGAAAAAAGATCAAAATAATACCCTGCTCAAAAAAAGCTTTAAGAAAATTGCAAAATCGAAAAAAAAAATGATATTAGCATTCCTTCAACTAGTTCATTTAACAATTCGGCGATGGATAATTCAAAATTCTCACATGTTACTGCTACTAATAAATCTACTAGCGTTTGTCGTGATCGCAATTTATCGGAGGAAAGTAAAATATTAACAACATTAAAAGCTTGGGCTAAGGGTAAAGTGGAGAGCTTGGACGAGACAAAATTTAACAAAGGTCATATATGGAACACTTTTCAAGAAAGCTTTTTCAAAATAGTTGTAGAGAGCAGTGTGACTAACGATGATGCGGGAGATACGTACTGCTATATAAAATGTTTTTGTAATGCTACGTACAAAGTACCCAAGATTTGAAAAACAGCAGCGAGCTCAAAGCGTTGGATTTGCTCAAACTTTCAAACACATCTTTTGAAGAAACATATTGGAGTCCGAGTTGAAGTCGTACCCAGCCAATCAAGAAGAAGAGGAGGTCGATACCGTTACCGAGGTAGTGCCACTCGCAATGCCAAATTTTCAAAACGTGCGAAAAATTAATATTTTACAAGATATACAAATTCATCCCAATGATTATATGGACGTTAAAGACCGAGTTGAAGACGAACACAATCAAATAGACCATTTTGAAGAGATAGAGTTGAATCAGAACCAGAATCAGAATTCTCCGAAGACAACATCCAAATGGACATCGGAAAAATATCAAAGAGCAGCTAGAAATAGACGGGCACGAGAAAAACTTGACAAGAATCAAACTTTAATTACCGACTACATTTTTCTTGCTGAAAAAGTAATGCTTGTTTTAAAAGAAAATAGAGAGATATGTCGAAATATTTTTGAAAAATTTGAAGATGTGAGAATACAGACAGGAAATGATTCCGTACCATCCGAAATTCTATTGCAAACTGAAAGCGAAGATGATAATAAAAGCGATGATAAGCTGCCAGGATTTCTAAAAAAATTATCAGAAATAGCCCTTAGGAATGCAAAGCGGCCTGATAACAACAACTGTTACGATGATGCTATAAAACCAAACTAAACTTTGCAGTTTACCTATTCTACATTGGGGGTAGGTTACTTTATGACACCTTGTATGCAAATTTGCAAAGCAGTTTACCTTCAATTAGTACAATAAACAGATATCTTGATGGAAAACGCATAGGTATCAAAGAAGGAGAAATAGACTTCGGTGGACTAGCTCGATATTTAGAAGAAAGAGGTTTACCAAAAATAGTCTGGATTTCAGAAGACGGGACACGTATAACCGGAAAAATTGAATACGACTCGAGAACAAACAAAGTAGTCGGATTTGTGTTACCATTGAAGAACGGTCTTCCTGAGCAAGATACTTTTGTAGCTACAACAACCAGCAAAATAGAATTTTTTTTTAACACAGGGACGAAGGCTAATTACGCATACGTAATCATGGCACAGCCGTTATCAAATGTACCACCGACACGTTTTGCCTTTCCCTATTTGGAACACACAACAAGTTTACCTATAAGGACGGTGTAGATAGATGGAACCATATGAAAGGGGTTGCAAAGCAATATGGTATAACTATAGCGGGGTTTTCAGCCGATGGAGATACTCGTCTTCTAAAAGCTATGAGAATTAATTCCTGTTTACCAATTCAAAATCCTCCCCCAAGACGTCCATCAAACCCACGAGAAAAACGAGGCAAGTAGGTATAAAACCTAAAAACCCGGAAACGATGAATGTCCACAGCTAAATGCAAAACCTAGACAGCCATGGGATGGTATCAAATTAATGTAGATAATGAAGAATGCTACATTCAAGATACGGTTCACATACAAACAAAAATGCGAACTAGACTGTTAAAACCAAATATAGTTCTGCCAATTGGTACCCACACAGTTACAGTAGATCACCTCAAGGAACTCGTGGCAAATATTCCAAAAGACCACCATTTGCTAACGATTTCAGATTTAAGACCAGAGGACAAAATGAATTTCTTGTCGGCGCAAAAAATGTGCTCCTTTTTGGTAACTGACAATTTACATTTAATTGATGACAGTGCGGGTACTTTGGCTTATTTAAAACTAATGCACTTTGTTTTATCGTCATTTTTAGATGCATCATTTGATTTGAATACACGGCTTCATAAGATTTGGTACACTGTATTTTTTTTAAGAGTTTGGAGGTTCTGGATTAAAAACAATAAGCAATACTGCCTCAAAGATAATTTCTTGTCAAACAACTGTTATCTTTGAATAGAACTTAATGCTCACGGTTTGATTCAACTTATTGAACAGATGAAAAGTATGAAGCTTGAACCGCAGATGTTCAATGCTCTAAATTTTGGTAGTCAACCATGCGAAGGTCTTTTTCGAGCTGCACGTTCCATGACTTCGACGTTCTCGACTGTTATAAATTTTAGCATTAAAGATCTACTTTACCGAATATATAGAATTAGAACTATTAATAATAGTGTGAATGATCTGAAAGGAACATTTTTTTCCCAAGGGAAGAAAAACGAGCCAGTGCCAAAGTTAATGCACTTAAAATTATAACTGCAGAAGAAATAGCAAATCTGGACATACGATCTACTGTAGAAAAAGCTTTGAAGGAGGCACTGACTGACGCTAAAAAATTTGGCCTGACTTCTGAATCTTGGTCTCAATCTGATTTAAAATTACGTTGGCAGTTCGTCGATATCCCATTACGTTCGGAGACGCAGCTATAAAAAATGTTACGAAAGATAAAAACTTAAAAGACCAAGAAGAAGGTAGCGAGGACAGTCTTGATCAGGATGCTGTAGAAATTGATATTGATAATGATACAGGTTATATGAAGGATCATCGAAATCAAGAGGACAAGAACATTGAAAATTTAATTTTTTGTTCAAATGGAACAACCGTAGAGATTAGTAATATAAGAGTAGCTGATCAAATTACGTTAACGGATTAATTAATAACGAAAGTTTCTGGGACCATTTCTGAAAAATCACCATATGTTAGGATTGAATTACAACATGGTAAAACCATTACCGTGAAGAAATCTTCTTATTGTTGGTTACTTGATGAATCGGGTGGAAAAGTAAGCACAGACCGATTACAAAGATTCGTTGTAAAACCCAACCAAACCAAAAAACAAGCCAAACCTGGGCAACCGTTATCGAAAAAACCAAAAATCGAAAATGTCGAAGACGTAGAGAATTCTAGTAAAGAATCCAGTTCCTCAGAAGAGGAAATTTCTGGCAAAAAAATTGAAGAGTTACTTGATGATTCGACCGATATGGAACAATTTTCTTAAGTATTATACCGTCTTTTACGATGACAAATGGTAATTATATAAGTAGAGTAATAGAGGAACTTGGCAATAACATTTACACAAGTTACAAGTTAAGAAAAAAATCATATTTTATGGCCCAATTTCACTAATTGGTGGTGGCCGTTTTGAACTGAAGCGCTCAGATTTATTAAATATTACGAAAAGTTATAAAATTATGAAGAGAAAAATTGTGTCGACTGATTAATAAAATAGCCTGTAATAAAGAATTAAATATTTATATTGTTTATTTTTTGTTCGAATATTTTTATTATTTTTATATTTTATTTTTTGTACTTACTCGTTAGTTTATTCGTTTGAAATTTGTTTTTTAGTTAATCAAAGTTTAAATAAATTAACCAATTCGTTTCTTTACATCATGGTACTTATTATTGCTTCAGACAATCCGCTCCTCTGTTCTGGTTTAATTTTAAAAATAAAATGAGCTATTATAAATAATAAATATCTAGGTATTACTCCAAAATAACCCAGGTAGTGGTAGGTATTACTATAAAAATACGGGGTATTACTGGGTATTTATTTAAAATACCCAGGTATTACTGGGTATTACTAATAAATACCCAGGTATTAGAGGTATTTCTTGAAAATTTCCGGGTATTACTGGGTATTTCTCCATAAATACCTGAGTAATACCCGGTAATGTGGAATTAGTGTACAACATTTTTCTTCGCGGTTTACCCCTCGTTTCGGCATTACCACAGCTCGTCAGTATATTTCATATTTCTTTCATTAACTCTATTTGACAGAAAATGTGACACGTCTGTCTTTGATGTTATTAGTAATGAACCTGACGAGCCAATTTCAAGTAAAGAAGTTTCACTTCAAATTGACAAATATGGATCAATCTTGTCTCTTTGTTGTTGCAGTTATATAATTTTGCTATGCTGTTTGTTTTACTTCGACGTCATTGTAGAAGTCTTTAAGGTTAATATCAAGGCTGTTAAGTTTAGTTTGAGCACAATGACTCAGTCAGTAATTCATCAAACACCTTTCAGATGTCTTGTTGATGATGATGCACTCAATATTCCTATACCGTGGTGAGCTGTATTTTTTTACATGAGTTGTAAATTTGATTACCCTCAGCTAGGATGATCATGTTTATCTTACATCGTTGATCCCTTTTTTAATCCATTCCATTCTTCTAATTTCTTGTTCGGAATTTACAAAATTTGTAGATGCTAAATTTTACGTTACATCATTACTTCGTTCCAAAACGTATTTTTTAGGTCATGATTACCAAAAAGGTGATGCTATGACCTCTTTTGGAGCTGTAAAGTTTTAGTTTTTTCTCTCTACTTTTTTGTGACTGAATCTGACAAATGTGTACAAAAAAGTTAAACGTTACGGCTCCAAAAGAGGCCGGTAATCAGAAACCAATAATTGTAACTCTGAGTGACAGCTCAGATCTTCTTTAAGGTACTACAAATGAGTTAATATTATAATGAATTTACTCTGGACCATAAGGATAGTGTTACATGAGTTTCAAGTTTAGTTTTCTTCTTCAAAATATTTTTTGGTTTTAATCTGAATAAACATTGGATTTATGTAGCGAGTTTCTTAATGTGCTCTAAATTCATCATTTTGACGTGTTCGATATTGTCTACAATAATGCTCATTCGCGTCATTCTCGATCTCATTCAATTCATCTTCTTTGATAACTTTTATTTTTATCATCTAAACGAAAGGGATGTGTTGGGCTGGCGGAAAAATCAAATTGCCTCAACTTGAAGCACCACCAGAGCCATTGAAAACTCTACTTGCTGGATCTACCGCTGAATCAGCAAAACATCAGGAAATATAGCTCTTGCTTCCAAATGACATCATTTGGTGCGGAAATTGTGACTACCGAAAGTTTTTTGCTTTTTGTTTCCAGCCATAAATCTACGCTCAAAGACTCCGGCCAATTCGACCACCGGACGCGTGTTGTATATAAGATGACCACAAGAGTACCGGAGGGTACGCACGACGGCTACGTAACGCGGTTCGTATAGAAATTAAGTTACTTTTTCTTGTGGAAGATACACCGTTGAATTGAGAAAGAAAACGCTTTTATAGTAAATACAAAATATAAAAATTGTTTATTGGGTGAGTTTGGCATTCACATTAGAAAAAAATAACTTTTGTATGGCAGTTTGTATAGTAAGAGAACCAGAACATTTGGCTTTTATTTAGTTGAAATCAAGGAATAAATAAGGGGGATACAGCTCTATCCGGGATTTTTTGGAACAGCGTGTACAAATCTTGAGCAGGAACCGGAGCTTTGCATATTATCTGTGGAGGATATACGGATTCTTTAATAGACATGAAAATGTTGAGAAATAAACAAGGACTCCATGAATGCTTACCACCTATGGCCACCTTGAGATACACTATAGCGGAAAGCTCAATAAATAAATAAAGAGGAACACGTAAATAAAATTATAGACAACTCTTGTCGTACAGTGAAATGACAAATGTCAAGTCAAGTGATTGTGAACGAAAAAACAAACTTACCTCCTTAGGGTAAAATTTTTTTTTGAAAACCTTGGAAGTAAGCAAAAACTATGTATCCTGTAAAATTTATTATTATCTATTTTTGCCATATTCCTACCTAATCAGGTATGCCATGATAAAACGGATGAGTTCTTTTACGATAATAAAATCAAAAACCAGACAGACAGACAGACAGACAAGAAGGTTTATTGTCGACAGTTTACAATCACAAGGTGGTATTGGATTGACTTATATAAATCAAGATGTTTTAAGAATTACATGCATCAAACTGCCGGCCCGCTGTTATAGGCTTCTGCCTCTTCAGCGGAGGAGTCCAGAATCTGGGATTGGTAGGTGTGTTTGTGTGCCCACACACGGCTGTGGCCTTGAACATGATCTCACATTCGTGTACAGAACTGGGAAACCGCAGAAAACCAGTACTTACATTGTTACATTGATTACAATTGTTGCTGCCGTTCTCTGATGCATTTATCAGAAACCAAAAATAATAAAGTAAATACAATATAAACAAGAAGAATGTTCTTAAATCCAAGTGGAGAATATTAATTAAAGAATATCTTAAGGGCTGATGATGGCAGAAGTATTCTGCCGAAACATGTACCATTAGTAATCTTACAGTTATTAAAGTTTGTGGAGTTCGACATAGATATATTTAAATTTTAATTTAAATACAATATAGGTAAATCAAAGGATCCTAGATCGGCACAAAATATTCGTTTAATTTTTTTGTCATTTTATACCTGATTTCTTTTAAATCATTGCAGTTTAAAATATTTATAATATTATTTCATTTTGAATTTAGGTATTTATTTATTTATTCCATAGGTATTTAAAAGCCCTCCATACTCGCCTGTGATTGCGAGAAGTGTTTCTGTAGTTATCAAAGTGAGATTGCAGATTTCCTAAAAACAACAAACTCTGATGCTATAATAGGAATAATAGATATTAAATACCGTGGGATCTTTTACACACATAGCTCACCTTCTTATTCCTGTATATCATGATATAAAATTTCATGATTCATGTTGTGAGTGGTTACGCACAACCGTTGATACTAGACAACAAACAGTGATTTTTCAACAGAAATTAGAAACAGCACATACCGGGTGTGTGGACCATCATGTACGCCCTTATTTTGAAAGATATCAAAACGAGGTTTTCAGGGGACGACAGCCACACGATACCTTCACAATTTAAAATTATTGCAAATCATATACAGAGTGTTCTAATATTATTAATATATACGAAAGTTGTTTCTTTTTTTTAATGGAATGCCCTGTATATTAGTGGGTGAATTGAAAGAGCAATTAATGCTGAGCGAAATAATATAAGGTACTACAGGTTTATAATGGTGGTTCTTGAGTTTTTCTTTAGAATTTTAGGCCAAATTTTTACGAAAACAAAAATTGTAAAACAAACAGTGAATTAATTTCATTGAAATGTTATTGCTTTTTACTTGTTAAATAAGTAATACACAACACACCAAATGTCTTTTTGTATTCATTTTGTGAAACACATAATGCATAATGAAATACATAAATAGCATATTATGTATTTAATTTGAGAGCTGTCAACCTAATCTCAAAATTTGATGTAAATTCGTGTCTTTTTCTCATTTTGCGTGAGCGAATACAAAAAAAGCTGTTCAATGCTCGTGGGCTTTGCTTTTTACTGGCTCGGGCTTTTTGTAACCCTCGGCTAGCGTCTCGTGCTGCAAAAATTTGCGCACTCGTATCGAAATATAGTATTCTATATTATTATATTCTTTTTAATTTGTTACCATTAAATAAAAATACACTTAAAGACGTTCTCAGTTAAGGTAAAAGATCAAAATTTAACTTTTGTTACATAGTTACGTTTTATTCTTCGTGTCGTGGACTTATCGGTTTACCGACAAAGCGTTTTGGGTATTCCATTTCGGTCAGTGGGTAAAAAATTCCGGCTCCTACATCAGTACTGTAACAGCCCGATTTCATGTTGGCTTGCGACTGGCCGCAAGTGCCGGTTGCTGTGGAAACGTCGTAACTAAATACCAGTCAGTAAGGATCAATTTCAAGTGAAATGAAACATAAAATTGAGCCTTACTGCCTAATCCATTGCACCTCATCGCAAATTACGACCGAGAACATGAAATCGGGCTGTAAGATTCTAAATTCTATAGAAATCCCACGATATAAAATTATTTCTTTGTTATATACGTATAACTAAAAATTGTAAAATAAATTTCATACACTATTATTATGGTACGTACAGTCTATTTTTATTTGTCCACCACCTGTGGCGTTATGTTTGTTAAAACAGAAAACCCTATATTAATGTAAACAAAAAATTGTATTAGTAATAACTTGGATGACATTTGTTGTCAACTGTCAGCGACGTCAGCCCGACAGCTTGTAGCGCAGGCATGTTACAGAGACAGTTAAATTTGAATAAATTGGATTATGCCGCAAAAGTAAAAAAAATAAGAGTGTTCTTTAGACCACACAACTGAAGTAAAACTTCAGTTCCCATTGTGAAAGTGCACTTAATTTATGTAAGTTTATAAATGGAGCTAGAGAAGTCTGAATTAATACCGTCTGCAGTATTGGATAATGCATGTTTCAGTTTGTCGTCAGCGAAAAGTCGGCAATCATGTGTAGCGATTAAGACAAGTAGCGCAATTGCATACAAAACTGACAGACGCAAATAGGTCTATTGCGCGAAGTGCGGATTCACAACGGATAAAATGCAGGTTCAAATCCCGTTAAGGCAAAAAAAAATAAGAATCTATGAATTAATTATTGTAAAATCGTGCATTAAAGAAAACTTCCGTTCGCTTCGCCCGATCACACTTTTCGTAACGCTCTCGTCACGCACTCCCCAAGTGTCCGAAAAGAAGTTTTACTTCAAAAATGTTGAACACAAAATTAAAGACTGCTTTAATAAACTGTTGCCATGAAAGCATGGATCCAATAACAAATTAAACAGTACGACGACGTTGCGCTTTGCTCCACTGTTATTCGCTTGCTATCCATACATACAGAGATACTTACACTAAACTTACACTTTTTGTTGAGCGGTACAAACTTCAACGGGACTATTATTTATTACTATTAGTATTAGTAGATTGAATAATAATTTATTTTTAAACTTATTATTACAAACCTAATTTTTGTTTACAATGAAAGCAAAAAACAACAGCCATCCCTCAGCCAAGACTGGACAAATATTAAAAAAATAAATCGTAGCTATACATTATGTAATATATGTTTTATATCGGTCTGTATACTTATTTGAATGAATTTGAAATTCAATATTATACAGCTGATGGGCTTGGAGCTCCTACAATATTCTATAACTTAGATAGAAGATTAATAATATTAAACAGTTTATGGACATTGCCTTCGCAACAATTGAATTAATTTGCTTATAATATAATCATAACGACCAATTAATAGGATTTTGCTTTACGTACGTTATCAATTCTTTTTTGTACGTAAATCTTTCTGCGATGTCGAGTAATATTGTCTAACTGTATTTTTGTGTCGATATGGGTTCATATTTAAACAAACCTTGCGCCGTTTGACAGTTTATAAAAATGTAGGAATTATTCACTCAGTGAATTAATGCGGTTTCCTGTTAAACTAAACATTCCCATCCCTGTTTCATTATGCAAACCAAAAAATGTCATTGCGGCTACCCCTAACAGAGTGCTGCACGTGCCGAAACCCAAAAGCTCCGAATCTATAAAAAGCTCTGTACAACAGAAAGCTTCCCCAGGCGTCGCCACTTTCCGGCCAGTGTCGTTGCGAACGCTTCCCACTAGAGGGCACATCATGGCGCGAAACCGACTTTTATATTTGAACAGAAGACCGAAAGCAGTCACGATACGACTTTACGCAAGAATCGCTGTGTCAGACCGTGCTCTAAACTTCAAACCTCACGTGTTACGTACGAACTTTCGGGACTCAATAATTGACATTCTAGATTCTTTTCCTCCTAGGATCAGACGAGAGATGACACATGGATTGCAAGGGGTAAGTTCGGCTGTGCTTCCCGTTGCTTTAAAAAAGTTTTGCGAATTTTTTCAGGTAATTGTACATAGTTCGCTTTGTAACACGGAACATTGTTCCGAAAATATTTCTTTGTGTAAATGAACGGCGCTTATGTAATTTGAAATATGTGCGTGCAGTTAGCGGAGCCATGTCAAACGGAGTCACGTCAGGAATGCTTTTATACTTTAAATAATCGTAATAAAATTCTTGTTTGACGTGAGTTTCAGATTTCTCGAAAATTATTTTCGTTACGGGTTGAGAAACGTATTACAATTTATGCTTCCACTTAATGCCGTTTAGATAAAAGGAATGACGAAATATGTAAACACAACAATTATACAAAATATTTAGAACCAACATGATGTGGACACGGAAGGAGAATCAACAGTTTTTTCTTTTTGAAAGTCGATAAAATAGAAAACAAATTAATCTAAATTTTGCAAATGCATAAATGTTAATTATATTTCTCCCATCCAAAATAGAATGTTTGACAAGCTATCAACAGCAATTTCGAGAAATAAAACTAGTTTAGAACAAAATTACTTTTCAAAAGTTTCATTCAGACAATTAAACAATTAAATGCGGATCATCGATTTGTCTGGATTACTGGATATTATGAAAAAGGTAAGATTTTGCAAAATTGTATGTCATTTTCCAAATTGCACAAATTTAGTGTCTAAAGGTAAAACAAGGTGTGTATGTTTAATGACATTTATATTTACACCAATGTCATGCTATTGTATTATCAAATTATTAACAAGACTTCACAGCGATCTAAAATAAAATTAGTCAACGTTGGCCAAAGTCGCTTGACATTTCATAAATAATTCTATTATGATTTATCTATTATATTATTTATATTATTATCGCTGGTTAAGACTTTTCGTACATGGGCATCTATGCCTAATTTTGTTTTCTATCTCTCTGTATCATCTGATAAGCATAGATCAGTTTTCTTGCATACAAAATATTTGAATTTAATGAAACCAACTAATAGTATATTATAACGAGTGAGCAACAAAATTCGTGATCGTAGGAGCCTCTGAATCCAAAATTTTTAGTCGATTCTTGATCGATACGATTGTGTAAAAAGTCATCGAGTAATGTGAATTGACGATTAATGTAAACAGTAAAGTAAAAGAACCGATATACGTTTAGCCAACTGCGATCACGAATTTTGTTGCTCACTCGTTATTACTAGGAGAAGAAAACATTTATTTTTGAAATGAGCACAGATTTTACAGCCGAAGCGATAGCCGAGTAATATAAGTATACTATTATTTCTTCAAGCATTTTTAACAAAAACTGTCAAAGGAACATTTATAAAAAAAACTGTTGTGTGCCTCACCTTTATAAGCACACGTCTGAAATGAAACTTGCTAAGACGATGGTAGGAATCGAGTTTATTTCATTATTTTCTGATACAAATGTCACAAGGGGCTTATGGCAACTAAAGCACGGGCGCCCGCTTGGTCGAGTTTATTTCATTATTTTCTGATACAAATGTTTCAGTAGCTTATGGGACCCCCCTTGGGACAGGAGGCGTAATTACCACCGATGTTCATAATTTAATCAGAATGATTTATTTACTAGGAACAGAAGGATTTCGTTCTAATTAGTGCGTTAAATACCAAAATGCAACCATTTTGATACGCTTGAAGAAAAATCTTGTTTTTAATACACCTTAGGTTGCAGTATAAAATCCAAAATTAATTACGGAAAGAAATTGCATAATTAATTAATTTTAAACGTTGGAGTGGAAATTAGAATTTAATAACGGTTAAATAGAATTGAAATAAATTGCACATTGAAGATGCAAAATATCAGATGTAATGAGGATGTGATTTTAGTTTAGTTTAGTTCTTCTGTCCTTTTTAAATTTAACGATAGATATTGTTCATCCCTATGTGTTCCCCCCACTTTTATTTAAAATCACATTAAATTTGTTATTGAAAATTACTTTACTAAGATAAAAGTGTCGATTCCATGTACATTTTTTGAAGGGATAATCAAAAAGCCCAAATTAACTACACTACCTCATTTCCTTGTCTGTTTTGCAATGAATTATCAGAAACAGTACCGTTTAAATAAGGGAGCTATACAGGGTGTTATATTATGTAAAAATGTAAATATGCTAGCCGGAGGTGGTGGTCGTCCCGTTTTCGACCCTTTTAGATTTATTCATGCTTTTAACACCACAAATGGTCGGATTTTCCAACCATCGGGAATCCCGACCCATTTCGACCACCGGACGCTCATTGTTCTGTGGTGTATATAAACAGAATTTTTGTTTTAGAAAATAGTATGGTAATATTAAAAAATGTGGAAACCCATCAGTTACTACCGAGACATCATGTGTACTCCCAATTTCCAACAACAGTTGAACAGATTATATTAATCAATTTTCACGAATTTAGTTATCTGTAAAATTTGTAGAATACATACTTGTGTTTCAAAATGATTAGTGCAGCATTTACAGCATTTAAATAGATTGAAACCAACTATACAGGCCGTTTCAACCGAAACGAGCCACCCTCAATGACTTTTTAGGAAAAGAGATTTTAGCAAAATCTAAAAACCGCTAACTTTTAACCTCGAGGTGGACATGTTTTGATGCAATAGTAGGCACGCTTGGTGCAACGCCATACCCCTGACAGGAGCGACCCCTATTTTTTAAGTAGGGAATAGGGGTTGAGTGACATTTCGTTTGAACGGTCTTTTAATTGTCTAATTTGTTTTGTATGAGGCATGCTTGCAATTAACGATAAAAAACTTGCAATAAACATTAGTAGACAATTTATTATTGATTAGATTAGTATTCTAAAATAATTTTCACGTCATTCGTACACATTCGTATTATGTAATTATGTATTAACACAAAAAATAAAATAATAAATTATCAGACTGTAATGAAGTAGCTTTTATGTACTTTGGTTATTGTTATAACAACTTCCCCGACCACTGGATTGGTAGACGAGGTCCTGTAGAATGGCCAACTGGATCGTCCGATTTGAAACCTGTAGAATTTTATTTGTGGGGACACTTAAGGAAATTAAACACAAATATTTTGTTTTCAGATTATTTATTTACTTATTGTTAAGAATAATTGCTATAAATGGGTGTAATTGACCACAAATTTAATTAGAACATTATTCAAGGCAATAATAAATTGTCTAATAATAATGTTTATTGCAAGCTCTTTATCATTATAGGGGTTGTCCCACAATTTTCAAAAACAGCTTTTCTAGAAACTACACGAAAAAATATTATATCCCTATTTTTTTGTTTATTCAAAATCACACGTTTACTAGGTAAAAAAAAAAAATCCGAAACATTTGTCTTATTTGAAACGGGCGCTTTCTGTGACGTCAACACAGGACAAAATTCACCAGACAAAATTCAAAGTTACTAGACGCGCGGAGTAATTATTGGTTCCTGTGTTTCTAATTAGAGAATGCTACCCCGAAAGGACGTCACAAGAGGCGGCAAATGTACAGGGTTTGAAAATGCTGGCCGAAATTGCGATTTTTGATACGCTCTGTTATCTCACAAAGTAACTTTATTAAACAACAGAACACGTTTTAGGGCATCATGTTATATACTCTACGAGATGCTACAGTCCAATTTGTCAAATTCAATTGAGGGGGACGACCCCATAGCGTGCATGCCTAGGTACAAAACAAATCCGTTAATTTTTTTTAATTACTAACTTATAGACTATGTGATTCAAAAAATAATTATGTGTTTGAAAAGACAATTAAAAGACCTTTCAAACGACATGTTACTAAACCTCTATTCCCTATTTAAAAAATAGGGGTCGCTCCTGTCAGGGAGTATGGCTTTGCACCAAGCGTGCCTACTATTGCACCAAAACATGTCCCCTTCAAGGTTAAAGTTGACCGCTATTTAGATTTTGCTCAAATCACTTTTCCTTGAAAGTTATTGAGGGTGGCTCGTTTCGATTGAAACGGTCTGTATATTTTCTACGAGTAACAATAATAATTACTATCCATTTTTTTTACAAACAATTGTCAATCTCAAAATGCAATTAAAGACCAGGCTGTATCATCTAAAAATATGTCATTGCGGACCTAGCTTTATAGTAGACACTATTGAGGTTAGTTCATAGATGTCTAAGCAACGACGTCAGTGTCAAAGTGGTTGACGATTTATCATGAAATTGCATCGTGCATGTCACCACGACGGAATAAATGTCAGAATTTGACATTCAGTGTGACCAACCAAAAATTACTGTTGCTTATACCAACATGACCACATTTTGACAATTGTTTATAAAACAAAATGTATAATATACTTGCGAGCACTTGGAACTCGTAACATATAATTTTCAAATTTACGTTGATTTAAAAGAAATGACGCCAGAAATCAATTTTTAAGAAATAACATGATATACAGATTCATCGTAACAATTGCTTCATATTTCCACAAATAGTATGACATTTTAACAATTTTAACAATCTAGTAAATAATCAATAGTCCATGGTTCAAATAAAACAAGCAAGTTATTAAAATGGCAAGGTCATAGAAGTAAAAGGTGGCGGCTATATTACGACATGTCCCGCTAGAACACGTGATCAAGACCAACGGTAAAAATTGAATGATTTAGCCGAAAATTTCATATTCGTAGAAGAAATATAAAGATACGGCAAAAATATAAATATACAAGTTTACCTTCTCCGGGTATATAAATACCTCACGTAGCTTAGGAGAAGGATTGATTTTTTTTTAACTTGTCACGTACTAGCAAAATTGACTTTTTCGGCCTCCGTCTCAATTTAGTTATTTTCCAGTCGTCCAAATCGTCTTGAAAACGATATTTGCCAGCCTAGGCTTGAAAATGGAAACTAGGGATTTTCAATGCAAGCTTTTATGTTTGTTGGATTTGTCACCGCCCCGAATAGCAGAATAACTACCATTAAAACATCGGAAAAATTACAGGGGGGGCGCTTGGTATAGGGCAACGACAATAACAAAACCCCATTGAACAGGGGGCCCAAGGGGGCCCTTTAAGACATGGGGGGGCCTTCCGACATGTGGAGCCCTTGAAACAGGGGGGCCCAAGGGGGCTCTTTGAGACACGAGGGCCCCCATGCGATATGAGGCCCCCTTTAGACTTGTGGGGGCCTTTTCGACATAGGGGCCCAAGGGGGCTCTTTGAGACACGTGGGCCCCTATGAGGCATGAGGCCCCCCTACAAAAGAATGAAAATCTTTTGTCGGCCGAAAGAGTTTCGTTTATCACACGGCCCGAAACTGTTTTGCAAAATGACATTTTCTGGCCTTGTAATAAAATATACTATTTCACGAAATTTCATACTTTGTGTTTTCATGACGGTATACTGATATACTAATTATAACCAACTCTTTGTTTTCTGTTTTCTTTTTGCTTCCTCTCTTCTACATTGTGATATAATCCTTCTAATACCTCATTCAAAATTTACTTTACCAATTTTTCTCATCTCATCTTTCTTCGTCATTAAAGTGCGTTCTCCAATTTTTTCTTTTCTATTGAAAAGCCCCAATGACCTTGAGCATTGTAACTAGATTAAATCTATCCAATAATTTTTTTCCTAATGTCTGGACTTAACTGTTCAGTAGATGAGCGTCCAGCGACACACACACATGTTAAGAAATATTTGCAGCGGCCGTCGCGCCGGCCAGTTGGGAAACCCAAAGGGTCCCAAAACCTTTACCTGACTGGCGGCGCTCACGCTGGATAACAGTCCTCCATTTAATTCGTATATGAAGGGACAACAAGGCACTGTTCTTTGGTAGTTGTACCAGTGGCATTCGATACCAAAATACAACACAAAGTGCTATCGCTTTAATTTATATTGCAAAGCCCTGCCTTGAACGAAGACCACATAAAAAGTTGTGATTCTTGTGGAAAATGCAAGAGGTGGGTTTCTTTGTGTCAGCGAAAAGATAAACAACGCGCCGTCGGTTTGTACGGCTTGGGGCATACGCAGTACACCGCAGGCTTAGGATGAGAAGGCGTATACAAAGCATATGGTCCTTCGAGTAACACAAATCTACCCCCATGTCACTTACACCACATAACATTAATCACTTTTTTCTTGTGATAGATAAACCCTGAGAAATCCCTATCACTTTCACTGTCACTACACTAATTCAAACGGTTTTAGTCTCTTTAGCCGTGTAGAAATATTACTTCTATGTTTCCGTGGTTTACCAGCCTTTTCTGATGTTTGCTTGCAAACCTCTTGATGACTTAAATGTTGAATTTGTTCATTGTTGTGCATTCCCAGAGTTAGACGCTATAAGTCCAAATAGGTTTCAATATTTGCTTGTAGAGACGCAATTATGTATTGACAACTCAGGATTGGTCTGGCTTTGAGGTCAGTTGCGGACGTTTCTCTGTCACATGTGTTTTACATCGTAGCATTACATCTAAAGTAATGAGTTTGCTTCGTAGGCACTGGTAGACTATCGACTTCGTCTCATGGCTTGGTAGGTAGCGAGCAGGGCGTATGTTGCTGCGAATACTCTGTCGCTTTTTGGGATGTGGTTGGTGTAACAGGTCCAAGGACGTTGCCCTGAGGTACTCCAGCAAAAATATTTTTAGGGTTCGAATATTCTTCTCCATGTTTGACTCTGAAGTGACGGTCAGTGATGTATGAACGACGAATTTGGCTCACTTGCTGTGACAAATATTTTTCTAGCTTGTATTCCAAGTCTTGATGCCACACTCGGTCGAATGTTTGGGCCACATCTAGGAATATCGTTGTACAGATCTTTTTCTCTTCTAGTGCTTTCTCATTTACATCAATGATTCGATGCACTTGATCAAAAGTTGTGTGGTTATCACGAAATTCAAACTGATGAGACAGATTAAGCTTCTTTTTCTCAATAATGGGGTCTAGGGCCCTATTCTTGAACATGTGAGTTGGTGAGTGAGTGAGTTGTGACGTCACGTCGACTAGTCGAGCATTCAATTTAAAGTAAGCGCTCGTCTCATACCGCTCGAATCTGCAGTGATTGTGAAATGCGCTTACTTTAAATTGAATGCTCGACTAGTCGGCGTGACGTCACAACTCACTCACTCACCCACTCACATGTTCAAGAATAGGGCCCCGAGTCTCTTTAAAAGGAGCTTTTCGAACAGTTTGGATATATGTAATCATCAGCAACAAAGATGTTGGGTGGTATGATGTTTTATTTTAAAACGGTTTGCCAGGTACTTCAGTAATCTTCCATTTCATTGGCACGTATCGGAATCGTAGTACTGCGTTGAAGAGATGCGTTAGCTTCATGGTACCTTTGCGGGGCAACTCCTTGAGTATTTGTGCAGTTATTGGATCATAATAAACTGGTGCTTTCTTTCTGCTGAGATTGTTCCTGGTAATCTCAACCGGTGATCTTAATTATCGTGCCATCTCTATTAGAAATTTGCGGTATTTATTCTGTGCCAGTCGGCTCATGGGGCTGAAAAGTATTTGCCAAATGGTCAGCAAATATTTCCGCCTTTTTTTTATCTCTTCGGACCCAGGTCCCGTCGTTTTTGCGGTTGGGGGGGTTATGATTCCTTGACCTATTCAAGGATTTAGTTGCCTTCCACAGGGAGAAGTCTAGTTGGTGCTCTCGTCAGCCTTTAACTCCCTAAGGAAATTCTCAAAACTTTGTTGATTCCTGATGACTTTGAATTCTTTTTTGAGCTGTTCGCATAGATTATTTATTATTATTATTAAACCTTCGTTTATTATCGATCGGGGAACGAGTTTGCTGCCATTTTTTGCAGACTTTTTATCTTGAGCATTTTGGCTTAGTGTGGGGGTGTTGTTCCACGCAAATTGTTGCAAGTCGGTGCAATTGTTGCAACTTCATGGTCCTGCTATTCTTTTTTTTCAAAGGTATGCTCCAGATCTGCTCAAAATTCATCCCAGTCAGTTTTTCTGTTGTTGAGATACGGGAACTGTTGATTGGTTATTACAAGTTCACTCAATGATTGCAGAATTGCTGAATGGTCAGATGCCAGGTCAAAGCATTCTTCAAAGTTGGTATACAAGAATGTGTCTGTTGGCCAGCACGTTGGTTTACCAGTTGATTGGAAGTTTAAGGCCATTGCTTTTCTGCTTTGTATAGTAGTTTTCTTCCTTTCGACGTTGTATTGGCCGAATTTGTGTTAAGTGTGTTAGCCATTTTAATTTCTTTTTGTTTTCAGCAGCTTTTTTGTTGCCGCTTTCCAGTTTACCAGATCTCTCAAGAATCATTTTGTTGGTATTTTTTTGTTGATCAAGGTTAGACATACTCCTTGCCTTTCGTTGTTTGGTCGTTTGTTTTTCTGTGGTTTGGTTTCCCACTGGATTAGTTTCGGTTTGGCAGCTGGCTCTTTGATTTTGTTTTCGGCCAGCGTTCTTTATCTTAGCACGTTGGGATTTTTCTTGTTCTGCTGTTGTTTGAGAACTTGTTAAGTTCTCTTATGAATCTATTTCATGTTTGGTTTTCTCGCTTTTTATGCTTCTCATTGTTTCTTTTACTGTATTTCTGGGATGAAGAAATATTGTTTTTGTTGTCAAGTGTTTTTTGTCATGTTGTCCTTTTTAGTTTAATGTCCTTTTGACTTCCAACATGGAGGATGGTTGTTCTTGTTAGTTTTTAACTCTTCACTTCTTAGCTTCTTGAAATCTATACCATATCTATTTGCAGCCTTTACTATTGCTTCTTGAAGTCTATTCCATATCCACATAATTTGACGTAATATGTCTTTTTCATCTGTTCCACATCCATTCTTCTAATAATAATTTATAGATTCTGATGTTGTTATTTTTATTTATTCAATACAACCAATGTGTCATTTTCTCTTAACTTTTGCTTCTACGTATCACTTATATCAACATTTGCTTTTCTGCATCAGTTTCTTACGATCTTTATTTTTAATTAGGTAACAGTCAAATAATAATCGGTTATTCATTTCTGCTGTTACCACCCTGGTATATTTTCCATGCATATTTTACTTACTGGTGCTAATTTTAGACCTAAAAGACGTTAGAATTCTTCCCCATTCATCCCTTAAAAACACTCACGATTCAAACTAATATATTCAGGATAAGTTTAGAACATCAAAATAAAGGTCTCACACATTAGACCTTGGACAAAATTTTTATATTTTCTAGGCTCAAAGCCTAGGACTAAAATTAATTTAAAATATTTAAAACAATTTAAAAATTTAAACGAACATTAATTTTTCAATCGCCAAATGAATATTCTCACAAGAAAAATATTTGAATGTAACTTCAGAAAATTTGCTTATGTAATTATTACACTTGAAAGACTTTTTAAACAGCCTGTGTACATTAATCCTAAACGTTTGAATTTTTGACTTAAAGTTTTCGCCACCCTCAATTATTAAAGAATCCTCTAATTACGTACTTAACCTCAAGCGGAAAGGGATGAAAACGGTGTTAGCATATTCGGACAAGAGCCCCAACATTAATAAATTTATTTCGACATGTTCTAAATTACGCAAGATCCGCACTAATAACTATATTTTGGTAAAGTAGGGATCTTAAATATATGTATAAATCATCTAAATATTTCAGGTTACGGTCAAACGTGGGCCTTGGGCTTAACCCATAATCCTAGTATTAAGCTAAACTCTGCGAGATATTATGAAATATGGGGAATTGTTTCAAATAGCTTTAGCTCCGGTTACAATGGCTATATCGCCTAGCTGGGAATACGAGGAATTCAATGAGCTCGTTTAAAGTGCCATAACTTCCAAAACTAAACTTCGCAGTCAAGTCATAGTTTCTGCTTATGAACAATGCGCCTTCAACTGTTATTTGAATAATCCTATTGATATTCGTTGCAGGTTTACAATTTCTGTATCATCAAATCGCAGAAGTCTGTTTGAAAAGAAGACAAACTGTCGCCAGATTTGAACGTCTTTCTTCAGCTGACGTGATAAATTTAAGCTTGTCAGTCGTCTGTGGTGGTAGAAATTGTGTCAAGTTTGCCAAATTGTATTAAGCGGCACAGATTTTTTTAGTTCCACAATTTGGATCTTTATTAAGTCTTGGGACAGTCCCTACAAGAAATAAAAACAAATAATGTTTTTGTTTATTAGATGAAGTATAAAAATAAATGTTCTTTGAATTATAGTTTTAAAAACAGTATGTTCAATTTATTGAGGCACCTACTTTTGCTTTAGTTTTTTCACTTCATTCATTATTCAATTATTATTATATTATATTATTTATTCAATTATCACTCACATGTTTGTTATACTGATTATTAGTTATTCTTTGTGGTCACATATTGCTGTGGAATTCCGAAATATTGTATTTTTCAACCTACTAACAATTTTGCTGTGGCGTATACTAGCTGCGTAACAATTTCTGCGCTCCCTCCTTTCACAATGAAGAAAAATGCGAAGAAGTTTAATATCTCTTATTTCCAGTCGTCTACAATTGCGCGTATTTTCTGCTAGATGGGATTAATTGTCCGTGGATTTTAAAGTGTTCAAGACACGTGCTGGAGCTACAAAACAGGAATGCCTTAGATGTTTTTGTCACTGGAGAAATTGTTTTCCGTGCCAAAGGATTTATCAAAATGTTCAGATTCTGTAATTATTTTGAAACGGAATTAATCATCAAAGAAAAGCAATGGAAGCATAATAAGTGTCTCGGAGGATTACAGTCACATGTAAATTGTAGCTATTTTATTTTACTGCAGAGACGAACTTATTTGTAGTCTACAGAATATTCTTTGTTAAATGAGACGCTAATTATAATGAGTAGCTAAATTACTTGTGAAGTGTTTATTTTAAAGCAAAACTGCAGTTTACGACAAGGACTCTTTGATTTACCATTTCACAATAAACGAGTTTTATTTCATACTTGTATCTAAAGTGACATTTTTCGGATTATTTATGCTTCACTTTTCGTTCTAGATATAGAATGTACTATTTTTGAATACATCTATATTTTCGATTACAAAAATAATATTTTATCTACAGCTTCTGTAAAATTATATCTCAGTCGCTTGCCGCAATTAAATTAAAATAAAAAATTAAAATTTCCTTAAACTAAAAAATAAATTTGATTTCTTTTATTTTTAGGCAGATGTAGAAAGAATTTTGAATACCATACGTGGGCTAGAGCATAATTATTACAGCAAGTTACTACACTTGTTGCTGTAATGATGCTTCTATCCCACTGATATCTTCGTTTTACTGGTGTATGATTAAAATTTAAATATATTCAAGTTAAACTCCACAAATTTAATTTAAATTTACTCCACTTTGATTCATCGACATTTTTTTTTGCAATAGTGTAATAAGATAATGTCGAAAGCATTGCCATTGTGTTGTATAGTATGGAATCGTATCTGGGTGAACAAATTTATTGAATTGGAATAAATTGGTTACTTTCAAGCCAAAATTACAGAAATTTACTGAAAGCCTTTCGTTTTTTTATGCTCAATATTAATCAAGTAGCCAAGTTTAGGAAAACCACATAGTATTAGAAGTATGTAATAGAAATGCGAACAACTACGACTTGAGCTTAGAGAACTTAATCCTTCCTCACTTTGGCTTAAGCCGTGTGTGCATACTCTGATCCATGCTCACAAACGAAAATTTAAAAGCAGCTTTGCTCTCCAAGTGGCTATTTAGGTAAAATTTGTTTCCTACTCAGTAGTATGAGTTAAATATTCTATTTAATACCTTTTGTTTTATATTCCAATAAACATAATACAGTAATCGCGAGAGGTGAGTGGCTATTTTCCGTACGAACATGGATCGTAATCCAGCTCATACTTTTAAGGCTGATAGAAGTTTGTTGTTCTCCGGTTAGTGAATTAGTAATATCCTTGTAACGCAAGTAGGATAACGGAAAACAAACATTACCTGCCCAGCGTGAAAAACAGCAGGAGGAAATTGAAAATATGAATAAAACAGGTCACGTGGTCGATGTATCCCGTCCACAGGGACCCGACATGTTTCTGACATGCGACAAAACATGGAACACGCGCTAACTCGTCGCAGACGTAGACGACGAGGTTATTGGAATAGTTGCCTGCACCAAGAGAGGGACGTCGAGGGGACAGACAGTGCGAGGATGTCTCGCGAACATCTACATCAACATCACGCCTCTCTATTGTCGGGCGCGTTCATTAGGTTCTGCCGACACTCAATAAAACCAAATACGTGCACTGAATTGCCGTTTTTAAAGCTGTTAGTTTTTAAATTCACTTAAATATATTAGAACGCTCAACTTTATGAGCGTTACACCATATAGATGCTTGAAGAAAAGAATTGCTAGATAACAAGAATTTAAATTTATAAAATTAATATTGGAAAGACTTTTGTGTAAGGATAAGTAGGGATCACTATTAGAGGGTTTTTTCCTCAAGATTTGTTAAAATTTGACCGGAAAATGACGATGAAACTTTAAAAAAATATATACATTATTTTATTATTATCATGTAGGATTTAATTCGATATTTGTGCACTCTAATTAAACATTATTTTTTAGGTGACTATTTCGAAAAAGGTACGGTATTACGGATGTAATATACTATTCCCGACTCCCGGCTAGCATAAAATTACTTACCTGGTAACCGCCTCGAGGGCTGCATAACCACATTTCCCCGCCACATTTTCGGCCATGGCCCACATACACGCTATATCTTCTTCGTCATTTTTTACCCAATTTTATACTTAATAAACTTTACAATAAATCTTGTCGGTTTAAAATGACATTTAGGAATTCACATTATAATTTATGTTTTGTTTTCTTATCCCAGTTGGTTGCTATAAACTTTCAGCAAACAAAAATTACAAATAAAATATGTTAAAAAAATCATAATTTTTTGTAAAAATTGGACGAATGCTCATTTGCATGCTAATAAAATTGCAGAAAATCTGAAAACAAGAAACTTTACAGTTACTGAAATAGTAAATATATGTACTACAGTGGAAGATAAAAAAAGTCTTCGAGGTGAAAATAATTCTAGAAGCAAGAGTAAAAATGGAGCCACTGAGAAAATCAAACCGATTACCCTAATGTAAAGAATGTCAGGCATGGGGCCACCTGAAAGTTAACCTTAACAACAGCAAACCTATTAGCCCACCAGTGTCAGCAAAAACAGTGTCGCCCAACCCGACAGGGAATAAACTCCGAGAGTGGCAAGGAGAGCTTTGAAATTTTGGTTATGAACTCCCAGCAGTGACCCAAATAAAGATCCGAAGAGTTCCCCCCCCCCTGGCCTCAGGCCCAAAAAACCGCCCCCGAGCGTCTCGTCATGAAGCTATTCTGCATTTTTCTCGTAAACGGTAACTCCGACAAGAAGATGTTATAGGACTTGTTCTCCATTAAATTCTGCATAGCATTAGTCTCATGAAGTCCTTGCCTATCTCCTACCCAACGCTCATTCAGGACATGAAAATGAGTATAGTTTTCAGCGCGAAAGCAACCCTTAAAAAAGAATTTTTTTTAAATAATAATCTTTATTTGCCCTACGGGCTTTCTGATTCCTATACATATACCAGTAAACTTAACAATTATAATAATAAAAAAAAACTAAATAAAATTCTCTATTTCTTCTCCCCTCCCCTTTCCTCTTCTCCCTTCTCCCTCCTCTTCCATACCTCTTTCATCCATTTAATTTCCCTTCCATCTACATTCAGTATTTCCTCTCTTTCTTTCCTCTCTCTTTGTTTCATCTCACTGCACTCGTTCCACATATGCTCAATCGTCTCTCTTTCCTCATAGCACATTCTACACATTCTTCCTCCATCTTCTGCCCAATACCTATTTTCCCTCTCTTCATTTCCGCACCTAAACCTCGCCATTATCTTTCTTTCTTGCTCGCTCTCCCTCCCCAAATACTTCGGTACTTCCTCGATCATGCATCTTCCGTACTTCCCGTTGTATCTGGATTCTCTAATTCTTTCTCTCCTCTCCTGTCTATCCGTATCCTTATCTCTTTCACTTAGTTCTACATTCATCCACACGCCTCTTTCTCTCAGTCTCTCTATTTCTTTGCTTGCATACCCATTCCTCCTGTAGTAATTCTCCTCTGAATTCTTCTTTTTTTTCTCTCCAGCACTCCTTTAGTATCCTACATTGTTTCCTCCCTTCCATCCTGTCTTCGAACTTGACCGCTCTTTTTCTCGCTTTCACTCTCAACCTATTCCTCTTGCATTCTTCTCTCACTGTGTACCCTGGCGTTTCTCTCTCCACCCCTAGCACCCACCTCAGATATTTCTCTTGCACCCTCTTTATCTCCTCTTGTTCTTTCCATCCCCATACCTCTGCTTCGTACAACAACACGCTTTCAATAAAACTTTCAAATATCATCATTCTCCTCTTAAAATCGCCTCCCCACCTTCTCTCTCCTATTCCCCATACACATCCTATGACCTTGTTCGCTTTTCTTGCCAGTTCTCTAATATGTACCTTATCTGTGGCTCTTTCATTGAACACATACCCCAAGTATTTGAATTCTTTTACTTGTTCTATTACTTCTCCCTCCCACCTCCAATCACTCTCTTCGTTCTTCCTCTTTCTCTTATTGAACACCAGCATTTTTGTTTTCTCTACATTCACTTCTAGTCTTTTCTTTTTCACATATTTTCCTAAACTCTTTATCATTTCTTTCATTTCTCTTTCACTCTTTGCCACCATTACCACATCATCCGCAAACGCCAGGCTCCACACTTTTTTTCTACCTACCACACACCCCCCCGCTTGTGCTCTCTCTACTCTCTAACATTCCGTCCATATCTGGCACATACATCGTGAACAACAAGGGGCTGAGCGGGCAACCTTGCCTCACTCCCTTTGTTGTCACAAACCATTCACTTTCCCTCTCCCCTACCTTCACTTTACTTTTTGTCTTCTCATATATCTCCTCCACCTTTCTTACCAGCCATTCATTTACCCCTTTCTCCCTCAGGCACTCAAACATCCTCTCTCTGTCCAACTTGTCAAAAGCCGCCTTGAAATCTACGAATAATGCATACACCCTCCCCCCTTTCTTCTTTAACTCACTCTTCGTCAAATGGTCCAGGATGTATACATTATCCATAGTTCCCCTCCCCTCTCTAAATCCTGCTTGGCTGTCTGGTAATACTCCCTTTTCCTCTATCTCTCTGCTCATCCTTTCATTCAGAATTGATGCATACAACTTGTACCCTGTGTTTAGGAGAGTTATCCCTCGGTAATTTTCTACTTTATTTTTCTCCCCTTTTCTCCACCCTACCGGGAATCCTTCTCCTCTCCACACCCCATTCATTACCTCCACCAGCCTCTCTAGCACTCTTCTCGTCCCATAAATCCACGACTCATTCTGTATTCTATCCCTCCCTGGTGCCTTCCCTTTCCTCAGTTTCTTCACATGCCTCTCCACCTCTTCCATTGTAATTTCTTCTCCTTCAGGTTCTACTCGGTTTCTCTTCGTCTCTATTTCCGTTTTCTTTTTTCCTTTTCTCCCTCTAGCAGCCTCATGAAGTACTCCTCCCACTCATTAATCCTTATCTCCTCGCTCCCATTTTCTTTTTTCTTTCTCTCTCTATTAATATAGTTCCATACCTCCTTCTCTGTTCTTATTGCTTTTATCTCTTCCTCCTCTCTCTCCTTCTTCTGCCTCTTCTTCTCCCTGCATGTCTCTCTGTATCTTCTTTTCGCTTCTAAAAAGCCCCTTCTGTTCCCTTTAGTCTTTCTCCACTTTCTTAGTTCTTTTATTGCTTCCTTTTTACGTTGCTCACATTCTTTGTCCCACCATTTATTCTTTCTTTTTGTTCCTCCACCTCTTACTGTTATTTCTCTTTTTGTCGCTGCTTTTTCCAATATTTCTACCAATTCTTTCTCCATTTTCCCTACTTCTTGTTCTTTAAATCTTGCTTTTTCCAGTCTTCTCTTATACTCTTCCACCCCTTGCTCGTCCCATACTTTACTTATCACCTTCTGCATTTCCTCTATTTTTTCTTCTCCTCCTCTCTTCTCTCTCCTCCTTCCTATACTTATCTCTATAGGCAGATGGTCTTTCCCCTATTCTGAATTCTTCGACTTCTTCCCATGCTTCTTCGTTTACTATTCCGTAGTCTATCACCGTCTCTCCTCTACCGCCTATGTAGGTCCATTCTCCTTCTTCGTCCCCTTGTTTGTTTCCATTCAGCACTTCCCATCCTTTTTCTTCTATCCATTCCATCAACTTCTTCCCTTCCGCGTTTTCTTTCTTGTCTTTGGATTTTCTTTTTCCCTCTCCTCTCTCTTCTTCCCAATCCCTGGCTCCTCTTTCCCCAATTCTCCCGTTAAAATCCCCTCCCAGACATTCTTCCCTGTTGTCTTTTAATGTTTCTTCTATCTTGCTTATTGCTTCTTTCATCTCTTTGCTGCACACTGTCACTATTGTCCACCATTTACTGTCTATTTTAACGTTTCTCACCATGTGACCTTCCTCTTCTACCTTCTTTTTAGTATTCTCTTTTATTCCTTTTTTTACCCCTGTTATTATTCCCCCTGCTGCTCTTCCTTTTTTCTTTCCCCTTCTCGCCCCTTGCCATTCCCACTTGAACTCCTTTGGTAACAGTTTTTCTATTTTTTCCCAGCTTTCTGACCATGTTTCTGTTAATCCAACAATATCGAACTCCTTCACATAGTCCCAAAAATCTTCTTCTTTTTTCCCTGGTCCCGCTACATTCCAAAATAGTGCCCTCACCCCTGTTTTTCTCGTTACCTTCTTTTATTTCCCCCTTCCTTCCTTAGTTTCCCTCCTACTTCCTTCTTTGTTTTTTTCCCTTTTCATTGTCCTTTTTACTTTGCCGTTGTCCCCCTTTTTCCCTCCTCCCCTTCTTCTTCTTATTGGAAAACCTCTAGTCTTTCTCCCTTTTCATTCCATCTCCATTGCTCCCCGTCCACTATTAATTTCCTGTATCCCACTCTTACTTCTTTCCCTGCTTCCCTTTTTTCTTTCGCCATACTTCTTAGTTTCTTCTGTAAATCTCTTTCTTTCTTTGTGAGGTCGTTGTCTATGTATATCCCCCTTGTTTCCCTCTTCTCCCTCAATTTTCCTTTGTGCTTCATTATTCTTTCCTTCTCACCCCATCCCTCCATCTCCACCAATACTTGATCCTTGTTAATCCTGTAACAATCTTTTACTTTACTATCCTCTACATTTTCCTTCAAAAACTTCTTTACATTCTCTTTTTTTACATGACTTTTTCTTTCCCCGTCCCATCCTGTTACCACGATGTTGTTCTTCCTCTTTCTTCTCTCTTCGATTTCCATTCTCTCTTCCAGCTTTTCCACTCTCTCCTTCCACCAGTCTCTCTCTCCTTCCCATCTCTTCTCCTTCTCTTTAAACTCTTCTCTCTGCCTCTCTATCTCTCTCTTGGGTTCCTTGTTTTCTCGTCTTATTTCTTTCATCTCCTCCTTCAACTCTTGCAACAGCTCCAATTTTTTTTTCTCCATCTCTGTGTCCGGTTCCTTCTCTTTCTCTGATGTCTTCTGTGTTTTCTTTACTTCAGGACACCTCGCCGTCTTTTTACTTTTTTGAAAAAAATTCTCTTCCTCCTCTTCTTGTTTTTCTGTTTTACCCTCCCCTTTTCTCTTTCTTTTCCTTTCCTAAAGGTAAGAGTCCAGGCTTATCTGACTGAGCGAGCGGTTTCTATCGTCTTTGTTCATCCGCTTCCTGTGGCGCCTCCTGGATGTCGTTATCTTCCGGCTTCGCCGATTTATTCTTTTTCCTGACTATATCTCCTCTTCCCTGCCCAATTCTTTTTATAACACCTGTACATATTCTTTTTTGAGCTTCAATAATTAACTAAACTTAATTAATATGGATTAATTATTACTATATATTATCATATCATTGAAGAGGTTGTTTGCGAATATTTCATTGGGAGAACTCATCCCTAGTCGTCAAACATCGGTAATGGTGGGAGGGGAGAGGTGTAAGAGGGGTAAGGCCCATCTGTCCCCAAATCAGACTTTTTATAAGAAATAATTTATAAAGTTTTGAAATTTTGGTTATGAACACCCAGTAAGGACCAAAATAAATATCCGAAGGGTACCCACCCCCACGGGGGAGCTTCATCCTCTTCTACCCAAAAACCGTCCCCGAGCGTGACCTCATGAAGCTTTCCCCATTTTTCTGCTAAGCGGTAACTCCGACTAGAAAATGTTGTAGGGCTTATGTTCTCCATTAAATTCTGCATAAAATAGGTCTCATGAAGTTTTTGCACATCTCCCACCCAACGCTCATAAATGACGCTGGAAAATGAGTTTCCTTTTTTTGCGACGATTATCTCGAAAACTATTAGTGGGGGCAAAAAATGTATAGAAACAAAATTGTAGAGCCGGTTTTTCTGTACAAGGTCCATATTGAATAAAACATTTGCAATAAATTGTTATTGGTCATAAAATGGGGGTAGACTAATTTTTGCGCTGAAAACTATACTCATTTTCCAACGTCATTTATGAGCGTTGGATGGTCCTTGTTGGGAGTTCATAACCAAAATTTCAAAATTTTATAAATATATTTCTTCTAAACGTCTAATTTGGGGTCAGATGTGCTTTACCCCTCTTAGACCTTTCCCCTCCCGCCTCTACCGATGTTTGATGACTAGACTTTGTACAGAAAAAAATCCTCTACAATTTTGTATGTATACATTTTTTGCTCCCACTAGTGGTTTTCGATATAATCGCCGCAAGAAAACGCTCTGAAAGCTATAATTATTCATTTTCCAACATCATTTATGAGCGGTGGGTGGCAGATAGGCAAAAGCTGCATCAGACCAATTTTATACAGAATTTAATGGAGAATATAATAAGTCCTATATAGCATTTTCTCGTCGTTATCGTTTTATAGTTACCGTGTAGGAGAAAAATGGGGAAAAGCTTCATGAGGTCACACTCGGGGGCGCTTTTTGGGCAAAAGGGGATGAAGCTCCCCCCGAGGGGTGAGAACTCTTCGGATCTTTATTTGGGTCCCTGTTGGGAGTTCAGAACCAAAATTTTAAAACTTTATAAATTAGTTCTTCTACTCGGCGCTTTTTCATCTCATTTGCTTGGACTATAATTCAAACTTGATAGCAAAGAAAAGGGAAATCAGAAAAAGATAACATTACGGAAAGTAGCCCACCGACAAAGTTACTCTAAATAATACTCTTACCACCCAACTAAGGTTCGAGATTAAAGACTGTAGACAAAATTCAACACTTTTATCAATGGACTAAGTGCAGACGCTTCTTCAGATGGACGCTCCTCCTGTGAAAAGTGACGAAAAAAATCAAGAAACCAATAGTGTAATGACAATGGGCCAGGACTAGCCAAGAAAGAGCAGGCGTATTTGTAAACCATATTCAGCAAACTTTCAAACAGCATGTAGACAAGAAATTATTAAATTCTAAACAAGATCTGTTTCACCCTTAACACCAAAGAAATTTCTTAAGGAAATTAAGAACAACATTAATCATAAAGACGCCCCGGGGTTTGACCTAATCAGCAGAGATATATTGAAACATCTACCGAGGTGGGCAATAGTTGAACTAACTTATTTGGTAAACGCTTCTTTCAGGCGTAGATGTCTGATGGAAAACAGCTGAAGTTAACATGCTGGCCAAAATCGATCTCGTTGCCACCGACCATTCCAAAACTGTTTGAATTTGAAAGAGGAATATAACTCCTAGTCATCAATTCGGTTTCAGGAACAAGCATTCAACCATAGATCAAGTTCAGAGAATTACTATAGGGTGTTTCAGAAGACCCTAGACGAAGACAAAGTCTGTGTGACGACTTTAGCACATCAGGCGTTCGATCAAGTTTGGCACGATGGTGTAACTCAAAAGCTGTATCAAGTTTTTCCTCCTCAGTTTAGCGACAACACCATCCAAGTCAAACAAGAAAATGCATACTCTAAGTTGGAGTCCAGCACACCTACGATCTATGAAAATTGAAGATGTAATTGTTGCAACATTTGCAGACGATACAGCCACTATGGTTTCAGACTACGAAGTTGGAGAAGTTACTCGAAAATTACAGAATAGATGTAGATGAAGTTAGTAACGGGGCAAATCTACACATAAACTTCATGAAAAAGAAGATACATGCGAATCTTAGTAAATAATAAAAATGTCTTATTTAACCACACAGGGAAAGGACCCTCGTAAAACACAACGAGATGTGTTGGTTAATTGGGAGGAAATCGAAACTATCAATTAATAACAAACTGCTTCTGTATAAGAACCGGTATGGGCCAGATGGGGTAATGTACTAAGCCAACAAACATCAATCCAATACGAGCGTTCCAAAACAACATGTTCCGTAATATTGTGGTATGTACATCCTAATGAAGAATTATCAATTACTGGACAACACGGAACAAGGCTCAAGAGACGTAAATCATATGACCTGTGTAGTGAGACATAAAAGTGGAAGTGCGAGAGCGATTAAAGCAGAGCACCCGAAATCAATGTGTTAAGTGACATTGTTTGATAAACAAAAAAAAAACAATCGGATTTGGCGGGAGATGTTTGAAAATAGTAGATTAAAGTATGAGTGGATAACAAGGTCTTTAAACACGCGCGAGTTTGCAAGCACGACGGCGTAGTCGGGAGTGCTCTAAATAGAGCAAGTGTTTTTAAAGACCAGTTATCCACGAATACTTTACGCTATTTTTTATTAACTGAACTTAGAAATAATTTTTGTTGTGATAAATTGAAAGGGCATAATAATATTGCTATTATTAACGAGAATTATTTACGTTTTTCTCGCGTCCACGTCCGTCGATGCATTTAGTCGTGTCAGCAAAAATCGAGGAAAAATTATTGAAAACGAGATTTCACCCAATATAGAAGCATTGGCCGAAAAAGCGGAATCGAAAATACTACCGTCGAAGTCAAAAGACGCATACATGAAGGAATATGAAAAGTTTTCAAATTTGATGAAGTTATAATATAACCCATTTACCTTGTTTTCTTGACAACCTTTAAAGCTCGGCGTGCTTTAATCGCCTGTTTTCGCACGCTCCGGGGTGCTTTAAGCGGCGATTCTGATGCAAGTATAATAATAAAATAGTATATTAAAGTATGAGTGGATAACAAGGTCTTTAAAACACGCGCGAGTTTTAATAGAGCAGGTGTTTTAAAGACCAGTTATCCACGAATACTTTACGCTATTTTTTATTATACCAGCAATACTGGAAACAAATTAATCACTAAAAACTTAGAAATATTTTTTGTCGTGATAAATCGAAATGGCGTAATAATATTGCCATTAGTTACGACAATTATTGTTTACGTTTTTCTCGCGTCCACGTCTGTCATTGCATTTAGTCGTGTCAGCAAAAATCGAGGAAAAATGAGTTAAAACGAGATTTCACCCGAAATAGAAGCATTGACCGAACAAGCGGAATCCAAAATACTACCATCGAAGTCAAAAGACCCATACCTGAAGGAATATGAAAAGTTTTCAAATTTGATGAAGTTACAATGATACCTATATTTCCTTGACAACCTTTAAAGCTCGCCGTGCTTTAATCGCCTGTATTCGCACGCTCAGGCGTGCTTTAAACGGCGATTCTGATGCAGGTATAATAAAAAATTATTTTTAGTATTCTTGTTTATCAAATAAGTGGCTAATTAGTGTTTTTTTTTTTTAAAAATGGAAATTCTTCAATTGGATATATTGGATTATATAACATACTAGCTGACCCGGCGAACTTTGTACCGTCTCAGAATCAATAAATGTTGTGGCAACTTATTGGCTAAATTAAATTAATTTTTTTTATGAAAGGATAATAGCATAGATAATAGCATACAACGCCATGTTTATTTTTGTTTCTGTTATGTATCAAAGATAGCGTTATATACGGATTCTATACAAAATGTATGAGAAATTTTTTTTTGTTAATGTTTCTGATGTTTTAATAGTTGTTCGCCCTCGAAAAAAGTCAGTCAAACCATTCTCGAGAATCATTCAAATCATAAAAAAATTTGTATGTGGAGTCCACGCGCAACAAAAGTGAAACTTTGGAGTTTAATTCTAAAAAATCGATTTTCATTTTTAAAGCCCGGTACGACAAATTTTGGTGGCCGGCGTTATTTCTTATTGTTGCCCTGTACCAGGGGGGCTTTGTTATTGTCGTTGCCCTGTACTTAGCTCCCCGCCCCCTGTAATTTTTCCGATGTTTTAATAGTAATTCTGTTATTCGGGGCGTAGGCAAATCAAACAAATGAAAGATCATAAAAATCGATCGAGCCGCTCTTAAGTTATAAACCCAAGACAGCCCCCTGAGCCCGCTGTCCATGTTATAATAGTTATTCTACTATTCGGGCGGAGACCAATCTAACAAATCGAAGATCATAAAAATTGGTACAGCCGTTCTTCTGTTATAAGCCCAAGGGGGTCCCTGGGCCCCCATGCCCATGTTTTAATAATATTCTGCTATTGGGGGCGGAGACAAATCTAACAAATCAAATATCATAAAAGCCCTTATTAAGTTGGTCGAGCCAAAAAATCGGTCCAACCCAAGGGTCCCACTGGGCCCCCATGTCCATGTGAAAAATACTTTACGACCTGTTCCCATACCCATCAAATATACAAAAAAAGAAACATAAGAATCGGTCGACCCGAAAAATCGGTCCATGCCCTGGGCCCCCGTGTCTATGTGAAAAATAGTTTACTACCAATTCTCATACCTACCAAATATACAAAAGAAATTCATAGAAATCGGTCCAGCCCAAAGGGGCTCTTTGGGCCACCATGTCTATGTGATAAATTGCTTACCACCTATTCTCATACCTACTAAATATACAAAAAACAAATTCATAAGAATCGGTCGACCCGAAAAATATGTCTAGCCTAAGGCCCCCCCCCCCCTGGGTCCCCATGTCCATGTGAAAAATAACTTACCACTTATTCTCATACCTACCAAATATACAAAAAAAATCATAAGAATCGGTCGACCCAAAAAATCGGTCGAGCTTAAGGGGCCCCCCTGGGCCCCCATGTCGATAAAAAGTATCCTATGTCCTGCTCCTGGTTCTAAGCTACCTCCCCACCAATTTTCAGCCAAATCGGTTCAGCTGTTCTTGAGTTATAAATAGTGTAACTAACACGACTTTCTTTTATATATATAGATTTAATTGAGCCAATAGCAATGACAGATTTTCCATAGTTACTATGTATATAAACGATTAGCCCCCTGACGACGGGGTATATTCATTTCGGTGTTTCGACTGGCTCCAATAATGAAATTTGTGATATCGTAACGATTTTTTTGTGATTGTTAATAAACGCCAGAAAAAAAGTTCCGTCAAAATTTCATATTGTTTGGTTATATAATCGTAACGACCACCACTCGAGCATTGAAAATAATCCGATTAAGCTAACCTCCTCATTCGACGTATTCCGCGAAATACGTCTCATGACTCGGAAGTTTAATCGATTATTTTCTCTGCTCTTGTGGTAATATAACTGAGAATAGACTATGTATATAAAAAAACATGAAAATATCCATGTTGAACCATAAATACTAATCTATTCCTGGTGATTAGAATTTACTTACATACTTAATCCTTAAAAAGCCTGAGTGCCAGCTATCAGGGAGTTGATGTCCTCTATTCCAACCTGTTGTGCATCATTCTATATCAGTCCTCTTTAACCACGACATTTATCATATTTTCCAATCATGTTTCTCTCTGTCGTCTTCTTCCTTTCCTTCTGGTTGTTCTTCAAATTCTTCACCTTCCATTCTTTTTACGTGTCTAAGCCAGCCCAATTGACTTTTCTCTACTTTTCCTTCGTCGCATTTCTGATTGTGTCTATTTTAATTTATCCTCTACCTATTCTTTGTATGAATCTCATTTTTGTGGCAGTCAGTTTCCTGTGCCTGTTTTGTCTTTCTGTTTTATTAACGTACTTGGCCATTGACAATAAATAATAATTACAACACATTAAATACAATAACATAAACAATTAGAATTTTAACTCACGCTTACACTGCATTTTAAAAATATTTTGTGAAACACCTACAAAATTTACATCATAAAGATCATTCACCAAGCTCGATAATCTTGCAACACAAGAGTTCCTGCCATAACATGTACGATAATAATTATGGAACATCTAATAATAATCTAGGTTCTCTTATGTTGCATGACGTAACAACAATAGAAAACAAAGTTAAAATGGAGCTACAATTTATGACACCAGATAAAATTTTTTGCACAAAAGAGTCATAAAAAAACTGCCGCCTTAAGCCGGGAATACATCTGACGAATGTTACCGTTCGTTCGCATTTGCACCCATTTCAAACATTGCTACTCCTTCGAAGAGGTTCTTTCCCGGTGGCATGACACATTTGAACGAATCATCCGCGTTTGCACCATTCGCAGTATTTTATTCACCGTATTTATGATGTTATCGGCAGCTAATGACGTTCGTGACTACAGTTTGCTACCTACGTTATTCAGGGGTTGTCATAAATTAACAATGCAGAGATAAAGAGCAGTATGCAACCTTTTTCGACGAATGGTAGCGAAGAATTGAAATTATTGTCAACACGTCCAGACTCCAACGTTTCCAAGCATTCGTGCGTCCCATTTCCTTTTGATCTTTTCATTTTCACCGCCCGGCTGTGGATAAAATTCGTTCGCATTCGTTTGCGCTCCATCCATTTGTCGCTCAATAAAATACGCTGCGAATGCACGTCTACAGTTAAGCAAGAAATGCTCGAGAATGCGAACGAGTGCGAACGAATGGTAACATTCGTCAGATGTATTCCCGGCTTTACATACAATGGAGTTAAACCTAAGTACTGTAGGATATTTACGTAATTATCTCTATGATAAAGAATGGTAAAGTGATAACAAACAAATTTTACATTTTTTTTTCTACACTGTCTCTAATCTGTGTATGTGCACCTTAATATATGGGGACCAAATTTTTCACCCCTTTAATAAAGTAAGATGGAATCTAATGGACTTACACTTCAGAGTGTTAAGTTCTAATCAATTATCCGCACTCCATTTATCTAAATTAATAAGGTTATTTTACTTTATATAACTTTAAATCATCTGCATATAAAAGAAATGATGATTCATGGAAAACCGATTTCACATAATTTATATACAAAGAAAACAAAATAGGTCCCAGATAAGAGCCCTGCGGTACGCCACTAGTTAGAAACATTTCACGAGAAAAATTATTATTATTTATTGCAACATATTGCGTGCGATCTATCAAATAATAGTTAATCCAATTAAGCAAAGGGTTGCTAAAACCCATTTTGCCCAGTTTCAAGATTAAGCGATCAATACAGACTTTATCAAATGCTTTAGACATGTCCGTATAAATGCAATCCAGATCATTTCCAAGTGCAACATTTTTCAATAAGTAATTAGTAAAAACAAATTAATTCGTGGTGGTTGAACGACCTTGAAGAAATCCATGTTGTTCCTCAATAATGAAAGCTTTAACTTTGAATGAAATGTTATCAGCTACGATGGAATCAAATTTTTGGTATGGCCGCTGATGGGCGGTAATTATCAATGTATCGACGATCCCCATTTTTGAAAATGGGACTTATTCGAGATATTTTCCATACTTTTGGAATTTTCGATTGGATTAACGACTTATTAAATAGGATCGACAGAGGCAACTTAAGTTGATCAGCACATGCTTTTAAAACTATCTGTGGAACACCATCAGGGCCAGGTGAACAGTTATCATCAAGATGCTTGTCCATGTCTCGGCTTCCTGTAGATTCTTCTTTGCTAAGAATGAATGTTTGATACTATTATATAACTTTACTCATACTGTTTTTTTAGGTATTGTTACAGTCAAATTAGTCATAAAAATAGTGGTCAAATAACAAAGATTCCCACAGAGCTAAATTTTGGTGGAGACCTTGGGTACACCATTAGAAATAAAGTGTCAAAAGTCCCCATCGATCCCATGTGTGCAAAAAAAAGTTATTCGGGGTCAAAGGTCAAAATTTGAGGTTTTTTGGATCTCGTTTTATCAAAAAAGTAGTCCAGAAAAAATTAAAGATCTTAAAATTATGGAATGGATTAAATAATAACTTTTCCAACTTTTTCTTTAATAGTATAATGTCGTTTTTTGTTATCTGAACACATCTGAATGACCTAGCATTATATGGGAAAATGATTTGCATATCTGCATTCAACAAAAAAGTTGTTAATAATTGAAATTGGTGCCTCGCGCTACTCGCTCGACCCCTTAAAGTAACATACTCTAAAAATTAATTTTATCTCATTTCCCAACAAACTATCAATCTCAACTTTTCAAATCATGAGATACCCGGGGAAAGAATAAAAAGCCAATATGGAGTTAAATGTTATTGTCAACATTGTGCCTGAGACACTTTTCACAAAATGGCGACACTGTCCTTTCATAAAAATTTTAATTGTGTTTAATTTTAATTTGTAACAATTATTGTATTTGAATCCTGAAGAAGGTGGCAATGTGCTACCCAAACGTTGCAATTGACAATATCATTTAACTCCATATTGACGACTTTTTATTCTTTCCCCGGACACCTCATGATTTGAAAAGTTAACACTGTAAAAAGGTCATATTTACCTGTACGTGAAACTTTAAATGTGGGCGGTATTCCATATTTTAAGTTTGAGCAACAAAACAGTGCCATCGTCCTACCCCTGTCGCAATTGCAAGAAAAATGTCGGAGTTGCCAGAAAAAAAGTCAGAATTGCCAGAAAAAAGTCAGAATTGCCAAAAAAGTCAGAATTGCCAGAAAAAGTCGGAATTGCCGGAAAAATAATAGTTGTCGGTTATTTGTCCATTGATGTCGTTCAGCGCCTTCGTAATTAAGACTATTTTTATTACGCAGAAAATTATTTTTATTATACTGGCAAAAATGCTTTCTTAATTTTAATATGTTTATTTGTTTTAAATTTAAAAATTGTTAATTAATAAAGGCGTTTTTTACCAATATTTTTTTTAGAAACTATTTTTTTAAAATCATTATTTCCATTACGGATTAGATAAAAAAAAAGATTTGAAAATCATATAAGATGCATTTGTTTACAACAATTTTTCAAACAATAGGAATAAAAAATAAAAAATATATAAGTATAAGGACCATTTTTGTAGATAACTTTAAGATCTATAATTTTTGTCTGGGCTACTTTTTTGATAAAACTTACCGTTTTCGAAAAAATCCAAAAAACCTCAAATCTTGACCTTTGACCCCGAATAACTTTTTTAGCACACTTGGGATGAATGCGGACTTTTGACACTTTATTTCTAATGGTGTACCTAAGGTCTCCATCAAAGTTTAGCTCTGTGGGAATTTTTGTTATTTGAAAGTTTTAACCCAAGGATAAATAAATTAACACTGTTCTTGCATGTTATTTAGTGGCGCGCTGATTTTAAAATTGTAACAGTATCTATTCCATTTTTTCATTGCGATGTTTATTATTTCCATAATAATAATTGTTTTTGCCTGCTCTTTATATTTATTCATTTTAAGTTTTGAACAATTCAATTATTAAACGTACTTTCTTAAATTGGCGAATACATGAATTACTATCTAAAAAAAGGAAAACACAAACGTTAAATTAAACATTGCAAAATTTCAAGTGCATTTTTTCGGACCGTTTATACTTATTGTGTTCTTGATCAATCAACCGGTCCTTCTTCTGTTGACGGTTCTGAGATCTATTCTCGGCTGTGCTCTAGCCTTCTAGCGGTAAAAGAGGATAATACGTTATGTATTCTTGTGTTATGGTTGCCGTTTACATTTCTCCAGATGAGTCATTGCGTGTTATACGAGACTTCTTGTATGAAAATTTATTCATTTATTCTCATGACGCATCTGCATTGCTTAAAAAAAAAAATATGGGAAAAGCTTTGATGATTTGCCAATGATTTTTAGTGGAGATTTCAACATAAACTTTGCAGAGGATAAAAATCAACAATTAATTGAATTTTTAAATAATGAATTTGGTTTAACGATGTCAAATGATCGCAATCTTAGCACAACGAAATACAAAACTACTATTGATGCGGTCTTTATTAGACATTTAAATAGATTCGAATCAAAATTGTTCGTTTCTTACTTCAGCTACCATAAACCTATTGTATCAGTTTTAGAGATTGGCGATGATGATGCTGGTAATGATGATGGTGAAAGAGTCGTTGAAATTATGGATGAAAGTTGATTTTTCTGATAGATAAACTTTTTAATGTAAAAAAATAATTGTAATAGTTCTGAAGTGTTAAATTTTTAATGCAATATAAATTGTCATGTTTGTGTACGATAGCGCAATAAATGAATATGTATTGTATTTTACCACTTAAATGATAGTACTTATAAATAAAGCAATTCGTGCGAAATTATTCCCTAACCATTCCAAAATATTCAAAAATGCACAACGTTAATGTTCAAGTTTTCACTTCTGCCGGCACTCCCGGAGTTGTTTTTTTTTTAATTGTAATACTGTCTTTTTTCTAAAACTAGGACTGATGGCTCATAAATACTATCTTCTCAACGACCCAGATTTTGTAATATTGTCGTAAATGCGTGCCTAATATACTGCTTATTATAGTTATCATCCCAATTCGTTAGTTCAACAATGTAATCTGTACTAACTTGATCTCAGTTAATACGTTTTTTAGCATTAACTAAGACCAGCTAAGACTAAGACACAAGCCCTTTGTAGCAGTTGACGCAATTAATGGTTAAACTTAATGTTAGTTCAAAGATATTATTTTGCCTTTGTAATCACACTAGGTCAACTGTAAACCTTTTCCATTCTGTCAGATTTAATAGTATGCAGTTAAAACCTTTTATTACCTGTTTGGAATATCTACTGGTCTTACGTAAAAATAACTGCTAAATACTTCCCTGCTTTGTTTGTTTTATGTTTGGTATGAGTCCTTCTAACTACTTGGATTCAAAACCAACAGTAAACAAACATTTTAAATTTTTAAAACGAAATAGGAACTAATTTTATTAATTTTAACATTAATTGAGATTGTTAAAGATATGCCGATTGGTCAATCAATCATCCAACGTAACATAGTAGTTCAAAGTGATAAAGCAACTGCCACTTGCAGCAGGTATTGCTAATAGCAATAATTACACATTTTGTGCTTTAAATTCGAACCTTGATATTAATGCTCCTAGTTTTCCGCACATGATGATGGATTAGGTGCCCGAGTTGATCTAGTAAATTACAATTTTAATTACTTTTTCGAATGAGTGCACGACTCGCAAAGATAGTGCCAGTCATCTTGCACAAGAAGGCGGTGTTTGTTCAAGTTAAAGACAAATATGCCATCTTCCTTATTGCAAAACTGTCATTACAGCTGAAGTAAACACGAGGGGTGTTAGCCGAGAAGTCATCGTCGACATTCAAGTGGGAATTAGGTGTTATTATCTCTAGTGTCCGGTGCAGTTCGGCGCCACCAGACGCGCTTTCATTGATTTAACCTACGACGACCCCAATCATATTGTCATAAATAACACAATCATTCACTGAGAGAGATCCTACTATTATCATATTTACTGCCCATTTATAATGTATGTTTATTATAAATGGTGGCGGCGCGGGGTTTCGTAATGAATGAATTCTTAAATATTTACCATTACTTCGGCGTTTTTCGTTTTCTGATCTTTTAAAGTATTAATAGAACAAATCTGTGATTATTCGCTGTAGCTCATAATACCAGTTTTTATACTAGACTTTATTAGTCGGGAACAGTTCACAAATACGATAATGACGATGTCGTGGCCGCAACGGAAAGAGAAACGGGAAGAAAATAATAGACGATTTCTAATAATAGGTGTCATTACCTTCGGAGAGATTGTCCCATAACCCATGATTATCAATTTGAAGAAAATTTAATTCTATAATACCGAGTAACGTGAAAGAATTGTGACTCTGAACATAATTACATAGTTTGAAAAATATGGAACACTACAAATTTATGTATATATTATAAAATATTTTCAGCATGTTGCTTAAAATATGAAACCAGTGTAAAATATAAACCAGTGCATAGATTACGAACTACTACAAATCATTATCATTATCATACCATTAATTTAATAATTTTAAACAACAATATAATTTGCTGTTGGGATTTATTTTTTAAGAGAACTGGAATGAAAACAGTACTTTTTTAAGTAAATATTTTCCAATTTATTATTTATAGATAGATCTTTATAATGCGGATAAACAATCAAAGGAATTGGTAAACTAAGTCACCTACAAACAGTAGCCAATACTGCAGACAAACACAACGTAATGGAATCGCTACTTCTGCGTTAACCGGGTGCCTTAGACGTTTCATACAGCCAATCTATATTGACAACTATTATCTTAAGGCAGAAAAACATATTAAGTAATTATGGAACTGTAAGTTATAAAAAAAAAATAGATATAAAGTTTGTCATATTATACATTTACATATATATACAGGGTGAGTCATTAGTCAATAGAAAAAACTGCATTTCCTAAAAATATTTAGAGTTACCTAACCGGACCCAATTTTCCAGTTCCGTATTCAACTTTTTTTAAATGGAACCCCCTGTATTTCTTTATATTGTTTTTTATATTATTTAAGAAAAGTTTTAATTACTTCAAATCCTGCATGTCTAAGTAGAGATAATGCTTAATAAAAAAAAAGAAAGAGGTGAACAGTAACGTAATAAAAGCTGTACAGGCTGTTCTATTTAAAAAAAAATGTTTTGGCGATGGAAAGATATCAAAAGTTGGATTTTTATTTTGTGTAGTTTACTATATCATCTGTAGTAAACTGTAGTTTACTCATCGCCCTGATGATGCCAACATTGTTGGCGAAACGTGCGTTGGCAGTTGCAATAAAATTGTTTTTGGTGTTTTAGGGAAAAAACTGATTAAAAGTGATCCGACAATTGTTTTGTTTTTGATATGATTATTTGGTTATAAATTTGATAATATCCAATTATTACAATAGTATTTAGGTTAGTAGTAAGTATAAAAATCTATTACTAATAATAAAAAAAATCAATAATTAATTAAGTTTACCAATACCACAGTACTGACAAGTAAATTTATGACATACCTTTTTGAAAACAGACTTTTAAAATTACACAAACTTGTTGCACTATTCTATCAGCGTTAGGTTTGTAAACATAACTCGAATGACCTACTTTCAATATGGCTAACTAGTTGTTTCAGTAATCTCGATACAGAGAGATCGAAAACTAAATTAAGTAGTAAAATTTGGCCATATATATTAAAGCCCTCTTGTCGTAGCACGGCCAAATTGACATTTAATAAATAATTCTGTTCATTTACCGCAAGCGGCCTTTCCTACATGCCCAACTTTGACTAATTTAGTTTTCGATCTCACTGTATCTCTCGGGAGACAAGAATTGAACTTTCAGCGAGGTTGCTATACTGTTGCGTTTCTGGGTTCGGTTATTTATTTAAACACTATGTACTATTTAATTTTCGACTACTTCTATTATATTTACATTATTTACACTATTTTACATATCACTAAACGCCTCATATATTTATTTACACTTCACGCGGCAGTCCGGTCAGATAAATGCAACTGTCCGACTCAACTCACTGATCTTCAACTCCGACTGTGACTAACTGCGACTGACTCGTATGACTTATCCGGTGCGGATGTACTGTTGCCTGTAAATGGGCAAATAATAGCTTTAAATTATCAGCTGACCGAGCGATAGGTTCTCCACATCGCTGGATGGCGTTAGTAGTACGTAATTTGAAGTAGTTTTCTTTTCTAAGTCTCCGGTCAGTGATGACGCAGATAAGGGGATCCACTTGTTTCTGCGGCGGGATTTGATTCTAAAATCTCAAAACTTGGTAAGGCAAATGAAAACGAAACGAACTGCACAATCTCAGACGAAAAATGAAAATGAACAAAATCGAACGAAGCAATGGCCAAGCACAGATGACACATCTGGAAAGAGTTCCTTGGTTTCGTTTCGTTCGGGGTGCAAGGCGCAATAAAAAAAGCTGTAAATCACGTACATTTTTGTGTCTTTGGCAGAAATTTTCATTGATAGTACCATTGAATATCAATACTCTAACTACTCTAACTAGAGTATTGATATTCAATGATAGTACTGACACAGCATAGGAATGGTGGTACTGATCTAGACGTTTGGTTATTATTTATTGTCGACAATAAAATTACGCTCGCGTCGTCGGTTCCTCAACCTTCAGCCCCCATCATAAACCAATATCCGTTCTTCTCAAAATTCCAGCCCCTAAACGGTAAAACTTCACAACGTATGTTTCAAATTGTCCCTTAATTATACCTGCTTTTAATTTCGTTTTTAAAAACTATTCATTCCCTGACCAACACTAAACTCTTCTCCGGTCAAAGACACACTCAAACTTCGAGACAGGACTCTCAAAAGAGATTCGTTGTTTTATTTTTAATCTTTTTGCTGGTCTTTACCAATATTTATTAATTTCGTTGATTAACCGTAATAATTAAAGATCTTAATTTTTGTTTTCAACTTTAACAAACACATTTAAATTAATATTTGTAAGTACCTATCTGCGTAAGTAAGTATAGCTACCTACATTGAATTATTTCTTTGCCGTTGGGTTAAAGAGCTTTTGTAATTTTTTATAACATTAACACCATAATAGAATAGGGAATGTCAATTTTATTTTTAAATTTTAATTTAATAATAATTATATGACTACTTTTAATCAGTTTTCCCTAAAACACCAAAAACAATTCTTATTGTAAATACCGACGCACGTTTCGCCAACAATGTTGGCATCATCAGGGTGATGAGTAAATCGGAAAACTGATAAAAAGTAGTTATCTACCACCAAAAGTGATCCAGACAATTGTTTTGTTTTTGAATAATTATATGAATTCTCAAAGAGCGATTGCTCATCTCTATTGTGAACTAGGCGGGCGAGATGATCCTAAACCATTTCAACCACGAGAAAACGTCAAACTTTCAAGGTTGTTTGGGTAAAATTCGGAGTGTCAAATGTTTACAAGAGCTAACTTAGTTGTTACCATGTTTCGTAAAAATTATGAAAGAAATGCTAGCCTTACTAAATATTTTGTATTGTTTCTACTTTTAAATTCTATAAGCATTCTATTTTATTTAAAATGTGATTCAAATAAAAAATGTACATATGTTTTATCACCCGTAACGAACAATTTACAGTGGCTTCTAAACTTGGCACAAAAACCGCCCATATGGAATCTGTAAAAGACGCCAATGGAATGAGTTCCTTTGTAGTACATAAATTAAATATAATTATATGAGTATACTAGCAGGTACCCGCGGCATTGCCCGCGTAAGTTGGGGTCGGCTTTATTGGCGCTTATATTTGGAATTGGTACGTCTTAAAGCAGTTTTACTCCCAAATGCACCCTCCCCTTTTTTTGCAGTTGGTATTTTTTTTTGGAAATTCGTTAAACATGGCTCCGGTCTTTTTTAAAGGAGAATCTAGAACATAATTTTCACGTTTGTAACACTATTTGTTTTCCAGTTATGACAATTCTCAGGAAAACTACCCTTCCCATTTACGCCCCTATTTCGGGGTGGAAAATATTTTCTTAAAAAATTGTCAAATATGGGTATAGTTAATTTTAAAGGAGAGTCCGAGTGCCAATTCTCATGCTTGTAACATTTTCGACCTTCAAGTTATAAGAAGTTTGAGAAAAAGCACCCCCAAATCCACCCTCCCCTTTTCCCGCCGTTGGTAATTTTTTTTTGGAAAATCGTCAGAACTCGGTTCCGGTCTTTTTTAAAGGAGAATCTAGAACCCAATTTTCACGTATGTAACACTATTTGTTTTCCAGTTATGAGAATTATCAGGAAAACTACCCTCCCCATTTACGCTACTTTTTTGGGGTTGGTAAATATTTTTTTGGAAAATCGTCAAATACGGGTCTAGTTAATTTTAAAGAAGAGTCCGAGTGCCAATTCTCATGCTTGTAACATTTTCGACCTTCAAGTTATAAGCATTTTGAGAAAAATCAACCCCCAAATCCACCCTTTCCTTTTCTCGCCATTGGTAATTTTTTTTTCCAAAATCGTCAAACACGGGTCCGGTCTTTTTTAAAGGAGAATCTAGATCCCAATTTTCACGTATATAACACTATTTGTTTTCCTGTTATGAGAATTCTCAGGAAAACTACCCTCCCCATTTACGCCCCTTTTTTGGGGTTTGTAATAAAATTTTTGCAAAATCGTCAAACACGGGTTTGGTTATTTTAAGATGAGAGTCCGAGTGCCTATTCTCATGTCTGTAACATTCTCGACCTTCAAGTTATAAGCATTTTGGAAAAAATCAACCCCCAAATCCACCCTCTCCTTTTCTGGCCGTTGGTAATTTTTTTTTCCAAAATCGTCAAATACGGGTCCTGTCTTTTTTAAAGGAGAATCTAGATCCCAATTTTCACGTATGTAACACTATTTGTTTTTCGGTTATGAGAATTCTCAGAAAAACTTCCCTCCCCATTTACGCCCCTTTTTCGAGGTTTGTGAATATTTTTTTGCAAAATCGTCAAGCATGGGTCTAGTTATTTTAAGATGAGAGTCCAAGTGCCAATTCTCATGCCTGTAACATTCTCGATCTTCAAGTTATAAGCATTTTTAAAAAATCAACCCCCAAATCCACTTTCTCCTTTTCTCGCCGTTGGTATTTTTTTTTTCCAAAATGGTGAAACAAGGGTCCGGGCTTTTTTAAAGGAGAATCTAAAACCCAATTTTCACGACAGCAATACTGTCTGTCAGTTTTCAAGTTATAGGAATTTTAGGTAAACCGCCCTAATTTTTTCTCGGTCTTTAAAGAAATTTTTGCAAAATCGTCAAACAGGTGTCTAGTTATTTTCAAAGCTGAGTCTAAATCCCAATTTTCACGTTTTTAGCATGCCGAGTTGTCGAGTTATGATTTTTTTTTCGCCATCTGTAAATAATTTTTTGGAAAATCGTCAAAAAGGGGTCGAGTTATTTTCAAAAACGAGTTCGGGTACGAATTTTCACTTCTATACCGTTTTTCGTTTTGAACTTAGTTGGAGCCTAGGGAGACCAATTAACCCCATTTTCACAGCCTTAGAAACGGAATTTTCAAAAATCCTTTCTTAGTGCGCCTATACGCCCTAAAGACTACGTACCTACCAAATTTCACGCTTCAAGACTCAACGGTCTGGGCTGTGCGGTGATCAGTGAGAAATCAGTTTTGCATTTATATATAGAGAAAATACGACCGTGAATTTATTGTAAAAAATTCCACGAGAAATTAATGTCAGAACTGAAGATCAAAAATTACTTATATTTTACCCACATTAATTCCTTTCTATGCTTCTATACTTGATTTGAATCGTAATTCAAATAAAAAATATAAATTAAGTAGGATTATTATACATTATGTATTTTAAAATCATCATTTTTATCTTTGAAACCCCTTAGTGACTTATAAACTTGAGCACAAAACACACCTAATAATATGATATGGAATACGTTCTTTCTAGTGTTTATTTGCCTAGAAAAACACGTATACTTAACGTGAAAATTTCACGAAAGTAAACGGCGCCAAAACACGGCTCGAATTTGTAGTATAGATGACTAGAAAAACACGTGTATTTAATGTTAAAATTTTACGAGAAATAATAGTCAAAAATAATAATTTAGACTTCACCGCCATTCGTTCTTTTCTATTTTATATAATTTAATTTAAGGTATGATTTAAATAATAAATATATATTTTTTAACATTTTTTATAAAAAAAAGTAAATTGAGGTAAAGTAAAATACAATAATAAAAAAAAATAAGGGAAGTAAATTGAAAAACCTTTTTTTAAACCCAAAAACCTATAGGGCTACACCATGATGATGATTTTGTATACTCTGCTGGAACTCTTTCACTCCTTAGGTATTTTTATTTTTTATTTGATTAGAACAACACGTGTACTTAATGTAAGAATTTCACGAAAAATAAACGACGACCAACACGCCTATATGACACTAGAAAAACAGGTGTATTTAATGTAAAAATTTCACGAGAAACAAACGTCAGAACTGCACGTGGAAAATAATTTATATTTTATCAACATTATGTACCTTTTGTTGATTAACAATATTGATTAAACGTCTTAATTGCGTCATATATAATATTTAAAAATAACGTAATTTTTTAACGTTGAATTGTCGTAATTTGTAGATACGTAGTCAATATTTTATTGTAAATCAACGTTGAATTTACGTTATGTAAAATACGTTGAAATAACGTTGAACGTATTACCAAAATATAACGTGATATTTTCAACCATAAACGTGTTATCAACCACATACACGGGTTTTCCACGTTAAAACAACGTGCATGTGTTTACTGGGTATATAAGATTGGGACACAATCTTATAACCGGATAAAAATCGAGAAATTGATACTATACGGTCTCATCGTGTACCCGTTTAAATATATGCATGTATTCGATTTCACTCTGTATAGAGGACACCAGATTGAATGTGCTTCTAACAGTTGACTCGCGATAATGAAGGGAGTTATTATCGACTTGCAATTTGTCAAGAAAAATTGGTGAACATTTTGAACATCTGTCAAATTAAAAATTATTATACTTACCTAAAACGAGTTTGTTTTTTATTCAGGTCCTACAATTTTCAAGCAGTAAACCTACCAAAAATGAAAAAGATTAAAGTTGTTCTTATTTATTAATTTCTTCTTACATTATTAGCTGGAAAAGTAAAAAAATATCTCGTTGTACTATTATAATCCAATGATGTGTCGGTTGACATACCTTCCTATTTGAAAAAAAAAAATTACTGTGGTGTGGTGGTTACAGCTCCCTGAGTAAAAACAAATGAAAACTGATTAGGCTTTTTAGCGGCAATTAAAACAAAAATCGACGTGTTTCGGAATTTTTCTCAAAATCAATATTGCAGTGAAGATACTGAATTTATTCCAGTTAAACATTTCACCCTGTATATTAGTTTTTAGATTAGTTCTTCAATCATTTTCTTGTACCTCAATGGGATGATGCGCCTTTTTTATTTATAAGTATGTACTAGCTTTACTTTACATTATCTTAACTAAATAAATACTGAGATTCTGCACATCCGTCGGTAGGAATTATTATTTATCATCCAACACTCACAACGAGTGAACTCTTCACATTATCGATTTTTAAAAACCTTTTAAACCAAGATTCAGACGGGAGCTCTGACAAATTCGTAACTCTCAAACATTTTCATTAATTAGAATCTAATGGCTATAGCCTGCAGAGAGCTATTCTGGTCGATAGATATTCCGTCTGTTCCATTATCGGAAATACAGCAGAAATTAGTCTGCAACAAACCAGCAGCGGTTTTTTACTTGATGAAACAGTGGAACCAATTAAGGGTCATCAATTTTGCTGACTAATCCTAAAACTGGACACAAAAGGACAAATGTAGCGACTGTTATTTTTTTAATATTTCTGTTATTTCGAATGAATATCGCAATAAATCATTTATTTTGATGTTCTCACAGGCAAGCTCATTTTGAAGTAAAATCCTGTTTTATTTTACCATTACGGTATCAGTACCATATTTTTTAGAATTTCTACGGTTTGGCACAGGTTTCGGAAATCCGCTGTGTCGTGTTAGCGGTCAGTTTCCATAAGCTGTTATCTATACAACGTCATTTCCGATTCTATAGCTTATTTGACATCAACCCCACATCTGACGACCCGGAGAGCCTTACCAATCTTTACGACTAGCTGATCCCAAAAATGAAACGAGCATTCCAACATGGTTTTTATGTCCCTAACACATGGTCGAACATGTTAAAGTTTGTTAAAGGTAGGTAAACTGATATACAACAAACCCATACGAGTTTCATGCTTGTAGATAAATTACTATTTATTTGTTGCTTTATACTGGTCGTTTGTTGTAAAGCACCTAGACTTAAATCTGTCTTTGGATTGTATATTAGAAATTCAAGATCACTGTTAGATTTTGAAGCAACGTATAATACGTTGCTATTTCTTTCGAAATTAGGTTAAAATAGTGCTGAAAACAATATTATTAGCAATATATTATCATTCTTAATTTTCAGTTTCTAAAGGCCTGAGATTGTATTTGCTTGAATTTTATTTTCCCTTAAAAATCTGAAAAAAATTATGGAATTTTCTTCCCTAAAAAATTGTATACATATTTTGTATTATGAGGTAAATCATACTTGTGTAAAAAACTTTTTTGAGCCCGAGTCCCTGAAAAGTAACACCGCACGAGTACTGAAAATCATTCTTTGTATTCGTTCAGACAAAACACTATTTAACATCAACTTTTGATTTTAGATTTGACAGGTGTCAAATTAAATATATAAGCGGAAAAGTTTATAATACATTTGTGATGTACCACTTTATCGATTACCTATGTATTATACAAAAATAATGTTGCTCGATTGTCCTTCCGCCAAGTCATAAATTTCTCGTATCCAGACTGGTACCTCAGCTGAGATTCTTGTGGTAAGATCAAGGGTAAGATATCGTTTGAAGCGGATGTTGCTGCTTGAATTACAGAAGGTGGCGTGCAGTCATTTAATTCTTCTACATTAATTTGAGAAATCTGGATGAATTGTTTCGTTTTCAATAACACAATTTCCAAGCAATGTGAAAAGAAACAATGACATTTAAATAAATACGTGGTATGCGATACGTCAAATTAATGTTTTTTGTTTAATTAATAAATTTTAATTAAATTTATTTTAATAGCTCGCACGAGTCACACGGATTATGTCGCTCAGTAGCTTATTCACACTTCTATAATTGTTTTTTTTTTTACTTTTTTATGCATATTATTATTCTATTTTATTGTAAAAATTAAAGTTCGGAAGGATTTTTCTACAACTTTAAAATATTGAAACATGTTCCTATTGTAATTTACGTTTATTAAAGTTTGTGGAGTTTGGATAGAATATATTTAAATTTTAATTTAAATTTACTCCATTTGATTCATCGACATTCTTCCCGTTTTTAAAATATCGAGAATGAGAATCAAATTTCAAATTTTTCTTGCCACGGTACTCATTTAAACTATATGGTACTGAAAGCCACGGTACTGACATTTTAAATTTTATTAGCAACTGTAATTATTTGGTTATGAATTTGATAATATCCAATTACAATACTATTTAGGTTAGTAATATGTATAAAAATCTATTACTTATGATAAAAAAAATCAATAATTAATTAAGTTTACCAATACCACGGTACTGACAAGTAAATTTATGACACACCTCTTTCAAAATTGACTTTTAAAATGACACAAACTTGTTGCACTATTCCATCAGCGTTAGGTTTGTAAACATAACTCGGATGACGTACTTTCAATATGGCTAACTAGTTGTTTCAGTAATCTCGACGTATATAGCTTCGCTTAAATCAAATCTAAGGACATAAGTTATTAAGCCAGAATTCAATGTGGAATCAATACATATTGAAAAAACATTTATCAATTTTTTTAAATTTGATTATAGACATTAAGATTTATTAAAAAATTTAAATATATCTAAGTCGAACTCCACAAACTTTAATCAGCGTAAAATTATAAATGGTACATGTTTCGGCAGAACATTAATAACGAAACATAGTTTTTCACCATCAAATTCCAAATTGATTCATAAATGCAATAAAGGCCGGAAATTAGATTTTCTTGAGACTTTGGAAATAAGGAAAGCCTTGAAACTGGAAAACAGATCTTGTTTAAATGAACAGAATAACTTCAATAATCCCATTATTAATTCACTATTTTAATTTTTTACTCAAACAAACTTACCAGATTCTCTTTGATCCATTTTTAATTTTTACATCTTATAAAATGTTGTTTTTACGAAATCTTTTAAAAATCATGTAACCCTTTGAAAACGTCAAATTTAATTCAAAATTACGTCAGTGTCATAATTTTTTATATTCTTTAAGGTAAGAACCCCTCTTGTAATTCATCAATTGTATCATTAATCTCTTGTTAAATTAGGGCTGATGATGGCAGAAGTGTTCTGCCGAAACATGTACCATTTATAATTTTACGCTGATTAAAGTTTGTGGAGTTCGACTTAGATATATTTAAATTTTTTAATTTAAATTTACTCCACTTGGATTTAAGAACATTCTTTTTGTTTATTAAGATTTATGTGTTAACTGGTTTGAATCATTTATTGGGAAAAAGAAAATAATCAATTTGTATTAATAGAAAATTTTTATGAATACAATGTTATGGTATGATCAGTGAGAGTAAACAGTACAAAATAAACTCAGGTGTTCCATTCTTGTCTTGAGAGAAAAAATGGTTCACCGGAGGCTACCAAGGTGAACTACAGAGAGATCGAAAACTAAATTAAGTAGTCAAATTTGGCCATATATAGGAAAGCCGTAGCACGGCCAAATTGACATTTAATAAATAATTCTGTTTATTTACCGCAAGCAGGCTTTCCTGCATGGCCAACTTTGACTAATTTAGTTTTCGATCTCCCTGTATTTCTCGGGAGACAAGAATGGGACTTTCAGCGAGGTTGCTATACTATTGCGTTTCTGGGTTCCGTTATTTATTTAAACACTATGTACTATTTAATTTTAGACTTCTTCTATTACAATATTTACATTATTTACACTATTTTACATATCACTAAACGCCTCATATATTTATTTAGTGCGGCAGTCCGGTCAGTTAAAGGCAACTGTCCGACTCGACTCACTGATCTTCAACTCCGACTGTGCCTGACTCGTATGACTTATCCGGTGCGACTCACGTGGATGTACTGTTGTCAGTGAATGGGTAAATAACTTTAAATCAACAGCTGACCGAGCGATAAGTTATCTCCACATCGGCGGATAGCTTTAGTAGTACGTAATTCGAAGTAGTTTTTTTTTCTAAGCGCATCTGAGAATTATCGTCAAAGTCCCCAAAAAGTGCATCCAATCCATCCCAGCTAAACGTAACAGCCTGCAGAAATTGCAGCAATGGCAGACAAAATCGCCGAAACCACAGGTCGCTGTGGTTTATGCCAATAGACTACCACCGCCATTTTCCTACGCTTCATAAAAGCGGTAGCAGAGCAGAAGGCCCAGCACCAGGGGGCTGATATTGTGTCATTCGTGTGTAGTGACTCGAAGTGAGTGATGCAAATAGTGTTTTTCGGCCTCCGTCTCAATTTAGTTATTTTCCAGTCGTCCAAATCGGCTTGAAAACGCTATTTGCCAGCCTAGGCTAGAAAATGGAAACTAGGGATTTTTCAATGCAAGCTTTTATGTTTGTTGGATTTGTCACCGCCCCGAATAGCAGAATAACTACCATTAAAACATAGGAAAAATTACTTGGTATAGGGCAACGACAATAACAAAACCCCGTTGAAAAGGGAGGCCCATGGGGGCCCTTTAAGACATGCGGGGTGGGCCTTCCGACATGTGGAGCCCTTGAAACAGGGTCCCCAAGGGGGCTCTTTGAGACACGAGGGCCCCCATGGGATATGAGGCCCCCTTTAGACTTGTGGGGGCCCTTGCGACATATGGGCCCAAGGGGGCTTTTTGAGAGACGTGGGCCCCCATGAGGCATGAGGCCCCCCTACAAAAGTGAACAATAAAAATCTTTTGTCGGCCGAAAAAGTTTCGTTTATCACACGGCCCGAAACTGTTTTGCAAGTGCTTGCACTTGTGAAGTCTCGGCTACGCCTCGCCTCCACAAACTGTGCTCGCACTTGCAAAATGACATTTTCTGGCCTTGTAATAATAGTAATTTACGTTATAAGTCCGGAAAACTCATTTTTACAGTAACGAGTCGAAATGTTTACAGACGAGGCGACGAAGGAGCCGAGTCTTGAATTTTGAGACAAGTTACTGTAAAAGTTTCCGGACGTATGTCGTAATGCGTTTTATTTCATGCTACAGATACTAAATCATTGTTTTCATTTTAAAAAATGAAATTGGAATTTAGAATTTAAACATCCATGAATTGAGTATCTATGACAACAGTTTGGTTTGTTAGTTGTATTTTTTTACAGGACTTGTACTGTAAAGTCCCATTTTCCGGACTCAAAACTCTGACGTAAAACTAACAAATATGACACAGTATGAAATAAAATATACTTTTCGTATTCGTTTTGTGAAACACATAATGCGTAATGAAATACATAGCAACATACATAAATTTTGCATCGTATGTATTTAATTTGGCAGCTGTCAACCTAACCTCAAAATCTGATGTAAATTTGTACTTTTTTTCATTTTGCGGGAACGAATACAAAAAACGCTGTTCAATACTCGTGCCCTGTCACTTTTCAGGGGCTCGGGCTCATTGCAGCCCGAGGCGAATGCCGAAATTCGCCCTCGCCCCTGAAAAGTATAATGACAGCGCACTCGTTTGAAATATACTATTGATGGCCTGTATGTATAAGTAAAAGTTCTGAAATATGCTTTTTCTACTTTGCGTTCGTACTGACACTATTACAATACGGTTAGATAATAGACAAAAGCGGTGTTATAATAATTACACTAAAAACAGTATAATATATATTTTTTTATATTGGAATCTTGGCAATCCTAACATGATCCTAACCTTACTTCGCTGTGCCAAGTCCAAACCGATTTCAACGGCTGTCAATCGAATTGAAGAATACTGTGGGTTGGAAATGTTTGAGGTCTCCGGTGATCATGCGGATAAGGGGGTTCCACTTGTTTGTGCGGCGGGGTTTGATTCTAGACATTTTGTGGATGGGGAGATTGAGAGTTTTGCTGGGTCAAGATATCGCGTTCGTCTTTGCCAATGTCCACACCGCGGATCACAAAGAAAAAGAACGGGCCTGTGCGAGTTGTTTGTGGTATGGGGGCGTTTATTACGGAGATTATTGTGAGGTTAGGGGCTTCAGTTACAGTCTCCGTTAATACACCTAGCAAATGTAGCCAACTGCCGCCAAATTCCCTAGATTGTAAAATTTGATTGATTCTTATAAAACTCGTAATCATAATATACTATTTTCTACTTTGCGTTCATACTGAGGTTATTACGATACGGTTTTGCGTATCATAATAGGCAAAAACGGTGTTATAATAATTCTACTAAAAATAGTATATGTAATATATTTTTTTAATATTGACAAACTCAAATCCCAGGGCAATCCTAACCTATAATACTTCGCTGTCAAGGTGTCAACTCCAAGTGGCTGGCAGAGGGAACACAGGGTGCTTAGCGACCTGGAAAACCTGGAGAACCTGGAAAAGTCAGGGAATTGGAAATTGTTCAGGGAAAACAGGGAAAACTTAGGGAAATTATTATTTTTATTTAAAAGTCAGGGAGTTTTTTTTTGACTATTTCCCTCACAAAATTTAAGCCAATCAAATCGCTTCAATTTTCAAAAATCATCCAATTAGCGTCAAATTACGCGGTAATTTTTGCTCTAGGGGTATTATCAAAAATTATCACTCTTTTGCTATAATTTTTGAAATACACCCACAAAAACCAACAAATGAATTTAAACAGTTTTAACACTGCAGTTAAAATTTTCTTCGAGAAATAGTCAGCTAAAAGACCCCTACTATGTCAAAAAAATTATCGACAATTTGACATAGTCTCGGGATCTTACTATTGAATTTTTTTTTAAATTAATATTGAGAACATTGGGCTCCCGCGGGCATAACGAAATGTAATTCATTGGAATGTTTAACTCATTTGTTGCCAGCACTGTGCTGTTCAAAGTATTTTGAATGTATATGTTTACATTTACATAAATATATTTTTTAAATTTAATCAATTTGACCAAAAAATATTGGCATTTTTCTATTAGCTTGGAAAAAATTCAATTCTAAACAAAGGTTGAAATTTTTCACCCATTTGAATTAGTACGTCGCCTCTAGAATCGCTGCTAACTCTCAGAATCTAGTTATCCCAGATTTAGAATGTTGGTATCGTTGTTTTCTGTTAGCTGTTTTGTGGTGCTACTGGTCCCTGCTGCAACGTCCTGCAATAAATATACACAATAGACCGGCTGCATTTTTCTAGGCGCTTCCAGATAGTTCCATTGATGACATTATCCAGTTCTCGCAATACATTGATGACGTCATTGACTGTCCACGTCCGTTACACTATTTTATTCATTTGAAATATGATAATTAAATGTAATTATCAATGCCACATTTAATTTCATTGAAATATCTGCACTTAGTAAGCGTTGCAACAATTGACCTTATTTGTCAAATAAATGGTATTTTTGTACTATTAAACCAAGTTATTGGAACATATAGTAATAGTAAGGTCTAATGACATTTAGCTGTGTTTTTCCGTTGCCGGGAATAGCTCTCCTCTCTGCTCAGACCGAAGTCCCAGAGTCGGTGCCAGGTAGTGAGAAGTGTTCCTTATACAAATGAAATAGGCTAAACAAAAAAACTACAAGATCGAGAGGCGTATTGGCGCCAGACCAGTACTGAGGTCACACGCTCCCTATCTTAATTTTATTAATTCCTATTCTAAAAAACTAAAACTACGTATTTGCGCGGAATGGGACCATGCCACAGATAACACATTTCCCCCCTCCTCCCATTTGGTCCCATTCTGTTGGAAATTTAACCATGCCAGTAATTAATAAAAGTAGAACAAATAGTATTTGCGTCTCGAGTTAAAAGTTGCTTTTTTCTTTCGTTGAGTTTATTATACTCAACTCACGAAAGAATTGTTTTCATTTATTGCAAAATATTATTCTATTTTATTTTAAACCAGAAGAATGTTGATGAATCCAAGTGGAGTAAATTTAAATTAAAATTTAAATATATTTAAGTCGAACTCCACAAACTTTAATAAATTACAATGGGAACATGTTTCGGCAGAACACTACTGCCATCATCAGCCCTAATTTAACAAGCGATTAATGATACAATTGATAAATTACAGGGAGGTTCTTACCTTAAAGAATATTGAAAATTATGACGTTATTTTTGAATTAAATTTGATGTTTTGAAAAGGTTACATGATTTTTAAAGGATTTCGTGAAAACATTTTATAAAATGTAAAAATTAAAAATGGATCAAGGAGAATCTGCTAAGTTTGTTTGAGTGGTAAAAAATTAAAATAGTGAATTAATATTGGGATTATTGAAGTTATTCTGTTTGTTTAAACAAGATCTGTTGTCCAGTTTCAAGGCTTTCCTTATTTCCAAAGTCTCAAGAAAATCTAATTTCCCGCCTTTATTGCATTTATGAATCAATTTGGAATTTGATGGTAGAAAACTATGTTTCCTTATTAATATATGATTGGCGAAAGAAGAAGGTGTTGATGGAAAAGGATCAAGATCTGTGTTGTTATAGATGTGCCTGAAATGTTCTTTAATACGGTCTGAAAATTTGCGACCTGTCTGACCTATGTATAATGACTCACAAGAAGAGCAGTTCAATTTGTATACACCTGATGACGATTTGTAATCTAATGGATCTTTATTTTTAATAAAAAATCTGGATAAGTTGTCAGTCTGTTTTAAATGAAACTTTAAAACCGTTTTTCTTAAGTATTTTAGAACATTTCTCTGAGACGACACCAAAGTATGTTAATGAATTTGAAAAGGAAATTGTTTCTGAAGGATTTTTAACCAAGTGGTGTGTGTATAATTTATTTATAGTTTTTAAAGAATATCCATTATTTGAAGCAATTTGTGGAGTTCGACTTAAATATATTTAAATTTTAATTATTCTGTTTTAGTATTCTAAAAATTAAATTGTTCCAATTCGAACAGTTCGAACTGTAGGTCATATGGATTATTAAAAATCGATTGTGCTAATTGGACCAGCTAACTAGATTTAAACATAAATATTTTATCAGCCAGGATAATATGGAGTTTAACCAAAATTGACAGAGCTGTATTTCTTTATTATCTTATTTTCACTAAACAAAGATTAGTAATCTAGTCACAAATAATAGTGATCTAGTCACAAATAACTGGCATTCCTCCAGATTTTTTTCTTAATAAATTTTTTTGATTCAAATAATTTTTGTATTTACATAATATTATTTTAACCGGCTTTATTAGCTTTTTTAATATTGACGTCTTTAATAAATAAATAATAGTATATTAAAGTATGAGTGGATAACAAGGTCTTTAAAACACGCGCGAGTTTTCGAGCACGACGGCGTAGCAGGGAGTGCTCGAAATAAAGCAAGTGTTTTAAAGACCAGTTATCCACGAATACTTTACGCTATTTTTTATTATACCAGCAATACTGGAAACAAATTAAGCACTAAAAACTTTGAAATATTTTTTGTCCTGATAAATCGAAATGGCGTAATAATATTGCCATTAGTTACGACAATTATTGTTTACGTTTTTCTCGCGTCCACGTCTATCATTGCATTTAGTCGTGTGAGCAAAAATCGAGGAAAAATTAGTTAAAACGAGATTTCACCCGATATAGAAGCATTGGCCGAACAAGCGGAATCCAAAATACTACCATCGAAGTCAAAAGACCCATACCTGAAGGAATATGAAAAGTTTTCAAATTTGATGAAGTTATAATGATACCTATATTTCCTTGACAACCTTTAAAACTCGCCGTGCTTTAATCGCTTGTGTTCGCACGCTCAGGCGTGCTTTAAACGGCGATTCTGATGCAGGTATAATAAAAAATAAAATTAAATTTTAATTATATTACATACTCGCACACACGTATGTCATAGATCTCAGATTGTAGTGAAGTAACACTTTATTTAACATAGTAAAGTACACGACAATATATGGATAACTATAGAGACAAAAAAACGGGGGGTACCGTTGTCAGTACCTACCGGATTGGTCTTCTTGACTGTGATCTAGACCAAGGTGTACTGTTTTCAGGGCCGTTCAGTGCTAGATCTCGAGCTGTATGTCTTTCGTGGGGGCAGCAAGCCATTATACAGGGTGATCCACTGTGACAGTCCCTAATATGAGGAGACCTAGAAAAATATAAAAAAACTGTTAAAAAACTCCAAGATATATACTTTTAAAATTTACCGATTGAGAACCGCTAGCAGGATTGAAGAACCATTAGTAAATAAATTTTTATCTCTTGGCCTGAATAAAAAAGGACTTTTTTGCTGGAACGAGTGCGGTGAACGGCAATTATGTAATTACTTTTTTGACTGTTGACGGTGCACACAAAATATTTTAAAATGCCTTTATTTTCAAATAGTGACCGATATGATTATGTCTATTATCCTATTATGTGAAACCCGTGGGAACTTTGAGTGTATAATTTATTAGCGGACGTTCAGAACATACGACAACAAATGCACGAAATTTACACGAAACGTGGATAAGTAATTTTTTCGTGTGGAAAATAAAAAAAAAGATAGTGGGGTATGCAGACATCATTTCGAACAATTTTTATAAATGGTACGTTGGCCTGGGTGAGTCTTTATGTTTTTCAATTGAAAGCAAAAGTGGTTTTGTCAGTCGGAAAGGGTTCATCAGTAAAGACCGAGATGTTTACAATAGTGTGTATAGTAGGTAGTAAGTTTTTTGCCCAAAACCAATCCAGCGAGCGTCAAAACTACGTGTTAAAAGTGAGGTTAGCTGTAGATTCAGATGTCAAATTAATAATTGTAAGTTTGATGGCACGTTCACAGTTAAACATTCATGGCCAACTTCGACGCCAAATTTTAAAAAACAAAAATTAAGACTAAAAAAATTGACAAAATTTCTAGGACTTAAGATTGGAGAATAAGTTTCCCAGATTACTTAATTCGAAAATTTGCGAAAGTGACAAATATAATATAATTCAAGTTCAATCTAAATATGTACATAATATAAGCGCGTCAGACAGACGACGTCGTTTTACAATTTTATTATTGATGATTTAGCCAATTTTAAGTGTTAGGGCTTCTCACCTTTTGTCATAGCTTTAAAGAAATAAGTCTAATTTTGTGTATTAATTATCATGTTAATTATTTTTTTAAATTTCTCTTGCCTCTACCAGTAAATGACAAAGTCTTAACCCGAAAAAAAAACTCTTGTACAATAATCCAAGTTAAGCCACAATTTCACTTCATTTTATATTCCGTATTGATCATATTTTACGCAAAAAGTTAATCACAATAACCCAGCTAATGTGCTCTGATCGCACTGATGGGTATTATCGGATCCAGAATCTCATTCATTGTAATGTAAAGGCAATTCCTCCATTTTCTGACTGAATACGGACAATCGGGATAATTCAATCGGACATTGATCAATGAGCTTATGGGTTGAGGTGATGCCGCCAAAATGCTTGCTCACTTTCAAGATTAACGCTCTCCGTGTTTTATAAATTTGGAATTATGACTACGCAGGTATATGTTTTGAATATTTGACCTTTCCATCTCTCATCTCATCAGCATCTGAGTTTTGCCGTGATCCAAAAAGTTTTAATGAACAAAATTTTTGTGTTATTAAAATTACAGCATGACTGCACTTAATTAAAAGTCTAGACTCCCCCATCTGGTGTAACTAAGTCCAGTATATCGATCCTGTCAAAAGTGACTCTGATATATCGACGATTAGGAGGTAATTAAGTGCGCGGTTGGTAGAAATCGTCGGTTAATGGAAACGCGATCCGTTGGCCGTGATGAAACTCTTAATATATTACAAATTAAACGTCATGTGTTAGTGACTCAACGGTCTCATTTTGAACAAGCCTTTGTTAGGAGATGTATGTAGCATTCCGCAATTTGCTATAACCATACTCACAGCTGAAACTTGTCTAGACATTGCGCCCTGTCAAAAGTTTCTAAGATATTTCAGATTACGGTTAATTACTTTATTCCTCCGCGGAATATTAATTGAAATATAAAGAGTGACATCGTTCAATAAATATTTATATTTGGTTAAAATTAAGTTGACGGAATGCCAATTATAAATGTGAGGTTACGTTTGTTTGATCTAAAGTTAAATGTGGCTGTCAACCATCTGTCAACGGCCGGATCACAGTATTACGTTTTTTTCTATAGGCAATTTCACCGACTTACTTGAATCCAATTTTTTTTATTATTAACACAGTAAACAAAGTACAAGTTTGTAATATCGATGTAAACATATAAATTAATCCTAAAGTGGGTTGTCATTTCTTCTGTTAGCATTTCAATTTGAAGATATTTAAAAGTCTTTTATAGAATACCGGTTGGCGGTGAACACTGGAACATCTGGCTTAGGACACTAAACTTGGCTTAAAAGCACCTGTATTACATTAGTTTGTTTAAAACGTTTGTTGTGGGATTTATGTTACGTCGTTAAATGTTTGGTTATAGTCCGTAGACACAAATTACATCTATGTTAAAGCGTAAAAGGATAATTTCAGATTTGTCTAAATGAACCAAATGTGATCGTTGTTGTTTTCACGTATGTCGTAGTAAAATTTATTACCGGTACAATCGTAAATTTACCATAAAAATCTCTGGAAATGGCCGACGTGTGATCAATGATGAATTCGGTTTGTACGTTGATCAATTAAACAGGTTTTTATTTTTTTTGTGCTAAATTTGTTTTTTTTATTTCTTAAAACTTATAACGGCCATCAAAATATTGAATTGTGTAAGTTCATGTATTTCGTGAGGAAAACTAATAAAATAGAAAATTCTCATCATTAAAACAAAACTAATTCTTCTGGAATAGGGACAGACTGAATGAAGAGCTGGCCATACACGGACGTTCTTTCGTCACAAGTGTCGATCTCCTACAATGTCAATTTGTAAACCCTTAGAACTATAAGTATCATTTTGATTCCATTCTGCATGTTGGTCCTTCTAGGTTCTCATGTTTATACAATTTGTCTAATAGGTGTCGGACTCAATCCACACTCCAGATTATGTATTGTCGCGCATGAAATCGATATCACACTCAGTAAATAGCATCAAGTATGGAAGACCATAATTGGTACAAAGACAACAGTGCATCCTCTGAACAGTAATCAAATCTATTCTAATTGATTGATTTCCACGACCATATTTTAATACATTTTTTTTTTAATACGAAGTATGTCCAGTAATATATGACATTCCATAAAGTTCCTAGATGTTTGTGTGAGATACTAAAAAATGATTAACGAAGACTAGTTTAAAGCAACGCTTACACTAAAATGGTAAAAACATAAAAATTTAGCGAACAACGGATAATGGCAGTATTAAAGCTGTTAGCAAACTAACATTCCAACACTGGACACAAGTACGTGCCGGAGTTAAACCTTTCTCTAGACGGAGTTTATTGCGGTCATTAATATTAAACTTTAACCTCTTAAAAGAAGTAAGAACTGACTTTTATTAATAAGACGTTAAAGTCTTATTAATAAAAATATTACAACTGCTAACAATAATTTCAACTTTATTAACACCAACAATTGACTTGCTTATGAAAAGAAATTACTTTATTTTTAATAATTTGCTCATATCTAGACGACTGGTGTATAAGTACGGAAAATAAAATTATAGCGGCCGCTTAACACAGTACGAGCGGAACACCAGGTGTTTGTAAAATCCTCTCCCAAATAAATTAAAGAATCTCGACTAACAACAAGGACTCGAGGATGCAATTGCCGTGTGGGGTTAACAAGGACCTTATTGTTTTAAATTGGCACTTGAAATTGAATTGAATGAAAGGGTCGCATATTTCTCACTACCCTTGCGGAACACTCAGTTATAGAGGATAAAATTACTGGATTTACGAATACCCCTGTTCAAATTCCACACATGATTGATTCAGTTAGCCCGTGAATGTAATTAGGTTGTCTCGTTTGGCATATGCGATTCAAATAAACTTTACACCGATATAATTTTTTAATTCTGTAGAAAATAGTAAATGGAAAAATTCGTAATGTCCAAACCAATTTTGGGCAAGTAATTCCAATAATGACTTGCATTTAAAGCTTCTGACAATATTTCATAGTGAAATTAAGTTAAATTACTAATTGGGTAACAAAAACACAGTCCTCTGGTTGGTCACCAACTTAAAATACATTTCAATTTGTTTTAAATATATACAAGGAATTGTAAATAATTTATTTATTAAACAAATCAAATGGAATAGTCAGTCACGTTTCATTCATCAGCAAAATTCAGTTACACAAAACAAATAAAGGAAATAAGAAATTACTCATAAAACTAATATCTTAAATGAACAGACCGAATTGAATTTAAAGACGTCGGTTTATAGCTATAAGTCGAGGCATAAAGATAATGTAAACAACTGATGTATCAGTCAACGACGGTTTGGCGATCTAATTAGTTTTATGTTACACGATACAGTTGATGCTAAGTTATGACTTTAAATTATTTTTACTTTAAATTATTGCTTTAGTCAATAACCATAAAAAAAACGAAAGAAGAAAAAAGAACAGGAAATAACGAGATCTGGCCCTGGAACTCTGGTTTGGGGTGATGTGATGACTTCCAGAGGGAGACGACGACGATTCTCCAGCGCTGGCACGCTAGAGCATCCAAGGAATACCGCAATACCGCCCTCGAAGGCGTAGTTCCACTTAGGTGGTGAAGATTCTAGGGGTCACCCCGAGCCAGCACCCTAATGAAGAAGATTCCCTTTTAAGTACCCCGTTTAACGAACAGAAAGGCCCTTACCTCCAGTGAGGGACCTGGACGACTTCCAAGGAGAACGAAATGTGGACGCACCACGTGGACGACTTATTCGGTGGTTTTAATCCCCACAGGTTGAAAATGACGAGAATCACTCACTTCGATGAAACGAATCTTTAATCCCTTACGGAACATTCAAACTTAATTGCAACTACCACCACGTTTCATCAACCACCGAATAGTAATGTCTCTTTTTGACAGAAAACGCCGGCCGGAAGAAGGCCTCTCACAAACCTGCGCAGCGACGATTGACGTACCGCTGCTTGACATCTGTGAGGTTATGTAGATGTAAACAAAAGAAGTCGAGGTTCCATTAATTTAGCCCCTTGGCGTTTTAGGCAGTGGGAAAAGTGTTGCATACTTCCAGAACGAAAGATCGAACCAGATAACACGAACACAGCGAAGAATGAAGAAGAAAAACGATAACATTGAGAGTAACAATCCGTAATGTCGAGCTCAATTATGGTTTACAGTAGAAATTAGTTAGAGCGAGAATAGAGTAAAAAGTACGAAGAAAACAGCGGCTTAAACTCAAGAGCGTGGTACGCCGAATACCATCTCCCTTTTTTTTTTGGTAAAATGCTTCTAGGATGCTCCAAAAAGCAATCCCTTCACAGCGAGGTGATTCATAGCCAAAACAATTAAAAAAAAAAACGAAAAAGAAGTAACGAAATATGTAAGGTTAATGAAAAAATAAAATTATCTTCACAAATTATAAAACGATACCATTCTGTTTACTATGCCCCGATACACGATCCTATGACTGAAATAGAACGTTGTGCTAACCCACCCTTACATTACCCCCACTTTTCGAATTTGAACATGAAATGAAATGTCAATGATGTCAACACACGTCAAATTCGAAAATTTTAAACAATCCGCGAAAAAGGTTGGCCAGTGGCGGGAGATTCAAACTGAAACAAACAAAACAAACCGAAACCAAAAAGTTCTTTTGAATACATGGCGAGATCTAATTAGGAGTAAATTGATAACACAAAAATTATGGTTTTAAAATCATTTTGTGGATTTGGGTTTTTGTGATTTCGTACTGCGAGTAACAAGCTTTAGTGACTTCGTGTCAGGTTTTTATAGGAATTTATAACAAACGGATACAATGAAATATCTACGACCAAAACGTGCATAGTAGAACCTGAGGGGGAAAGAATATTGAAACTGGTGGAGTTATTTAAGGTGATATACATCTGTGTCGGAGACTGGTGGACATTATGTAGATCTGGTGGAAGGACTAAAGCGAAGTTTGTAAGACAAATGTCTTTAAGTGGGGAAAAAAATGTAGAGAGTTTACTACCATAGAAAAAGCTTGCACATCCAAATGGACCAGGAGAAAACGATTTGTTACTGACAGTTTATTGTACTAGGGTAGAATTGTCCTAGTCCTGCTTAGTTTCCTGTTGTCCAAACCAAGTCCAAGTTAACAAAACTGATCTCGGGACTAAATTGTGAATCAAGCAATAAGTAGCCCGAAAACAACGCTGTAAACTCCAAGCTAGTTTGGGCTCAGAAGTTAACAGTAACTCCAGCTCGGAACATCGTGTACACCCGAGTGAGAATCCGAAGCAGCAACATGCAATACGAACCGCAAAATGAATGCTATTTGGTCTATCTGTTTATTTCATACATGTATGGACAAACATAATAAAATAAAATATACAGAAATGAAATAATGTAATGACGGAGACGCAAGCGTTTTCGGACGCCATTTCGAAACAAGCGCGACGGGGACACAAACCAAAACAAGGCGCAACTACCCCTAGGCTACAACATGCACGAAGAATCCTAGATACAGACAATTGGTTTCATGATGCCTAAAACTAGCTAGATATCGTTTACATGCAAACGGCGGTACTGGAAATGAAATAAAGAAAAAACAAACACAGAAACAAGAACATAACATAAGTAACGTATTGAGTCTGGCGCTGTGCCGCCTTTTTCCCTTTTGTTGTATTAAGTTCTTGGTGGTTAATTTTAGTTAACAGAATCAAAATAGCTTTTAAATGACCGCAAGCTGCTGTCGACCTCATACAGAAAAACAGATACTTATTTATCGATTTATCCGGGTTTGAATAGTAATAGTGGATATTATTTAAACAAAGGCTAGTGATTTATCAAAGTCTGGCTAAACGAAGGACGAACGACCCGCTTCCCACAATGGCGGTCGTTTTATAAATGACGCTACAAAGATGGCCGGAAAACGGTAAAATTGAAAAGTTTATATCTAAGAATTTCTGTTATGCATGTGGAACAATCGCCGGTCAATTTCAGGGACATCTCCTTACGGTGAGTTGGACAGAAAAATATTTTTAATTTAAATTCAACCGGTCCTTCTGGTAACGTGAATTTTCGACAATGCAGTGTATACATAGAACGCACTCAACTTTAAAAACAGGAAAACTCGTAGTGGAATAAAATCAGATAAAGAAACACTAGTGACAACAACTTCTTGCTTCGAACGTTCAAGACGTAAAGGCCCGTACCTGCCCCTTTCCAAATGGGATGTCAACCTCTTCCATTCTTTAGCCACGACCAACTAACTTCAGGGCGCTGCCAACCACTGCAGGATGCTGCCAATCTTCGCGCCAGGCTGAGCAGGGTAGGCAAGCCGAAGTTCTCCTGTGCATTACTGGTCTATTTCTCAATGTTACCGGTGTAAAGTTGGTCCAGGAGAAGTTAATGGATAAATAATAACGCCATTTTGTTTAGTGCGACGCGAATTCTTATGGTGGGAGCCCGCCCCGAAACTTGTCACTCCTCTGGCGAGTCTCTTTACTGCTTTTTTCATTGTGTCGTTTTTTCTTTAATCTGCAATATATTGATTATTATTACACTAGCCTCATGGTCCAATGTATTCGCCTGATTTTTATGTTCAATACAAAATACTTCATTGCATCATTTCCAATCCATCACTTCCAAATGGACCAGGAGAAAATGAGTTGGTTACTGACAATTTATTGTACCAGGGTAGAATTGTCCTAGTCCTGCTTAGTTTCCTGTTTTTCTTTAAGGCTTATCCAAACCAAGTCCACGTTAACAAAACTGATCTCGGGGACTCAGTACTTGGGAAGCAAGCAATAAGTAGCCCGAAAACAACGCTGCAAACTCCAACCTGGTTTTGGCTCAGAAGTTAACCGTAACTCCAGCTCGGAACATCGTGTACACCCGAGTGAGAACTCGGGTACCCGTTGGACCGACTAGGACCGTATAACCCCACAACAGCAGCATGCAACACGAACCACAAAATGAATGCTATTTGGTCTATGTGTTGATTTGATACATGTATGGACAAACATAATAAAATAAAATATACAGAAACGAAATGTAATAACGAAGACGCAAGGGTTTTCGGACGCCATTTCTTGGTGGTTAATTTAAGTTAACAGAGACAAAATAGCTTTTAAATGACCGTAAGCTGCTGTCGACCTCATACAGAAACCAATAGTGGATATTACTTAAACAACGGCTAGTGACGACTCGCTTCCCACAATGGCGGTCAATTTCATCTCCTTACGGTGAGTCGGACAGAAAAAATAAATAGAATAAAAAGGTTACCTGTAAATACTTCCGGCGGCACGACACACGCGATTTTTAATTTAAATTTAACCGGTCCTTCTGGTAACGTAAATTTTTTTACAATGCAATTTAGGCATAAAATGCACGCAACTTTAAAAACAGGAAAACTCGTAGTGGAATAAAATCAGATAAAAAAAAAAATATATACTAGTGACAAGAACTTCTTGCTTCAAACCTTCAAGACGTAAAGGTCGCTACTTGCCCCTCTTCAAAAGGGACGCCAAACCCCATCCCTTCTTTAGCCACGTCCAAATAATTTCAGGGCGCTGCCAACCACCACAGAACAGCTACTAGAAGAAGTGATACCAACATGCTAAATCTGGGACAACTAATTAAATTTTTTCCAAGCTAATAGGAAAATGTAAATATTTTTGTTTTCTCTTAAATTGTTCACTTATATTCTAGGATTAAGTGAAAAATTGATTACATTTTATAAAATATTTATGTAAATGTAAACAAATACATTCTCCTGTCCACTACAGTGCTCTATACTATAATACATCTAAATAACTATTAAAAACATGGATATGGGGGCCCAGGGCCACTCCTTGGGTTTATAACTTAAGAACGGCTGCACCGATTTTTATGATCTTTGATTTGTCGCCGCCCCGAATAGCAGAATAACTATTAAAATATGAACAAGGGGGCTTAGCGGGCCCCTTTGGCTTTATAACTCAAGAAAGGCTGGATCGATTTTTATGATCTTTGTTTTGTTGGATTTCTCGGCCCCGAATAGCAGAATAACTACAGAAAAATGGGCAAAGGGGCTTAGGGGGCTCCCTTGGCTTTATAACTCCAGAACGATTGGACCGATTTTTATGATCTTCGATTTGTTAGATTTGTCTCCGCCCCGAATAGAAGAATAGCTATTAAAACTTGGTACAGGGCAACGACAATAAGAAAGCCAAAATCTGTCGTACCGGGCTTAAAAAGTGTAAATAGATTTTTAAGGAGTAAACTTCAAAGTTTCACTTCTGTTGCGTGTGGACTCCACACACAAATGTTTTGACGATATCTTGAGAACGGATTGACTGACTTTTCGGGGGCGAATAACTATTAAAAACATCGGAAAAATTAACGAAAAAAATTTTCTCGTACATTTTGTATGAAATCCGTATATAACGCCTTCTTTGATACATGACAGAAACAAAAATGGACATGGCGTTGTATGATGGTTCCGGTAAAGCCAGTAGATGGCGTTGTGTGCATTACGTTTTTATAGAAAAACTGAATTTGATTCAGCCGATAAGTTAACACAACATTTATTGATTCTGAGGCAGTACAAAGTTCGCCGGGTCAGCTAGTAACTATATAAAAATTTCTCAATTTACATATCGTCGTTAAAACCTGAAATTTGTGTAACTCCATTATGGGTTTTACAAACAGGAGAAGCAAAAAACTGTTTTCTTTCGCGCGAAAGAAAACAGTTTTTTGCTTCTCCTGTTTGTAAAACTCAGAATGGATTTACACAAATTTCGGGTTCTAACGACGATATTCCTTAATAACAAGTTCATGAACACAGTGCTGACACTAAATGAAATTATACTCATAATCATTTCACTTTGAACAATAGAAACAATCATTGAATAAAAATAATTTTAATTAAATTGTGGGGGGGGGGGGGAAATGCCACCACTTTTTTTCCACCACACTCGGCTCACTTTATTTCCACACGGTTCCACACACGTCTGTCCCCAATAGATCACATGTTTTGTGATTATAAATGAGCACAAAAGTTTCTTTAAACATATTTCACAACTTTCACACTCATACATACAGGCTATCAAACACCATTTGCGTCAATCACTACACTAATGACACAATATCAGACAGTCTTGCTGGGCCCCCCTGGTGCTGAGGTAGCGTAGCTTGTGAGCGTAGCTTTCGGCATAAACAACGGCAACCTATGTGGTTTCGGCGATGTTGTCTGCCATTGCTGCCAAGTTCTGAAGGCTGTCACAGTTAGCTGCCAGGATATGGCCAGGATGGGCTGGATGCGTGGAGGCAACCTTTGCAACGAGGTCACTAGTGTAGCTGGGTTATTGGTCGAGTTGTGGGGCGATGCCATACTGTTCTGCTCTCATGAGGGATTTGGCCTGACATCGTTGATTTGGCCATATTCGCCATATTGGCAAAACATTATCATCCAATCAACTGACACTCTCGCAGAGCTACCGCGTAACTTTTTGGGGATTTTTGGGGACTTTGATGATAATTTTCTGCGTCGCCAACTATGATGTGGTTTGAAAAGAAAGCTACTTCATATTTTGCAAATTATGTCTTCCTCGGCAAGAGTTTCACCCCGGTGCCAACCACTGCAGGATGCTGCCAACCTTCGCGCCAGACAGGACAGGGTGAGCAAGCCGAAGTTCTGCTGTGTATTGCGGGTATATTTTGGGGGTTTCTCAACATTACCGGTGTGAAGTTGGTTCAGGAGAATCTGCGGGTGCCATCGCCATTTTGTTTAGTGTGACGCGAACTCTTGTGGCGGGAGCCCACGCCGAAACTTGTCAATCCTCTCAGTCTGTACTGTTTTATCCCCTGATATAAGCAACAGTCCCCTGTGTCGTTAGGGTTAGTCCCCGTAAAGTTTGCAGTAATTATTTTTTATGATAATTTATTACTGTATTTTTCGGTAATTTATTTTTATGGTAATTTATTGCGGGTCCCTTTTTTTAGAGTTTGCCCCGATGGTATATCAAGTTACTATCACCCCGCACGCAAACGTCCATAGGGCACCGCGTCCATCCATCCATTCCCTAGACCATTTGCTCAGGGGTGGGGCTAAGATATCTATATTTAGCTACAGTTCTCAAACGCTCATTTAAATCGATGACTGTAATGGACCGCTTTTCCCTTAAAATGATTTGCAAATAATTAATGAATCTATGAAATTTTTTAAAATGGAAAGTAATCTTCGCATAGAACTTGTTTACGGCTCACCCGTAAAGACAAGGCTTTTCCCGTAAATAACTATAAATGGTTCGCACGAATCACACGGATTGTGTAGCCCAGTAGTCTCGACTTCTCATTGACTTCAGGCAGCGATTTCGTGTCGTATTTGTAGGGAAGCGGCTTCTCGAACGTTCACCGGTAGAATTGCTCCAGAACAATCTCACTGCTAACGAAATCAATTTCAACTTTTCATACGAAATTCTCCCAATGCTGAGCATTTTATTACTTTTATAATAATTTGTTAAACATTTTCCTTTTTTCTAATGGGTCTAAATTTGCATAACATTTTGCTGTCGGTCTTTCAATAATGGTTACATTTGTACGTCAATATCAAGAACTGTTATTAAAACAATGAGCACGAAACTAATGTCGTGGAAAAGTAATAAATATGTAAATGAGGACTTTTGGATCGCTTGAAAAACCTATATGGCAGTTGCTCTCTATCATCGATGATGAGCTCTAATCTTTAGATCTTTAGTGCGATACCATGATCGTCGTAATAAAGTCTCAGGTTACATATGAAAGCAGTCACGTGTATGCTCTTAAATCATTTTTATTATTTGAAAATATGACATGGCATGAGATATGATCGTGTTTTGGTGCCTGACACAGGCAACCCACTAAAGTAGTAAATATCGATCTTCTGTTTTAATATAAAAGTAAACGCAAGAGTCTACACCAGCGGGAACGCGGTGACCTCTGATTACTTCATATATTTGCACACTCCCCTGTGGTAAATGCACTTTTCATACTTCGTTACCTTCACCTACTAAAGTAAATGCGGCATACTCAGAGCGGAGGAATATGTTTCGCTACCACCTAGTGAACCAACATTACGGTCGGGGTTTTAAAGTTAGGGATTACCGAAAGAAAACAAAGTAGCACATAAAACACATTTCTCTGACTTTGTTTGAAAATTGGAATCTTTGTTTTAATTTACCCCTTTCTTAGATAGTTTCCAGACTTCTTATTGGTTTCTACTCTTTCAACGCATGTTTGAATTTCTTGCTTCAACATCAGATTTGTTTAACTTCTGGACTGACGTAATTTTTATAGGAATATGGAGTAAAAATAAAGGGATTTAAAAAACGATTACTAAATGTAAAATCTAAATATGTTTTTAGAATTTCTGTAGTAATTACACTGACCCAAAGAGTTAATCTAAATACGCTAGAACAAATTATCATATGGAAACCTGACGCAACAAGAAGGCTTCTAGAGTTTTTAAATTTCTCGCGGTACGATTGGATTTTCATGTAAATCTGACCGTCTGAACCCTCGTGGTAGAATATCTGTTGGATATCTAAATTTAAGAGTTTCGTGACTCCTCTCATCGAATTAATACAATTGCGCATTCAGCTCAACATGCGGAAGCGTAATGAATTATATTGAAGCCTTAGCACATATAAATAAGTTAAATGAAGACTTGGTGGTATTTTTTCAGAAGGGACAATAATTGTGATAAACGTGAGTTGTTTAATATTGTTAATTGTTCTGCACAATTAGACTACCTTTCGGGAAAATAAGGTGGTAGCAGTTGGGATAAACCGCGCCTTAATGCACAGTTGTCTTGAATTAATATTTCAACTTAAAGTACAATGGGACCAATTCGTCCGAGAGGGTCTAAAATACTTGAAATTGGTGGCAGTTTGGTTAATTGTGTAATCGAGTACTTTGCTTCTTGAATAAGCACATTAACGACGCTTGATAGATTCAAAAAAATATATCTTGATAAATCAGTTATAATCTCTACAGTCTGATCTTGTTGGAGATAAAATTGTAATTATTTCAATGCTAGTTTCATATGACAAGATACCGTTCTAGTCGCTTGACAACTGCTACCAACAAACTTACTAAATTAAGTCTTTTGAAGTTTTGTTCTGATGTTGTGGTTACTATTTATAAAACCATGAAGAGTTGGCATAACTGAACTTCAAATAACCAATGTGTAATAGGTGAATAGTATTTAATCTTGAAGAAAATAAAATTGGCACCATTGAATAAAAATAGCTGCACACTGACAAATCATATTTTTTTTTAGGTTAGGGCGAAGTAATGTTTGATCCTAAACATTTTTTAGATTTATGTTCACGTTTTTAAACTTAATGTAATATCAATAAAACATAATCAATTCACAAAAAAATGTATGCCACTGGAGGCCCGTGGTTTTACTATATCAAGGCTGGGTCTCCGTGACATTTTCGGTTAGACCATTTTAAACGCCCATGTAACATCGGGACAGTCCTGCCGTTTGTTATTTTCTGATGAATTACGAGTTTTTGTAGCCTAGTCGGTCAGGTTTAAGGTTTAAAGGCAACAGGGAGAAAAACAAAGGCATATTCAAACCTCTTTATCTCTGGTGAAAAATTTTCAAGTATTTACTTTCCATCATTTGAGTGCATCAAACTCTTGTATAAACAATTTCTCCGTTATTTTTCATCAAATTATGTTGTGAATTATTCTATGCAATCGCAGAAGATCAAAAATTGATTGTTGATATCCTAATGTCCCTTCAAAAATGATGAAAATCATATCATTATACATAATTATGTACTTAAAATTTAAATATATCTATGTCGAACTCCACAAACTTTAATAACTGTAAGATTACTAATGGTACATGTTTCGGCAGAACACTTCTGCCATCATCAGCCCTAATTTAACAAGAGATTAATGATACAATTGATGAATTACAAGAGGGGTTCTTACCTTAAAGAATATAAAAAATTATGACATTGACGTAATTTTGAATTAAATTTGACGTTTTCAAAGGGTTACATGATTTTTAAAAGATTTCGTAAAAACAACATTTTATAAATGTAAAAATTAAAAATGGATCAAAGAGAATCTGGTAAGTTTATTTGAGTGAAAAATTAAAATAGTGAATTAATAATGGGATTATTGAAGTTATTCTGTTAATTTAAACAAGATCTGTTTTCCAGTTTCAAGGCTTTCCTTATTTCCAAAGTCTCGAGAAAATCTAATTTCCGGCCTTTATTGCATTTATGAATCAATTTGGAATTTGATGGTGAAAAACTATGTTTCGTTATTAATATATGATTGGCGAAAGAAGAAGGTGTTGATGGTGGAGGATCAAGATCTGTGTTGTTATAGATGTGCCTGAAATGTTCTTTAATACGGTCTGATATTTTGCGACCTGTCTGACCTATGTAGAATGACTCACAAGTAGAGCAGCTTAATTTGTATACACCTGATGATGATTTGTAATCTAATGGATCTTTATTTTTAATAAAAAATCTGGATAAGTTGTTATCTGTTTTAAATGAAACTTTAAAACCGTTTTTCTTAAGTATTTTAGAACATTTCTCTGAGACGACGCCAAAATATGTTAATGAATTTGAAAAGGAAATTGTTTCTGAAGGATTTTTAACCAAGTAGTGTGTGTATTTGAATTTGTTATAGTATCTATAGTATAATTTATTTATAGTTTTTAAAGAATATCCATTATTTGAAGCGATTTGTTTAATGTTATTAAGTTCTGTTTGAAAAGATGAAACTGGAAAACAGATCTTGTTTAAATGAACAGAATAACTTCAATAATCCCATTATTAATTCACTATTTTAATTTTTCACTCAAATAAACTTACCAGATTCTCTTTGATCCATTTTTAATTTTTACATTTATAAAATGTTGTTTTTAGGAAATCTTTTAAAAATCATGTAACCCTTTGAAAACGTCAAATTTAATTCAAAATTACGTCAATGTCATAATTTTTATATTCTTTAAGGTAAGAACCCCTCTTGTAATTCATCAATTGTATCATTAGTCTCTTGTTAAATTAGGGCTGATGATGGCAGAAGTGTTCTGCCGAAACATGTACCATTAGTAATCTTACAGTTATTAAAGTTTGTGGAGTTCGACATACATATATTTAAATTTTAATTTAAATTTACTCCACTTGGATTTAGGAACATTCTTCTTGTTTATAATTATGTACAGAGTGATCATACAGTTCGGCACAAAATTTTATAATAATTTAGTTACTATCCATTTTTTTTTATAAACAATTGTCAATGTCAAAATACAATTAAAGACCAGGCTGTATCATCGAAAAATATGTCCTTCCGGACCAAGCTTTATAGTAGACACTATTGAGGTTATGTTCATAGATGTCAAAGTGGTTGACGACTTATCATGAAATTGCATCGTGCATGTCACTACGACGGAATAAATGTCAGAATTTGACATTCAATGTGACCAACCAAAATTTACTGTTGCTTATACCAACATGACCACATTTTGACAATTGTTTATAAAAAAAAATTGATAATATGTAATGTTTTTGCGAGAAACACTCCAAAAGCTCGAATTTTGTTTTAAAATTGCCACCTTTTGACATAAAAATTTTGATCATGACGTCATCTGTTTTTGAACTATGACACTCCCAACTTTTTTTGGGTTTTGGGTAGACTTTTCAATTCTCTATTCAACAAGAGTAAAAAAGTGATACCTTGCATAACTTTTTTTTTTAAATTACAAGTTTTACTTCAAAAAATAAAAAATTTATTCCTTGAAAAAATATTATTTCACTACGAATCCGTAGTGAAATGGTGCAGATTAGTACCGAAGTGAATTTTATGAAATGATTTTTAATGTTTCCTTGTTTGCTTTCCAAATTTATTGTTATTTTTAATTTTTTTTCAAGGAATAAAAATTTATTTTTGATGTAAAACGTATTTTTTTTTCAAAAAAGAAGTTATGCAAGGTATCAGTTTTTTACTTTTGTCGAATAGATAATTGAAAAGTGTATTTAAAACCGAAAAAAAGGTTGGGGGTTGCCATTTAAAAAAATTGATAACGGTGTTATAGTTCAAAAACAAATGACGTCATCAACAAAATGTTTATGTCAAAAGATGGCAATATAAAAACAAGAATTGACCTGTTCGAGCGTTTTTCGCAAAAACAGTACATAACTAAAATATGAATTTTGTGCGTTACTTTATGATCACTATATATCTTTTCTGTCTCCTACTTTACTGCTTTGCCGCAAAAAATGCTCTGGATACAAAATTGACGTTCATATAAATACCGTGCGATCATTTAAATTATAAATTAGAGTAGGCGGCTTTTTTTATGATGCAATGACCCAGTCTGCAATGACAACTTAGAGTGACAGTAAAATTTGAAGCTATCGTAAACATTGTGACGTTTATGTTTCTCATGTTAAATTGATTTAATTTAAAGAAAATGAAAGACTAACAATGTATAACTAATAACTAGAATAATTGAGAATTACAGCAAATGTACAAAGTGTTCTCCCGCAGCTTCAATTCAGCTTTTAATTAAATTCACCATTCTGTCGCCGTTTTTTTGAAAAGTCACTTTGACGTTCAAATTTAAAATGAAATTGTCAAAAGTTAGTGCCAACCTAATTTAAATTTCACAGTCTACTCTAATTTATAATTTAACTGATCGCGCGGTACTTATTTGGGTTACAAATATTTTTTGGTATTCTGCATTGAAAATTTTTGTTTTATGACGTTCATAACTATTCGTATTCAATAATGAGTAAATTATTCTTTCTTATTGTTAATACTCTGCGCTTCTAGAACTTCGGTCCATTTTAAAATAAACAACCAATATCACAATTATTATTTTTTGGGGAATTTTTGGAGAAGCTTTATTCCAGCGGCAATTTTTTTGTAGCTATTTGACATTACAATTTACAAGTTAAATGGGGTAAGTATACTATGTATGGAAATCGGTAAATAATGTGCTCAACATTATTCTTTGGCATAAATGGTAATGATATTGTGCGATACCAAGATATTTTCAGTTATAATATCACAAGACCATAGAAAATATCGATTAAACTTCCAAGAGAATGAGACGTATTTCGTGGAATACGTCGAATGACGAGCATAGTTTAATCAGATTATTTTCAGTGCTCGAGTGGTATTCATTACGATTATATAAAGAAAAAATGGGAAATTTTGACGGAACTTTTTTTCTGACGTTTATTAACAACTATAAAAAAAACGTTCCTATGGCAAAGTTCATTGTTGGAGCCAGCCAAAACACCGAAATGAATATACCCCGTCATCAAGGGGATACTCACTTATATACATCGTAACTATGAAAAATCTGTAATTGCTATTGGCTCAATTTATTTTGTTTCATATAATCTAACGGCTTAACGCGCGACTGTGTTTACGTTATATTTAGTGATACCTTTCAAAGTTTCAAGTGGACTTGCTCCAGAACAGTATTAAAATGAGAACTACAACGGACAATGACCTCCCAAAAGAAAAAAGTGAAAAAGGTAGTATCAAGACCCTTTGTTTTGTGGAATATAATAATATAATTATTTTAATTAAATTATTATGTTTGAATTTTCCTATAAGTTATCTACTGAGTTTAGCTCTGTGGTTGTTGCGAAGAATTTTATCCACGGAGGAGTGCGGAGATTGTCGAGTTCGCCTGGGTTAAAGCCGACTCATGCCTCGTTAAGCGAATGCTGGTAGCCAATTGTAACGAATGCGACAAAAACAAAGCTATTGCATTTCTATATTGTACTAAACAAGGAAACAAGACACCTAATCTTCGCTCTTACGGTCAACAGCCCAAGAGTGTCTCATTGTAAAATCCAATAATGTAAGCGACGTAATGCATGCTTGAGATAAAGATAGAAAGTCGGACGTCCGACTAACAGATTGTTACTGGTAGAGGGTACGATATAGGATGGTGTTCCTCTTTAGTTCACTGCAGTCAGCTGACTAGTGAAATTTTACCATCTTGGTAATTCAAACAATAAAAGAACTCCAAAATATATATGTAATAGTAATCACAATTTAAGTTGGAGCTTAAAACAAATGGTCGTCCACTCCCAGAAATGCAAATTAGGCAGACAAGCAACGACAAAAATAAAGAAGTTCACCGTAATTGTCTTATTGGATTTGTGAATGTGAAGTGACAAATGTTTTTTATTGTTTCGTGTGTTTGTTTTTTTTTCAAATGGGCCGAGCACATGAAGAGTTCCATAAATTATGCTACGTATAGAAAATCCATAATCCTCAACAATTGATTTTGACGTTTCGTTCCTTGGGCTGATATCGTAGCTATTCGTGCGTCATGCGGTGTTACCAGATTGGAAAAACTAACTACGTCACAAACTTTTATTTTGACACTAAGTAGAAATTTCAAAAATTTATTTTCAGCTTTTTGCTACCTCTGCACACTAACTGATTTAACTACATTATACAATATACCGCCTACATCAATATTATGCAGTAATTAAAAATTACTTGTATACTACCCCATTGTCAAGCCAAATAGGACGCTAGGTGTAATTGCCGCCAATTTTTGTTCTCCAGATTAACTCGTTTCTGTTGCTCGCAAATGCAAAAATTATTGTCGGCAATATTTTGACCTCTCCTCCCACTACTATTGACAATAATATAATTTTTGCATTGCAGATACGAGTTTCTGTTGCGACGAAAATAATGACGAATGCTTGCTTGCACGTGTCTCAAGCAACAGAAACAGTCAATCTGAAGAGCAAAAATTGACAGCAATATTTAGACCTAGAATCTAATTTGCTTTGATAATTTAACTTGTAAATTATAATGTCAAATAGCTGCAAAAAATGTCGCTGGAATACAGCTTTTCGAAAAATTGCCTATTGGTTGTTTATTTTGGAATTGAAAATATCGCACTGGTTGACAAGAACAGTTCAATTTTCATTGGGCAATAGTGCGAGTTTATGTATAACATTTTATGGCTTCTAAAAATTCCATCTTGAAATTTGAGTTTGTTTTTGTTAAATGTCCACAAATAATGATCTGTAAATTTTCCGTTCCCCAAATTTTAATTAGATCACATTAATAAGTTTCCTCCCGTTACGGTGACTGACCTTGGCTGATAGAGAAAATCTCTCGCTTGTGCCTATGCTACGGTTAATTGCTTTTGCGATGTTTACATGGTGGTATATCCCTTTTTTGTCCGTGCGATAAACGGACCGAACCACCTGCAGTGGCGTACGGTGATTTTTGTGCTACATTTTGAAACATTGAAAAAAATTGTTTACCCCCTAATGTAGCCTACATATTGTCTCTTCATCCTCTTCTCTTCTTTCTGTTCCCCTGAGCGAGCGAAGCGAGCTGGTTTTCATAAACAATGCGAATCGGTAAATTGCATAATTAACCCAGTTACATACAAGTTTTTGTGTTTCGGTACAAAACTATTAAATTACAAATTATTTTTTTCTTTAGTTTGTAACAAGCTGGAATATAGGACCGAGCGAAACGAGCTGGTCTTCATAAACAATGCGAATCAGTAAATTACATAATCAACCCAGTTGCATGCAAGATTTTGTGTTTATGGATAGCAGCTCGCTTCCCTCGCTCATATATTATAAAATTATTACAAATTTTAACTGTAAAAGAATTTTTAATTTTGGAACTCAAAGTTGGCATTAGAAAATGCAAAAATATCGAAATTAGCGAATTTTGAATATAAAATTTTTAAGATCATAGAATTTTGAAGAAAGTGGTCGAAATGAGAACAGAAATAACACGAAACGGTGACTAAAGTGTTGCTAAATATGGAACGAAATTAAACATTACGAAAGTCTTCAAAATTCGACTTTAATAAACAACGCAAAAGGAACATAAAATTTTGTAGGAAACTCGGCAGTAATGGGAAATTATTGACAGGTCTTGTTTATCAATAGCAGAAAATTATTTCATTATTCAGTTTGTTGGAATATAGGAGCGAGCGAAGCGAGCTTGTACTCATAAACATTGCGAATCAGTAAATTACATCAACCCAGTTGCATACAAGATTTTGTGTTTCGGAACAAAACTATTAAATTACACATTCTTTTACATAAAAAAAATATTTCGGTTTCATCGGTTTGTAACAAGTTAGAATATAGGAGCGAGCGAAGCGAGCTGGTATTCTTAAACGATGCGAATCAGTAAATTACATAATCAACCCAGTTGCAGGCAAGATTTTGTGATAGCAGCTCGCTTCGCTCGCTCATATATTATAAAATCATTACAAATTTTCACTGTAAAAGAATCCCTTTTCATTTTGGAACTCAAAGTTGGCATTAGAAAATGCAAAAATATGGAATTAACGTATCGAAATTAGCAAATTTTGAATATAAAATTTTTGAGATCATAGAATTTTGAACTGTAACGAATATTAGTCCCAAGGGCGATAATATTGAGGCTGGATTAGTTGGCATTTCAAACAAATTATCGGTCCTTAAGAGTACCACGAATTATATTTATGAAGGGAATATAAAGAGACACACACACATTAATTAACAACGATCTTGGACTGGGGGCACAACCAAGAAGTGGAAGGGGGCATCGAGGTCCTTTTTAAGCCAGCAAGGGTGATTTTACAGGTACTGATTATCTGATTTTTTGTATTTGAAGTAGTCATAGCAATGGGTATATATAGTTGACAATACCACAGTGAGAATACCACAGTATTGTATTGTCACTTATTAATAACAAACAACAATGAATTTACATTGTTGATTTTTGTCAAAATTATATTCTCTTCAAAATCAGAGAGCTTGATTAAATTAAATATTAAAGAACATTTCATGGAGTAGTGATATTTACGCGAAGAACGACAAAAGACATTTCTGAAGCCACTGGATCTACAGGGGATGTTAGGATTGATTCCTTGTGACAACATCAAAGACATTTTATACAGGGTGTTATGGAAGTCCCACAAAAAATGTAGTCACAAGTAGAACTACTCAAATTAAACATGTTTTCTTTTTACCACTTTGCTGAAATCCGCAATTTTTCTGAATCCCTTATTCACCCTCCGCCTTCTTGAACTTGAGCGAATGTGGTGCGATCGGTGTAAACACCTTCTAACTTTTTTTGGGACAAAAAATTTGTCGTTTGGATAGCAAACGAGTGTCGCTCCCGGCGCTTCTCTGTACATGGAACGTTTTTCAAATCCCGAAATTCCAACGTCACGTGCTTTTGTGAGAACAGTTTGTGTGATTATGGCAAATTTTCTTCTCCAACTCCAGATTTCGGACGTCCCAGATGTAATCGCGTTTTGGATGCTATTGAGGAAGAGCCAAACTTGAGTATTCGAAGACTCGTTTTACGTGTCTGTGTGTCAACTTTTATTATTTACCGCACACGGGCTTCACACGACATGGCGTGTTTAACATCCATAATACACATGTGTGAAATCATTCAATTGGTCCTCATATTTTACCCCCGCTTTCGACTGGTGCAGCGTATTTAAATTTTGTTCTGATTATAGAAGGTAAGCTAGAGAATTTATTATTACTAACCTACTTCAACATAAATATGCATATTATGGTAGGTTAGTACTTGTTTCCATTTAAACGGTTTTTATTTCGATTCGTTTATCGGTTATCGTTTTTGTGCATCCTCACAATCAAAGCACATGACGGGTATTGGTTTTAGGGGTCAAACAGGGAGCGTTTGCGAAAAAAATTATAGATAAAAAATGTTTCTTTTGACGAGTTCTACTAACTTGTTAATTTTTTTGCTAGGACTTCCATAACACCCTGCATACTCAGGAAAAAAATCAATACTTAGAACTTATGCTCTGAATGAAATTTGAATGAAATTTATTTAGCAGTATAGTATTACAAAGAACCATTGAAACGATTAAAATTTTACTTAAAATAAATTAAAAATAAACGAAATATTTAATAATTTGTAGGTCCTCCATTTCTTATGCATTCTTCTTATACAAAACTACGAATGTGGCTATATACGGATGCCATTGATAGGCTGTAATTCAAAGTTTACTTCAAATCGTTTCCATTGTATCTGTCGTACTCCTTTGCCTTCCAGATCCTCGTTGACGTTGATGACGATCTTCTTCAGACCATGCCCTCCAACATCGTAACACATTTAGCCAACAAGTCTATTCCTATTGTTCACGTTTTCATGTCGTTCACTACAACTGACAATGATCAATACAGAAAAAAGTTGATGCCGTTTGACTGTATTTTAATTTGAGTCTCTACACAGTACACATGGAGACCATAGGGTTTCAATTAAAAATTAAATAAACGTAAGCCTCTGTGGTGCTTTAAATTAAAGCGATAGAACTCTTGGTAGTTATGCCATATCCTACAATAATACTTTCTGCAAGAAGATTTTATGAATCAAACATGTCTTAAGCTTTCCACGGCACGGCAATGACTCTTCTTGACGAAGGCGCCAGTTAAACGCGCAAATTATTTTCTTTGCCCAGGGCGTCGCACATGTGTCTGCATTTTATTGTCCAATAAATACAGTATAGTAATAATATTTGTTTTTGTCATTTTTTCACAGGGCTGTTTTCCAATATTGATGCGAGGCGGAAATTTTAACGCAATTTAAATTAAGAGTGAAAATTTAAATTGGATTATTCAAAACGTGGGGACCAAAATTGATTATATACGTATCAAGTAAATTGTCAGGTGATGTAGACCTGGTTGAAATTTAATATCAGAATCCTTCTTTCCAGTCACGTGTTAACATTCTCATGGGTATAAATCTGAAAGTGTTAAAGTTTGAAATCCTGCACTCTACAGGTCACACGTTCGTATTCATGCTCTCGACTAAAACCTGAAGAGATACCGCAGTATCATCGTAATCTGTTACAGTGTAGTTAGGCTTGAAAGTTGAAAAGAATAGCGATTTATCAGCAATATTGTTTCAGTTCACATAGTTTGTCCGTAGTAATCAACGAAGAGCTTCTCAAATTGAAAGAGAAAAAAGAAATATGTGTTTGTCAGATAAAAGAATGTTCCGATATTGCAACTATTACGTTACTTTGGTCTCTTATAGTGCGAAGGAATTCTTCTGAGAGCCGTTCTATAGTGCATTTTCATTCCGCTTTAATTAAAAATGCCGTCGTTTCTTCATTGTTTAAAATTCTCTTTTTTTTATGGTGCATTAAAAAGCTCAACTGCATTTGATTTATGATAGCATAAAATTTTTGTAACAGTATTTTTTCAATAACAGACATTTAATGGCCTTAAGAATTATATTTATATTTGAATGAACAAACATTTAAATTTGAAAAAAAAAAATTCATAGTGTGTTACCAGTATAAAAAATGTGTGACATTTCAACTCTTCGTTTTGTATTCCACAATTTTGAGCAGTGATGTATTTATGAGCTGAATAGCGATTGTATGAACTATAATGTAATATTTAAATTTTATATAAGGTCTTGGTCTATTATCTGAAGTTCTATTAGTAGAGTCGGCAGCATTAGTTCTCCCCATTGATTTTCAATTGCGTATGTAAATCAGGCAATTAAAATTTAAAATGGTACTCCGGTATTCTTTAAGTATGTTAATTTACCGAAGGATTGGAGTCAGAAAAGTGGAAACAAGGATGCTGTAAAACGACCTGAAAGATAAAATCCACAAAGAGATTTACTGCGGAGCTACAAAACCGTAATAGGATGACATAGGTACTAAGAAAATTGGGTCAACTTGTGAAAGTTTGCGCTGTAAATTAAGTCTTGCAACGTGTAAAGCTCCATCTTTCACTTAAATGACAATTTATTCTTTCGTATGGCTTGCAAAAATATAAAGTAAACTGACGAGCTGTCAGTTTTTCTTGCCGATTATTACGAAGCTCTGCCTCACACGCCTTTTTAAATCAGGGACAGAAATGACACGGGTTTGAGATAAAACGTATTTTTTATTTTAATTTAAAATTACACCACGAAGTTTATCGTTAAAACTGCGGGAATTGAGTAGATAGTTCTTATGTTACTCCAAGGGTAGATAAATGTCACTATGCTTCGTTAAAACTGTAGCGTGCATGTTTGTTCACCCTAGAGATTCATTTCGATAATTATAAAACATACAATTGCATAAAACAGAAACATCATTGTTCATTTAGAAAGCCTTACTGTGGCATTTCTCATGAATATTCACAGGGTTGCGTTTTGTTGGCCGCCAACGCAATTGCATCTGCATGTACATTAATACCGCTATCCTGTTGGTAGTTTTATGTATAGACAACGTTTTATTGAAAACGAAACACCCCAATAATGGGTAATTTTGTGTATACATTAATTAATTATTTTGTTTGTCTAATGTTTCAATTAACCATTGGGAGCCTGGGGGGGGGTTGATACCATAGAATACAGTTAAAAAATATTGGTTAAGGAATATCGATTATAATTGATAATAATACTTAATATCCGGTGGAACAATGAAAAATGTCTCAATTTGTCAGATTACTGCCGATTTAAAAAACAACAATCAACATAATTGAGTTTAGCGGAGCTTCTAACCAAGATGATACACTTTTCCTCGTCCTCCACTTCTGCTTCAACATTTCTTTTCTCTTTATAAGGCCTCAAATCTTTAGGAACAATTAATAAAAAATATTCTTCAAAGCCAAAGACTACATTTAGTGTTTTTGTGTGCAAAAACACTTTTGGCCAAAGAACGGGAGAGTAATAAACACTTCGCATTAAAACTGGAATCTGCTTCGTTATAACATCAAAAGGATATTCGTTAAGCGGATAAAAGCATCGCGGAGACCGACCATATTATATAAGTTAACTCAAAGTTACCAAAGGACTAACGTAACGCCAATTTCAACATAATGGTAGAAAGTCTTGGAAAACATAAAGAATTATGTTACGCCAGTTAGTTTTTCACGTTATTAATTTTAGGATGCTTCTGAAACTGGAAGCTAGGTGCCTGAAATTTTAGATCACAGTACATTAGTTTTTAGGGTTTTCTTTTTAAATATTCGCCACATATATTATAAGTATGTGCATCCCGTGAGTATGAGTAAGATTATTGAACTCAACTTTTCCTGTGAAGAAACTATTTGTTTCGCTAGGTGTAAATTTTTTAACATATTGAATGTTTTGACTTTTAAAATTAACACCCTTTTTTGATGTGAAATTGACAAGCAAGGCACCACATCTTTATTACTTTTATCATGCAAAGCATTTTACTTACTATTTATTTATGTTAACATCTTATACCGTTAGGTGTCGAGGAGTGGGCTCACGGAGCCGTATTGAGGAGTCCATTCTTATTTCTGTAATATAAAAGAAAATGAGGCAGTTCTGGGAGAAAATGTAACGGAAATAGTACCACTAATGCCCTCGCAAGGTGCTGCTCGTACCTACGAGCCGCCGTACCACCTGGAAATGGTCGCACCAATTGGTTCACTTCACCCCGGTACCACAGCATAGGAAACAAACAGCAGGCTAACTCCCACTGGCGGGAACACTTCGCGCAGACCGCCATCGGAGAGGAGAACGGTTCATAACGTGTCGATATCGCACAGAGGTGTACTCGGAATATTTTCATCCGTCCGCGTGGTTTGTGTGAATGTCGCATTTGGCAATCCATCCGGCGCCGGCCATTCGCCGCGTGAAAAGATAATATATGCAAGCCGGATGTTATGATCCGCCCATTTTCAACCTTTCAGAGAAAGATGCTTTTAGGTTTATGATGTTTTCAAGAAATGGCCGGATTTTCCATCTGTCCCATAGTTCTAATTTATTTAAAAAATCCAAACAATCCTTTAAAAATTGAATTTGGTACTCAAGATGTTTGAAAGCAATAAGCGGCATTACATTTCTTTGACGGCGAATTTGTGATAAATTTAGTACGTCAAAAAGCTTCTCCATTCTTTTCAAGAACTCTGAAGTTTTTGATATGTTCGTAAAACATTTTAATAAACTTCCAAGACATTATTTCATTGCATACATAAAAATCTGCAAGGATTTCTTTCAATGTTGCAGAAGGACAGGATGTATGACAAAAATAAAAAGCCAGAGGTTGCTTCCAATTTGAATATATATTATACCTCTTAGCATCAATACACACGCTATCAGAAAGGGCTAAAATATTTTTTAGGCGATGATTACGAAAAAGGTGATTTTACGTCCTCTTTTGGAGCCGTAAAGTTTTACTCTTTCAAACTCCACTTTCTTGGGACTGATCTGTGAGAATTTGACAAATGTGTACAAAAAAGTAAAGTTTACGGCTCAAAAAAAAGAGGCCATAGAAATACCTTTTTGGTAGTTTGGTAATATTATGTTCTACTTTATTTAAAAATTCATTTTCATAATTATTGTATCTTAATCTGTGATAGGTACATAATTATTTTAGTAATTAATGTGTGAATTATGTAGATCAAATTAAGTTAATCAAATTGTATAACTTGATAAAAAAAATACAAGTATTTACTTTATTATTTATTAAATTATTTATTTATACTAAAATGCCAAAATAAACAAATATAAACAATCAAAGTCTCCATATCAAATTACATTCGGAGTTGAAGAAAAAGCGTAAGGAACTTCGTTCCTGGAATTGTACGTTAGGAGCAATAATTCTGGGTCCGGCCCTGGCGTCTCATCTGCAATGGCGGCTCCGAGATTAAATTTTTACGCTCACTTAGATCAAAGGCGGTGCGGAGAGTTAGCCTGCTGTTTGTTTCCTATGCTGTGCCGGTACCACCACCACATCGACGTAGTACCCGTTGCGCAATCTGAAGCCTATAAAGTCCAAGAGACTGTGTGTGTTTTGATAAGTGCAAAGGTCACCACTAACGAAGTGGCCTTGAAGGCCCCCGTAGAATTCGAGAGGGGGTACGATAAGCAGCCCCCGAAAACAAATCATATTGGTCGACCGGCAGGCCGCTCGCAAATGTACCTGGTCGCAGCGCCGCCGAATATATGTGAGCCGACTTCGTCGACGTCGACGCCACGTCTCACCTATTTGAGGACGACCGGATGGAAACCTTTGGCCACATGAGGGCTT